>OX578151.1:37932238-39132238 GCA_951213105.1 Amaurobius ferox
TTGCAGACCTAGGACGACCTGGAACGAAATTGCAAGCTCTTATCGTTGAATTGCACTCTTCTACTTTGAGGACACTCATAAGGTTATCGACGTTTTCCAATTGCGACGCAACTGCAATAATTTATTTATAATTATTCTGATATTTAATAATTTATTTATTAACAAGTCAGTTCATCTCACCCAAAGGGTGTAGAGCAGTTACAAAGGACGATCGAGAAAAACATAGAAAAACAACACAAAAACATACATTGATATACATAGACAATGTACAAAAGTAAAAAGTGAGTCAGTAAATACAAAAATGTTTCAAATGAATAAAATGATATAAAAATGTAAAAAAATTATTTTGAATAAAAAGTTTAAAACTGTCGAAAGAAATGAAAAAAAATTAAAAGAAAAACAAAAATATACAATCATTAAGTTGAACAGTGCAAAAATTCAACGTAAATTCCATTGATCTGAAGATAATTAAAAACATAGGCAACTCATAAGATAGTAAATTTTTTAATAACATCACACATCCTTTTTGCAACAAAAATACAGTTTTTAATTCTGTCCATAATTTTTTTATTTTTAAAAATGCTTGAAAACTATAATGATAACTGCAGCGACTAATACGCCTTTTAAAGAAAATAGAGATACATTTTTGTCTGCCTGAAAGAACAAACAGAAAGGATTACAACATCAATTTTCAACCTTTAAATGAAATAATTATTATGAAATACTTCATGTGGTATCCTGTTTCATCTTTAAAAATGTATTTTTATCTTTTTCCTGTTATAAATTTATTTATTTATTTTCTTATGGTTTCTCACGCAACAAAAGCGCCCCTGCAAGGTAAACAAGAAATATCAATCATGCATAAAGTATTAATTATGAAACACTTGCCAACTGAAGTGCAATTTTGTTTAAACATCTCTAAAATGCGATACATTCATCGGTGATATTTTTAAAATTTTAACAATACTATAATAATTTATTGTATTTGAAAACTTCATCGAAAACAACTGAACTTTATCCAAATAACGTCATCGAAATATAAATTGCCTTATATAAAATCAGTGAACATTTCATTCCTGAACTTTTTCCATTCCTTCCATTCAGGGGCGATATTTTTAAAATTATCACAATAATACAATAATTTATTTTACTTAAAAACGTAAAACCGTGGAGGTAAAATTACTTTCTGAATCCATGCTTATAACTTCATCAAAAAAGCAATAATATATAATATGGAATCGTCTGCTTCTCTATATAAAATCAATGAAAGTTTCATTCATATCAGCTATATTGCAGACTCCAGAGTTAAATACTTTTGCGTTAAAGAAATTCAAAAATTCTTTTACAACTTATCTTACAACTTGATGTGCTTACATTTTCCATACGTAAAAATTAGTCTTCGTTGTAGAAATAATCCAAGTTTGATGATCATTTAAGCTAAAAAATATTGTAATTGCGTTGGCGCAGTATATAGATGCATAGAAAAAAAAGAAGTTTTAGGACGGATGCAACACTAAATATTAATTAAAGAGAACTTTAAAAATCACGATTTCGACACAAGATGGATACTATATTTTACTTGAAGTGGGTCATGTGATCTCTCCATATAATATGTGTGCAATTAGTATTTTAATTGTTATTTATAAAACTATCGAACATATTTTGCTTATTTTTTTTTATATTTTATGGGATAATTTGAATGTTTCCTAAAATTTTCGAAGCAATTTGTGAATTTTAAATTCGCTTAAAATGTTTGAAAATTAGGTCCCATAGGGTCCAATGTATTTCATTTTTCCCACCCGGATTCAATCCAAAACTAATTGGATGATATTATTCATTTACATTCCCATATGTCCCATAGACCGCCCCAACAACATACTAAAAGTCATTTTTACGGCAGTTATCGTACGAATTGACAGACAGACAGAAAGAGAAAAATCATAAACACTTTTCAACTTTGTTGTAAAGTGTTAACAAAAGTGAAAACTGCCATAAGGTGCAAAAACAAGAAAAAAAATTAATTTTCCGTGAAAATGAAAAATTAAAATTTTAAGAGAAATGTTGTTAGTTTTACAATTATTTTTCAATTACTTTATGCTTTTTAACTGGATCAATTCTTGTATTTAATTTTATTATTCCTCAATTTATTTACTGGTGGATGGGTTACTGACTGAGGATAATCTGGTGTCATTGACTGGTGTTATTAACTGGGGACCAATTTATTGACTGGGGATGGGGAATCAACTGGGTGATAGTATATATTGATAAAAATTTGAATTATAAATTAATTTTGACTAGAAAAATCAAGTTTTATAAAATAAGATTTTCTCTACCATACTTAGTATATGTATAGAGAAGGTAACGGGAAGTCAAAATTTTGCGTTTGGGTGGTTTGACACGCTTTAAATATCAGTGAATAGGAATAAACTATTTTTCAATAATATCTGTTTCTGCTAGTTAATCTGTGCGCATTATATTTGTTTAACATATTAAGCTGGCTAAACAAAAGTTCGTGCGATTTTTTCAATAGGCACATTTTTTTTTATAAAGGTTTGCCTTTTATTACAAATGTCGTCTTACCTTTCTCTTATAAAGGTTTGCCCTTCATTACAAATATTGGCTTATCCTTTTTTTATAAAGGTGGGCCATACGAAAAGATCCCTCTTCTTTTTAAAGTATTTTTTTCAAAAATAGGAAAAAGTTTATAATTGTAATTATGGTAAAAATGTTTCAAGAAATGTTGCCCCGACCCGGGATTTTAGTTGCTCGGCCTCTTTTTGGTGAGCCCTCGGGTCTGGGTCGCGGTAAGAAATGTTGCCAATAACCGCATTGTGTCAAATAAATGTCTTCTGTAACAGTTTATGGACGATAACTAATCATTAGAAGAGATAGGATTTATAGGCACTAAAACTCTCAAAATAGGGAGGCAAAATAGGCAGCCAAAATAGACTGAAACATCTCTAAATGGGCAGGCAAAATTGTACTAAATAATGTAGCACTAATAAAGTTAAAATAGGCACTTAAAAGAAGTCACCTAAATAGTCCAATCATCTCCAGAATCGGGAATTGAAATGATTACTGAATTCCCTTATCACCTCTAAAATTCCATGCTGAATCCCTATCGTTTAAATTCTATTTACATCCAACTTACAAAAGTAGACGTTTTAAGTAAAATTATATTTTTAACAGGGAATGAAGAACAAAAACTGAAGTGTAAATTCTTTATGAAGCTCTTACTTCCTTCGTAATAGATTCTGGATCTATACGAGTCATAACCCAAGCTCTATCTATAGCACATCTTTAGAAGTAGATAGTACTATAAAAACATTTTAATTTAACCAATAATATAGCAACATTTTTGCTTCCAATAAAAGCGGAAAAATAAAAAAATAGATTAAAACCTTAAAATAGGCATATATAGATCTGGCACACGACGTAAGTTGAGCTATGAGTTACCTATTATCACAAACATATTGATGGTGCAGTATAACCGATTTTTTTATCGACCCCATTCTTGAATATCTCGTCACCACTGACATCTGTTAAGACGTTATTTTTCTTCTCATGTCAGTCACGCCTTTTTTTTTTGCTGGCAACTACATATCTTCCACGCTCCAAGGAAACACGCCTTGCTCGACTTTCATTGGCCTACGCTTTTCCCCAACTCTCAATGGTCTGGCCTTTGTGGGATGTTGGGGTGCATTCTGATTTGCTCCTATGAAACTTATGGAGCTTCTGCTAGTCTCGCACGGTAGCATAATTTAAGCCCAAGTTCGCCATTGTGAATTTTGATGTCATGGATTTATAGATCGTAAACTTCTCCGGTCAAATCATGGCTTCGCTCGTCTGAGTTCTTTGTTCGACTAAAAAATACCAAAATAGTTCTAAATGGTCTCACAACAGGCACTAAATAAATATTTATAGGCACTATATGATTTGGAGAGGGGACCCCTTAGAGCCGGAAATGGATATAGGTCTTAAAATCCTATGAATCAAAGTCAGGAGAAAAATAAACAAATAAGGTAAAATCCGGGCTCTACTGCTCAGACAATGCTTTGCAATTTCGTATTCTCTTTACATTTGCACTTGCTTTACAATTTTGCTTTACATCTCATTTACGTATATCTCACTCTGCTAACGAGTTTAGTATACTAACTATTTAAATTCTTCTCTGGGGTGCTACAATTACTTTTATAAGTTTCGAGCGCCATTACTTTACTGTAGATACACATAACATGTACGCTCAATCAAGTTCAGATATCATCAGAATAGACGTGCTTGATAGGATTCCGCTTGTATTGCAAATGCAAATATCCGTGGAATGCGCTGCTATTGTTCATACGAATCGTAGAGCTCGCTTCTATTGCAGATACTAATATCCATGGAACGCGCTTACATTATACTTATCAGCCGTAGAACTCAATTCTGCTGCAAATACCAACATTTGTGGATATGTTTCAGTTAAAAAAAGACGCGAATGTTTCAACTTGAAGGCATTATATTTCGAATTTTTAATAATATTTCGAATTATTAACACTACTAATTTTTCAAAATAACGACATTACATTTTTTATTGTTATAAGTATTTCAAAGTATTAAAACGAAAACGTAAAGAAAACTCATACAAAAAGCTAATATTGAAGCACTTCATTACACCATTGTTCAAATCTTACGCCACTAAACCAACCAAAAAATCTCTCGCAATTGACGAAAATTTTAACAGCAAAAATTTTTGAAAGGCTTGTTTTGCTTGTCAAAATTGCTGTCTTCGACTGACAGAATATTTTCGACGTTAGCAATGTAACAGTAATAGTTATTACTGCAAAAATCCATTGTTGACAACAAAAGGACAAAAATAATATTCGGAATAAAAAAAATCTGATGTGGGCAGCACATGACTTTCTCTGCAGACTTATATCCACGTTCTCTTTATTTTAATTAAATTTAATTCACTTTTAATTCAATTTTCGTTCTCATTTGGTAACTGGAGTCATTTTCAAAGGTGATGTAGAAAAAATACGAAAAAACTAAAATATCTCAAGAACGGTTAGTCCTAGTGTAATGGGGTTCTTATTCTTTTCTTCGTTACAAATTACGTATAAAACGAGCATTTACTGGATATATTAGAGCATTTGTAGTTTTTTATTTTAGATTTAGACGATTTTTGAGGACCATTTTACAAAAAAAGGCATGTTCTTTTTTTCCGAATGGTACCAAAATCTAATCAGCACCAGGGTGACCCACAAGCGACTTATCTACCGAATATTATGGAATTCAATCCATTAGTTTTTCAGTTAGAGTGGATGCAGGCTTTTGCGGCCCCTTTTGTAAAAAAAAGCTGGTTATTTTATCCCGAATCGTACACAAAACTAATCAGCACTACTTTTGCCCACTTGTGACTTACCTACCAAATGTTATGAAATTCGGTCAATTAGTTTTTTAGTTATTATATTTAATTTTTAGTTTTTTAGTTATTATTATATACTGTCTAGATTATGAATATATAAAAACAACTTCAATATTTCAATATTTTTAATTTTTTAGGTCGTAAAACTATTTAAAATGTTGCTCTCGGAGTGCGTGTTTTCATTTTTCTAAATTTCACTCGAAATATATTGTTGTTGTTGATGACCTCCTGTTTCGGCGGAGCCGATTCAGGACCAGTGACGCAGGAAAGAACGAAGAAAGACACAAGACGAGAGAACAACGTTTATTACAATAACGCATCACTGACGAAGGACGGAGGGGGTGCAGCTTCACATTTTAATGAGGACCCAGAAGGCGGAAGACTGACTTTTCCCTCAAGAAACATCCATGCCTTATTCGGGATTCGAACCCGAGCCCTCAAGACAGCAGCCAAAGACGCTATCCACTTCACCGCCTGGGCGGCCAAAATATATTGTCAACTATAAAAGATAGATATAAATAGTAAACGATACAATTGTATACTAGAAAATTTAGTATTATAATCTATATTTATTATTAAAATAGAGGAGATTACTACCCGACAGTTATTACTGCAGACATTCATTGTTGTAAAATGAAGTGATAAGAAAAACATTCTGAATCAAATATAATTAAATTATTTTCTACCACAATATTTTTTTTAACGCGACAACTATGTTATATAATCCTGAAACGATCAACTCATGTTTGAGTCTGAAGTTTGATTCTAAGAATCCACTGGAAACTGCATGACAGGCCCCACCCCATTTCAATAGGATGGTAGTGTCCCCGCCGACATTATTCCAAGGAAATTAGTGGAAGAGTTCCCTTCAATGTGTTCCCTAAATGGAAACAAATATCAGTGTTTATAACTGATGAAGATTAAGATTGAAATGGAGATGAAAACGCATAGAAAGATATGCAATGTGAGAATGCCATTTCAGACCTCTTCCGAGTACTAGAGGGCCTACTGGGAAGAGCTACGGGTTGTACTCGTATAACACACTTGTGGCATATGCACCAGGTTGAGCCTAGGGATGCCAAACTGAATGGGGAGGAACATGCAATGTGTTAATTCTTTAGAGGAAAGTGGAAAGACTCTTCTAGTACTTGAGCATTCAAGTACGCAATGCATAGGCAGTGTCAGTAGTGTCTATGTATTGTTATATTTTGTACGTTTTGAAATTGAGCGTTTGAGTGCAATAATCTGTGAAGAAGTATTTTTGGTGTAGTATGTTGTATTAATTTATTCATTTTGCGTATAATAGAATCTCGGGCATTAATTTGTTAACCCTAAACCCTACAACCCTCCTATTTCCTTCAGTGGGAAACTACTTACCTTTGCTGCAAAGAAAATATAATTTGTCTAGTCATTAAAGACAGTCTAGTAATTATATATTATATAGTATTATATTTATATAGTATATATATATATAATATATATATTATATATATATATAATATATATATATAATATAATATATTATATAATATATTATATATATATATAATATATTATATATATATATATATATATATATATATATAATATAGTATATATATATATAATATAGTATATATATATATACTATATAAATATAATACTATATAATATATATAAATAATATAATATATATAATATATTATATAATATATATATAATATATATATAATATATATATAATATATATATATGTAAGTAATATAATATATAATATATAAGTGCATGCTTATTACAATACACACGATCACATGATTGCCCTAAATAAGCATCAAATCACACCTTCAAAAGCTACTCGGATATGTTACCAAGCCAAATGCAATTAGTATGATTGCGCCATCTGAGTTTCCAACCATGGAGTTAGAAAGATGGAGATAAAACTCCTAAGGATGAAACTCTTGAAATTGCTATAATGTTTTGAGAATTATATCTATGTGTCGATAGTAAAGAAGCTGATATTGTTAGTTGACACAACAGAAAGGCGCGTAGTATTTAGTATAAGTATAATCAAGATTGGTATCACGTCTGCATTCAATAGATAAAATCAAGGACAAAGCGTTTTAAAAAACGAATGGTATTTTATTTATCACCTCCTAAAAGACGTACAGAACATTATTAAAACCTGCCAGAGAGCTTTCGGACGCATATACGCCATTCATCAGTGGCTACATTAATAGTAAAAACATGGAATGTTTATAAATATTCCCGTCCTGAAATTCTTGCTTTAAAACTTAAAATGTTTCCTCAGTTAAAAAAAAATGCCTTTACATTTTCCCTTCGTAAATTGTACCTCCTTTGATATTTCCTCTTTTCAGAGTAAAGCTCTTGAGAGAGGCCCAAAATTTGCATGTCCTTATGTTAATTTCAGTTTTATTAATTTAATCCCCCCTGTGGAAAAAGCTCTTCTTAATGTGGCTCAAGGCCATAAAGATCATGGCCGTTTTGTTTTATATCGGTCTATTTCTGCCCTTCAAAAAGATAATAAACTATAATAAAAGATAATAAAAATAGGCATTCTAGTTTTGATATTGCTTTGAACACTGAAATAGCGGAAATTAAGAAACTTAAATCTAACCCCGACCTTGTTATTTTATCTGCTGACAAGACCAAGCAACTTGTTCTGTGCAGTATAACTGATTATGTTAACTCAATGCAGAAGTGTATTGACTAGATGGACTGCAACCAGGTCAAAAAATTCCCGATTACGTTGATTAATACTAGGATCGCAAAACTTAAAAAATGCACAGATCTTCCTGTCAATATTAAATCTGCCGTTTTTCGCACTTCACATCAACTCCCTAAAATGTTTGGTCAAATAAAACTTCACGAATTAAATCATCCCATGCGCCCTATTGTTTCTAAATGTACAGGACCTACTTATTTTTGAGAGAAATCCCTTGCCCATTTCTTAAAACCGTATTTTAGTAATCTTAGTTTTTCCATCAGCTCTACTGAAAATTTCATCAATTTACTTTTTAAAACTAAATTTAATCCTAATAGTACTCTTCATAGTTATGATGTCGTTTCCCTTTTCCCTAGTATCCCCGTTAACATTACTATTGATATTATTGCCAAAAAACTTCATAGTCACCAATTTAAAACCCCCACTATCGACTCAATCACTTCTGCTTTGAATATTGCGGAGACAAATTACTTTGCTTTCAGTGACGCTGTTTTCTTGCAAACTTCTGGCGCCCCTATGGGTAGCCCTTTATCTGATATTTTGGCCGAGACCGTTTTGCAGGAGCTCCAGAATGAAATTTTTGCCGTCTTTAACAATTAAATCTATTCTTTGGAGCCGTTACGTGGATGATGTTTTTATTATCTGAGATCGTGATTTAAATGATCTCCTTCACCTTTTGGATAAAGTTAATGATTTTCACCCATCGATAAATTTTACTGTTGAGCATGAATCTAACTGTTCCTTGCCTTTCCTTGTTGTTCTGGTCACCCGTTTTCCGTCACTTCCGTTTGCCATAAATCCACTTTCACGAACTCCTGTATCCTCGCTAATTCTTTCCATCCGGTATCCTCTAAAAGAGCTTCTTTTAACGCGTATTTTAATCGTGCATTTACTGTTTGCTCTTCTATCTCCGCTTTGACTGATGAAATTAAATTTTATTTTTAAACTTTTATTTTTAACCAATTAGTTCTGGATTGAACCCGGGTTGAAAAAATGAAATACATTGAGACCTATGGGACCTAATTTTTCAAACATTTTTTAAGCGGATTTCAAATTCACAAATTGCTTCGAAAATTTTAGGTAATATTCAAATTGTTCCATAAAATATATAAAAAAATTCAGCGAAATATATTCTGTACTTTTTTAAATAAAAACTAAAATAATAATAACACCTCTTATATGAAGCGATCACATGACCATGATATGAAAATATCACGTGACCCACTTTAAAAAATTATATATGACATCCATCTTGTCTCAAAATCGTGATTTTTAAAGTTCTTTTTAATTCATATTGAGTGATGTATCCGTCCTAAAACTACTTTAATTTTGCTTAAATTCTGTGCATCTACATACTAAAACAACGCAATTACAATATACTTGAGTTTAAATGCTCATCCAAATTTGATTATTTCTACAACGAAGCCTATTTTTCACCTATGTAAAATGTAAACAGCAAAATATGTAGAATTAGTTGTATTAGAATTGCTGTATTTCTTTAACACAAAATAATTTAGTTCATGGAGTCTGCGTAGCTGATATGAATGAAATATTCATTGATTTTACAAAGAGAAGGACGATTTTTTTCGATGAAGTTTTACGCATAGAGTTTAATTACCTATAGCTCCATGGTCTTATTTTTTAAATAAAATAAATTATTATAGTATTGTGATGAATGACATGAATGGGAAATTATTTATGAATGAAATGCTGCTTTTATAGAGAGAGCCAGGCGTGTTATTTTTTCTATGACGTCATTTGAATGAATTTCAGTTATTTTCGATGAAGTTTTCAAATATAATAAATTATCGTAGTATTATGATAATTCTAAAATTATTACCGAGGAATGTATCACATTTTAGAGATGTTTAAACCAGGCAATTTATATTTCAATTCCGTCATTTGAATGAAGTCATTTTTTTCGATGAAGTTTTAAGTTTTCAAATATAATAAATTAATGTAGTATTGTGATAAGTTTTAAAATATTACCGAGGAATGTATTGCATTTTAGACATGTTTAAATAAAATTACATTGAAGTTGGAAAGTGTTTCATAATCAATGCTTTAAGCATGATTGATTTTTCTTGTCTTGATGTTCTCGTTACCCACTCCTCCTTTGGCTTACATACTTCGGTTTTCCGTAAACCCACTTTTATCAACTCTTGCATCGCTGCTAATTCTTTACATCCAATATCCTCTAAAAAAGCCTCTTTTAAGGCTAATTTATCGCGTATTTAATGTTTGCTCTTCTATTCCTGCTTTAACTGATGAAATCAATTTTATTTTTAATCCTGGTCATGAGGCTGCTCATTCTTTTGAATTTATTTATAAGATCTTAGCCCACGTTCGCCTTAAATTTACTTAATTTGATACTAAACTTCTTGCTATTAAAGATCGTAAAGTCCATAAATCTAGCGTTCCTTACCATCCTAAGATTTTCTGTCCTTTTATTAATTTCTATTATGAATGGTTTCAAACTCGCTCACACTAATATTATCACTTTATTTAATCGTTTTCGATCCGATAAACTTGGGAATTTTGATGACTTTAAAAGCTTTGCTAGGGTGTATGTCGTTCCCCTGTTATCCAATGCTGGTGACTATACATTTTACATTGGTAGTACGAAACGTACTGTTGGCATCCGTTTAGCAGAACATGCTCGCGATGTCAAATCTGGTAAACTTTCTGTGGCTCTTGCTCAAAATGTGGTTAATGATAAATTTCTTCCCGTTTTGAAAAACTTTCCTTTTGGTTCGTTGTAACAATCCACGCAGTATTTTTCTTTATGAATCCCTGTTTATTCATATTTCCCGTGAATCAATTTGTAATTTTGATCCTGTTCAAATTTTAAGTTATGCTTGGCGACTCATTCTCGACTCTATGCAATTCAAACCTCTTAAAAGTCAACTATGACGTCATTCTCAGGAATATCATGCTTGACGTTTTTCTAAAATGTATTAGTTCTTTTCTTGTAATATTTTAAAATTCGTAAGCGTTTAAACTGATTTTGTAATTTCCGTGTATATTTCTTGTATTATTTTTAGTAAGTTCATTTACCATTTTATATTTTATGCAAATTTGCTTTAAACTGGTCTCTATATATATAAACATTCCATGCTTTTACTATTCATGTAGCCACTGATGAAGGGCGTATATACGTCCAAAAGCGCTCTGACAGTTTTTAATAATGTTCTGTACGTCTCTTAGGATGTGTTAAATAAAAGACCTTTCGTTTTTTAAAACGCTTTGTCTATGATTTTATCCAATATAAGTAGTTTTGTTTTTATTTTTAAATTAAATATTTCTTAATTAGGAGTATAATTATCCAGTAAATTTCCGTAGTTGTATGAAAATAAATCAAAAAATATATGAAAAATATATGAAAATAAATCAAAATGTGAAATAATGTTGAATACGTAGGAATAATTTTTGTTATTAAAAATGTTTTATTAATAAAAGCCGTTATTATCTTTGCTTTGCATTTTTGCATTGTTTTCTTCTTCTATAACACAATAACACGCGCATACCTCGTTTCCTTCCATTCCGATGCAGATTTCCTGAAATTTTTACATAAAAAGCAACTGTGCTTAACTTTTAGACATGAGTAATGTAACGCAATAGTACCGCGATGGGATCAAAATTAGGACTCTCAAATTTTGATAAATCTACACGCTTGGAGTATTATTTAACACTCTTTAGTCATTTTCGAAATGACGTTTTAAGTATTTGTAAAACTGTTTTCCCAATAACTCTCGAACAAATTAAATAAATCCAATGATATGTGGAACGATTGTCTCAATCGACAAACATCAGAGATTTATTGATTTTCGGAGTGAATAGACTAGTAGAAAGCCCTAAATGTATCGGATTTATTTACTGAAAAATCGAGAAAACGCTGTAAATATACAATTGCTTTTAAAATGTTACTAAAATTTCATTTATCATTTCAAGGCGTATATCATAATTTATAGATTGGTAATATGCGCTTCGTCTCAGATTATTGCATTTTTCTAACCAAAGATTGAAGAAATCTTATTTATCAACAGTGGGTATATTTGAGTTTACTAACTGAATTTTAATATGTACTTTATCAATATTTGATCATTAGTATTGAAATTAATAAAATAGTATTTAAAAGTTATACTGAAATGTTTAAAGACATTAATTATACATATAGCGATTAATTTAGAAGCGAATAATTTAATTTGCCGAATAATAATGTACACCATGCATGAATTACTGCATATTTCTTCTCTTTTTTTAACATCAAAATAATTATAAAATATTTTAATTGTCCACTATTATAACATGTGTTGAAGACTCAGACCGTCCGATTCCTACGAAGACATGTGTGAATTCTTTCCAAGAATTTTAACCATACATAAATGAACACCATTATTTATTATTTATGAACTATTCTCGAGGTATTTGAAATTTTACTTTTGCATTGTGGGATCGATAATCGATATCTCCTGAAAGAATCAAGCAAATTATTCGAAATTTGGTACGCTTATTATAATTAGTGAAACCATTTGATTTTTACTCAGACTGAGTCATAAAAATGCCCTAATTCGTCATATCGGTTTCCTATAATCAAAAATCCTTAAGATCAATCCAGAAAGTCCTGTGTTTGCCTCGTCATCAGTTTCTTTGCTGTTTTAAATAACACAATTGTTGTTTGAAATAATTTGTTATATCAATCTTTAAGCTTAACTGGAAAAAGAGAACAAAAATGGAAGAGTTCTATAGATGCTGACAAAGACGAAGTACATTTCAACATTCCTGTAGGGTCGGATTACTTAACAAATGTCATTTAAATATAGAAAACCAGATCTTGTACACGATGCAGAAAGTTCAATATCTTCTAGATATGAAGGATAAAATTAAATGTTAAAATTCAGTTTCGCGTCTTTCAGATTAAGTTTGTTTCAGCATCGTTGGATGTGGGGATTGTGTTTAAATAAAAATGCAATATTATATTTTATACGATGTATTTGAATTGTATCACATTTTGATCGTAAAGAAATTTCTGTCTGCAAATGTGGATTTAGAATTTAATTTATACAACCAAAGAAGTGGACTGGATAAAAGAAAGTACGAAGGTGGATGCATTGAATTGCAGATTTAATTATGGCAGATCTTTCGCTCAAAATTTTAAAAGAAAATATAAATCTGAAATAACTGAAGGAAAGTATAATAAAACAACATAGAATATAAAAGATATAAAACGGTTTTAGGGGGTAAATTCACTTCATTTTTCAAGAATAAATTAAATGTGAAATTCAGTTTCATAAATGTTTCAGATTATGTTGGTATGCTACCCTAGTAGCATACTACTAATATTGGGATGTAATCCATTTTCGGAAAACAAAGTCGCCGAACTTGCATCTTCTCATAAATTATTTCTTATTAACCAATAACATAATAAACATTGTCTACAAAATATGACATATACTAAATTTTAGGAGTCAAAAGATTCCAAAAGCAAAAAAGTAACCTTCTTCTACCAGACAAAATTATGTTATTTTATGCTACTGTTGAAGTAGAAGGCGGTTCATTACAAACATATTGAAAACTGTCACGATAGCTTGCAACTGTACGTTATCCATATTTTCATGAATATCTGTAACTGTACTTCAATTATTAACAAACGAACAGTAATTTACTCTAAACCTTTTCAAAATAATTTTACCCAATCCTACTTTCATTTTTGCGTTGAGATTTACACATATATTGAAACCTTCACTTCTCCCAGTGATCCTCCCACGACGCATAACATTCATATAAATCCGGGCATCCATATATCTCTCTCATTTTTCATGAACATGTTTTTCATCATTTTGTTACTGAAATTTAAACGGATGATATCGAAGTAGAACGATTCGAAATAAAATTTCATTTTTGAATAGTGTCAAAACGGATGTCATTTGCGAGAGACGAAGCACATTTCAGCGTTCCTGAAGAGACGTTTAATGTGTGCAGTTCCTATTTCAAATGTACGTCGGATATATTTGTACGGAACAGAAAATTCAATTTCAACGAAACTTGGATTTCAAGGATAAAATTATATGTAGAATTTGATTTCACCTGTTTCGAATGTAGTTTATATATATATATATATATTCCTGGGAGGAATATGTTTTAAACAAGGATGTAATATTAGATTTTAGTCGATGCATTAAAATGGTATTTATTTTAAAGCAAAATGCAATTTGTTTAGAATTCGGATTGTGTTTTCAATTTATGTAACTAGATGCCTGGTACAACCTATATCCAAAATTAAGCAGTGCAATGACGATATATATTTATTTGATATGTATTAAAATTATTGTAAAATTTAACTAATATTGGACAAGACATGCAGTTTTAAGTATCTATTTTTAAACAAAATGCAATTTGCTTAGAATTCGGATTTTGTTTTCAATTCACGTAACTAGATATCTGGTACAACCTATATCCAGAACTATTCCAACAGTACAATGACGGTATATATTTATCTGATACATATTAAGATTTTTGCAAAATTTCATTAATATTGGGTGAAAACGTGCAGTTTTAAGTATTTATTTTTTAAACAAAATGCAATTTCCTTAGAATTCGGATATTATTTTCAATTTATGTAACTAGATGTCTGGTACAACCTATATCCAAAACTATTCCAGCAGTACATTGACAGAATATATATATTTGATATTTATTAAAATTATTGCAAAATTTAATTCATATTGTATGAAATATGCAGTTTTATGTAATAAAAGCCGTCTTAGGTGATCATCCCAGTTGCTTTCTAAAAAAAAGTCACCGTTTGAAAAACTATGAAATGTCTTCAGTAGGCCCGGGTGTTGTTGGCGATAAATGTCCATATATAGGGATATCATAGCTAATGATACTCTCCAAGTTTGCTGGAATATGAACCATTGAATCAAAAGTGATATATGGGCCAGTGTGCTCCACAATTCCTAATCCCCACTTCCCATAACCATTAGATCTCGATATGAGATTTACGCATTACTTCCTGTCATGGGCGTTGGCTTTTCAAGAATTTTTACATTGAGCAGTACAAAAATATGCAATATATAATAATGACGGACAGCATAATATATGGCAAAATTATATAACATATGTGTATAACAAAATTATAAACAAATATAATTTATTGCATAAGTCTTATATTTAGTGTTCTTCTCAAAAATAGTACAACATACACTAAATAAGTAACTATATAAGTAACAAGATAAAGACTTAAAACAATATTTATTAAAGTTACTAAAAATGTTCAATGAAATGTATATGTTAATAAATGAACTTACAATTGAAACTTAAATTGTAGAGCAAAAACTTACTTTCATTTTCCTTAAAAAAATCGTTTACGATTTTTTTAAGCTTAATTTTAATAATACTAAATTTGTTTTTTTAACCCTACTCCAACCAGTTTCACACCTAAAATAAATTTCTCTCTCTCTCTCCTAGTAACTCATGAGTTCCTTTCTATAGTGCGGCCTTCCTGTTCTATAATAAAAGAGAAGTAGCGTGTAATTTAATTTTGAAAATCCTTCCCTAATCTGACTACGCTCCCGATTGATTTAAAAATCATTTCGTAAGCAACCAGGAAAACAAAATGAAAAATATTCCACAATGAATAAGATTTAATTTTACGCAATTATTATCAGAATGGAATCATAACTCGCATAATAAATACCCAAATTACATGATTTTATTACTTATTAAGAAAATGTGCTAACATATTCAATTGAAAGTGTAGAGGTATAACATTCAAAAAGTTGAATTTCGTATTTTTTATAATAACCAATGAAATTTTCATAGGTGGAATTCTGTTCATGTTCTGTTGTATCGTCTGCGATATTTGAAACAAAAAGTTTCAGCAGATATCCCCTGATCTATCACCTCTCTCATGGACTTTCGTACCTACGGAATAAACGTGCTCCTAATCCGCTTAGACACGAGAATATTTTTGGTCCGCGTCTAAGAACGAACCCGGTATCACTCAGTGCAACCCTCTTGCCTTAACTACTGGGCTACCTCTGCCCTTACAAACTTACAATCTTATTGATTGTCCTTAGATTCTGAATGTCCTTCCTATTAATGTTCCTATTATTAATTTAATTCAGTGAAACCTTCTACAGTTAAAATGTTAAAAGTAATTTTCCTGTCAACATAAACTAATTTTCCCTCAACAAATGTAATTTTTTGTAAACTTTTAAATAATTGCTGTCGTAATCTTATTATTTTATGTCTCACATTTTAAAACTAAGAATGCACCTAGAATGAGAACTATCTCTGGTTAATTCTGATACCTTTGACGACTTTATACTGTTTTCGTACTGCAATTTCGTCAGAGTCTGTAAAATTGGGTTCTGTTACCTATTTCTGCACACTCTTATTTCAATAAATAAAAAAAAAATTATGGAGTCTTTACATGGTAGCAAATGGTACTTGATTAAGCATTTTAATTTTCTTTTACATGCATATTTCGTACAGTCATACTACTTTTCGGAAAATCTGGAAATGGCATCGCTGAAACCCGAAATGGAAATCCCTAGTGATCCAAACCCTATACTATTCATTGCTGAATCCATTTCAATCATCATCTAAGCTCTATCTGCACTTTTCAGAATGGACTATAGTCCATCCTGAAAAATAGATTATTCAAGAAATCTTTTTGAACCGGAAATGAAAAAAAAGTAGAAATCTTTAGTGAACCTTGAACCTCCTCAAGAATTTAAAGCTGGTTTCATATCAGTCATCATATAAGCTCTATCTATACCTAATATTGAGAAATAAAGGCTTCGAGAAAAATTAAACTCTGGGGCCTGAAGTGAATAAAAAAACGGAAGAGGAAATCTTTGGTGACCCCCCCCACACACACACACACATTCACATACACCCTCTCTGAAATTTGATGCTTAAACCAAATCAGTCATCGTCCGAGTTCTAAAGCAGATCCTGAGAAATAGATATTTAAAACGAATAAATTAAAAAAACAGTAGTAAAAAAAAGGTTGCCACCAATAAATAAATAAATATCCCATGCTGCGAAGCGCATAAAAAGCACGTAACTTCGCCATTGATGCTTTTATCTGCTATAGGAGCGCAATCCAATTAAATAATATTCCACCACATGTAAATAAATATTACACTAAATATGACAGTTTAAAGTATTTTTCAAATGAAAACTATTGGATCTAAAATCATTTTTACTTTCCTTATATACAGTAATGTATAAAGAAAGTATTGTGACAGGGTCGAAAATTCGAATTCGAGTTTTCGACGGGAGAGCACGTTTCAAACGTCCCTGATCACGAATTGAACATTTTTGTCTGTGAAGTGATGTCTGTGTGTGTGGGGGGGGGGGGACGATAACTAACAAACGAATGGGCCGATTTGAACGAAATTTGGTACAAAAATTACAATTTGTAAACACTGGAAGCCTATTGTTTTTATACGCAATTGAACGTTCAGACCCCCCCCCCCCTAAACTTTCGAGTGAAATTTTGAAAAAATCGTCAAAAAATCAAAACCTCTAATAAAGTTACGCAAATAGACATTTCTTATGTAATTTTTTATTTGAAAACGTTTGGCATACATTTCAGAACGTTAACATGAACCGTTCTCGAGATATTGCACATTTTTCTAAAAAAATTATCAAAAAGTCATATAAAATAAAAATAAAATATTCCCTTTTGAGAAACAAATTCACTTTTCATATGTAATACCATGCAGTAAATTTGGTGACATCATTCTCGTGGATCTAGCTCGTTCCATTCATGAAAAAAGATACTTTGAGCAATACTTTTGTATTTGAATGCCAATAGTCATTTATCTGCTGTAAGAATAACTTATTTCTCCGTCCATAACTCTTGGCGAGATTTTGGCGACGAATTTGTCGGAATGTCGCCAACTCGGTGACATTTTTAATTGCTGCCAAATTAACAAAAATCTCGCCGAATTGATAAAAATGACGCCAAATCAATGAAAATGACGAATAATTGAAGAAAATTCAATATCTTGAAAAGAATATAAGTATTTACTTTAAGAATAACATTTTTTTTAATCGTAAAAGTAGTAAATTCATTGCATTATATAAGGAAAGTCATGTATTGCCCACATCAGATTTTTTAAATTTTTTAAATTTATTTCTCGGAATTTTCTTCTGTTTTAAAATGAGCTTCAGAAACTTTCATGTCGCCTAAAACTATATTTTGAGAACAATAAAATTAAAACAAGATTCGGTTTCAAATATTAAATTTTTAATTTGCTTTGATGATGGAATTGTGTTAGCCTAAAGACAATACAACTTTAGAATTTGAAAACAAACCTAAATGTATGCATTCTCCCGAGTTTTGTTTTTACGAGGAGACTGACATTTTCTTTTCGAAATAAAATATTCATTCTTCGGTCGCTAAAACAAATCATATTAAATACCACAAAAATAATTGAAAGTTATGATATATTTATTCTACACATGGTTTTTAATAAAAATGAACAAATTTCAATATTCTGAAGTAACAGCATAAAAATTGCTTTTTTATCAGTTCATCTCAATAACAAATAAAACATGTTCATTATTTAATAAACAAAGCACACATGGATTCATTATTTAATAAACAAAGCACACATGGACACATATTCTACACATGGATTTTGTCTACAAATGAGCAAATCTCAATATTCTAGTATAGCAGCAAGAATTTGCTTTTTCATCAGTTGATCTCAATAAAAATTAAGCCATATTCATTAAACTAAACACACCAAACGTCATGAAAAGTGCTTAGCTTTTGATGAGAAATATTATGAACTCTGTTGGAAAGTATACATTTTTTAATATCGACTGAACGGACGGCTGATTTTAAGTTCTAAAAATTTTTTACTCATTTCTGGACATTGTTACTAAGATTTGAATCATTTGATACTACGTATCCTGTTTAATTATTTGTTATTTTCTTTATGTTAAATTATTAATATGCAATATCTCGAGAACGGCTCATCTTGTTGTCCTTAAAATTAAGTCTTTAAAGCCATAAAATTAAGTCCTTAAATTAAAAAAAATAGTGTAAAATAAATGTCTGATCAAAAACTTTTAACGTATTAACAAAATTTAACATGCATTTTTTATTACATGTTTTATAATTTTCAAAAAATATGGTGAAAATTAAAGACATGCCAGTTTGTTCTACGCCGCAAAATAGAAATAAGCCTTTTCATATTTTACACAGTATATAATGTTATAAACATCTTGAAATTTGAAAATTTTAAACACCGAGCCTGATAATTACAAATTGTTCTATGTTACCCTAATTTAATAAGTGTAATAATAAAATATATAACTCATAAAGTTTTCTAACGCTAGGTATTCTTGTGTTAAGACATACACATACGCAGACGGTCATCTTTCTAAATGTTTTTGAAATGAATTCAGCAGGCCATTAAATGTGCTTGTCTGTATTTATTTGAAGTGTTTATTTGTGTTATTATGTGTTTATTCGAAATTTTCAGGTAAACAATATTTTTCTATATAATAATATGAGAAAATGAAAATATAATTTGCTGGATATAAACATAAAATTCCATATTAAAAGAATTTTCTTCCTCTCATTCTAAATTGACGTAGTTTAACTGAAAAATGACATTTTTAGGAACGTTGTGAAAGTATCATATATTTTCCTTACGCCTCTGGCAACAGATTCAACGTAATTGATAAATGACCTTAAATTAAGCTCACTTAACTTCAACTTTTATTAAATGCATTTTTCAGTCCCAACAACAGTCGTATATTTTATAAAATTGATGGGTTATAAGTATTAGTTTAAAGCTCTTACACAAAGGTAAGTGATCAATTTCATTAAATTCTATGGAATGCTTTGCTTTCGTTCTATTCAACCGAAAAATTATTTTATTTTGTAAGTTCATGTTAATAGTTTTTTTTTGGTAGAAAGTGGTCGTACCAAGAAACGTATTTACATCTTTATTTCATCACAGTTAATATTTCCATTGTTTTTAAATAAACATATAATGTTGCCAGCACATGATTTTCCCTACATAATGCAAAATCTTTACTTCTTTCACCGCAATGTAATTGTTGTTGTTGTTGAGACCCAGACCGTCTGACCCACCAGAAAGTTGTAAGGTAACTGTTTGGACGGCCGGGAAGTGCCACCCAATTTAGACCGGGATCCAGTGGGGGAGGTATCCACAGAGACCGTACCCTCCATCCCCTACCACCAACTTCTCGGAAGGACTTACGGACCCACATGTTTAATGTGATCGTAATCCGCATGAACACGACGGCAGTAGTGGCAGCGTGCAAATCCAGCGCGCAAACCACCGGGCTACCCCGCCCGAAATTTGCCAACAGCACGCTTCCCAGGTGGTCACCCACCCAAGTACTAACCGCGCCCGATGTTGCTTGACTTCGGTAATCTAACGAGAACCGGTGTTTTCAGCACGGTAGGGCCGTTGGTCGCAACATAAAGGTGTACAAGTCTGTAAGGTTTATATGACTTTTGGTTATGGTTTCACATAGTTTACGTTCTACATTATGTTTTAGTCCAAATTATCAACTTGTTACTGGTTCGGCTATGTAGGCGAGCCAGCTAACAATTTCTGTATTCCTGTAGTAGAACACGATAAAGTTTCAGTTCGGGTAAGAGAAATCAGTTTGCCTTGAGTTGGCTTGGGTTTTGAGCAAGTATTTGAGTAAGTGCCCGTCTTAGTTGTGAGTTCCCACTTTTGTGAGCTCTAAGAGGAATTAGCAAGAAGCCCTAAACGAGATATTCATAATCATGCTCAACAGAATCTAGTCTAAACCAGTGCCTTTTGAAGTATCCAGACGTCCGTTGATGAATTTGGTAAGCAACTGCCATAAGTATTCTATTATTACGAATAGTCCAACTTACTTATACCATCAAGCCTCGAGTTTATACAGGGTGTTTAAAAAATATGGTCCAAACTTTATCCAGTGGTAGTACACACCAAACCAAGCATTTTTCGTCATAGTTTAACTTGACGGAAATGAAATGTAAAGGCGCCAGTGGGCGCCTAATAGTGAAGCCGATGAGGTGAGGCGAATACACAAAAATGACTTAGAAATTATAAAATGACAGTTAATAAACAATAATTACAGTAATAGCTTAAAAGAGCGGCCGCCAAGCTGAATGCACGTCTCACAGCGGCGATGGAGGGATTGGCGAACTCCCCCGAACAGACCAGACATGTTGCGCACTTCGGCGGCAGCGGCCCAAATTCTGGCGACGAGTTCCTCTTCAGATTCAAAGGGAGTGTCATATACGAGACTCGAGATATCCCCACAATAAGAAGTCAAGATATGGGCGATCGTAGTAGCCAAGTTATGGGACCACCTCCCACAATCTACCGACCCGGAAAGGTGATGCCCAGATGGATCCTTACCTCTTGCCCAATTACGAAAATATTCATAAGGGTTCTTCGTCTTCCCCAGGTGAAATTTTCATGCGTGGTTTTCTTCTTCAACCAGGAAATAACAATCAGAATGACGCTTTTGAGTTTGAGGAGTTTTTAAGTTTGAGGACGATTTTAAGTTTGAAGAGTTTTTAAGTTTGAGGACGCTTTTAAGTTTGAGGTCGCTTCCCAACGAATAAGCGCCCTGTAACGTCTTTATGTTTCATTTTCAACCCGGTAAACTATGACGGAAAATGCCTGGTTTGGTGTATACTATCACCTCGTAAAGTTTGGCTCATCTTCATAACACACTGTATAAGTATTCATGTTGAGTCACTATACGGGCATGAGCAATTTAATGTCTGTTTTGTATACAAACCTCTTTAGGTACATAGTCAGTTATAGTCAGTTCCTGTATCAGTTCTGTGTGATAATAATAAATAGTTTAGATTGAAATAACTTAGTCTGTACGGTTTCCATTTACCGTAAGGCAACTTTGACTTAAGACAAAAGTTTATAGTTTTATAGTTGTGTCATATTTATAGAAATAATATGCAGACTCCACGTCGAAAATAAGAACTTGCAATTTTGTCCCAGTAGCTCAACGGTAGAGCGTTGGCTGGCCAGTTGGCAAATCCATGCTTCGATTCCCTGTTGGGGCAGCAATGTTCTTTACAATGGAGCCCGAACAAATTAACCCTGTAGGTTAGTGAAAAGGTGTCGAAGGTTTGAACGTAACCTTAGTACGACTAGTACGGATTCAGTGGACTCTGCAAGATTGAGCGCCGATTTCAAATCAAGAAGAAAACGACCAGACTGGATACTAACCTGGGAAAAAATAGTAGTAGCAGGAGGCTAACCTGAGACACAAATTACAGGAGGTGGTTAGTCAGATTGTTAGTTGCAAGATAATCCGACATTAGGGAGTGGAGAATGCAGAATCCATTTCGAAAATAAGAGTTTGCAATTTCGTCCCAGTAGCCCAACGGCAGAACGTCGGCTGGCAAGTTCAGAGATCCAGGGTTCGATTCCCGGATGCGGCAGTAAGGATGATGTTAAAACATGATGTTATGACATTTGTGGCATAACATTGCAGGTGGAAAATGCATATTTAATGATACGTTACTTTCTTTTTAATTTTATGTAATTTTCCTTTTATAAATTTGCTTTAAGAACGTACGACATCGTTAGCGTTTTAAATTTTGTATAAATCGTTTTCTTATGAAAAAATTTACGTCGGAGACAATTGTATGTATCATTATTGAAACATTCTTTAAATGATTTTTCAAAATTCATTTGAAAATTGAGGATCTTCCGAGCATTCTATGGCGTTTAAAATGAATAATAGGCAATTAATATATATATATATATATATATATATATATATATATGTGTGAGATATATATATATATATATATATATATATATATATATATATATAGATATATATATATATATATATATATATATATATATATATATATATATATATATATATATATATATATATATATATATATATATATATATAGATATATATATATATATATATATATATATATATATATAGATATATATATATATATATATATATATATAGATATATATATATATACATATATATATAGATATATATATAGATATATATATAGATATATATATATAGATATATATATATATATATATATATATATAGTCAAATAAATATAATAGATATATATAGTCAACTATAGTCAAATCCCTCTCATATTCACCATCTATGATAAAAGAAAACAATTTAAACTACCTATTATTGGAATTATACATTGGAACTCCAATATACATTTAAATGTGTTTCGCAATGTTTTCTTGGGAGGTTTAATCAGAATAAAAAGAACTATCAAAGAGGAGCATTTACGTACCAATTTTGATCAAGAATTTTTAAAACAAGCATTTTTTAATAAATATCCAATTTCCTTTATGATTAAAAATATTGATAATTTATACAGAAACAATTTTGCATATGGTGTAAGACTTAAGTATTTTTTGAGTTCAATTAGAGACAAAATCATCGAACCCTCCATATGACAGGACCGCACTGTGATCACAGGACCGCGGCTGGAACTACATTTCATTTGAGTCGGCAATTCAGTTGGCTTTATTTGTGGTGATATGGCTCTCGTACACATCTCTATCCAGGTCTCGTGATGATTTCAAAGTCACTCCGGAGGTTGGCTTGGGCCAGGGCTGGCGACCAGGAGTGAAAATGCCGCGGCGATTTTGACGAGCTCGTTGAACTGGGGAGTAAGGTCACAACCCCTTACCGCCATAATGTAAGCTTTTTGCCGAGCCTTCCTTCCTTTTTTACATGTTTTTTACATGTTTTTTTCACTTTTTATATTTCAATTTTTCTATATATAGATATATATATATATATATATATATATAGATATATATATATATATATATATATAGATATATATATATATATATATATATATATATATATATATATATATATATATATATATATATATTAATTAAAGAATTTTAACTTACTTGTATTATAAATACCAGAGATTGGCCATTTATTGGAAATGGTCTGTAGAGCAAATTTGAAAATAAAATGATCTGAAGTGAAAATTTGAAATCAAAATTGACTCTACGACAAGCTTGTGGAAATTATAAATAGAGCATTATAAATAAAACAGGTACTACATAGGTATAAAATACCCCTCTTTCCCCATTCTATATATAAAGTAAGCAATTGAAAAAACATTGCATGTGGTGAAAGATTGGTGAGTATAATCCCATAACTACACCCTTAGATTAAAATTTATTTTAAGTGTTATAAATCATATATGAAATACAGGTACTTAAGGTACTAATCCCCTTGTTCCCTGTATAAACATACATCATGGTGTAAATGCATGGATAGTGTATAAATGAAAAGATTCAAACAGAAAAAATTCCACATGGAGCTAGGCCTTTCTGGCTCTCAAAAATATTTTTATCAAAATTAATATAATTGAAATAAGTGAAAAGCATTTCCGAAACTATGTATGTTATCAAGGGCCATACCTGGTTCAGTAATGCTGAAACTTCTACGTTTCTGTTTGCAAAATTGTATTGCAGATATTTTGCACATGGTCCGACGTAGAAGAAAGTAGATAATGGATCAAATGAAAATATAAAAATAGTCAAATATACCAGCTTGATGACTTTTAAAATTAATATGAGAATATAATGTAATGTTTAAAAGTTGAAAAAAATAAGAAATGTATATATATAAAATATTCGAGGTTACAATACCATTTGTTAACATTTAGATAAACACTTCCGTAATAATTCGAATGGTATCAAATTTCTTTTTCAAAACTATATTTTATACTTTTTGTTATTTTTGTTTTCCTGCAAAAACAGTCTTTCTGCAAAATAAACAAAAGTGGGTTTCTTTTTCTCGCGCTTTTAGTTTTTTATAATCAAAACTAAGTAGAAAACTCCCATGTGGTACGACAGCGTGTTCATGTAAGTCATCTGCTTCGTAAAAAAAAAAAAAACGGTTCTTTCAAAATGAGAAACTAAAGTTTTAAAATGTAACATTAGTAGTTTTGCAGTTCCTATTCAATTACTTTATACTTCTTAACTACATAATTCATAGAATTAATTTTTCTTTCGAGTGGATGAATGTGGTGCTGAAATTATTTATGGTGGGAATGTATAGTAATTAATAATATTAGTAGAACATGATCATCAATACCTCTAGAATGCAGTTTGTTTGCTGAGAAACAATTGTTTCCCAGTCAAACTCTATAATTAATGATAATATCTTCTGCTTGGTAATTTATAGTTTTATTTTTTAATTTTGTTTGATTCCTTCTTCGGTAATTCATTTCCTTTTCCGATTTTTTTTCTCTTCTAGCTACCAAAGACGTTTTCTGTTCTATTTATCAATCGAATTTGTTTAGAATCTTTTATTTTTACCACTTGTTTGGTCGACACATATAGCTTCCATAACCGGCTAGTTGGCTTTTTACTCTGTAATTATAAATAGTATGATAAATAGGAAATGTTTTGACGGGGTCGAAAATTCGAATTTGAGCTTTCGACCGAAGAGCACGGCACAAGAATCCCTGCGTACACACACACACACATATATATATATATATATATATATGTATGTGTGTGTGTGTGTCCGTGAGTCTATGGATGCGATATTTTACGAACGAACGGACCTTCAAGCAGACGGTAATAACTGGCATTTCTGTAGAAGAGCATTTCTTATCTAGTAGAGAAAGATAGAGACAACTTTTCCAAGAGCATTTCAAAGATTTGCAATGGGATTAAGGACCGTAGAAAATGTTATCCAATTCATACGTGCAATACCTTCATTCTCAAGGTACTTGTCAACTGGCCTTGCTCTGTGTGGACGAGGTGTTACTGTCCATCAATGGAAAATTTGAGTAAACTGTTACAGCGTAGGGTCTCACTATTGTATCGTAGGGCCTCACTGTTACAACGCAGGGTCTCACTATTGAAACGTATGATCTATCTCACTGTTGCAGCGGAGGGTCTAACTTTTGCTGCATAGGGTCTCAGACTTGATCCTAATACTTTTCCGCGTTACAGTACTTCTGCGTTGTACAGTTCTACATGTGCATCTCAGGGGCTATTCCAAAGAAAATCCTGCCCATACCAAAACACTACTACGGATAAAGGTAGGATGTTCTACGTTGATATTAGGTTGACTGAGTGTCTTCGTTCTCTTCTGTGCCATTTATTGCCTGAATCTCAGGTAATTCGTAAGCCATCCTTAAAGAGTATATTGGATCATTGCGCTTTTATTCAAATTGCATGTTGACGACACGAATATAATCGTGCTTATCTGACCTTAACGCTCAAAGGTACACAGATTCCTGGAACATGAGCATATAGTCCTTTGGCATATAGCCTTCGTTTCTCAGAACTATCGTCAAATATCGAATTTTCTATTGCTGTGAGGCTTGCGTTTGACCAGTAAAGTAATATACTGGTTATCGCAGTATGTTGCAGCCTCAGGACTCCCTGGAATGGCTCTCTGAATGAGTGCCCCACTGGTTTAGAGTTGTTTCCATAAATTATAAAAGAAATTGTCTAATTCTTAAATGGACTTAAATCCTTACTTCTTAAATCCTGCATCACACCTCCCAACAGCACGCCAGCGTTGAGATTCTACCAGACGTATTTTTTGTGTCATTACAAAGGTAATCAAATCCAAAATTATCCTTAAAATACTTCGAAAAATGTTCTTTGAGCAGTGTAATTTTTTTCCCAAACGAGTCCTCTTCACGACACGCTTAATTTTCATATTGCTCAAGAAGCAAACCGCTACTGGACATTATTAAATATTTGCATATTCCCATCGACGATAACAGCAAGTTTCACCCAAAAACTCCACGAATGCTTTCACTATTTGAGAATTTGCATAGCGTGCTTACCTTTGGAAAGCAGCATAAATCTTTTAGACGCTTTGTAAATAACCTTGCTGCCCCAACCGGGAATCGAACCCTGGACATCCGAAATGGACAGCGTTGCTCTACGGTTGATATAATGGGAGGATATTGCAAGCTCTTATCGTCGAAGTGAACTCTACATTCTTCACCCTCTAATGTAAGATTGGCGGTCAACTGACAATCTGAACGACTACCTCCTGATATTTTTACCTTAAGTTACAGTCCTATTACTACTATCTTTACCCAGGCGTGGTCGTTATGCTCTCAATTTGAAATCAGCGCTCAATATTCTAGAGTCCACTGAATCCGTACTAGTGGTACTAGGGTGACTTTAATACTCCCAACATTTTTGCACTAACCTACAGGGCGCAAATACAGAGAACATTGCTAAAATATCCGAGAAGCGAACTCTGGATATCCAAACAGGCTTGCCGACGCTCTACCATTAAGCTACTAGAACAAAATTGCAAGTTCTTATCGTCGAAGTGAACTTTACAACTTTGAGGGCACGCATAAGTATATCGACGTTTTCCAATTGCATCGGGACTGCAATAATTTATTTACAAATATTTTTGTATTTCATTATTTATTTATTACCAAATCCATCCAGCTTACCCAAAGGGGTGTAGAGCAGTTACTAAGGACGAGCGAGAAAAACTCAGAAAAACAACACAAAACATGCATAGATATACATATACAGTATACAAAGATAAAAAAATACGCCAATGAATACAAAAATGATTCAAATAAATAAAATGATACAAAAATGTAGAAAATTAATTTTGAATGAAAGGTTTAAAACAATCAAAGGAAATGAAAAAAATTAAAAGGGAAAGAAAAAACAGAAATATACAAACATTAAGTTAAACAGTGCAAAAATTTAACGCATATGCCATTGATCAGAAGATAATTAAAAGCATAGGCAGTAAATTTGTTAATACCATCACAAATCCTTTTTGCAACAGAAATTCAGTTTTCAATTCTGTCTATAATTCCTTTATTTTTACAAATACTTGAGAACCATAATGATTTATTATCCTGAGATGGTTTAGAAAAATGAAAAATTTTAGCACGGGAATAAAAAAATATGTAATTGGTCAACATAGCCAAAGTAGTCGCAAATGCAATTGAAAGTTAATTTAATATGGAAGATTGTGGAAGTAATATGGAAGATATTCTGATATGCAAATGATATTAATAATTGCAAATATATTTTTCATATAAATTACGAAGAGGTGCTGTAGTCCTGCAGCAGTTATAGACGAACTGCAACTGCAGAGACTAATACGCCTCTTAAAGAAAATAGAAATACATTTTTTGTCTTCCTGAAAGAACAGAAAGGATTAGAATACCCATTTTCAACCTTTAAATGAAATACTTCTTTAAAAGCTCAGGTAGTATCCTGTTTCATCTTCAAAAATATATTTTGATCTTCTTCCTGTTATAAATTTATTTGATTCTTTTCTTATGGTTTCTCCAGCCCAACAAAAGCGCCGCTGCAAAGTAAACAAAAGTAAAAACTGCCATGTGGTACGAAAAAGAAAAAAAGTGAATGTTCCGTGAAAACGAGATATTAAAGTTTTAAAAGAAATGTTATTAGTTTTACAGTTCTTTTTCAATTATTTTTATACTTTTTAACTGGATTAATTCATGTAATTAATTTTATTACTCCTCAATTTATTTACTGGGTAATGGGTTACTGACTGAGGATAATCAGGTATTATTGACTGGGTACCAATTTATTTACTGGGGATGGGGGTATCCAACTGGGTGATGATAGTATATATTGAAAAAAATTAGAATTATAAATTAATTTTTACTGGAAAAAATAAGTTATATAAAATAAAATTTTCTCTACAATACTTAGTATATGTATAGAGGAGATATCGGGCTGTCAAACATTTGGAGTTGGGTTGATTGACACGCTGTAAACATCAGTGAATGGGAATCAACTATTTTTCAATAATATCTGTTTCTGTTCCTGAAGCCGTATGCATGATATTTTTTGAACATATTGAGTTGGTTAAACGAGATTTGGTACGATTTTTTCAACCAGCACACTTTTTTCCTTTCCTTATATACAATAATGTATAAGGAAAGTATTGTGACGGGGTCGAAAATTCGAATTCGAGTTTTCGACGGGAGAGCACATTTCAAGCATCCCTGATCACGAATCGAACATTTTTAAAGTGATGTCTGTGTCAGTGAGTCTGTGGAGACTATAACTGACGAACGAATTGACCGATTCGAACGAAATTTGGTAAAAAAATTACAATCCGTAAACACTGGAAGCCTATTGTTGTTATAAGTAATCAAATGTTCAGAAACCCCTAAATTTTCGAGTGAAATTTTGAAAAAATCGTCAAAAAATTAAAACCTCTAATAAAGTTGCGCAAATAGATATTTCTTATATAAATTTCCATTAGAAAACTATTGACATGAATTGTACGTTATTGAACGTTAACATGAACCGTTCTCGAGCTATTGCACATTTTTCAAAAAAATTATCAAAAAATCATATAAAATGAAGAAAAATATTTCCTATTGAGAAACATGTTCACTCTTCATATGTAATACCATGCGATAAATTGGGTGACATCATACTCGTGAATCTAACGTGTTCCATTCATGAAAAAAGATACTTTTATGAGTAATACTTTTGTATTTGAACGCCAATTGTCATTTATCTACTGTAAGAATAACTTATTTCTTCATCCATAACGCTTGGCGAGATTTTTGCGACGAATTTGGTGGAATGTCGCCAACTTGGCGACTTTTTTAAATGTTGCTAAATTAACGAAAAACTCTCCAAATGGATAAAAATGACGCTACATTAATGAAAACGACGACTCATTGACAAAAATTCAATATCTTGGAAAAAATATAAGTATCTACTATAAGAATAACATTCTTTTAACTGTAAAAGTAGTAAATTCGTTGCATTATATAAGGAAAGTCATGTGCTGCCTCCGTCAGAATTTTTTCTATGAAGGTTTGTCTTTTATTACAAACGTCGGCTTACCCCTTTTTATAGAGGTGGGTCAAAAGAAAATATCCTTCTTTTTCGAATTCATTATTCAAAAATAGGCTAAAGTTTATGCAAACAATTACAGTAAATATGTTTCAGCAAATACGTATTATCTATAACAATAAAAATGTCTGTTTATCTGTTTGTTTCTGTTCGTTAGTCTTTTGGCGGAGTAACGGAAAATCTATGCAACACTCAGCTGTATTCGATACAGTGAAATTTCATGTCAAGTCTCAAAATATCTCGAATTAATTTTGTTAACATTCGAATTTGTTATGTCTGTATTCTATGCTGAAGCAAAATATTGAGTGATTTTCAAACAAATCGGTTCTTTACCTATTAAAATTATTATCACAAAGTATCCACTTTAACACCATCAGAAAGAACAAAAAACGCTTTTATCGACGAACTTCGAACGGAATCCATAAAATAAAATGTTCATTTTTGAAATGAATTTTAAAATGCCTCCAAAATTTATGTTTACTTGCATCCAACCACGAAATGAAAATTTCAAAGATTATATCATGATTATACCCACCTGCAAAATCCTCATCGAAATGCAATTGACAGTTAATTAATACCCTGTGAAATAAATAAAATGTCTTGGCCGTTAAGACAATTACTAATAGTATCGTCTTACGTGAATGAAAGAACTAGATTCATGAAAATTATGTCGCACAATATTGAAAGTCAACATACTGGACGATACGTACACTACATTTTTTAAGTTTATGTAAATTTTTAATAAATTTATTTGTGAAATGGACAATATCTTGGCAACGGTTCTTTCTAATGTTCTAAAGTTTGTATAATTCATTTACTAATGTAAAATCACTCCTGAAAAAAATATGTATTTATCATTGTTAAAAGTGCTGATTTTTTAACGATTATTTTTTAAAAATCATTCGAAAAACCTTGTAGAGGGATCTTCAGAAATTTCTATTCCATTTAAAATCAATAGGGTTCGAATATTCTAAATGTAGTATCCATAGGATATTAGCCGGGGGCGTCGAATTGAAGCCATAAAGCTTTGAAAGACTGCGTGTTATTTCTGCACGCGACGACAGTCACGCGATGCTTGTGCACATGGCATCTTCCCAGAATATGTCTTTAAGTCAAATTCAAACAAAAAGAGTCACATTCAAAAAGATGGGGGCTCTATTGGGGCTCTAGAATTTACATTTTGTCTAACGGCCCAGGGAGAAAACTATGACGACAATAGAGTACTTGCATTCCCGGACATTAAAGACCATGTGTGAGGGCGGCGCATTTCCCCATGATGGGTATAGGTTCGAACCTTCGAGATGTAATCTAAGACCTTTGAGTAGTAATCTATCTCTTTGGTTCGAACTTGGAACCAAAAGTATGGTAGATCCGTATTACGACCATTGAGCCAGAAGAATTCTTCGGGCCCAAGGGTATAATCGAGAATGTGTTTTGTAACAGAGAGTGACGCAAGAGCTTCCCACCACAACCGCATAAGTGGCCAGGAAGTTAGTCTATGTTGCACGTCTTATCCTTGAGTTTGTCCTACTGATGTCAGTGTTCTAACCCATTCCCCTGGAAAATTGCCATACGTGCTTACGATGTTTCTTTCTAGCTTAGCGTGTAGTATCTAACCTAAATTAACCTAAATTTAAAACTGATAAAAAATCGATTCACTTAATGTTAAAAGTAACTTCTAACTAAAATAACAAATTATCCCCTAACTCCAATATTGCGAAGCTGACTCCAAGCTTACAAAAATAAACACAACAGTAATAACTCCTCATTAAATCAGTTGTTAACTTAAAATTTTTATCCATACACCATATAAATCCTACTCCAATGTATTTATACGTAACATTCTACTTCTACCACAATACAATTTTTACAAGACTTAATGCCGTATCTATCCTAATCCGTACTTAGAGATTATATTTATTACTTTCAAACCTCTCGCCGAGCAGACCTACCTAACACCACACGTAGTTTTATGAACTCTGCACGACTCAGCGGGTGCTCGTCCCGGGCATGACTAACTTCATTATTTTTACCTGACTCTGCACATATGACGACATGGAAATTAAGAACGTGCACATTTTATTCTCTGGTTCTCAAGAGGGACTGAATTTGTTAACTGCGACTGTCATCTTACTCCAACGACGTCACTAAATTATGTGTGCACAGCACAATTTAAAATCTTGACGAAAGTTGTTTACGTCTGGATATTGCCACTTCAAAAGTAACAAACATTTTTTAACTGTTTGAACTTTTTGTGTTTTAGCAACTCCTCTCAAAGTTTAGTCTGCTCCGTTACATCACGAATGACGAAACTTAATTTCCATTAAGTCAAGCTGGCAACTTTTTCATTGGTTATTGTTATGAGTGCCCAGCCTTATATTAAATTACCTTGGTACGACTCATCAGAGAATTCGAGAAATGGCAGCCATGCATAGACTTGGTTGATAGAGATAGTATGATTCTTAAAATGATGTTTAGGAATTTAGGACATAAATTAAATTAAAAAAAGTAAAATTAGCATAAAACTGATAATAAATATTAGAATCATCGCACTCTATCCGTAGAGAGAGAGATAAGAATGAATGTGGTGAAATATATGAGGATTTTGATGTGAAATATCTTAGGGCGTGGTGTACGGAGTAAATCATCTGTAGTAAATGTGACGAAGGTGAAACAAAAGTATGCAACGGAAATGCCACCATATCGCCACGAATACTTAGCAGGAAATCCTTGTTGTAATTTGAAGATACAAGTCGCGTGACTTTGATGAATTTGTCGAAATATCGCCGTCTTGACAATTTCTGTTTAGGAAATTGCTCGAATTTCTTAGCGTGGCTAAGAACTTCACGAGTTAAGTGTTCTTCCCAGAATTTTTCTCATAGTTTATATCTGCTCGTCACCGATCAGCCAGGTTATTAGCGCGATACGAATAGGAGTGAATTAGGAATACGCTGTAGTACGTGATTGAATCATGAGAGAAATGTGACGTGGATGAAACAGGGTTATGTAAAACAAGTGTAACTATGCTTGTACTACCGAACTCAGTACAGAACCCAATTTTTTAACTTTTCTTCTCAATCTATATCTCCTTTAAACTGTATTATAAAACAATTCTGATTAAAGAGTGTTGTTGTTGAGGAGACCCAGACCGGCCGACCTACCATAAAGGTGTAAGGCAACCGTTTGGACGACCGGGAAGTGCCGCCCAATTTGGACCGGAACCCAGTATGGGAGGCATCCACAGGGACCGTACCCTCCTTCCCCTACTACCAACCGCTCGGAAGGACTTAGTGACCCACATATTTAACGTGATCGTACTTCGCATGAACACGGCGGCAGTTGTGGCAGCGTGCAAATCCAGCGCGCAAACCACCAGGGTACCGCGCCCGAAAGTTGCCGACAGCACACGGTGTTCCCACGTGGTCACCCACCCAAGTACTAACCGCACCCGATGCTGTTTGACTTCGGTTATCTAACGAGAACCTGTGTTATCAGCACGGTAGGACCGTTGGCTGATAAAAGAGTGTAAAAAAGTTAAATTTGATATCTGCCATATAAGTGCATTGGTATCTGCGATATAACGCCAGTATGCGCTAATTGCTTGTACAAACTTCCCGGTGTAATGACTGCAAATGTTAACTGCAAACATTTCATCATCTATATTTTCGTCGTTTGTAGCCCGATTCTGAAAAAAAATAAGCTGCATTCTATTACTCTATCAAAACTCCGGCCACACATACTGCTACCGTTAACCCCAGGGTTGGTCGTGTGGTCTGGGTTTTCAACTCTATCAAAACTGTGCAATTAAAATGAAAATTCTAAAAACTAAATAATATTGAAACTGTACAGTTAAAATAAAAATTCTAAACAATAAATAATATCTAAACCATTCCCCCTTTAAACCATCGTTGCATACAGCACAAATCAACTTTTCCCATTCAAAATATGTGAAGGGAGTAATATCTCACATCAGTCTGTAACGAATAACAAAGTTACTCACCATTTTTTTTTATTAACACATGGATGTCTTCAAATAGTTAAAAGAGTAAACAAACATGAATGAAATAAAATGAACAGACAGCACTTACAAAAATAATTAAATAAATATATAAATAAACACAAAAATATGCAGTAACGTATATCATTCATCTCTTGCTAGGTGGTATGATAACTTGGATGAGATATTAACCGGGCCAATTCGTTTAATGTCGCAGAGATTTAGTCGTAAATTTGAAGCAAAAAATGTAGTATATTTTTGTCCGTGAACATTTTCTCCCGAAGATTTCTTTTTGAAATTTTATATATTTGCGCGTACAGAGTTGTAAAATAATTTTAGTAAAGACCAGAAAGGTGTAGTAGGCAGCACAGATGGGAGTAATCCTATCCAGATAGCATGGATTTTATCATCAGATATATTAACAGATACCCCTTATGTCTACGGTCGTTTCTTAAGCATATAAAGTTAGATATAATAGCTGAAACGGGATAGCTAAAGCATAAAAATTGCAGTCCGAGGCCCGAATTCGAATCCAGGCTCTGTCTAAATTGTCTATGTTCAAGCGAGTACGAGCACGTTAAGTATATGGGGCTGAAAGTCCTAAGAATTTCATGGTAGAAGAAGCAGGGTAAGGTCCCTGTGAATGTTGTACCTGCTAATTTCCGGTCTAAATTGTGTGACACTTTCCAGGCCGTCCAAACAGATATTATACACCTTGGTGAACGCCGGAAGCTCATATTGGTAAAAAAGAAGAAATAAGATATAATACCTTAAATTTATAATGATACTGCGGCAGCAAAGACATCTGATCAAAGATGCTTGGAAGCTGTACCCGAATTATAAGAACGGAGGAGAAGCTAGCTTTTGCTCAGTGATTATAATGTCGGTCTTGTAAGCACGAGGTCTCGAGTTCGGTCCTGGCTCGGGACAGGCGACGCTCAATCGCCACAATGATGACTGGACGTTTGAAACACGCAACCTTCCTCTCCAACGGTCTCACCTCTCAACACGAGATGGCAGCACCACACGGAGTCAGAAGCCTTGACACTCCCTTCCTGGTTGACCACGACTGACCGTCACGCCCGAGGCGACACGCCTCCCGGCCCACTTCAGCCAAGGCTATCTAAAACAACTTATTCTAGGTGGCCTTGCTTCAGCCCCTCAACTGCATTTCGGGGGGACACGCGGGGATTTTCTCAGCGGCCTTTCTCCTCGCTGAAATTAGACCGGGGCCTTCATCAGGTGAGGGAGTGTGCCGCAGCAAAGACATCTGATCAAAGATGCTTGGAACCTGCACCCGAATTATAAGAACGGAGGAGAAGCTAGCTTTTGCTCAGTGATTATAATGTCGGTCTGCGAAGCAAAGGGTCCCTGTTTCGGGGCCCGGCGACTCCCAAACGCCACAATACTAATATTTAGACTTGTCAAATACAGGAAAACTGATTATCTAAGGGAAACTTTCAAAATTAAATTGAATCTTGTCTTAATAGTTTTCAATTTGCTTAACAATGTACAAGTAAATGTATGCTTAACGTAGCAAATAACCATTTTATTTGAAGTTTGACTCAGTTATGGTCTCCTCCGTAGTAAATGCTTTAAGTAAGCTTCTGCCTCGTCATGGAGGAGTTTCTGGGAGAGTCTGAAAATACTTTTTATCTCCCCCCCCCCAAAGAAATGAAGAATTGTGTTCATTAAGTTTTGTCCCGTGAATGATAATATATCTATGCAAAAATTCAGCCTTTTAAGTCTCCGGGGAGTTCATGGTGGGTATGAAAATACTTTCCTAACTCGGTTCCAATTTTCTTCCCCCAGGGAAAAGGAGCACAAATCTGCTTCCGATAGATTATGTGCCGTAATACAAATCCTATAAATGAGCAAAAATTCAGCCTTTTAAGCCACATGGAAATTTCTAAATGGTGTGGAAATATTTTCTAGCCCCCTTCCCTATTTTATCCATCCCTCTGCGGGAATGAAAATGTGGTTCACGTAGATTCTATACAGTGGTCGATGCTATAAGTATGCAATGATTCAGATTTCTGTGCCACTGGGTGTTTTCTTAATGGCCTGGGAAGACTTTGCACTCTTTTCTTTTTCTCCATCCGTGAGTGAGAGTGGAAATTCATGTATTTCTGTGTCGTATTCGATACTATAAGTATGCAAAGATTCATCCTCCCAAATATTCGGAGGGCTTCTGGAGGGTACAGAAAGCCAAAAAAAAAATCATTAGGTAAATATTATATAAATATACGCTACCTCTGTCGATAATTAAGTGTACCACAACATTGAGCTTTTGAGTACAGAAATACAAAAACACGTTTGGTAGTTATTATATAAGTTACCTCTGTTGATAATTAGTTGTACCACAATATTAAGTCTCCGTATACAAAAAGACAAAAACGCGTTAAATGATTATTAGATAAATATTCATTACCTCTATCGATAAGTAAGTGTACCACAACATTGAGCTTTCGTGTACAGAAATACAAAAACACGTTTGGTACTTATTATATAAATGTACGTTACCTCTGTCGATAATTAGTTGTACCACAATATTGAGCTTTTGTGTACAGAAAGAAAAAAATACGTTAGGCAATTATTATATACATATACGTTAATCTCTATTGATAATTAGATGTACAGCAATATTGAGTCTTCGTGTACAGAAAGACAAAAACACGTTAGGTTGTTATTATATAAATATACGTTACCTCTGTCGATAATTAGTTGTACCACAATATTGAGCTTTCGTGTACAGAAAGAAAAAAATACGTTAGGCAATTATTATATACATATACGTTAATCTCTGTTGATAATTAGATGTACAGCAATGTTGAGTCTTCGTGTACAGAAAGACAAAAACACGTTAAGTATGTTATTATATAAATGTACGTTACCTCTGTCGATAATTAGTTGTACCATAATATTGAGCTTTCGTGTACAGAAAGACAAAAATACGTTAGGTAATTATTATATACATATACGTTAATCTCTGTTGATAATCAGATGTACAGCAATGTTGAGTCTTCGTGTACAGAAAGATAAAAACACGTTAGGTAGTTATTATATAAATATAAGTTACCTCTGTCGATAATTAGTTGTACCACAATATTGAGCTTTTGTGTACAGAAAGAAAAAAATACGTTAGGCAATTATTATATACATATACGTTAATCTCTGTTGATAATTAGATGTACAGCAATGTTGAGTCTTCGTGTACAGAAAGACAAAAACACGTTAAGTAGTTATTATATAAATGTACGTTACCTCTGTCGATAATTAGTTGTACCATAATATTGAGCTTTCGTGTACAGAAAGACAAAAATACGTTAGGTAATTATTATATACATATACGTTAATCTCTGTTGATAATCAGATGTACAGCAATGTTGAGTCTTCGTGTACAGAAAGATAAAAACACGTTAGGTAGTTATTATATAAATATAAGTTACCTCTGTCGATAATTAGTTGTACCACAATATTGAGCTTTCGTGTACAGAAAGACAAAAACACGTTAGGTAATTATTATATAAATATGTGTTACTTCTGTCGATAATTTGGTGCACTGCAATATTGAGCTTTCATGTACAGAAAGACAAAAACACGTTAGGCAATTATTATATAAATATACGTTACCTCTGTCGATAATTAAGTATAAAACAGTATTGAACCTTCGTGAATTAAATAAAAATTAGATGAAGATTCTTTGGAACATGTTTTTAAATGCAGATAATGCATTTCCTTTCCCAATTTGGAATGAATTAAGGAAACATAAAAAATTCAATAGCTGGAGAAAATTTGTTTACAAAATATCTATCTTTAACGCTATTTAAATCATTCTCTCCTGACAAGAATTACATTAAGAAAAACATGTTCAACGTTTTTAAAGCATTAAAAAAAGTCTTATTGTTTTGAAAATAAGATTTAAATATTTAATGAAGGTAAATTGAGTTTAAACAGAAAACATCAATGTTTAATAATGGAGTTGAAAGTAAATTAAGCAGTTTTAGGCGCTTTATCTCTCATATTGGTTACCAGTAAAATATATATTTTTTATAAATAGAAACATTAACCAATTACATAAATTTTAAAGGAATTTTTTTACTGATGTTGTGTGTGCTAAAACAAATTACGAAACAAATTACGGAATTGTACGGAAAAGGCGTTTAGAATATTTCAAATGGTGTTAAAAAAACTACTTATTTAGTTTGTCAATTAAGTTTCTGGTAAAGAGAAGATTGACGCACGCTGATTGGTTGATTTTTGTTACGGGTCGCGAATTATTTATGATAGGTGTCTTTCGAACTGTTATATATTCACATCAAAACTGGCACTGGTTGAGGTCTTGTAGTTATGATGGAATTTCACTTTTTTAGATGGCCATATTAAAATTTCAAATCACGATGCATATGTTTTACATTTATCTGTTCACGTACTTTTGTTTCATTTAACAACTAAAGACATAACACAATGTATTGACCTTCTTTATTTACATTGAGCATTAATTTAACGATATTAAACATAATAGATATTTTAACATTTAAAATATAGTATTAAGTATGTAAAATACATTATCTAAAGTTTGCAAACACTTTCCCTTTAGGCACAACACCTTTGTTTACAGATATTTCCTACAGAGAATCGCCTTTATACATTTCACAGTACGTTTAGAAGACTTAGTGATCCATCTTGCGAAGGACGAAAAATCATTACAGTCATCTGATACCGCTGTTTATTGGAAGTAGATAATCTGGTGCGGTGGTCACGTGTCCAAAATCAGTTTATCCCGCTGATAAATATGTGGTTTTCGTAAATAATATAAAACAATACAGCCACCAGAAAAGAATGATAGAAGGAGGATCTGTCATTGCAACCATGTGGTTTATTCCAATTAAAACTGGCAGTCCAATGAATCCTCATAGAGACACTGTTAATGGAATCATTCACTAAGAAATGCCCGAAGAACAGATGCCCAACTGAATCCCCAGTTGCCAACTACTTTGGGTATAAATTAGAAAATAATGTCCACCTAGAAGCGCCTGTATGTGGTACATGGAATACACATGCGAGGAACCCAAGAAATTTACCAAATATCTATCATAATCGATTTATATCCCCCTTAGTTGAAATGAACCAGGGCTACAGAGTCAAGGCCTCTTGCCGAAAAGGGCTCTTTAAAGGTCACAGTACAACCATCATATTCAACCACATCAGAGTCTTTGTAACAACAAACCAGTATATTCCACCAAATTAGAGTTTTTGTAATAACAAAAGCACTGATTATCACCGCACATCGCAGGCTCCTTAACTTAAGACCACCTTACCGTATAAACTGCTTCAAATAAATATTGGTTACAAAGGATAAATAATGTTTTAATCCTGCAGGGTGAAATGTATAGCCTTCTAGGCATATACGAAATGCCTCTTCCCACCACTCGATTCCTACGGTCGTTTTATTGTTTTTAACACTTTACAACAAAGTTGAAAAGTGTTTATGACTTTGTTCATTCTGTCTGTCTGTCTGTCCGTTAGCAAGATAACTGCCGTAAAAATGACTTAATCAAAATGAAATTTTAGTATGCTGTTCAAACGGTCTGTAGGACCTAGGGGAATATAAATGAATAATATCACCCAATTAGTTTTGGATTAAACCCGGGTTGAAAAAATGAAATACATTGAGCCCTATAGGACCTAATTTTTCAAACATTTTTTAAGCGGATTTAAAATTCACAAATTGCTTCGAAAATTTTAGGTAATCGTCAAATTGTTCCATAAAATATGTAAAAAAAATTCAGCGAAATATATTCAGTAGTTTTTTAAATAAAAATTAAAATAATAATTACACATCTTATATGAAACGATCACGTGACCATGATATGAAACGATCACATGACCCACTTCAAAGTGATATATGACATCCATCTTATTTCAAAATCGTGATTTTTTAAAGTTCTTTTTAATTCATATTGAGTGTTGTCCCCGTCCTAAAACTACTTTATTTTTGCTTAAATTCTGTGCATCTACATACTAAAACAACACAATGACAATATATTTGAGTTTAAATTCTCATTCAAATTCGATTATTTCTACAACTAAGCCTATTTTTCACCTATGTAAAATGTAAACAGCAAAATATGTAGAATGAGTTGTATTAGAATTACTGTATTTCTTTAACACAAAATAATTCAGTCCATGGAGTCTGCATGGCTTATATGAATGAAATATTAATTGATTTTATAAACAGAAGGACGATTTTTTTCGATGAAGTTTTAAGCATAAAGTTTATGAATTGTAGATCCATGGTCTTAATTTTTAAATAAAATAAATTATTATAGTATTGTGATGAATGAAATGGAGAAAGTTATGAATGAAATCCTGCTTTTATAGAGAGATCCCGATGTGTTATTTTTTCTATGACGTCATTTGAATTTATTTCAGTTGTGTTCGATGAAGTTTTCAAATATAATAAATTATCGTAGTATTATGATAGTTTTAAAAATATTACCGTGGAATGTATTGTATTTTAGAGATATTTAAACCAGGCAATTTATATTTCAATGCCGTCATTTGAATGAAGTTCATTTTTCTCAATGAAGGTTTAAGTTTTCAAATATAATAAATCAATGTAGTATTGTGATAAGTTTTAAAATATTACCGAGGAATGTATTGCATTTTCGACTTTTTTATATAAAATTGCATTGAAGTTGGAAAGTGTTTCATAATCAATGCTTTAAGCATGATTGATCTTTCTTGTTATTTATTATATCTCTCGTCTCGTTTTGTTTCACAAATATGCATATATGTTTTCAATTATAACTGCTGTGCGATGCCCGAGAATTCGAGAGATAAAGCAGATTCAATCATAATTGCTATACAACGCCAAAACAAAGCCCACAGTCGATGTGAAAATGTATCAATAAACAAGAAATATCAATCATGCATAAAGCATTGACTATGAAACACTTTCCAACTGAAATGAAATTTTATTTAACATCTCTAAAATGCGGTATATTCAGGCGTGATATTTTTAAAAGTAATCGATAAATATTTCATTCATATCAGCTATATTTCTGACTCCAGAGATAAGTAATTTTGCGTTAAAGAAATTCAGCAATATTTATGCAACTCATCTTGCATCTTGATGTGTTTACATTCTGCTTACGCTAAAATTAGGCTTCGTTGTAGAAATAAGCAAAATTTGTTGATCATTTAGACTAAAAATATTGTAATTGCGTTGGCGCAGTATATAGATGCACAGAAAAAAATAAAAACTAAAGCGGTTTTAGGATTGATGCAGCACTAAATATAAATTAAAGGAAACTTTAAATATCACGATTTTGACACAAGATGGACGCCATATTTTATTTTGAAGTGGGTCACGTGATCTCTTCATATAATATGGGTGCAATAATAATTTTAATTTTTATTTAAAAACCTGCCAAACGTATTTTCTGAAAATGTCTTTTATATATTTTATGGGACAATTTGAATATATTCTAGAATTTTTGAAGCAATGTGTGAATTTTTAATTCGCTTAAAAAGGTTTGAAAAATTAGGTCCCATAGGTTTCAATGTATTTCATTTTTTCAACCTGGATTCAATCCGAAACCAATTGGGTGATATTATTCAATTTCATTCTGATGTGTCTCACAGACAGTCTCAACAACATACTAAAATTTCATTTTGATAAAGTCATTTTTACGGCAGTTATCGTGCGAACGGACAGACAGACAAGCAGATAGAATGAACAAAGTCATAAACACTTTACAACTATGTTGGAAAGTGTTAACAATATCAATGATACGAAAATATAGATAAGTGAGACAATATAAAAATATGCAATAAAATAGCTTTCTTACATTTGTCAAGCTTCTTTAAATGTATTAATAAGTAATCAATGTCTTTCATGTCTGCGTTGCTCTAAGCAAAGATCGCTACACTGTTGATAACTACACATTTCAAGATATTTGAAATTGCAATCAAATTCCAATTTCATCACAATCCAAAGAAAGATAGTATCATCTTTTTTGGAGACAAAATGCCTGAATCTTGAATATATGCATGCATAAATAACTGAATTTCAGAAATTGAAAATGTTATTCATACAATGATTTCTCTTTTAGATATGTGTTACTTAACAACAGAAACAATTTGGAATATTTGATCTTCATTACAAGAGATACTGAAAACTAGTTTCATTTATTGGAATTTCTCCGGTAAGAAAATAATTTGCTTTTATTGTTTCATTTAAATCAGTTTTTATATAATATATTTTTAAAGAATTTGTATTATTTCTTCCCTTATATACATAATGTATAAGGAAAGTATTGTGACGGAGTCGAAAATTCGAATTCGAGTTTTCGACGGGAAAGCACGTTTCAAGCATCTCTGATCACGAATCGAACATTTTTGAGGTGATGTCTGTGTGAAAGCCCCAGGCCGTCCGGCTCGTCCAGAGGACTTAGAGCAACAAAATGGACGACCGGAGGTGATGTCTGTGTGTGTGTGTGTTGTTGTTGTTGAGACCCAGATCGTCCGACCTACCAGAAAGGTGTGTGTGTGTGTGAAAGTATGTGGTGTGTGTATGTATGTGTGTGTGTATGTATGTGTGCGTGTGTGTGTGTGTATGTGTGTGTGTGTGTGTGTGTGAAAGTATGTGTGTGAAAGTATGTGGTGTGTGTATGTATGTGTGTGTGTATGTGTGCGTGCGTGTGTGTGTGTGTGTGTGTGTGTGTGAAAGTATGTGTGTGAAAGTATGTGGTGTGTGTATGTATGTGTGTGTGTGTATGTGTGCGTGCGTGTGTGTGTGCGTGTGTGTGTGTGTGTGTGTTAGTGTGCGTATGTGTGTGTGTATCAGTGAGTCTGTGGAGACGATATCTCAAGAACGAATAGAGCGATTCGAATGAAATTTGGTACAAAAATCACACTCTGTGAATACTGGAAGCCTATTATTTTTAAATGCAATCGAATGTTCAGAACCCTACTCAATTTTTGAGTGAAGTTTTGAAAAAATCACCAAAAAGTCAAAACCTTTAATAAAGTTACGCAAATAAAGATTTCGTATGTAATTTTTCCTTAAAAAACGATTGACATAAACTTTAGAACGCTAGCGTGAACCGTTCTCGAGATATTGCACATTTTTCAAATAAATTTATCAAAAAATCCCATAAATTAAAAATAAATATATTAACTGTTGAGAAACATGTTCACTATTCATATGTAATATCATGCGATAAATTTGGTGACATCATTCTCGTGGATCTAACTTGTTTCCTTCAAGAGAAAATATACTTTGAATAATACTTTTGTATTTGAACTTCAATAGTCATTTATCTGCTATGAAAATAACTTATTTCTCCGTCCATAACGCTTGGCGAGATTTTGACGAACAATTTGGCGGAATATCTGCAACTTGGTGACTTTTTTAAATGTTTTCAAATTAACGAAAATCTCACCAAATGGATAAAAATGACGCTAAATCAATGATGTTCACGCGGAGTACGATCGCGTTAAACATGTGGGTCCATAAGTCCTTCCGAGAGGTTGGTGGTAGGAGAAGGAGGGTACGGTCCCTGTGGATGCCTCCCCCACTTTGTTTCGGTCTAAATTGGGTGGAACTTCCTGGCTGTCCAAATAGTTACCTTACACATTTCTGGTTAGTCGCGCCAGTGAGTTTGCCAAGGTCAGAGTTTTCAAGGGTAGCGAACAGGCTGGTCGCCGAAGGCGGCTACTCTACTATAAGATTAACCTTTTTATTTTGCTGTAAAATTAGTAAATGCATTGCATTATATAAGGAAAGTCATGTGCTGCCCACATCCAATTTCTTTTTTATATGATTTGAATATTTTTCATTTAATTCTAGTAACTTTTGTTATAACGTATATGTTTTATATAATTTGTATGCGTTTATTATATAAGGTGTCCCAAAAAGGTTGAAACGCGCTTTAATTCTTTATCTGTTACCATAAGTGGGCAATGTAAATCGTAAAAATGTTGAAAGTAAGGTAGGAAATAAGACTACGTTAATGAAATAGTCCTCCCATTTATTTTCAAATAGTTACACTTTTTAAATTTTTATACGACCCCCTTAGACAAATTTGGTCAATCGGAACATTTTTAATTTTAATTCAACAAGATCATTAAAAAAACCGCATATCTGTATCCTTAAAATTTAGCTAGTCATATTTAATTGAATATTGAACATTGTGAATGGGGACCATATATCAAATTAGAAATGTAAATGTGTGACATATCACAGAAAAGATCAATGTATGCATACTTTAATTATGTGACCCAACTGCATAGTGAGTATCACTGTTTTATATGTTCTCTCTCTGTGTAATGCTTTATTTAGATGCATTTGTGATAAAAAAAAATTGACACATATTAACGTATTTTTAATCTAAACAATTTCCATCGTCAATTTGTTTATGATCCCTATTTTCACTGATGAAACAGTCTTTCACATGGTACGGAAAAGTAGCATAAGTCAGATTTTTCCTTCTTCATAATTCAGTTGATTTTAAAGATACAGGTATGCGGTTTTTTTAATTTTGTTGCATTAAAAATAAAAATTTTCTGATTCACCAAATTTGTCTAAGGGAGTCGTATGAAAACTCCAAGAATGTAACTTTTTGAAAATTAATGGGAGGACTATTTCATTAACGTAGTCTTATTCCTACCTTACTTTCAACATTTTTGCAATTTACACTATCCACTTATCTCCAACAGGTAAATAATTAAAGCGCGTTTCAATCTTTTTGGGACACCATGTATTAAGGGATACTATTTAGAGACAACTGGTAGACAGTGGGATTAGGTGTCGGCGTTCATGGTGTTAGGTGTCTGCGTGGGATTAGGTGTCACCTACCACTGACCCCTCAACATAAACAAAGCCGTCTGGGTTGGTGCAGAGCGCGGTCAGCCTGGATAGTGACCTATTGGAGACATGTTGTCTTTTGCGACGAAATCCCTCTTCTCTCTCAGTGCTTATGACCGTCGCATACGTGTATGGAGAGGATGGGCCAGAATACCATTCTCGAATTTACTGTCGAACGATACATTGCCATTACACGTGGTGTGATACTCTGGGAAGCCATCATGTGCGACAGTGGATCTCCTCTAGTTGTGCTGCAAGCAAATCTGACGCATCGATTGTGCTTGGACGATTATTCTGCAGCCGATTGTTCTGCCTATTCTATCAAGCCGCTCAGGTTCCATTTACTAACAAGACAAAGCTCAACCACATACTGCACTACTTTCTCAACAATATGTTCGAGGATTTAACACATTTCCATAGCCACCTAATTCCCCAAACCTATCACCGATAGAACACATCTGGGACATGCTGGGAAGACGATTCAGTTTTAACAGAATACCACTGAATTAGATAACCAGTTGCAACGTTTGTAGCAGAATCGTCTGCAGAGGGAAATAAGCAACTAAATTGACTCTGCGCTGCACAGAATATCGGCGTGTATTGCACATCTACTAAAACAATACATATATGCCAAGTTTCGTGACCACACCTCAATTTCTTATGTGTACATGTATTTTTTGCAATACAATTTGTTGCGTTTTTATCACACGAATGGTATATATATATATTAAAAATTCACGAAAAGTCATCCATTAATTATTACAAGGAACTAACACTAGGAATAACTAAAAAACTAATTCGAATTTTAAAAATATATCGTCGACTAAAACAACGTTACGTCGGTTAGTAAAATATTTCCTTTTCTTGGTTACATTTACAATCACTACATATAATGCACTGAAGAGAAAGTTGAAATAAACTACCATAATGTGCACTATCAACAGATATAAACAAAATCTTACACTTGCTTTTAGTTCAATTTTTCAAAATAAACGCCATAGCTTCTCCCGAAGTTTTTTCATACCTTGGAACGGCTGCATATCAAAATGATGGCGGCAATAACGGTCTTTATGGCTTTAAAATTGTGTACATGAAAGTTCACTTGGAAAATATATATTGCGACTTTGTGGAAATACGTTAGATCTATCTAAGATAGAGGTTTATATAGAGTTGCTATACTTGTATAATAAACTTTCCATTACAGATATATTTTTGGTGAAGACATCGATGAAATGTAAAATTAAAATTTGTATATATTGTTTTATATAGTTGATTTCATTATACAGAATGCATTTTAAACACAGAAAAAAAAATCTGATGTGGGCAACACCTGACTTTCCTTATATAATGCAATGAATTTACTACTTTTACAGTAAAAAAAATAGGTTTTTCTGATAGTACATACTTATACTCCTTCCAAGATATTGAATTTTCGACAATAAGTCGTCATTTTCATTGATTTAGCGTCATTTTCATCCATTTGGCGAGATTTTCGTGAATTTGCAACATTTCAAAAAGTCGCCAAGTTGGCGACATTCCGCCAAATTCGTCGTCAAAATCTCGCCAAGCGTTATGCACTATGAAATAAGTTATTCTTACAGCAGATAAATGATTATTGGCGTTCAAATACAAAAGGATTACTCAAAGTATCCTTTTTCATGAATGGAGCGAGCTAGATCCACGAGAATGATATCACCCAATTTATCGCATGGTATTACATATGAAAAGTGAACATGTTTCTCAATAGGAAATATTTTTTTTTATTTTATATGACTTTTCGATAATTTTTTTGAAAAATGTACAATATCCCGAGAACGGTTCATGTTAGCGTTCTAAAATTTATGTCAATCGTTTTCTAATCGTTTCTAATTTAGGGGGTTCTAAACATTCGATTGCGTATAAAAACAATAGGCTTCCAGTGTTTACGGTTCGAATCGGTTCATTCGTTCGTCAGTTATCGTCTCCACAGACTCACTGACACACACACACATACTTTCACACACACACACACACACACAGACATCACTTCAAAAATGCTTGATTCGTGATCAGGGATGCTTGAAACGTGCTCTCCCGTCGAAAACTCGAATTCGAATTTTCGACCCCGTCACAATACTTTCCTTATATATTATGTATATAAGGAAAGTTATATATAATTAATTCCTACATAATTTTTACTTTCCTTATATACATAATGTATAAGGAAAGTATTGTGACGGGATCGAAAATTCGAATTCGAGTTTTCGACGGAAGAGCACGTTTCAAGAATCCCTGATCACGAATCGAACATTTTAAAAATGATGTCTGTGTGTGTGTGTGTCAGTAAGTCTGTGGAGACGATAACTGACGAACGAATGGACCGATTCGAACTAAATTTGGTAAAAAAAATTACAATCCGTAAACACTGGAAGCCTATTGTTTTTATAAGCAATCGAATGGTCTGAATCCCCTAAATTTTCGAGTGAAATTTTGAAAAAATCGACAAAAAATCGAAACCTCTAATAAAGTTACGCAAATAAACATTTCTTATGTATATTTTCATCTGAAAACAATTGACATAAATTTTAGAACGCTAACATGAACCGTTCTCGAGATATTGCACATTTTTTAAAAAAATTGTCTAAAGATCATACAAAATAAAAGAAAAATATGTTCTATTGAGAAACATGTTCACTTTTCATATGTAATACCATGCGATAGATTTGATGACATCATTCTCGTGGATCTAGCTCGTTCCATTCATGAAAACTTGGTACTTAGAATCATGGTACTTAGAGTAGCACTTTTGTATTTGAATGCCAATAGTCATTTATCTGCTGTAAGAATAACTTATTTTTCCGCCCATAACACTTAGCGAGATTTTGGCGACGAATTTGGTGGAATATCGCCAACGTGGTGACTTTTTTAAATGTTGCTAAATTGATAAAAAAAAACTCGCCAAATGAATAAAAATGACGCTAAATCAATGAAAATGACGACTCACTGACAAAAATTCAATATCTTGGAAAGAATATAAGTATCTACTATAAGAATAACTTATTTTCTTTTACTGTAAAAGTAGTAAATTCATTGCATTATATAAGGAAAGTAACGTACTGCCCACATCAGATGTTTTTATTAGAAAACAAATGACAGCGATTTTAGAACCCTGGCATAAACATTTCTCTAGATATTTCACGTTTCTCAATGAAACGTGAAATATCTCTCATTCATGCAATATTTGAACATTCAAAAATGAAATGACATAAAACTAAGAAATGTAGCAAGTATTACCAAATATGTTCACTTTCCACATGCAATAAATCTTATTACATCCTTCTTGTGGTTTTAGTTCGACCCATATACACGAAAAAAGATACTTTATGTAAGAGTTTTGAATTTTAATTCTACAAGAATTCTACAAAAGTCATTTATTTCACGCGATATTAATTAATAGTTAATTGTATTTTGATAAGGATTTTGCACGTGAGTATGAATATGTCACTCATTTTGGACTTATAGTTCGCCGAAAGCACTCAATTTTAATTTACGTGGTGTTAATTACATATCAGTAACGTTGCACAGTGGAACTTTTACACCATTATTAGCGCAATGAACGAATTAAAGTCATTGAATTATGTAGGTAAAGTCGTGTGCTGTCCGCATCAGAATTTTTCAACGGAGTAGCAGTGATTCGGTTGTTATATCTATTTTTATTGTGTTTTACGGAGTCCAATTTAACAATAGTAGCTTGCGATTCTAGACAAGTAGCTCAATGGTAGAGCGTCGGCTGCCGGTACGAAGATTCTCTGCTCAATTCGACTCCATTTCGCCAGCCCCCCACCTCGGAATTTCAATGATGGCGGTCGTTTGTACCACTTCCGGTAAGGAGTAATTTTTATTTAAAAGAGGGTGACCTTGAGCTCCGGCAACCCCCCACCTCGAAATTTCAAAATTTCGTCGATGCCATTCGTTTGTATTACATTTGTACCGGTTTGTACCGTAAAAATTTTCGTTTGTATCACTTCCAGTACGGTGTAATTTTTATTTAAAAGTGGGTGACCTTGTGCTCCGGCAACCCCCCACCTCGAAATTTAAAAATTTCGTCGATGCCATTCGTTTGTATTACGTTTGTACTGGTTTGTACCGTAAAAATTTTCGTTTGTACCACTTCCGGTACGGTGTAATTTTTATTTAAAAGTGGGTGACCTTGAGCTCCGGCAACCCCCCACCTCGAAATTTCAAAATTTCGTCGATGCCATTCGTTTGAATTACGTTTGTACCGGTTTGTACTGCAAAAATTTTCGTTTGTACCACTTCCGGTACGGTGTAATTTTTATTTAAATGTGGGTGACCTTGAGCTCCGGCAATCCCCAACCCGAAATTTCAAAATTTCGTCGATGCCATTCGTTTGTATTACGTTTGTACAGGCTTGTACCGTAAAAATTTTCGTTTGTACCACTTCCGGTACGGCTTAATTTTCATTCAGAAGTATGTGACCTTGAGCATCGGCAAACCCCACCTCGAAATTTCAAAATTTCCTTGATGCCATTCGTTTGTACAATGTTTGACCTGGATTATACCGTGAACATATTTGTTTGTACCACTTCCGGTACGGCATAATTTTATTTAAAAGTGAGTGGTCTTGAAGAGCGGTAAACCTCACACCTCGGAATTTAAAAATTTCGTTGATGCCATTCGTATGTACTACGTTTGTACCGGTTTCTGCCGTAAAAATTTTCGTTTGTCCCACTTCCGGTACGGCGTATTTTTTATTTAAATTTCGGTGACCTTGAGCATCGGAAACCCACCACCTCAAAATTTCGTTGATGATTCCATTCGTTTGTACTACGTTTGTACCGGATTGTACCATAAAATGTTCGTTTGTACCACTTCCGGTACGGCGTTGTTCTCATTTCAAAGTGGGCTTGCTTTAGAAACGGCAGCCCCGTTCACCTCGGAATTTCAAAATTTCGTCGATGCCATTGGTTTGTACTACGTTTGTACCAAATTGTACCGTAAAAATTGTCATTTGTACCACTTCAGGTACGGCGTAATTTTTATTTAAAAGTGAGTATCCTTGAGCATCGGCAACCCCCTACCTCGTAATTTCAAAATTTCGTCGATGCCATTGGTTTGTACTACTTTTGCACCGGATTGTACCGGAAAAATTTTCGTGTGTACTACTTCCAGTACGGCGTAATATTCATTTCAAAGTGGGGGCTGGAGAAACTTTCATATTTCAATGACGTCGTTCGCTTGTACTTCATTTGCATGGAATGTACCGCAAAAATTTTCATTTGTACCGTTTCCTATATATAGTTGTTCCCATTTCAAAGTGGGAGATTCCATTTCGCCCCTTCTCAGTTCCGAATTTCCAATATGCATCAAATAATTAAAGAACATGCTTTTATGACAATAAAATTTATACATGTACAAAAAATACAAATACAAATAAATATATTTTTACAAATCAGCACATTCATTCAGTACATTTTTCAAATATTTTGTTTAAGCCGACGCAGTGGTCGAGTGGTCAAGGCGAGCGTTTCCACAGCAATCGCTCGACCGTCGCGTTGTGGGTTCGATTCCCACGTAAGGCATGGATATTTGTGTTGTGGGCGTAGTGTGTTCCGCCCCCCTCTGGTGCGCCTGGGGCAACCTCTTAGGACGCCTAAATGGTACATGTTCTGGCCGCTGACGAAAGGCGAATGACGAAAGTCAAGTGCTTGGCCATTAAATATATATATATATATATATATATATCTTTTTTTTTGCTTAACATATATTTATACAAATATTTAACTCAATTTACATATATATAAATTGCAGATCTTCCGATCTACGTCCAGTTAGAAGTATTGCATAAAGACCTCAAGATTCGGCCTTTTTTGGAACATGTGAAAAATTTAGCTACCAAATTTTTAGGAGGTCTGAGTAGCGTTAATAATCCTACTTTAGACAGTATCCCACGCTACCATCCCCGTAACACGAAGGCGCGAAAGCGCCCTCGGTCGTTACCGGGAAGACCTGTGAGGGATATTTACCTCCGCAATAAGCGGAGCCGTCTAGACTAGTTTTATCTGCACTCCTTTTATTGGCATACTTTTAACCATTTCCGTCCCCTCCCTTGCTTTTGGGAACTCGCGTAGTTGACCTGCACTTTCACATTGTATGTAATCTTATGTAATCTCTGACTCAGGCTCAAGGCCCTGCACCCCTCGGGGCGCAACTCTATCTCCCCCCCCCCTTTTATCTACGCTGCAGTCAGCCCGCTGGGGCCCTGCTCTTTCACCTCTGAAGACTCGGAGGGAAGGAGGCACGACTTCGGTCACTGCCCCCCCCCCCCCCGAGCACCTTTTAGTTTTAAATCTTATTCTTCTTCATATTTTCTGAACTTTTTCCTTTTCGCCCGAAGTTTAAAGGGAGGCTTTTGCCTCTCCTGGGTACTTCGCTAACCCCGTCCTTGAGTTCCTTGAGTATATATAAATATTTAGTTTAATTTACATTTTCACAAATATTTAACTCAATTTACATATATATAAATATTTAGTTTAATTTACATTTTCACAAATATTTAACTTAATTGACATTTATATAAATATTTAGCTCAATTTGCACTTATATAAAGTAGATTTATACGAATATGTAGCACATGTACATTGAAAAATTTGAAGATATATTTCGGTATTTGTGAGTATTTAAAATAGTTTTCAGGAAATAAAATATATAAAATATTGATTAATTAAAAAATGTTATGTACGCAACACAATTGAATATAGTTTTAAAAGTAAAGTAGGAATTAGCTATCATGGATGTGAGAATTTGATTGCAAATCATTTCAATAGCATTCATTTAATTTTATTTATATAAAAATTAGCGAAATTATTTTGCAGAAGTACTGCTTTTACTATCCTACATATTATTTTCCCTATAGAGTACAGGAAACTTATGTAACTGGGGCAAGTTTTCAACGGAAGAACACGTTTCAAGCATCCTAGAACAAGAACCGAACGTTTTTGAAGTCATTTCTGTATGTGTTAGCATGTGTGAATACACACTAATATACTGTTACGACGTATCCTCTGGAATCGTGGGTGTGCGTCCAGGATACAAGAAAGAATCTAAATTTCTGGATAACTAACACGTTTATAAGCACAACATAAACAGGAATAAGGTACAGCAAATGGCTCGATAACGATCTCACAAGATTACTAAACAACTGCTAGGTACAGTAAAATAGCAATTACATGCTCAGTTAATTTCACAAAACAGCAGATACTATCCTGAAAACAATGACTTATCTCACAATTTCAATGTAGTTCGTATCACGTCAACAGCCCTCCAATTGAGCGATGACTCCTTTTATATATTCTCAGTAGAAACTGCCAGAAGGGGCTCATATCTCGTAGAATACTCGTCATTTTAAGAAGGTTCTCGAACATTCGAAATGTCGCCAATAAATCCCCAAATGTGGCAACCATGGCTCGACAGTCCTCAAAAGGCATCCCTAGATCCACATCATAGGAATGGCTGCCTGTACGGTATTTCACTTCTGGTTCTCAAAAGTGCTTCCACTGAAGGCTTCATAATCGGGATAGTACATAGTGTATGTGTGTGCCTATGAGTCCGCGGAGATGTTATCACACACGCGAATGAAGAGTTTTGAATATAATTTGGTACGATTATTGATCTCAGTGTATACTGGATCCCAATTGATTTTAAATGTAATCGAAAGTTTGGAAGCTCCCCCCCCCCCTATTTTGAACGAAAGCTTGAAAAAATCATTAACCAGAACTTTCAATAATGATAAAAAAAAAAAAATCATTTCAGACGTAATTGATAGACAAATGATAGAAAGTTTAGAATGTTAGCATGAACCATTCTCGAGATACTACACAAGTTTTGAATAAATTTTTGAAAAAATTATTAAAAAAATTAAGAATCTGAATGCTGTTAAATGTTTAATTATTTCATACATAATATTCACTTAGAAAACGATTGACATACCACATACGGCATTTCGAGATATTGCACATTTTTCATGTAAATTTATTCAAAACATAATGTTAAATTAAAAAAAAGGAAGAAAGTATCGCCTCATATAACACTTAGTAACAGTATAGTAACATCTTCCACATACAATGTTATGCAACATCATTCATATAAATCTAGATTCCATTCACTGGAAAAAAGACATTTTGACAGTGATAGTAATTTGACGCCTATGAATTCGCCAATAGTAATTTATTTCATGTAATTGATATTAAACAAATGTTGATGTCATTTCATGATATTGTAATTAAGTAAACGTGAATATGAGAAGGTCATTCGTTTGGACTAGTAATTTGCCCAAAGCACCTAATTTCAATTGACGTCGTATTATTTTAATGCCAAAAACATTGTTCTGTAGACCTTGTACATCATTGTTTCGCCGTGAAAGAAGTAAAATCATTGCATTATGTATGAAAAGTCATGTTCTGCTCACATCAGATATTTTAATCCATTCTGAGCCAGCAGATAATTAATTTGCACAAGCAGCTTGCTAGACAATCCTATGAAACAAAACATTGCAAATTTCCTTATTATTAGGCCAATTAGCAATTGCACACCAGAGCATCACCGAAAACATAGAAAGAAAAACGTTTAAATATGAATTACAATTACTGCTTACAGAAAATCAGCCAAGAAAGAAGGAAGGCCGCCTCTCTGACGTCGCAACCTTTCAGTGGACTAATTCATCCCATCTCCTCGAATGAGTATTAATGTAGTACTTGTGAAATTTCAGAAAATGTAACATTGAGTAATTATATTGCATGCTATTGAAGAATTATCTCATTGTATACAAAAAATATAAAATAATAATATTATAACTTCTATCAGCATAAAGTTGTACAATGTAGCATTAGAAATATACTAACGTAATATTTTGAACTTTTTTTTAAAAAAAAATTAAAGTACCTGTACGAGCAAGTATTTTTTTTTTATTCTCTATACTTTCACTCAAAATGTCTTCGAAACTAAAGATCGATATAAATAGTAGGCGACAAAAGTATGTATTAGAAAATTTAGTTTCTAACAGATTCCTTTTGAAATTTGCCACAAAAGGCAACACTCCTCTAGCAGGATGACCATACTTATCTCATACCTAATAGAAATATATTTCCTTCAATTCCTTTAAATTTTCCTTTAAAAACATTTGTCAAAATCGTAAGGATTTCCCCCAAAATCTAAAGTGCTGATTAATTTTAAATGCAGATATAATGAAAAAATAGACCAAATTACTAAGTAATACTCATAACAAACTAATATTAATAATTAAAAGCAATTAAAAGCGTTCAAAACATAAAACAATAAGAAGTTATCTTGTTGAACACCAATGTTTGCCACAGAAATGTCAGTTTTATACTGGAACATGGTGGTGTCCATGAACACAACTAGTTTCAAAAATTATAATATTCCATTAGTAAATAGTCCCCCTTCTCAAATTCAATATGTCTTGCATATTTTCTATAAAGCTATAAAAATAATTTTATTACCTATGTAATTGCACAAATAAATATATGATATATGAATATCACTAGAAACAATATCATATTTCTTAATGACAGATTTATTGATTTGCATAATTTTGAATCCAGGTGAATTTGAATTACAAAGTCCAAGATCTTATTGGCATTGATAATCACCTAATGACATTTTGTCTTACAGAAAAGACTATGATGGAAAATTAAACTGCAACATTAAGATGATATATCATGTAAGCTTAAGATGTACAACATGTAAGCTTAAGAATTGGTACAAACGAAAATTTTTACGGTATAATATCCGGTAATTATCCGGTTCAAACGTAGTACAAACGCATGGCATCGACGAAATTTTGAAATTCCGAGGTGGGAAGATTATCGATGCTCAAGGCTTTTTTAAATAAAAATTACGCCGTACCGGAAATGATACAAACGAAAACTTTCACGGTACAATCCAGTACAAACGAATGGAATCAACGAAATTTTGAAATTTCGAGGTGGGGGTTGCCGATGCTCAAGGTCACAGACTTTTAAATAAAAATTACGCCGTACCGGAAGTGGTACAAACGAAAAGTTTTACGGTACAATCCGATTCAAACATAGTACAAACGCATGGCATCAACGAAATTTTGAAATTCCGAGGTGGGAGGGGTGCCGATGCTCAAGGCTACTCACTTTTATAAATAAAAATTACGCCATACCGGAAGTGGTACAAACGAAAATTTTCACGGTACAATCCGGTACAAACATAGTAAAAAAGAATGGAATCATCAACTAAATTCTGAAATTTCGAGGGGGGGTGGGGTTACGAAGCTCAAGTTGACCGACTTTTAAATAAAAATTGCGCCGTACTGGAAGTGGTACAAACGAAAATTTTTACGGTACAAACCTGTACAAATGTAGTACAAACGAATGGCATCGACGAAATTTTAGAATTTCGAGGTGGGGGGTTGCCGGAGCTCAAGGTCACCCACTTTTTTAAAAAAATGACGCCGTACCGGAAGTGGTACAAACGAAAATTTTTACGGTACAAACCGGTACAAATGTAGTACAAACGAATGGCATCGACGAAAATTTGAAATTTCGAGGTGGGGGGTTGCCGGAGCTCAAGGTCACCCACTTTTAAATAAAATTTACGCCGTACCGGAAGTGGTACAAACGAGAATTTTTACGGTACAAACGTAGTACAAACGAATGGCATCGACGAAATTTTGAAATTTCGAGTTGGGGGGTTGGCGGATCTCAAGGTCACACATTTTTAAATAAAAATTACGCCGTACCGGAAGTGGTACAAACGAGAATTTTTACGGTACAAACGTAGTACAAACGAATGGCATCGACGAAATTTTGAAATTTCGAGTTGGGGGGTTGGCGGATCTCAAGGTCACACATTTTTAAATAAAATTTACGCCGTACCGGAAGTGGTACAAACGAGAATTTTTACGGTACAAACGTAGTACAAACGAATGGCATCGACGAAATTTTGAAATTTCGAGTTGGGGGGTTGGCGGATCTCAAGGTCACACATTTTTAAATAAAAATTACGCCGTACCGGAAGTAGTACAAACGAAAATTTTTACGGTACAAACCGGTACAAGTGTACTACAAACGAATAGCATCGACGAAATTTTGAAATTCCGAGGTGGGGGTGCTGCCGTTTGGCCAGCCCCCTCCCCCCCACTTTGAAATGAGAATAACCCCGTTCCGGGAGTGGTACAAACGAAAATTCGGTACAAACGTAGGTACAAACGACCGCCGAACAATCCGGTACAAACGTTGTACAAACGACCGCCATCATTGAAATTTTGAAATTGCGAAATAGGGGGGCTGGCGAAATGGAGCTGCTCAATTCGCGGTGAGTGGAGAAAGGTACAAACAAATAAACCCTAGGTTAGTACAAAAATCCAGGAAGTCTGAAACTCTCCGTAGTATGACTAGCACGGATTCAGTGGACTCTGGTATACGAGGTGATTAAAAAAAGATCGGGCAAACTTTATGATTTGGTAGTACACATCAGACGAGGCATTTTTAGTCATAGTTTACCTGATCGGAAATTAAACATAAAGGAGTAACAGGGCGCTTCTGTTGGGAAACTGGCGCTCCGCATGCTTAAAAGCGTCATTTTGGTTGTTATTTTCTGGTTGAGAAACAAAACCACGTAAGCAAAGTATCAAGTATCAGTAAAGTATCAAGTCCTTTTTAAGGTATCAAGTATCAAAGTATCAGTTACTCAAAGTATTTTTTCTCATGATGGGAATGATCTAGATCCACGAGAATGATGCCACCAAATTTATCGCATGGTATTACATATGAAAAGTGAACCTGTTTCTCAACGGTTAATTTTTTTTTTTAATTCATGGGATTTTTTTGATAAATCTATTTGAAAAATGTGCAATATTTAGAAAACGGTTCATGCTAGCGTTCTCTCAATTGTTTTCTAAGTAAAAATTACATAAGAAACGTCTATTTGCGTGACATTGTTAAAGTTTTTGATTTTTGATGATTTTTTTAGACTTTCACTCTAAAATTTAAGGGGGTTCTGAACATTCGATTATACTTAAAAGCAATAGGTTTCCAGTATTCACAGATTTTAATTTTTGTACCAAATTTCATTCAAATCGCTCTATTCGTTCGTAAGATATCGTTTCCACAGACTCACTGACACACACACACTTACAAACACACACACACACACACACACATACTTTCACACATACTTTCGCACACACACACATACACACACACATACTTTCACACATACTTTCGCACACACTCACACACACACACACACATACATCACCTCAAAAATGTTCGAATCGTGATCAAATATGCTTGAAACGTGCTCTCCCGTCGAAAACTGCATTCGAATTTTCGACCCCGTCACAATACTTTCTTTATACATTATACTGTGTATATGAGAAAAGTAAAAATAGCAACGATAACATCCTTCCTAAGGTTCAGCACTGCATGCGGAAACATTCACTTTAAGTGTATGATTTCCATACTCAAGTAATGCATAAAACTTTTTGAAAATTGATACGTGCATCGTATAGATATAGAGTAGTATACAACAGCAGTTACATTACATATGTCATACTTACATTGTCATGTTTTAGCCTACCGATATATTTCTGGTATGGAACATTGGGGGAATGTAAGATGTACACGTTTTATTTTAAAATGCAGGCATGAAATATATAAATAAAGAAACCGTATTGATTCTCAGCACAATCGAATATTGATAGGAACGACACATTTTCAAACGTTGTTTTTTGAAGAATTTAAAGTAAAATAGCAGCAGTTAAGAATATTTTATAAACAATCATTTGTAGTGTAATTTTAAAGGAAAATACGATGAGCACTTGTGACGCTCTGTCACAAATGCATTACAAGTGGATCTTCTGTGTGGTTGTTCCTTTTCTAGGCTTCATCTTAAAGGAGGTTAAAATTTTCGAGACGTTGCAAACATATTTGAAAATGATGGCATAAACGATTCACGAGATTTTCATTCAAAGTATCATACTATCCATAGATTTTACCTCTTTTTTCGCCTTGCAGTTTTGGCAATATCCTTTTCCTACTTCAGCAAGCTTTGCAAATGTCGATCTTGCTCTGATGACTACAGATCGCGTCTCTTGTTCATCCTGACGAAGAAATCTGTTTTTGCTGTCGAAACTGGTTGCCACCATATGTTTGGTGTTTTATTCCATTTTATACAAAGTTTTATAAACTTTATAGGTTTATCGAGGCATTGTACATTTTACGAGTTAAATTAGAAAGGAATAGTATTTTTAAATTAAAAATTTACTACATTTGACTGAATTATAATGTTTATCAATGGGCAAAAAATATATTTATACCGTTCCAAATCCCTATATACGTTCGGAAGTTATAACAATTGTTTTCACAGGGTGGATAACAACGACAATAACGTAATCAAAGGTACCAAATACTAATCTATAAAAATTTCAACTCTCTATAGTACTGTTTTATTTTACGATAACATAGTGCTAAAATTCATATATAAAATAAATTAAAACACTTCGAGTTTATGTTTCATGATTTATAATGTCATGATAAGTTCTGTATTTATTTAACCCGGGTAGAAAAAATGAAATACACTGAGCGCTATGGGACTTAATTTTTCAAACAATTTTTAAGGGGAGTTAAAATTTACAAATTACTTCGAAAATTTTAAGAAATATTCAAGTTATCACATAAAATGCGTAAAAAAATTTCATAAAAATATGTCAAGTAGCTTTTTAAATCAAAATTGAAACAATAATTACACCCATATTATATGAAGATATCACGTGACTCATTGCAAAATAAAAAAATCTGATGTGGGCAACTCATGACTTTCCTTATATAATGCAATGAATTTAATACTTTTACAGTAAAAAATAGGTTTTTTTATAGTAGATACTTATATTCTTTCTAAGATATTGAATTTTCGACAATTAGTCGTCATTTTCATTGATTTAGCGTCATATTTATCCATTTGGCGAGATTTTCGATAATTTGGCAACATTTCAAAAAAGTCTCCAAGTTGGCGACATTCCGCCAAATTTGTCGCCAAAATCTCGCCAAGCGTTATGCACTAAGAAATAAGTTATTCATACAGCAGATAAAAGACTATTGGTGTTCAAATACAAAAGTAATAATCAAAGTATCTTTCTTCATGAATGGAACGAGCTAGATCCACGAGAATGATGTCACTCAATTTATCACATGGTATTACATATGAAAAGTGAACATGTTTCTCAATAGGAACTATTTTTTTTATTTTATATGACTTTTCGATAATTTTTTTGAAAAATGTACAATATCTCGAGAACGGTTCATGTTAGCGTTCTAAAATTTATGTCAATCGTTTTCTAATAAAAAATTACATAAGAAATGTCTATTTGCGTAACTTTATTAGTGGTTTTGATTTTTTAACGATTTTTTCAAAATTTCATTCGAAAATTTAGGGGGGTTCTGAACATTCGATTGCGTATGAAAACAATAAGCTTCCAGTGTTTACGAATTGTGATTTTTGTACAACATTTGATTCGAATCGGTCCATTCGTTCGTCAGTTATCGTCTCCACAGGCTCACTGACACACACACGCACACACACACACAGACATCACTTCAAAAATGTTTGATTCGGGATCAGGGATGCTTGAAACGTGCTCTCCCGTCGAAAACTCGATTTCGAATTTTCGACCCCGTCACAATACTTTACTTATACATTATGTATATAAGGAAAGTAATATGGCATCAGTTTTTATTTTTGTTATGTGAAAATCGTGATTTTTATGGAACGTTTATATTTATATTTAGTGTTGCATACATCCTGAAACCGCTTTAGTTTTACATATTGTCGTGTATCTAAATTCTGTGCCTACGCAATTACAATTTTTTTTATTTTAAATGATCACTAGACTTTAATTATTTCTACAATGAAGCTTAATTTCGACGTATGCAGAATGTCAGCAAATCAAGCTATTGTAAGATAAGTTGTATAAGAATTGTTGAATTTTTTTTGCGCAAAATTATTTAGCAAAATTATAAACGTGATATGAATGAAATATTCATTAATTTTACATAGAGAAGCAGACGATTTTATAGCACTGCCGACGATTTTACAGCAAGTTTTAAGTTTCCAAGTTTAATAAATTATTGTAGTACTGTCATAATTTAAAATTAGTGCTGAATGTATCGCATTTTAGAGATGTTTAATTAAAATTGCTTTTCAGTTGGAAGGTGTTTCCTAATCAGTGTTTTATACATGATCAATCTTTCTTGTTGCGCATGATTATGTCAAATTTTGTCCTATGCTGCCATGTTAAAAAAATATAAAACTTAATACATTTCAAAGTTTTCACTTGAATTTGAAAAAAAAAGATCTATCCAGTTCTAGATTTTTCGATAACATTACAAAGTTTCATGAAAATTCATTAATATTTGTAGCCGCTATTATATACATACGAAATTAACCACAGACAGATATGCAGACAGACAGACATCACTCCAAAAATAGTCAAAACGTGTTCAGGAGGTCCTAAAATATATGTTAACATCAAAATCTCGAATTCGAAAATTTTCGTGAAAACAGTACTTTCAATATGGTAAATAGTATGAGAAAAAAAACATTTTAAAAGTGTTAGTCTCTCTATCTTTTTCATGCTTAAATTCTGGCATTTTTATAAATACCTTTTAAAACCTGTCCTTACCAAATTTACATAGTAAATAATAAATACATATTTTATTCAAAGCTGAAATTTTTACATATACTTTGAATAACAATTCGAGAAATTTCACATAGCCGCAAATGCTCTTGTATCTAAATGATGATGGCAATAACGGCTCTGCATAGTTTCCAACACCCATATTTTTATGCTCCACAATCCTGGGAAGAATGCATAAAATATTTCAAGGATTTATGTTCAAATCCAGTAGATATATTTGTATGCTGTCTGCAGTTGGCTTCGACTTTTATTTGTTTATGCCATATTTTTCGAACTGCTCGTTTATTTTCGAAATATAAATAACTGAACAAACCTACTGTTTTGCTTTGCAGTTTTAAACATATTGACTTTTTCTCTCATATGCTTACTCACGATATAATTTTGCAAATTAAATAAAATACGTATATTGTAAGATAAAAAAAATCTGATGTGGGCAACACATGACTTTCCTTATATAATGCAATGAATTTACTACTTTTACAGTTAAAAAAATGTTATTCTTATAGTAGATACTTATATTCTTTCCAAGATATTGAATTTTCATCAATTACTCGTCATTTTCATTGATTTAGCGTCATTTATATCCATTTGGCAAGATTTTTGTTAATTTGGCAACATTTTTAAAAGTTGCCAGGTTGGCGACATTCCGCCAAATTCGTCGCCAAAATCTCGCCAAGCGTTATGGACGAAGAAATAAGTTATTCTTACAGCAGATAATTGGTTATTGGCTTTCAAATACAAGAGTATTATTCAAAGTATCTTTTTTCATGAATGGTACGAGCTAGATTCACGAGAATGATGTCACCAAATTTATCACATGGTATTACATATGAAAAGTGAACATGTTTCTCAATAGGAAATATTTTTTTTTTATATGACTTTTTGATAATTTTTTGAAAAATGTGCAATATCTCGAGAACGGCTCATGTTCTAAAATTTGTCAATGGTTTTCTAATGAAAATTTACATAAGAAATGTCTATTTGCGAAACTTTATTAGCAGTTTTGATTTTTTGACGATTTTTTCAAAATTTCACTGAAAAATTTAGGGGGGTTCTGAACATTCGATTGCGTATAAAACCATTAGGCTTCCAGTGCTTACGGATTGCGATTTTTGTACCAAATTTCGTTTTAATCGTTCATCAGTTATCGTCTCCACAGACTCACTGACACACGCACACACAGACATCACTTCAAAAATGTTTGATTCGTGATCAGGAATGCTTGAAACGTGCTCTCCCGTCGAAAACTCGAATTCGAATTTTCGACCCCGTCACAATACTTTCCTTATACATTATGTATATAAGAAAAGTAATATATCCTTCTCATATTTCATTTTAACATTGAATTGTAAATTTAAGTTTTGTTACAAATCATAAAATCCAACTATTCATATCGTAACTATTTAAAACGTATGGTATGCCCAACTGATAATTTTCGCTACAATTGAATAAATTTCGATATTTAGAAACAGCAAATATTAAAGATTTCTTATCCCGCTATCTCACTCTCAAAGTTGAAGCTTTTTATCACATTTTATCACTCAAAATTAAAGCTTTCTTATCACTTAATTACACTAAAAATTAAAACTTTCTTATCCCTTAATCTCACTCAAAATTAAAGAAGATTTTTTACCACTGGATCTCACTCAAAATCAAAGGTCTCTCATCATTTAATTTCACCCCAACTTAAAAAGTTTTCTTACCACTTAATCTCACTCACAATTAGAGCTGTCTTATAATTTGATCTCAATCAAAATTAAAGCACTAAACTATTAAATTAAAGACAACCAACATAGGTTTAATAGTAAGTCATTTAATAAAACTCCTTTCCTTGACGTGCATATATTTAAAAATCTAAAGCGCTTTCGGGCTTCACCGTGCCCTTCATCAGTGGCGAAGTGAAAATTATAGTGTCAACAAATGCATACATATAAGTCAGCAAAATTAAGAAATCTTATTCCTTATTGTAATTCGTATTTAATTATTACTTAAATCTTAAATGCCTTTTTATAATATTAAATATATTGTAAATTTTGTAATAACGTAAATTTTGTCTGCCGATCTTGCCTATATGTATGAATTTGTTGGCACTGCAATTTTCATTTCGCTACTGATGAAGGACATGGTGATGCCCGAAAGAGCTTTGGCTTTATAAATTTATGTACTTCCAGTAAAGGAGTTTTATTAAATGAGTTATTGAACCTATGTTGGTTGTCTTTAATTTAATAGTTTATTAAAGTTGACGTGTATCCATTCTAATTATTAAAGCACTAAAATTTAAAACTTTCTTATCACTTGATCGCAATAAAAAATTAAGCTTTCTTGCGACTTTCTTGTTCCCACTTAGTATTAAATATTTTCTATCACACGATCTCTTTCAAACTAAAAGCTTTCTTATCAGTTGATATCACTCAAAATCTATAAGTTTATCATTGTTAACGATTAAAATAAACATAACAGATTTCTTGGAAAACGCTTAAATTTTTTTTTCAATATCACCCTTCCTGTAGGAAAGATAAATTTATATATCCCGAGATCAACTCAATCCTGAAATAGTTTAAATGCACTACTGATTAATAAAACGCAGTCACACATTTGATAGTAATGAATACATTTCTATTTTCCTTATATACATAATGTATAAGGAAAGTATTGTGACGGGGTCGAAAATTCGAATTCGAGTTTTCGACGGGAGAGCACGTTTCAAGCATCCCTGATCACGAATCAAACATTTTTGAAGCGATGTCTGTGTGTGTGTGTGTGTGTGTGTGTGTGTGTGTGAAAGTATGTGTGTGTGTGTGAAAGTATGTGTGTGTGTGTGTGTCAGTGAGTCTGTGGAGACGATAGCTGACGAACGAATGGACCGATTCGAACGAAATTTGGTACAAAAATCATAATCCGTAAACACTGGAAGCCTATTGCTTTTAAACGTAATCGAATGTTCAGAACCCCCCTAAATTTTTGAGTGAAATTTTGAAAAAATCGTCAAAAAATCAAAACCGCTAATCAAGTTACGCAAATAGACATTTCTTATGTAATTTTTCATTAGAAAACGATTAACATAAACTTTAGAACGCTAACATGAACCGAGATATTGCACATTTTTCATAAAAATTATCAAAAAGTCAGATAAAATAAAAAAAATATATTTCCTATTGAGAAACATGTTCACTTTCCATATGTATTACCATGCGATAAATTTGGTGACATCATTCTCGTAGATCTAGCTCGTTCCATTTATGAGAAAAAGTACTTCGAGTAATACTTACTTTTGTATTTGAACTCCAATAGTCATTTATCTGCTATAAGAATAACTTATTTCTCCGTCAGTAAAGCTTGGCCAGATTTTGGCAACGAATTTGGCGGAATGTCGCCAACTTGGCGACTTTTTGAAATGTTGTCAAATTAACAAAAATCTCGCCAAATGGATTAAAATGACGCTAAATCAATGAAAATGACGACTAATTGTCGAAAATTCAATATCTTGGAAAGAATATAAGTATCTACTGTAAGAAAAACATATTTTTTTTTACTGTAAAAGTAGTAAATTCATTGCATTATATAAGGAAAGTCATGTGTTGCCCACATCAGATTTTTTATAATATTATCTAATTTTAATCCGAATCGTGCAATATCGCATAAACAATGCATGGTATCGTCGTCCCAAAAAATATGTCATTAGTTTTTAAATAAATAATACACATATATCAGTTATTACCATAATATACGTATGTAACCATAATTACTATTTCCTAACGTTTTTAAGATATTCAAATAAAAATATGCGACAAAATGAAGGCCTTATCTGGCTTGTTCACTCCAAAAGCAAATAGTACTCTGACGTCTGTTGATCGAAATAACAGCACTAAATTTTCTTTTATTTATTCACTGTGTTCAAGAGTCATACCATCCATACATTCACGCACATACATAAATTCAAAAACAGGTGGGTAATATTCATTGATGCTCAAAATGTGTCAATCCATCAGAAACTAGAGCCGTGTTTTGTCTCCATCACAATAATTTCCCTTTATATATACTGTACTAGGGCATGCACCCGGTGTTGCTAGGGAGTTAAAAAATTTGATATAAAGCAGATATTTCGATAAAGCAGAGAATAATTTAAAGCAGAGATTAATTTAATAATTTAAAGCAGAGATTAATTTAATAATTCAACAATTTCAATCCCCGTAAGCTCATTTCACGCACGTTCTCAGCAAACGACAAAAATATACAGGAGAGAAAACGTACATCCTCTACTATATAGTGTTACGGATTTATCCTCTGGAATCGAGGATATGCACTCCTGATACAAGAGTAAGTCCTAATGTCTGGATAACTAAACACATTTATTCACAAGCACAAAGTATGCAGGAACAATATACAATCAAACAGCCCTTAAATGCTCCACCAATTTCACAAAATAAACGATATAATTCTCAAAATACTGGCGAAAATACTTTCACAAAACAGCAACTATACTATTATCCAAATATTGACAAAAGTCACAGTTCACTAGTTCGTATCTTGTCAACTCGTATACTGAACTGCCGCTGAGTGATGACTCCTTTTCATAGGTTCTCCCCATAGAAACTTGTAGAATTATTTAATATCTCGCAGACTATTGGTTATTTCGTGGTCTTTCCCAAATATTCCAAAATTCTCCTAATATCGCCAAATTAGCGATAAATCGCCAAATCTAGCAACCATCCTCCTCAGTTTCGAAAGTGGCAACTCTAGAATGACGTCATGCTTACGTTATTTAAAAGTCCGGTTGTTTTCTCCTTCTAGTGTGTCTTCGAGAGAGAGCCAAATGGAGGGGGAATATATTCTCAGGAAGAAAGAGAATATTACACGTTCAAAACAATAGCTTTAACGTCTATAACCGTTCTATGGGGGAAAACCCAGCCACCTTTTTTTCTCTCTGGGGCTAGATAAGCAGGATCTTTTTAGGGCTCCAGTTCTGGTGATGGAATTCTTGAGGTATATGACTTAGTGGACTTGGTCTAGTATATCCTAGTCCAGGAGGAATAAGTAGCAACAACGACATCATTCGGATTTCTTGTTTGATTTTTGAAGTAATCCCCAAACCGTCCAGCTTACGCTGCTAGGATTTGGAGCAGTTGTGCGAATGGCACCGGAAATATACGGACTGCAGAGAGCATCTTATTTAACTGGGTACAGTAAAACTGGGCACAGTTAACTGGGCACCATCAATTACTCAGCAATTGATGGTTTTCACAACGGTTAATGACTTTAATGAAATTATTGTCGCACGCCGACAATGTTTGACTTCGCCACAATATCCACTATCATCTTTTAGTGTTTTCCACCACAGAAATTGAATCACCTTCAAGCGCATCCCACTTGTTAATCATTGGGACCCTGTTAAGTAGGAGTTTTTCGAGTGCTGTAAATACTGAAGCTGTGACCAGGCTCATGAGGGGCGCACTAAAACTCCGAAATTTAAGAAGAAAGATAATGTTTTTTCATCTTGCTCTTGATCTACCTTTCTTCCATCCTCGGCAGCTTTGGTACACCTTTGGATTTGTTTATTGGGTTTTAAGTAGAAACACTTTCTAATCTACATGAGCGATAAAGTCTTTTGGACTTCATCTGGCATTTTCTAAGTTAATGGGTTTAGAAACAGCAAAACGAACAACACGTTTACGCAAGTAAAATTCCCCAATTCATTTTCTTGTTGTAAGTTTCAGTTCAGTGCTTAAATTTAATAGCTCTCTTTCAGTCACCATTCAATACTCATCTATATATCTCTTGAAACAGTTTTCTCTCATTTAATAATCGGTGCCTTAAATCTGCCCCCATTTCTAGAGCCAAGAGCCTGAAATTTGTCCATTCGACTTTTTATCACTGATTAGTGGGTATCTTTCACTGATCAGTACGAGCCTTTCACTGATCTGTGGATGCCTTTAACTGAACAGTGAATGTCTTTAACTGATCACTGCGTGTTTTTCTCCTCGACTGAGACTTTGCTCATATTATATTATGCATTTAGCTTTACTTTGGATATGATTATGATCGTGTAATTACCTTTGGCGAAATATGTAGTGTACTATGCTCCATAAATAAACTTGAAATCACGTACTGTGAACTGCTTTAACTGTGACCGTTCTGCTTAGCTGTAATACCCGTATCAGTCTGCTATAGGCCACAGCTGAAAAATTTCCAGAATTATTGATGGCATTTCATTTATCACTATTTTCACACTCAAAATAACCATTTGCACATTGTAGAATATTTAAGTATCATAAATTTAACAAACTTTCTATCAAAACTTCCTAACAGTTTGTTTCCCCGAAAACAAAAATGTAGATACAAGAAGAAAAAAAATCAAGAGATATTCAGTGCGAATAATCTCTCATACGATTTATATATTATTAAGCAATCAGAACCACAGTGTTGCGCTAAACACTTATTAATCAATACCGGTTGCCTACTTCGTGACCAGCATTTCGGAAATAAAGCTTCGATTTTTTTTTATTTATTTACCCGAAGATTTTTTTTTCCCAGGATGCAATAATGAATCTCCAGCAGATAGCACTGCGATATTTCATAAGGAAGAAAAAACTCTTTGGCGTAAGAAAAGCGTTACTCAATTCTTTTGAAAGCTTCGAGGAGATAGATTTTTAAGTTTATATACGATGAAAATATGTTTCGTATAATAGTTTTTCAATAGTTTGTATTGAATACCACGTTGGAAATGTTGACCCCCTCCCCATCATGAAACGGCATCGATTTTTATTGCTGAACAATCACAATGCAATTTATTTAGAGATAGATGAAAGTATATTTTATCTTCTAGGGAAAATAAACAAACCAGGAATTGAATACGCTGAAGGAGGGTTGATTTGAATTTCGATTTAAAAAACTTAAGGCTGTAAGATATAATGTTTTATTGTAAACTAAAACGAACACCCGCCGTTGCTCGGGATCTAAGATGGAAACTTCTGATTAAAATTACACTGGAATTCACAGCGAATTCTCAAAACCAACAAGCGCTTTAACAATACGACCATTTAGAACAAAAAGTAAGAAAAAAAAGTTGTGGCGTCCCTTCATAAAACCTGTAGCAAAGGACAATTGTGACGTTAGATACGAGTTGTGATGTTAGGAAGCTGTAAGATGTCTAAAAAATTACTAATTTTACAGACTCACTTAAAAATGCATAACAATTTTGAAAAGGGAGTATTTTTTTATTAGAATGCAAAGATATCGCTTTATATTCATGCCAAAAACTAGAATCTTGTGAATCTTGCTGATACCCCAAAATAAAAATTAAATTACATAAATTATGTATACAGGGTGTCCACTTATATCCGTTACACCCCCCTTAACTTCTAAACAGTGATAGCTTAAGCCATAAAGTTGGTGTCTAGGTATAGTAAAAAGGTTATGCGCTACTCGATGAGACAACGTACTACGCCATCTATCGGCAAATTTTGGAATTAGCGGTCCTATCTCGTAAACGGTGAAATATATGTGAAAAAAGTCAATTAGAAAGTTGTAGAGCACTCTCGATTTAGTATGAAAAGAGACCTTGCGCACATTAATACTCAAAACAGAATGCAAAAAATGAACATTTGTTTGGTCAGGATTTTGAAAATTGTCATGTCATAAAGAGTGAAAGAAAGAAACTGAGACACTTCCCCATCTTCAGGATCATTTATTTACAATAGTATAATGCTCAAAATACTCTCCGTTAGCCACTATACACATTTGTACTCTGGACTGGATTTCTCGCTGCACATTGTGCAACATGGCAGGTGTTACGGAAGCACAAGCATCAGTAATGCGTCGTCGAAGATCCTGCAATGTTGGCGGAGGGGTCGCATATACCTGCCCTTTTATGTGCCCCCATAAGAAGAAGTCCAATGGAGTCAAGTCAGGTGAGCGCGGGGGCCACTCGACGGAACCACCATACCCGATGACTTAATTCTGGAATGTCTCTATTAGGTACTGCTGAACGTTTGAAATCTTATGCGGAGGGGCGCCATCATATTGGAACCATACATTTAGAAGTTGGTGCAACGGTAGATTCTCAACAAAGTCGATTATTACATCCTGCAGAAGCTGGAAGTACCATTGTCCCGTTAACGTTCCCTCGTAAAATACTGGTCCAATGAGCCTGTCATTAAAAATTCCGCACCAAACATTAATCGACCAACGTTGTTGATGTCGAACTTCGACTGCATATCTCGGATTTTCCAGCGACCAGGTATGAACGTTCTCGAAAAATATGCCTCATCCATCCATATTATGTCTGCCAGGAATGTTGGGTGGACCTCTAAGTTATTCATCACAAAGTTGCACCACTTGTAACGTCTTTCAGCATCTCTTGGCAGCAATCCCTGCACATGTGTGGATCGGCATGGATGAGCACCTGATTCAGGATTTTCCAGACCAGGCTTTTTGAGAGGCCACAATTTTCACTGATCATTCTTGTGCTGCTCTGAGGATGGGCGAGAGCGTATGCTAGTACATCTTCAGATTGCACTTTGCGTCCTACGTTACGAGGTGTATGGATTCGAAGTCGGCTGGTCACGCAGACCGTCTCCCTCAAACGTTTTACAACTTTTAAGATGGTCTGCTGTGTAGGATGCGGGCCTTGAGGGAAACGTTCACGATACAGACTTGCAGCTGATTTTGCCTTACGTCCGCTTTAACGTGCAATCCAGCAGAAACATCCTTTTTATAGTAGTAGTCTCTGGTGAACAGGTATGACATTCCATCCTCATTTGCATAATATATGAGATCCATGTGATTTTTATACCAGACATGGTTGAGTTGGACTGTGTGTTTGGACAGACAATTTGCAAGTTCAACAGAAAGTTTTCATGGTTTGTAGAGACATTCAGTAAAACACGCAACTGGTGGGGACAGAACCATGGTCCTCATGAATGCGAATCGCTTGCGTTTCCCCTGCGCCACAACACAGACTCGTATTTAGTCCGTAAGGTGGTCTTTTCTCGCTTCGCCTCACAATCAAACAAATGTTCATTTTTTGCTTTCTGTTTTGAGTAATAATGAGCACAATGTATCTTTTCGTACTAAATCGAGAGTGCTCTACAACTTTCTAATTGACTTTTTTCACGTATCTTTCACTGTTTACGAGATAGGGCCGCTAATTCCAAAATTTGCCGATAGATGGCGTTGTAAGTTGTCTCATCGAGTAGCGCATAGATTTTTTACTATACCTAGACACCAACTTTCTGGCCTAAGCTCTCACCGTTTAGAAGTTAAGGGGGGTGTAATGGATATAAGTGGGCACCCTGTATTTCCATGCATTTTCAATTTTTTAATTAGAAGGAACTGTCCCAAAGATCACATTTAAACAGCGTTGCAAATGGAAATATCGTTCTTTGGTCTGTCAGATGGTGTCAAGATGTAAAGTCTGTAATAATATTATAGATCGTTAAAGATCCGAACAGCATATATATATATATATATATATATATATATATATAATAAAAATAAATATAAAAAGAAATAAGAAAATAAATAAATAAATATATAAATAAATAATATATATATATATATATATATATAAAATTGTGAATCCATTGTTAGAATGTAAGTAGTAACTCATAATACACTATCCCAAAATTCTTTACAAAATACAAAGAAATAAAAGATATATATATATATATATATATATATATATATATATATATATCCATATATATATATTAGAGAAATTGATTAATAACTAATACCAACTATTTAATGACAAAACAATAAAATAACATTAGGCTTAAATTGGAGGTTAATTCAGATTAGATTCTTCTTCATGTCTGAAACTTCTTCAAACCATTACACAAAAACAAGCATATTCAATTTGCTCGAATCATACCGAAATCTAATCAACCCACAAATGACTTATTTACCAGATTTGGTGAAATTTGGTCCATTAGTATTTTGGCTAGATTGGATACATACAATTTTTGCTAGCTATTTTGCAAAAAAAAGGCAAATTTTTTCCCTTATCATGCTAAAATCTAAACGACACCACAAATTACTTACCTACAAACTTTTACGATATTTGGTCAATTAATTTTTGAGTAAGAGTGGATGCATACATTGCACAGACAGCAGATATACAGTCACACACGCAGACAGATATACAGTCACACACACAGACGTCACTCTAAAAATAGTCGTCGTGCTCTATGCTGCTTGAAATGTGTAAATGCTTCGAAAACTCGAGTTGCAATTTTCGACACGATTCCAATACTTTCCCTATACATTACCATGCTATAAAGAGCATTGCTGCCTCACCTAGAATCGAAACCTAGATCACCTAACTGGCCAACCGACGTTCTACCGTTGAGCTACTAGGACAAAATTACAATCTCTTATTGTCGAGGTGTACTCTGTATTCTCCACCCTCTAATGTCAGATTGGCGAGCACATGACAACCTGACTGACCATATCCGCTATTTTTGCCTTAGGTTAGCCCTCTTCTATACTATTTTTACCCAGGTTAGAATCCTGCGTGGTGGTTTTCCTCTCAATTTGAAATCGACGTTCAATCTTCCAGAGCCCATTGAATCCGTACAGGTCGTACTACTGTCGCATTTAGACCTCCTACATCTTTTCTCTAACGTACAGGGTTGATTTGTCCGGGCGTCTTTGTAAAGAGCCTTGCTGTCCCAACCGGGAATCGAACCCTGGATTTCCGAATTAGCCAGCCGACGCTCTACCGTTGAGTCACTGGAACTAAACTGCAAGCTTTTATCTTTGAAATGAATCTAATATATTGTGGTAAAAGTAAAAATCTGATGTGGGCAGCACATGACTTTCCCTGCAGAATTATATCCACGTTCTCTTTATTTTAATTAAATTTAATTCACTTTTATTTCAATTTTCGTTCTCATTTGGTAACTGGACTTATTTTCAAAGGTGGCGTAGAGAAAATACGAAAAAACTAAAATATCTCGAGAACGGCTATTCCTAGTGTAATAGGGTTGATCTTATTCTTTTCTTCGTTAAAAATTACGTATAAAACAAGCATTTAATGAATATATTTGAGCATATGTAGTTTTTTATTTTAGATTTTGACGATTTTTGAGGGCTATTTTGCAAAAAAAGCCAGGTTATTTTTCCGAATCGTACGAAAATCTAATCAGCACCAAGGTGACCCACAAGCGACTTATCTACCGAATTTTGTGAAATTCGGTAGATTATTTTTTTAGTTAGAGTGGATACAAAATCTGCACAGACAGATAGACAGACACATAGACACACACACAGACGTCACGCTAAAAATAGTTTTTTCGTATTCTAGAGGTCTCGAAACGAGTAGATCAGTCGAAAACTCGAGTTGCGGTTTTCGGCATTATTCCAATACTTTCCCTATACATTACCATATATTGCAGTGAAAGTAAAAAGCAGGGCATTTGCTTCGACATTCATTTTAACTTAAATCGTCTGTATTTACTATTTTTATCCACAAATTTTCAAAGAAATATGTCAAGCCATCTCCACAATTTGTAAAGCTCCTGTATTATATTATACTGGATTTCAATGCAAATAAATTGGGCTGTTTTAGTATAAACATCTTATCTTTCTCCTCTACCGTTCAAACGTATTTTATTCCAACCAGACATATTTAAACAAGCAATATACACAGAATTTTTCTCGTGGAAAACTAATTCCACCCCCATGAAATCTTCGATCTCTTTCTAAAAGGTTTTAGAATCTTCTTTTTTTAAAGAAACTGTCGCACAGGGCAATCAGCCGGCTTTAGCCATTTATTTCAACCGCGATAGAAGTAAAGAAATATTAATGTTCCAGGAATAATAAACGACGCAAAACTTTTCTCTGATGTTTTCTTCATTGTGAATGCGGTCACGAAGGAACGGGAGATACATGTTGAAAGATGGCCATGGCTATTTCGTTTATGATCCTTACAACGTATGGTCCCTAAACAATCCGAACTGTCTAAATGGGTGAAGGTAAATATCTTTCTCAATAGAGGAAGTCAAATTATCATTTTCATATGGAATATATCAACTTCTGCAGTTTTAGAATAAAAACAGAACAAGAGTTTTCAGAGCAGTAAATGTAATATAAGTCATAATTAGGCAAAACTATTCCAATTACAATTAATAATTAATGAACTAGAGTGTGGTTCAATTCGACTTTACATATCATACATATCAGACCCCATTTTTTTTGTAACTTATTTGTTTTTCAAATTTTGCAAGAAAAAAAATATGATGTGGCAGCACATGTCTTTTCCCTGCAGACTCATTCACATTCATGTTCTCTTTATTTCTTCAATAATTAATTAAATTGAGTTTAATTGCACAAAATAACTACCATAATTATTTTAAATGACACTAGATTTGCACTTTTAATTTCCATTTTTTCTTTCCTTATATACATAATGTATAAGGAAAGTATTGTGACGGGGTCGAAAATTCGAATTCGAGTTTTCGACGGGAGAGCACGTTTCAAGCATTCCTGATCACGAATCAAACATTTTTGAAGTGATGTCTGTGCGTGTGTATGTGTGTGTGTGTGTGTGTGTGTGTGTGTGAAAGTATGTGTGTGTGTGTGAAAGTATGTGTGTGTGTGTGTGTGTGTGTGTGTCAGTGGGTCTGAGGAGACGATAACTGACGAACGAATGGACCGATTCGAACCAAATTTGGTTGAAAAATCACAATCTGTAAACACTGGAAGTCTATTGCATTTATACGTAATCGAATGTTGAGAACCCCTCTAAATTTTCGAATGAAATTTTGAAAAAATCGTCAAAAAATCAAAACCAATAATAAAGTTACGTAAATAGACATTTCTTATGTAATTTTTCATTAGAAAACGATTGACATAAATTTTAGAACGCTAACATGAACCGTTATCGAGATATTCCGCATTTTTCAAAAAATTATCAAAAAGTCATATAAAATATAAGAAATATATGTTCTATTGAGAAACATGTTCACTTTTCACATATAATATCATGCGATAAATTGGGTGATATCAGTCTCGTGGATCTAACTCGTTCCATTCATGAAAAAAGATACTTTGAGTAATATTTTTGCATTTGAACGCCAATTTATCTGCTGTAAGAATAACTTATTTCTTCGTCCATAACGCTTGGCGAGATTTTGGCGACGAAATTGGCGGAATGTCGCCAACTTGGCGACTTTTTGAAATGTTGCCAAATTAACGAAAATCTCGCCAAATGGATAAAAATGGCGATAAATCAATGGAAATGACGACTAATTGTCGAAAATTCAATATCTTGGAAAGGATATTAGTTTCTACTAGAAGAAAAACCTATTTATTTTACTGTAAACGTTGTAAATTCATTTCATTGTAAGGAAAGTCATATGTTACCCACATCAGATTTTTGTATTTGGTAACTGGGTTTATTTTCAAAGGTAGTATAGGAAAAATGCGAAAAACTAAAATATCTCGAGAACGGCAATTCCTAGAGTAATGGGGTTGGTCTTATTCTTTGTTTTTTGTAACAAATTACGTATAAAAAATCATTTAATTGACATATTTGAGTAATCTTTTATTTTTAGATTTAAAGATTCTTGCGGGCCATTTCGCAAAATAACAGCTGGTTTCATTTTACCGAATCGTACCAATATCTAATCATCACCAAATGAACCTACAAGTGATTTATCTACTAATTTTTTTAATTTGGTCAATTAGTTTTTCAGCTAGAGTGGATGGATACAGCAATTTTTAGGGGCCATTGTGCAAAAACAGGCAACGTGCCAAAATCTAATCAGCACCAGGGTCACCCGCAAGGGACTTACCTACCCAAATTTTATGAAATTCGGTCAATTAAGCTTTCAGTTAGAGTGGATACAATATCTACACAGACTGACGTGACGCTAAAAATAGTTTTTTCGTATTCTATAGGTTCCAAAACATGTAGATCCGTCGAAAACTCGATTTGCGATTTTCGGCACGATTCCAATACTTTCCCTATACATTACTATGCATTGCAAGGAAAGTAAAATGAAAATTCTGTATGGTTGGGTCAAATGATCTCAATTATGGTATGTTACCCTTCATTTTAAAGGACTTGAGAGAATCTTTCGATTTACGCCAAATTTGACAATGTACACCCTCTGGAGTGTAACCTGTCCTCCACGGGGTGCTAAAGACATTACAAACACAAAAAGTATATATATTTTTCACCACAATGGCTATTTTTCACCACAATGCCTATTTTTCACACCACAATGGTTGAAACAATGAAATTTAGAGATCATTGAATCATTATAACCTCTTTTATGCATAGTCATTTAATGCTTAGTCCTATGCTGCAATGTTAAGGAAATACAAAATTTCGACGTTTTTGCTCAAATTTATAAAAATCTACCTAGTTCTAGAATTTCAATTAACAAAGTTCAATATAAAGGTTCGTGGAAATGCATTAATATTTGTGCCAGCTTTCGGGTGCACGAAAAATCGACCGCAGACAAAGAGATAGATAGACATAACTTCAAAAATAGTTAAAAAGTGTTCAGGAAGTCCTGAAACATATATTGGCATCACCATCCTGAAATCGAAAATTTTCGTGGAAACAATACTTTCTCTATACTATATTCTATAACATAAGGAAATATATATTACGATGAAGATATACCACACAGTTGTTTACCGATGGTCTGTATAATGCAAAACAAGGAACTTAAGTGGTTGGCGACTTTGTTGTTTAAGTACATTTTATTGTGTAAAAGTAAACTCAGCCAATTTATATAAGTGAAATTGAAACTCCATCAGTTTACCCATGTGTTTGGCTCATCCTCACAGGGAAACGACTGTACGGAATATCATGAAATTTCGATGGGTAGCCTCGGCATTATCCCAATTAAAATCCGTCTGTGTTTCTGCATGTCTTTATATCCTTCATACTATCCCCTCTCTTTGAGCGTGAAACGACCGTTATATAAGCCTCCAAACAAATGAAACCCAATTGTTATTTGAATCTTCAAACTAAGGTGAATTAATCTTTTTTTTTATCCTATGTACAATAAATGCAATTCAAAATAATATTACTTTAACTGATCGTTGTTTGTGCATCTATCTCAAACTTATGAAAAATTTAAAAGCAAAGGCGACAAACAAAGAAAGGGAATACATTCAACATTGTGGACCTGCTTTTGCAGTCTACTGCTTTGCATGACCAACTGTAAACTGCTTGCTCAAGGGTTATATTATAAATGGAAAATTTCTCTTTATTTCTGCCCCTAATTAAAAGATCGGAAACGTATTCTAGAAAAAAACGTTTGTTTAATTATAAAATTGTTATTACTTATATAATTAAAATTGTGAAGTTGTGCTTCTCCCTGCCCGTTTATTGTCCCAGCACAAGAGAACTCACTTTTTCCATTTTTGTGAGAATTAGTATAACATTTAAACAAGAAAGATCAATCATGCACAAAGCATTAATTATAAAACAATTTTCACATGAAATGCAATTTTATGCATCTCTACATTGTGATACATTCCGCACTGATATTTTTTTTTAATTATCACAGTACTACAGTAATTTATTATATTTGAAAACTTCATCGAAAAAGACACAGATCAATTATGCATAAAGCATTGATTATGAAACACTTTCCAACTGAAATGCAATTTTATTTAAACATCTCTAAAATGCTATACATGCAGCACTGATATATTTTAAATTATCACAGTATTACATTAATTTATTATATTTGAAAACTAAAAAACTTCATCGAAAAAAATAAACTTTATTCAAATGACGTCATAGAAATATAAATCGTCTGGCTCTCTACGTAAAAGAAATGAATATTTCATTCATACACATTTATTCTAGACTCCAGAGTTAAATAATTTTGCTTGAAAAAATTTCATCAATTTTTATACATTTCATTTTACAATCACTTGTTTACATTCTGCATCCATTAAAATTAAGTTTCATTATAGAAAAAATCAAAGTCTGATGATCATTTAAACTCAAAAATATTGTAATTGCTTTGGTACAGAATATAGATTCACAGAAAATGCACAAAAATAAAGCGGTTTTAGGACAGTTGCATCACTAAATATATACTATTTTGCAAAAAAAAACGAAGCACCATGACGAAAGTGACTGTATTCGTACATCTCAGACACAGGTAATGAAATGATTACAAAATCAAAGCCACAGGACCCATCAATGGTTAGCAATTAGACATTGAATTTTCAAATCAGTAATTGTTGAAACCCCTCTTGGCTGCAATGCATACTTGTATACGTCTAGGTAAGGAGTGATAAAGTTTCCTAATGTCATCCTGCGATACATTCTGTCAAGTATTCCTCAATTGTTGCTCCAGATCTGCTACATTTCGGGGTGCCCGAATCTGGTGGCCAAGCATGTCCCATACATGCTCGATTTGCGAAAGGTCTGGTGACCGTGTTGTCCAAGGAACAGCATCAACAGCACAGAGACAGTCCACAGATATACGAGCCGTATGTGGCGTGGTATTATCTTGTTGGAAAATGGCTCCAGAATGACGTGCCATGAAGGGTAACGCAAAATGCCTCAGAATTTCATCAACATATCGTTGAGCTGTTGAACTTGTATGCGGGATGACTAGGGGCGACCTGCTGTCGTAATAAATAGCACACCCCACCATCACACCAGGGGTAATGGTTGTGTGCCTGTGTAAAACAAAGGCTGATTGGGATCGCTGGCCCTGGAGCCTCCACACACGTACCCGATGGTCATCTGCTAGAAGACTGAAGCGTGATTCTTCGTTGAAAATTATGCGATGCAACTCTGTTGGTAGCCATGATACTCGGCTACGACACCACTCCAAAAGACTCTGTCTATGTTGTGGGGGTTGTGGTCAGATGTCTTAAAGGCCGCCGTAAGCGTAACCCCACCTCAACCAAGCACCGTGCGATGGTGGAAGGTACCAAGGGTGGTATGAAAGAGGCTGCTGCACGTTGGATGGCGGACAAAGACGCCGTTGGGCCAGTTCGGGTCAATCACGCAATCATCCGATCCTGCCTCGCATTCGTGCACCTTGGCCGTCCAGAGACTTCATTCCGCCGATGAGTTAGTTCCTTGCAGCAACCACTGCTGCCAGCACCTACTGCTCGGCGGCCTATTGCTCGGCATGACAAGTCAGCTCCAAGTATCCCAACTATACGACCACGTTCGAACTCATCTAATTGCTTACAAGGTCTTCGGTAACGTAGTAACGGCATGTTGTGTCTTCACGGAACTGCAACGCCGATACAGAGCAAAGATAAACCGTCCACATTTTAACCTGTTTTATAGGATGGTAGTTGCTCAGTTGAAACGCGCGTTATGACCGAAGTTAACACTCATTCGCCTTGCTAATGTATTCATTTGCATGCTTGGTATAAAGGAATTTGCATGCGAAATTTCGAGATGATCGGATTATTTTTTAGGGGTGCTTCGTCTTTTTTTGCAAAAGAGTGTAAATTTAAAATAACTTTAAAAACCACAATCTTTACACTGGGAAATATAGATGTTATATTTCTTTTAAAGTGGGTCAAGTGATCTCTTCATATTATATGGGTGTAATTATTATTTAAATTTTATTTCAGAAACTACCGAATGTATTTTTCTGAAATTTTTTTTATATATTTTATAGGATAATTTGAATATTTCCTAAAATTTTCAAAGCAGTTTGTGAATTTTAGCTTTGCATAAAAATGTTTGAAAAATTAGGTCCCATAGGGCTAAATGTATTTCACTCTTTCAACCCAGGTTCAATACAAAACTAATTGGGAGATATTATTCTTTTACACATTCCCATATGTTCCACTGACCGTCTTAACAACATACTAAAATTTCATTTTGGTAAAGTCATTCTTACGGCAGTTATTGTGCGAACGGACAGACAGACAGACAGGCAGAATGAACATAGTCATGAACACTTTTCAACTATGCTGTAAAGTGTTAAAAATGATAATAACCATGGAGGAAAAATTAAGGAGTTAAAACTTCACATTAAAAAAAATGCCAATATCGTGTGAGACAATAATTCAGATGGCCCTGGGATAAAATAAATGGTCCAGCATGAATTTCTAGGGCAAAAGGCCTAAAATTGTTTTTTAACTATCAATTTCGCAAATATAAATCATTAGCGCAGTGGAAGTTAGAGCTGAGATGATATATAATATTCCTACGCATTCAAAATTATATTACCTTTCAATTTATTTTTATTTCCATAGATTCTAAATTCTATCGAACAACTCTGAAAAAATACTGGTTAATTATGCTCATAATTTGGGAGCACTTACTTTAAAAATATTCTGTATATAATCTTAATATACTTAATATTATGCCTTTCTTTTATGTCAATTAGCAATAGCAGCTACATTACTAACACTAGTGACACCCAGATATAATTCTCAAAACGTTATGTCATTTTGAAGCGTTTTTTCCATTGGAGTTTTATGTCGTCTTTCTTACTTCATGCTAATTACACTAAATGAACTTTATTCAAATAACGTCATCGAAATATAAATTATCTGCCTCTCTATGTAGACTCAATGAATAATTCATCATTTAAAATTAAAAATATTGTTGCATTAAAAATAATATTGTGTTGACACAGAATTCAGATACAGAGATAATACGCAAAAATAAACCAGTTTTATGGCGAATGCGACCCTAAATATAAATTTAAACAATCTTTAAACAGCGAAAAAAATTGATGCCATATTACTTTCCTTATATACATAATGTATAAGGAAAGTATTGTGACGGGGTCGAAAATTCAAATTCGAGTTTTCGACGGAAGAGCACGTTTCAAGCATCCCTGATCACGAATCAAACATTTTTGAAGTGATGTCTGTGTGTGTGTGTCAGTGAGCCTGTGGAGAAGATAACTGACGAACGAATGAAGCGAATTGAACAAAATTTGGTACAAAAATCACAATCCGTAAACCCTGGAAGCGTATTGTTTTCATACGCAATCGAATGTGCAGAACCCCCCTAAATTTTCGAATAAAATTTTGAAAAAATCGTCAAAAAATCAAACCCGCTAATAACGTTACGCAAATAGACATTTCTTATGTAGGTTTTGATTAGAAAACGATTGGTATAAATTTTAGACCGTTAACATGAACCATTCTCGAGATATTGCACATTTTTCAAAAAATATTATCAAAAAGTTATATAAAATAAAAAATAAAAATATTTCCTATCGAGAAACATGTTCACTTTTGATATGTAATACCATGCGATAAATTGGGTGAAATCAGTCTCGTGGATCTAGCTCGTTCCATTCATGAAAAAAGATACTTTGAGTAATACTTTTGTATTTGAAAGCCAATAGTCATTTATCTGCTGTAAGAATAACTTATTTCTCCGTCCATAACGCTTGGCGAGATTTTGGCGACGAATTTGGCGGAATATCGTCAACTTGGCTACATTTTTAATTGTTGCCAAATTAACAAAAATCTCGCCAAATTGATAAAAAGGATGCTAAATCAATGAAAATGACGACTAATTGAAAAAAATTCAATATCATGGAAAGAATATAAGTATCTACTATAAAAATAACGTTTTTTTAGCTGTAAAAGAAGTAAATTCATTGCATTATATAAGGAAAGTCATGTGTTGCCCACATCAGATTTTTTTATTGTGTAATGAGTCACGCGATCTCTTCATACATAATGAGTGCAATATTTATTTAAATATTTTTATTTAAGAAACTAGCCTACATATTTTGCTGAATTTTTTTTACACATTTTATGTGATAATATAAATATTTTTTTAAATTTTTTAAACAAATTGTGAATTTTAACTTAGCTTAAAAAATGTTTCAAAATTTAAGTCCCACAGGGTTCAATGTACTTTTTTTCAACCCGAGTGAAATCTGAAACTAATAGGATAATATTATTCATTTTTATTCCCATATGTCCCACAGACGATCTTTACAATATTCTAAAATTTCATTTTGATAAAGTCATTTTACTTCAGTTACCGTGTGAACGGACAGACAGACCAATGTCATAAACAATTTTCAACTAAGTTAGAAAGTGTTAAAAAAGGATTCAATTAAAAGTTTACCGCAAATGGGGAATTAAGTCTCTTTATATTATACATTCTGTACAATAAATGGATATACAGCTAAAAAAAATCCGATGTGGACGGCATATGACTTTCTTTATATAATGCAATGAATTTACTAATTTTATATTAAAAAAATAGATTATTCTTACAGTAGATATTTATATTCTTTCCAAGATATTGCATTTTCGTCAATTAGTCGCCATTTTCATTGATTTAGCGTGATTTTATCCATTTGGCGAGTTTTTCGTTAATTTAGCAACATTTAAAAAAGTCGCCTAGTTGGCGACATTCCGCCAAATTCGTCGCGAAAATCTCGCCAAACGTTATAGAGAGAAATATGTCATTCTCTCCATAATCTCCATAATCTCCATATCTCCATTCTCTCCAATAGATAAATGACTATTGGCGTTCAAATACAAAAGTATTACTCAAAGTATCTTTCTTCATGAATGGAACGAGCTAGATACACGAGAATGATGTCACCAAATGTATCGCATGATATTACATATGAAAAGTGAACATGTTTCTCAATAGGTAATATTTTCTTTTTATTTTATATGATTTTCTGATTTTTTTTTAAATGTGCAATATCTCGAGAACGGTTCATGCTACCGTTCTAAAATTTATGTCAATCGTTTTCTAATGAAAACTTACATACGAAATGCCTATTTTGGTGACTTTATTAAAGGTTTTAATTTTTTTAAAGATTTTTTTTCACAATTTCACTCGAAAATTTAGGGGAGTTCAGAACATTCGATTGCGTATAAAAACAATAAGCTTCCAGTATTCACGAATTGCAATTTTTGTATCAAATTTCACTCGAATCGGCCCATTCGTTCGTCAGTTATCGTCTCAGCAGTCTCACTGAACCAAACACACACACACACATACAGACACACACACATCACCTCAAAAATGTTTGATACGTGATCAGGGATGCTTAAAACTTGCTCTCCCGTAGAAAACTTTAATTCGAATTTTCGACTCCGTCACAATACTTTACTTATACATTATTGTATATAAAGAAAGTAAAAAGATATAAAGCCATCTTTACAAATCGAAGTTTCTATCTTATATTACAATAAATTCCAATGCAAATAAACCGGATTGTTTTTATTTGAGCATCTTATCCTCCTCTGCTGCAAATCAAATGCATTTTATTTTAACCAGACGATTTAAGCAAACAATGCACACAATATTTTTTTTGTTTAAAACAGATACCACCACCATAAAATATTTGATCCCCTGCTAAAGGGTTTTTGAAAGTTTCTTTAAAGAAACAGACGCATAGTTCAATCAGTCTGCTTTAACCATTTCTTTTCAAGGAAATAGAACTATAGACATATATCGAGGAATAAGAAACGACACAGAACTTATGTCTGATGTTTTCTTCATTGTGAATGGTGATTGTGAAGGAGGAGAGTTATACGTTGAAATAAGGCTCTTATATGCAGGGTGATTCTAAAAAGATGGGCTAAACTTTACGAGATGGTAGTAAACACCAAACCAAGCAGTTTTCGTCATAGTTTACCGGGTTGGAAATGAAACGTAAAGGCGTTACAGGACAATTGATTGGGCGAGGTGGTCCCATAGCTTGGCCCCTACAATCTCCGGATCTGTCGTGTGTTGACTTCTTTTTGTGGCGATATCTCAAGAGTGTTCTCTATGGCACTCCCCTTGAAATCTGACGAGGAACTCGTGCCCAGAATTTCGGTCGCTGCTGCCAAAGTACGCGATATGCCTGGTCTGTTTAAGAAAGTTCGCCAATCTCTCCATCGCCGCTGTGAGACGTGCATTCAGGTTGGTGGTCACTCTTTTGAGCCATTACTGTAATTATTGTTTATTAAGTGTCATTATATAACTTGTAAGTCATTCTTATGTTTTCGCCTGACCTTATCGGTTTCATCATTAAACGCCCACTGGCACCTTTACGTTAAATTACCGACGGGGTAAACTAAGGCTCCTCTATATACGAGCTGACTCATCAAGCATATTGAAGCCCACCATAGTTGGAAACGCATCCATTAGCATTAGCTCTATTCGTATTTTCACTTTTGGAAGTATTATTGAAATAATTATGGGTGGTTGTTCTGCACCGAACTGCTGTAATCATTCTAGAAAGGGTTTTAGGCTATTTAGCTTTCCTAGAAACGAAGAAAGAAGAAAACAATGGCTAATAAATAATTGGATACCCGGTACTGGAGCATACTTGTGCAAGTTAAGTTCTACAATATTCTAATTGAAACTTCTTTTTTTATATAAAGTATTTATTTTAAACACTCATTTTATAATTTCTGTAACTGTAGTATGGAATCCTATGGGCATCAATATGCTTGATAAGTCAGCCTGTAGTAGAGGAGCTCTAGGGTAAACTATGACGAAAAATGCCTGATTTGTTGTGTATCATCACCTCGTAAAGTTTGTCTCATCTGTTTTGCATCACCATGTATATACAGGCTGACGAAACAGCGGCCATCTTGACTCCCAGTTGAAACGATGGCAGTACATGTCGAAAATAAGATTATTTCGTTTCCTTTTCTCGGGATTTCGAGAAAATCAAAACATTCTCGACTACTTTCTTGAATTTTTTGAAAGCAGAATCACTTATCTTTTAGGTTGTTAAAACTGATATTCTACCCTTACGTGTAAGTGGTATTTATTATGTTAGTTGTCATCGCGATTTGGCCTATATTTGTCAGCTAAAGGTCTGAAAGAGCGTATTAGAGAACAGTCTAGGATGGTCGTTAAACAAGAAATATATAAGTCATCTATTTCCCATCATTTCTGGTCCAAAATTTACTCATTTTAATTTTCTGAAATTAAAATCATTGCTCATGCACGTACTACATCTGGACTAAACTATTTGGAAATACCTTTGTTAAATTTATTTGCACTCTGATAATCTGGTAAATGATAAATCAGCAAGCAATTCCTTGCGTCTCCGTATCCTAAAAAATATCCTCCACGCATATCCATAACTTTAAAATTTAGCTCTTACAACTTCCTTCACCATTTGTTTTTCCTTCATTTTCGTAATTTCGTTCTTAATTGCAGTCTCCTTTACTAGTGCATTAAAATAGTTCAGTCAATTTAGATGATAATGTTTGCAGATATAGCTTCAAAAGCTAGCTAGCTACTACCTAATTTCTGTAAATAGTCTTAAAGTTACAGTTTTATGCTTGTGTGCATTTAAGTAGTTTATTTGCATGTTATTTGAATATTCGTTTTAATTGCAGCTTTATTTGCTTGTAATTTTAATGTAGTTTGATCGAATTCCATTTAATAGACAGCAATAACTCAAATAGCTTCCTCCAATTTGTGATATTACTCTTCAAGCTTCATTGATTGGTAATTTTTAACACTTTATAACATAGTTGAAAAGGGTTTATGACTTTGTTCATTCTGTCTGTCCATTCGAACGATAACTGATGCAAAAACAACTTTATCGAAATGAAAATTTAGTATGTTATTGAGACGGTCTGTGGAGCATATGGGAATGTAAATTAATAATATTACCCAATTAGTTTCGGATTGAACCCGGGATAAAAAAAAATGAAACACATTGAACCCTATAGGACCTGTGACCCACTTCAAAACAAAATATGACATCCATATTTTTTTCCAGAGTAAAAATAATGATTTTTAAAGTCTTTTAAATTAATATTTTCTGTTGCGTACGTCCTAAAATCGTTTTATTGTTGCGTTATTTTTGTGTATCTGTATTCTGAGCCAACGCAATTACAATATTTTTGAGTTTAAATGATCATCAAACTTCGATTATTTATTGCTACAACGAAGCCTAATTTTAATGGATGCAGAATGTAAACAAGTGATTGTAAATATGAGTTGTATAAGAATGGCTGAATTTTTTCATGCGAAATAATTTGACTAGGGTTTGGAATGAAAGTGTATGAATGAAATATTCACTGCTTTTACATAAAAAAACAGGCAATTTATATTTCGATGACGACATTTGAATAAAGTTCATTTTTTTCGATGCAGTTTTAAATTTACAAGTAAAATAAATTATTGTAGTTCTGTGATAATTAAATAAATAACACCACTGAATGTGTCGTATTTTGCATTTCAGTTTTAAAGTGTTTCATAATCAATGCTTTACGCATAATTGATCTTTCTTGTTTAGTTATTTCATTGAATGTTACTCAATTCCGGTTGTACAGAATGAGCTTTTAAAGCTACCAAATCCGATTACTGCCCTTAATTTTGGTATAATCTTCTTATTTCCTGTCAAATTCACTGTTGCATTTAAAGAGATTTGATTGTAAATATGTTGAAAATAGTTGATAAATGTAACTGAAATAACATCCTGATTTTTTTGTTCATATTATTTTTATTATCAGTATCATGCTTTGATGTTCTAAAAGTAGTTTGATTGTATGCTATTTGAATAAAATAGCTACTGTAGCATTCCAAACAGGTTCATTTTCCCTAATTTTTGTTATTTCCTTAATTATTGTTGTATGTTTCATTACCTTTCAATTAAATGGTTTTTTAAAGTTTCTTGTTCTAACGAATGTTTCTTTCATTTTGTTATTTACTGCATATTTTCGTTGTATTTGAATAAAGTTATTCCAATTTTTATGTCTCTTAACATCATATTTATCCCATGTTTAGTTGATATTTCCCTAATTTTTGCTAACATTCTCTTTTTATTTGTGTTTGTCTATTTCTGCTTCCCTCCAATTTCGTCACATTTCCTTATTTTCCTAGTAACTTAAATGTTTTAATTCCTTTCAATCTCAGTTTCATCTTATATCAATGTCGCTTATCAGTTCCATTTCTTTCGGTCGGTGTAATATATGGCCCACAGTGAGGACTCCGTGTGGGCCACAGTGAGGACGCCGTGTGGCCCACAGTGAGTACGCCGTGTGGCCCACAGAGAGACGTACTTATGGTTGGGGTTTCGAGATTTTAATGTCTGTTACCCTCGTTACGAATTGTCGATTTGGGTATTCCAGATCTATCTAGTCTATTCTTCCTCTTCAATCCAAACTATCCAACCTATCCTAAGGTGAAAGGTATATGTTTGGACTGGCGGGAAGTGCCACCCAAATTTAGTCTGGAACCCATTGGGAGCGCTATCCATAGACACCGTCCCCTTCTTCCCCTACCACCAACTTCTCGGAAATACTTACGGACCCACATATTTAACGTGTTCGTAGTGAACACGGGGCAGTTTTGGTAGAGCCGGGAATCAAACTTGGGTCGTACAAGTGCTATTCCCGCGCTCTAACCACTGGACTGTCCCAGCACTTCTATCTGTTCTATTGTTGGTTTGTTACGCACCTTCCATTCTATCTTAGGTGTTGCTAAGAGAAGACACTACTTCAAACCTAAGGAAGAGTGTTGTCCGATACGCCCTCGAAATAATTATTTTCTTTTTGTGGGACACAAAAATAATAATAGAATTTAAGTTAAAGTTAACATTAATTATTAATATTATTATGCGTTGTGATTATGCAATAACCCTCCAATTATTTAACCTCTGTGTGAGTCCTGTAAAGGAATTATTAATTAATATAATACTAAAAGGATTACACCAATTTAAAATTAACATTAACATTTATTAACAAACATAAATCTTTGACTATTCAATTACAATATTTAATTATATTATTTCCGAGGAGGAGGGGACATATGCGACCAGTACGGAACCGCCTTAATAGTAGTTAGGACCAGATATCCTTTTCAATAAGCACATACCTTCAAGGCTGTCTTGGACTTTGATCATATATCAAAATGCTGGCATCAGATATTCGTACTCGCCATAACTCTCGGTGTGTGAATCCTTCTCGTACTCTGATTGCACTCACAAAAATCAATAGATCTCCATTATTTTTTAATATCTACGGAGCACTCTACATTTCTAGTCGTCGTTATGTCGTTATTAAGTCATCCTTGCTCTTGTCGTTGATCAGTGTCCTTCTTAGGTCACAGGGTGTGGTTCTCTCCTTTTCGGGGGTGTCACTTTCCCCCTTGCTTTCATTTGTAGCATTCAGTGTGACGCAATAAGCTTCATCTGAATTGGCTAGCATTCCATCCAATGCCGTTCTTTACATTATTTTAAGAGTTCGTTCGACCCCTTCTGGCTTGAGCCCCCTGATTTATGGTTTCAGTTGACCTCTGGATTTACATGCTGTAAACCCTGACGTCTTTTTGACTGGACGTATTGGTGCAGTTTCAGACACCATAAATTTGTACATAAAAGTGTCTCACCACAAACACAGCACTTCGTGTGAGATCTATTCCTGGTCTCACACTTTTGACTCAGAATATCCGATCTACCAGAAGGTGTAAGGTATCTGTTTGGACTGTAAGGACTGTTTGGACTGTAGGGGGACATCCACAGAATCCGTACTCTCCTTCCTCTGCCACTATCATCTTGGAAAGTCTTTCGGACCCTCATATTTAAAGCCCGCATATTCCGCGTCAACACGGGGATAGCATGGAAAAATACAAGAATTGAACTCGGTTCCTCCGAATGCAATCCCCGTGTTTTAACGACAGGGCTATCCAACCATATCCTTGAAATAATTGTAGTCACCTAATTGTACTATGCCTGATTTATTTAAGTGAGTATTAAAACGTTATACAGAGCTAAGCACCTACTACTTTTAAATGGTCAATTATATGTTAATTGCTCAACCGTCATACCATAATTGAATGACATATCTTTATCCGGCCCTAATATGACCAGAGGCTTTGTTATTCTCTATATAAATAAAATTGTAAGATGTGCTTCTGTCTGTCTGTTTATTATTTGAGCTCCGAAGAACTCATATTTTTCCTTTCCGTGATAATTATTATAACGTTTAACAAAATAATCCAAATATTAAACATTCCCCTTAAAATGTGAATTGGCTTTCTTTGCATATATTCCGTATGATGAACGGGCGTACAGCTAATTACAAAATATAAAACCATCGCCACTAAAAGCTCGCATTTTATGTTATATTGGATATAAATGCAAATTATCCAGTCTGTTTTCCTATAAACATCTTATCAACCTCTATTGCAATTCAAACATATTTTATTTCAACCATATATATTTAAATAAGTAATGCTTATACGAATCTTCTAGTAGAAAGCAGATACAATTCCCTCAAAGTATTGGATACTTTGCCAAAAGGTTTTTTTTTTTTTTTTTAAAAACAGACACATTGGGAAATCAGTCTACTTGTACCATTTATTTCCACTGCAGTAAACAACAGAAATATGAATAGTCGAAGGATAATAAATAACACAGAACTTTTGTCTAATGTTTTTTTCATCCATTGTGATTGCGGTCACGAATTGAAGGGAGATACATATTGAAAGATGGCCATGTTTTTTTTATTTAGGATACTTGTAACAAGTAAGTCCATCTAAAATTAGTTTTACAACTCTGCCTCTTTCACAAGTATGTACATTTCGAATGCCTTTCAAAGTCTGATTATTTCACAAGCCCGCACATTGTGAATGCATTTAAACATCTGCTATGCAAGTCCTGTTTCTCATTAGGGAATCTAAATTTTCACCTTTTCTTTGTGGCCCCTTAAATTAATTGGCCTTGCTTCGCCCCCACGTTACTTTATGGCCGGTCTTGTTTGACGTCCCCCTTTTTAACGTAGAGATTCTTGGGATGAGACCCGGAGCGTGGGTTACGCCCATCTACACTATGTAATTCTCCAACTTGTTGATTTCATTGCAATTTGGGAAAATTATGGGTCATAAACATTGTTCAAGTATAATGTTAAACCTGGTGCCTATTTGTCCGATTCTAAGTTCAGTTTATTTCACATCACGGCGTATTACGATAAAACATTGTCTGAATTAACAACTGTCTGAAATAATTTACGAGCACTGTCTGAAAAAATCTGATGTGGCCAACACATGACTTTCCTTATATAATGCAATGCATTTACTATTTTTACAATAAAAAAACAGGTTTTTTCTTATAGTAGCTATTTTTATTTTTTCCAAGAAATTGAATTTCCATCAATTAGTCGTCATTTTCACTGATTTGGTGTGATTTTTATCCATTTGGCGAGATTTTCGTTAATTTGGCAACATTTAAAAAAGTCGCCAAGTTGGAGACATTCCACGAAATTCGTCACCAAAATCTCGCCAAGCGTTATGGATGAAAAAATAAGTTATTCTTACAGCGGATAAAGGACTATTGGCGTTCAAATACAAAAGTATTACTCAAAGTATATTTTTTAACACTTTACAACAAAGTTGAAAAGTGTTTATGACTTTGTTCATTCTGTCTGTCTGTCTGTCCGTTAGCACGATAACTGCCGTAAAAATGACTTAATCAAAATGAAATTTTTGTATGTTGTTCAGACGGTCTGTAGAACCTATGGGAATATAAATGAATAATATTACCCAATTAGTTTTGGTGTGAACCCGGGTCGAAAAAATGAAATACATTGAGCCCTATGGGACCTAATTTTTCAAACATTTTTTAAGCGGATTTAAAATTCACAAATTGCTTCGAAAATTTTAGGTAATATTCAAATTGTTCCATAAAATATATAAAAAAAAATTCAGCGAAATATATTCAGTAGTTTTTTAAATAAAAATTAAAATAATAATTACACCTTTTATATGAAACGATCACGTGACCATGATATGAAACGATCACATGACCCACTTCAAAATGATATATGGCATCCATCTAAAAATCGTGATTTTTAGATGGATGCAAATCCATCAAAATCGTGATTTTTTTAAGTTCTTTTTAATTCATATTGAGTGTTGTATCCGTCCAAAAACTACTTTATTTTTGCTTAAATTCTGTGCATCTACATACTGAAACAACGCAATGACAATATATTTGAGTTTAAATGCTCATCTAAATTTGATTATTTCTACAACTAAACCTATTTTTCACCTATGTAAAATGTAAACAGCAAAATATATAGAATGAGTTGTATTAGAAATCCTGTATTTTTTTAACACAAAATAATTTAGTCCATGGAGTCTGCATGGCTGATATGAATGAAATATTAATTGATTTCATGAAGAGAAGGACGATTTTTTTCGATGAAGTTTCAAGCATAGAGTTTAATTTTTTGTAGCTCCATGGTCTTAAAATGTTTAAATAAAATAAATTATTATAGTATTGTGATGAATGAAATGAATGGGAGAAAGTTATGAATGAAATCCTGTTTTTATAGAGAGATCCAGGCGTGTTATTTTTTCTATGACGTCATTTGAATTAATTTCAGTTGTTTTTGATGAAGTTTTCAAAGATAATAAATTGTTGTAGTATTATGATAATTCTAAAACTATTACCGAGGAATGTATAACATTTTAGAGATGTTTAAACCAGGCAATTTACATTTCAATGCCGTCATTTGAAAGAAATTAATTTTTTTCGATGAAGGTTTAAGTTTTAAAATATAATAAATTAATGCAGTATTGTGATAAGTTTCAAAATATTACCGAGGAATGTATTGCATTTTAGACTTGTTTAAATAAAATTGCATTGAAGTTAGAAAGTGTTTCATAATCAATGCTTTAAGCATGATTGATCTTTCTTGTTAGCACTTTACAACAAAGTTGAAAAGTGCTTATGACTTTGTTCATTCTGTCTGTCTGTCTGTTAGCACGATAACTGCCGTAAAAATGACTTAATCAAAATAAAATTTTAGTATGTTGTTCAGACGGTCTGTAGGACCTATGGGAATATAAATGAATAATATCACCCAATTAGTTTTGGATTGAACCCGGATTGAAAAAATGAAATACATAGAACTCTATGGGACCTAATTTTTCAAACATTTTTTAAGCGGTTTTAAAATTCACAAATTGCTTCGAAAATTTTTGGTAATATTCAAATTGCTCCATAACATATATATAAAAAAATTCAGCAAAAGATATTTAGTAGTTTTTTAAATAAAAATTAAAATAATAATTACACCACTTATATTTTAGTGAAGTACCCCAGACTGGGGGTTTAGGTCACCACTCTGGTATATAAGTTTAAACTTAACCAGTTGTTATAAGGTTGCAGACTACAACTATCGTATAAGAACACTCCACACGTTAGAAACTTAACATTTAATATCTAAGGCTTAACACAACGATACAGGTGCATGCTGTACTTAAAACATTACAGCGTCAAGTTAACCTAATCCATGCATGCATATGGTTGCGCTAGAAAATGCCTGACACGTAACTAACGTTACGCCGAGGCCCAAGGCTTCGAGACTCCAGGCTTCAAGAGACTGAAGATATACACATCGCAGAGTCTTAAATACCAATTCGTAGACATGCGCTACACGGCTTCACAGGACAGCAGATTCTATGAAGTCCCGCAGAGAGTCTGTGAATTTCCGCAGTCGTGACGTCACCACAATATAAAACGATCACGTGACCATGATATGAAAAAAATCATGTGACCCACTTCAAAATAAAATATGGCATCCATCTTGTCTCAAAATCGTGAATTTTAAACTTCTTTTTAATTCATATTAAGTGTTGTATCCGTCCTAAAACCGCTTTATTTTTGCTTAAATTCTGTGCATCTACATACTGAAACAACGCAATTACAATGTGTTTGAGTTTAAATGATCATCCAAATTTGATTATTTCTACAACGAAGCCTATTTTTCACTTATGGAAAATGTAAACAGAAAAATATATAGAATGAGTTGTATAAGAATTGCTGTATTTCTTTAACGCAAAATTATTTAGTTCATGGAGTCTGCATGGCTGATATGAATGAAATATTCATTGATTTTACAGAGAGAAGGACGATTTTTTTCGATGAAGTTTTAAGCATAAATTTTAATTACTTGTAGCTCCTTGGTCTTAATTTTTAAATAAAATAAATTATTATAGTATTGTGATGAATGAAATGAATGGGAAAATGTTATGAATGAAATGCTACTTTTATAGAGAGAGCCAGGCGTGTTATTTTTTCTATGACGTCATTTGAATGAATGTCGGTTGTTTTCGATGAAGTATTCAAATATAATAAATTATCGTAGAATTATGATAATTTTAAAAATATTACAGAGGAATGTATCGCATTTTAGAGATGATTAAACCTGACAATTTATATTTCAATGCCGTCATTTGAATGAAGTTCATTTTTTTCGATGAAGGTTTAAGTTTCCAAATATAATAAATTAATGCTGTATTGTGATAAGTTTTAAAACATTACCGAGAAATGTATTGCATTTTAGAGATGTTTAAATAAAATTGCATTGAAGTTGGAAAGTATTTCATAATCAATGCTTTAAGCATGATTGATCTTTCTTGTTCATGAATGGAACGAGCTAGATCCACGAGATTGATGTCACCGAATTTATCGCATGGTATTACATAAAAGTGAACATGTTTCTCAATAGGAAATATTTTTTTTTATTTTATATGACTTTTTGATATTTTTTTTTAAATTTGCAATATCTCGTGAACTGTTCATGTTAGCGTTCTAAAATTTATGGCAATCGTTTTGTAATGAAAAATTACATAAGAAAAGCCTATTTGCGTAACTTTATTAGGGGTTTTAATTTTTTAACGATTTTTTTAAAATTTCACTCGAAAATTTAGGGGTTCTGAACATCCAAATTGCGTATAAAAGCAATAGGCTTCCAGTGTTTACGAATTGTGATTTTTGTACTAATTTCGTGCGAATCGGTCCATTCGTTCGTCAGTTATCGTCTCCACAGACTCACGGACACACACACACACACACACACATATATACTTTCACACACACACACACATACTTTCGCACACACACACAGACAGACATCACTTAAAAAATGTTTGATTCGTGATCATGGATGCTTGAAACGTGCTCTCCTGTCGAAAACTCGAATTCGAATTTTCGACCCCGTCACAATACTTTCCTTATACATTATGTATATAAGGAAAGTAATAACATTAGATTAGTTAATGGGAGCAAGGAAATCATCCATGGAAAGAGCATAAAAATGAAACCGAGTAAGAATAAACAATGATAGTTTATTTAAATGTCAGACAACACTGGATTTAGAGGATTACCCATGGCCAAGCCATAAAATATTTTCACCTTAAAAGTAGTAACCTTAAAATGCGACAGTGTTCTACAATAATCACGTGCTTGTTAAAGAAATAAGTAATCAACTTCAAACTTACAGAAATGAAACTTTCGTAACCATTTCGTGATACATAAGAAATACCTTCAACAGGAACAAACATAAGTGAAAAGTGACTTATCATGAAAATAAACCATAATACAACTGTGTAGCTTGAAACTGCGAATTTGCTAATAAAATTATAAGAGTGTTTTGGCGAACAAATATTGTTACAAAATAAGAAAACGCCGAGAAAGAAGATATTTAGCCAAAGGACAAAAATCAATGATAATATTTGAAATAATGGGTATTTATTTAGATATTTGTCAAGATTTAGAAAGTCAAATTCCATTAAGGTAGGCATGATTCCCCAGTGGCCACGCCTCCTTCCGTAGTTTCGTCTATGTTAAAATGTGCTGTCTGCTGAATTATGAGAGGGAATCGAATACATTATTTTAGTTAGTCATGTGTATACTATGTTACAATGTTCAAGCTCGCTTATAGACAAATTTTAAAAATCTGAATTTTAAATATGTATATAGATGTATCTATGCATACAAGCATGTATATATATAAATATATATATATATATACTGATGTCCAGAATTAAGGTTACAAAACCAAAACAAATCTCAAAAAGTAATTGGTTTACTGTAATCAAACTTTGATCACATGTGTCCCATACTAGGAGACAGCCAATAGTAACATAACAAAATAGACAGGAGGTATATTTCTTACAATATGCAAATGAGACCAGAAACTGCCATACCTTGATACATCATATCTCCAGAATAGTCCGGCTAATAAGAAGCGTGACCACCCTGCACAATTTTACAAGCTGCACAACGGGCCCTCATATTGTAAATGAGGTTGTTGATCATAGATTGTGGCAAAAAATTCTCATTCTTCTGAAAGCGAGGATTTTAACACCTGAAGGGCCCTGAGAAGGGAGTTGACGTCGTGAAATGGCTCTTCCTAGAGCATCCCAAACATTCTGTGTAGGATTTTGGTCCGGCGACTTCGCGGGCCACACCATAAGGAGAATACCCTCTTCCTCCAGAAAATCGTCAGCAACTTGAACTGTGTGTGACCTCGCGTTACCGTCCATAAAAATAAAGTCTTCTCCGACAGCTCCCCGGAAAATTCTCACGTAAGGTTCAAGGACCTTATCCCTATAGCGCTGTACGGTCACAGTGCCCGTATCGAAGATGTGCATTTATGTACGGCCGTTCGACATGCCGCCTCTTCACACAAGGATTCCACTTCCACCAAAGTGGTCGATTCCCCTTACGTTGGAGAGACGATAGCGGACCCCAGGCTCTCTCCAGATAAAGACTCGTCGGGAATCACTTTGGGTACTGAATCTCTATTCATCACTGAAGAGAACACGAACCCAATCTTGTTATGTCCAAGAATGGTGTACCTGGTTCTAGGAAAGACGGCCTCTCTTCTGCAATCTGTTGAGGGGGACACACACCACTGGGGATCTTCACCAAGGGCACAATACTACTAGGCTTCTGTATGCAGTTTGCCTAGAAATTGCTACTTCAGATGCAACAGCGAGGTCCTGGTGATAGTACGCTTATTTGAAATTGGTGCCATAACCTAGATACCACCGTTCGAGACACTCGTAACCATCGAGCGACCTCCTCTGGACCCTGGCCAACTTCAAGCCTTTACATGGCTCTCCATCTCAGTCCATCATTTAAACGATTACAAGAACTCGTATCGTGATTTTTCCTGTAAGAAACACACTTCTATAGACGAAACGGTCAATTTAACGTTTTCTTACCAAACGTACACTTTTAACCGTTTAAAAAACACTGGATGCTTACATTACGTTTACCTTTCCCCACTTTATATATGACATCATTTTTTTTTAATATTAGTCGAACTGCTTTGAATTATTGCAAAAATGAGTTTGTAAATTTAATTTTGGACACCAGTGTATATATATATATATATATATAAGCCTAAAAAAAAAATTAGGCCTAGTGCTTATCCACGTGTATAGCTTTAATACTTGGGTATTTTTTGTTTCTCTATATTCGATTCCACTCCATTACTGTTTGTTGATTATCTTTAGCTTGATGACTAGAAATTTGCATTTTAATTTCCTTATGATTGATGATTCTCTATTTAATATTTATTTTTATTTTTTGTATGCATATTTTAAAGTTAGGGTTTTTTGAGTTACAACTTCTCTCTATTTTATCTTTGGGTTTTCAAATTATATTTTTCATTATATATATATATATATATATATATATATATATATATATATATATATATATATATATATATATATATATATATATATCACATAAAAGCCAGTAATTAAATTCATAATTGAATTTATTTCCCATGCATATCCACTAGAATCTAAGGCACTACTCAGGAAAAGGCGCCGAGCCGCTCTATACTCCGAATCACTAGAATCTAAGGCACTACTCAGGAAAAGGCGCCGAGCCGCTCTATACTCCGAAGCAGATAATAATCCAAGAAAAAGAATTGAAGGAATAAGGGATAACCAAATGCTTTGCATTTAATGGTTGGGGAGGATTGCGACTCCCCCTCCCGTTTAAAGCTGCTTTTCCAGCTTAGGCAAACACTCACGGTACCAATACAAAGCAAAGGTTGGTCCCTATTGCGTGCTAATACGAAGGCACCTGGATACGGAAGAACAAGACCAACCAAACAGAAGGACACGGGACCAAAAGTGAATCCTGCCCAACTCGCTATCTTATATATGTTCATCTTGAGGATATTCAAAAGTCGTTTATTAGCTATTATCAGATATGATCCACAGCCAATTCCGCACTGTTACCGTTGGCTGTGGATCATATCTGACAATAGCTAATAAAAGACTTTTGAATATCCTCAAGTTTGTGATGGAAAACATCAAAAAACAAAATCATGTCATGATCAAGAATGGAATAGAAGTTATCGATCGTTTAAAACATTGTAATAAAAATATATGTTTTAAAAGCTTTGATTTCCGCGACCTTTTTAACAACATTGATTTATCAAATTTATACTCAATCTTGGAAAAATTACACGAAGAATTTAACTTGAAGGATTTTATTACTTATCGAAGGTACCTTGACCTTATTAAACTAGTATTAAAGGAAAATATTCTACATAACGGGAAAAATTATTACCGACAAATAAAGGGAATTCCAATGGGAGGAGCCTGCTCATCAATCTTGGCTGATATATACCTCTCAACATATGAAAAAGGAACCTCATATTTTGTCAGAGATACCATATTTCCGGTTTGCTGACGATGTGCTATTGGGGTGTTATGAAGACACCACCAATTTCGATTTCACTTTTTACCCACCGGAATTGGAATTAATAGAAAACAGTAAAGAAGAAAATGAAGCGGTAAATTTTCTGGACATCTCAATAAAAAACATGGATTATGTGGTCATTATACAACGTTATATGACAAAAGAGAATTATATAAAATTATGATCAATCATCTCATCGATTGGAAAACAAATCTTACCAAAAATAATTTCAGAAATATCATACTCGGACACTTCAAGAGAAACCAAATTTACAACACGTTTAAAAGAGATTGCAATAATAGCAACATTAAAATCATAACAGAGGCTTTATATAAACATTATCCTTTATATTTCTTAAAGGATTGTTATAGATCGATTTTCAAGGATCATGGAGATTTTGACAGTTTACTTCATCAATCTGCAAGTAAATAAAGTTTATGCGTACCTGCTAGGATTGCACGCATGCGTAAAATGAACATATATAAGATAGCGAGTTGGGCAGGATTCACTTTTGGTCCAGTGTCCTTCTGTTTGGTTGGTCTTGTTCTTCCGTATCCGGGTGCCTTCGTATTAGCACGCAATGGGGACTAACCTTTGTTACTTTCCTTATATACATAATGTATAAGGAAAGTATTGTGACGGGGTCGAAAATTCGAATTCGAGTTTTCGACGGGAGAGCACGTTTCAAGCATCCCTGATCACGAATCAAACATTTTTGAAGTGATGTCTGTGTGTGTGAAAGTATGTGTGTGTGTCAGTGAGACTGTGGAGACGATAACTGACGAGCGAATGGACCGATTTGAACCAAATTTGGTACAAAAATCACAATCCGTAAACACTGGAAGCCTATTGTTTTTATACGTAATCGAATGTTCAGAACCCCCCTAAATTTTCGAATGAAATTTTAAAAAAATCGTCAAAAAATCAAAACCACTAAAAAAGTTACGCAAATAGACATTTCTTATATAATTTTTCATTAGAAAACGATTGGCATAAATTTTAGAACGCTAACATGAACCGTTCTTGAGATATTGCACAGTTTTTAAAAAAATTATCAAAAAGTCATAAAATAAAAAAAAATATTTCCTATTGAGAAACATGTTCACTTTTCATATGTAATACCATACGATAAATTGGGTGACATCATTCTCGTGGATCTAGCTCGTTCCATTCATGAAAAAAGATACTTTGAGTAATACGTTTGTATTTGAACGCCAATAGTCATTTGTCTGTTGTAAGAATAACTTATTTCTTCGTCCATAATTCTTGGCGAGATTTTGGCGACGAATTTGGCGGAATGTCGCCAACTTGGCGACTTTTTGAAATGTTGCCAAATTAACGAAAATCTCTCCAAATGAATGAAAATGACGCTAAATCAATGGAAATGACGACTAATACTCGAAAATTCAATATCTTGGAAAGAATATAAATATCTACTATAAGCAAAACCTATTTTTTGTACTGTAAAAGTAGTAAATTCAGTACATTATATAAGGAAAGTCATGTGTTGCCCACATCAGATTTTTTTGTATTGGTACCGTGAGCGTTTGCCTAAACGGGAGGGGCTTTAAACGGGAGGAGGAGTCGCAATCCTCCCCAACCATTAAATGCAAAGCATTTGGTTATCCCTTATTCCTTCAATTCTTTTCCTTGGATTATTTATATATATATATATTAAATTAAAATAACAAATACAAAAGTGCAGGAGTGTGAATCAGTAACCACAGTATCAAACCGCGATCAATATAAAAGCGTGTAGTGAATAGCAAAAAGCAACGAGGAAGGGCCGAAAAAGTAGAGCACGGAGAGGCCAGGACAAGGAAAATATATTAAAGAATAGTATATCTGCCAGAAACGTCTTCAGGGGCACATTCTAGACAGACATACTAAAATCCGTTGTTTCTATGATTGCATAAAAACACGTTTTTAAAATATTATGCAATCTGTGCCCAACAACGGAATAACGAGAATAACAGAAAAAAACCCAAATAGGATAAAATTCAATTATAAACATAAAATACCACATAAACATGAAATATAAAATACCACATAGACATGAACAGGAAAAATATAGCGCACAAATATACAAACTTGCAAAAAAGAGCAACTCACATGTCGAAAGGTCGCCACAGTGAATAATCTTCAAATGAGTCCACCACATGCTACAGTCTGAACGCTCACCTCGCTTAATACCACGTGGGAATAAACCAGAACAGAGGAAGTGGAAGTAGCAGTACATACTTTCGGAGAGATAAACCCAAGAGTTTAGAAACTGACCGATATGTGACCACGATTATCGAAAACATTGAAAGAATGGATAACACTGTTTTTTGGAGCCGTAGCCTGTTTTTTGTTTTATTTGCTTTTTAGATATCCGCCTTAACGGTTTTATGAGTGTTTTAAACTTTTCTCTTTACCCGCCGAGGCGGTGTTTTTTAAAAAAAATGTTTACGTTTTTAGTGTAATCGAAATTACTGTTTTTTAATATTTTTACATTTTTATTTTTGCCCGCCGGGGCGGTTTTTATTTTATAGTGTTTCCACGACTTTAGAATACAGTACTTATACTGCGATCTACAAATAAGGTGGGAAAATTGTACATATAGCAAAGATTTTTGAGACGATTAATGTGTGATAGTGTACACTAATTACTATCCAGGCGTTTAATGCGGAGCAAATAGCTGATGATTAGATTTCTAAAAACTTGGTTGCTAAGGCAAGAAGAAAAATGAGGGAAGAATTTTACATTAAATTTTAATTGATGTCTCTTATCATAAATAGTAGTAGTGAAAGAGTTACAATGTATATCAATGGTGATGTCAAGATAATTTACAGATTTGGAAGGGTGGGATTCATTCAGTATTAATTCAAGATTGGATGGATATATATTAAGTGTGGGTAAAGAATCGTGTGCAGTATGAAAACAAAGAAAAACATCATCAATGTATCGAAAAATAGAAATGTTACGAGTGAACAGAGTGGATTTTCTTTCGTAGAAGTAAAGATAAATATTGGCGAGCATGGAGCTACTAGTGGATCCTTGCGGTACTCCAATCGTTTGGAGATATACAGCATTGCCATGTACAAGATAGTTGTGAAAAAGCACAAAATGCAATAAATTATTAAAGGTAGACGAGTCATATTTAGTAATAGTATTTAATTTGAATTGATCGAAGAGTTGTTTAATGACAGAAAATAAATCTTTGATGTCGATGTTATTAAAAAGATCTTTAAAATCTAATGTTTGGAATGAGTCAATGGCAGAAAAGGATTACAGTTTCTGAATAAGTTCATAGCTGTTACGGATGATGCAATGTGGCTCTTTGGAAATAGCATGAAATAGAATGTTTAAGACTTTGAGAAGTATTTTATTAGCTTTTGATGCATAAGAGTTGTGTCCACTGGTAACTGTTCTAAGTTTTACTGGGTCCTTGTGAAATTTTGGTATGATTACTAAATATGGAATGTTTAAATTTTGATGAGTATCAAAATATATATATATATATATATGTGTGTGTGTGTGTGTGTGTAAGTAAGAACGTATATAAAATATATTCTTTGTCAAGTGTTTGCCAAAAAATTTCAGCTCTAGAGAGAAACGCTTTCGAGATAATTCTGTTTTTTGTAATTCATGCGAGATGGCAGCGTATTATAACGCCGTCCCCCCCCCCCCCAAAAAAAATTTTTTTTAAAAATGAAATTTTGATATAATTTCAATTAAGTACCAGTGCCAGTTTGTGAAATTTAATGTTATAGTATATGAAGAGCCTGTAGGGATAGTCATGTGCTGTCCACATCAGAATTTTATATTTATTTGTAGCGGATAAATGCAAACTCCACAAAGAAGATTTTAAAGAATTACAACTTTTGAAAATAGATTTGAAGCGTGCCTTTAACTAGAATTTCCACAGTTCAACATTGCCAAATATCCAATACGTCTGATGTGGCACCATATGACTTCCCCTAGATAATGAGAATGCTTTACCTCATTCACTGCAAAATAATGACGAACAAGATCCAAGGCACAATGTTACTTTTATCTCTAAAAATAGTTCACATGCTTCAAATGAAATTTTTCAAACCTTGAAATACTAATTAATACATATACTTTTTTTGTTGATTCTTATAAAGTACCCTTCATAACTTTAATAATTTAAATTCAAATTGCAACTTCATTTGTTATTTCAGACCATACATACACTATACAGGTTGGCACAGAACGAAAAAATCTGATGTGGGCAGCATATGATATTTTCTACAGGCTCAAGATCACTTTCTCTTCATAATCCATAAAATTCTGTTTAATTGCACAGATTGACACGGATAATGTTTTGGAAATATATCCAATTTGCAGTTTTAATATATCTACTATTCCATTTGCTAACTTAACGCATTTTAAAATATACGAGCTCCACAAAATAACAAAATTCTCAAATATCTCGAGGAAGATTCATTGTAAAATTTGAATTTTTTTTTTTTTTTTTTTTTTTTTTTTTTTTTTTTTTTTTTAATATTTTATGCGATTTCGACCGTTTTTTTTCCCTTTTTTCTCCACCATCCAGACGTCGTAGAAAAAACAAATCACACGGCCGGAGAGTGCAGACACTTGGGAGTAAAAATATGTCAATTTCAAATCTCAGGGACAAATTCTAATATTTTTTAAAGATTTTAAAATAAAAGGCACTTTCAGCTCAAAAACACGAACTTTCCTTTTTAAATCCTCGCGTCGGGGAAAAGTACCGATAGTTTCTACTAATAATTTACATTTTTGGAAAGCTCAAAGTTCAGGCATTCTTACAAACCCAATCTGGTCAAGAAATAATTAAAAATAGCCGCCTGATCCGGATTTTAAAGAAGTAATGATTTAAAATTTCTCGACAAAACCGCTAAAGAAGTTCCGATTTTTCATCCACATGCGCCTGCAGACGAACGGCGTTTCTATGGCGACTGTTTTTGGCATGCATCGGGTTAAAAAATTACGTTGTATTTTAAATGACGAAATTAAGAGCTTAGCATATGGTCATTATAAAATTTAAATGATTGAATTATGGTGGATTGAATTGTGGTGATGTATTGTATACATCGGGTGGTGGTAACAGTATACAGAGTGAAATTATATTTATTAAAAAATTGCGTTATATTTTAAATGATGGAATCAAGAGCTTAGCATATGGTCATTATAAAATTTAAGTGATTGAATTATTGTTTTCACGTCATTAAACTAAAACAATGGTCATTAATATAAATGCTCATTATAAAATTGGTCATTATAAAATTTAAATGATTGAATATATAATAAATATGATCATTATTAAATTTAAATGATTGAATTATGCTTTTAACGTCATTAAACTAAAACAAACTTTGTTAACTCCACGGGGTTATGGTGTCAGAGAATTTGCCACGGTCAGAATTTTCAAGGGTAGCGAACAGGCTGGTAGCCGAAGGCTGCTAGTTACGTATAAAACAAGCGTAAAAAACAACTATTACATGCAATCCAAGCATATTCATTCTTTAATTCTAGATTTTGATTATTTTTGCTGGCCATTTAAAAAATACGACTTCTGTTTTTGTTTTGTTTTTTAAATCTTACCAAGATTTAATTAGTGCCAAGGAAACCATAAAAGGAGACCTTCCAAATTTTAAGAAAGTTGATAGAATAGATTTTGAGCGGAGTCTGCTTCTCAAAATTCCAAAAATTAAATATTTCAAAAGCTGTTAATCCCAGATGCTCTAGGTGAGTGGTCTTCAACACTTACTGAACCAAGGCCTACGTTTCAATCAGTTAAAGATTCGAGGACCACCCATGCAAATGCGTGCGCATACACTCAAATGTACGTAACAAAACGCACTCAAACGCATATATGTGTGCAAGCAGAATTGCAGCTGTCTAACTTGAGCATTACAGAATAAAATTAAAAAAAAAATTCGAGCTATGATCTCCCATTCTCTTTCCTTATCAAAATAACAAGCCTGCCTTATGGATTTCTTCAAATCATATAAAACAAGAAAGATAAATCATGCATACAGCATTGATTATGAAACCCTTTCCAACTGCCATGCAATTTTATTTAAACATGTCTAAAACGCGATACATTTGGCGGTTTTTTAATTATCACAATACTACATTAATTTATTATATTTGAAAACTTAAAAATTTCGTCGCAAAAAATGAACTTTATTCAAATAACTTCATTGAAATATAAATCGCCTGGTTTAAACATCTCTAAAATGTGATACATTCAGAGGTAATATTTTTAAAATTATCACAGTAATACAATAATTTATTATATATGAAAACTTAAAACTTCATCGAAAAAAATGAACTTTATTCAAATGACATCATTGGAGTATAAATCGCCTGGCTCTCAATGTAAAAGTAATAAATATTTCATTCATCAACTCTTATTCCATTCCTTTCATTCATCACAATACTACAATAATTTATTTTATTTAATAACTTCACACCATGGGGGTAAAAGTAATTTAACTCTATGCTTGAAAATTCATCGAAAACGTCTTCTATAAAATCGTATGCTTGCTTCTCTATATAAAATCGATGAATGTTTCATTCATATCAGCTATAGTCCAGACTCCAGAGGTAAATAATTTGGCGTTAAAGAAATTCAGCATTTCTTATGCAACTCAACCTACATCTTTATGTGTTTACATTCTCCATACGTTAAAATTAAGCTTCGTTGTAGAAATAATCAACATTTGATGATCATTTAAGCTCAAATATATTGTAATTGCATTGTTTCAGAATGTAGATACACAAAAATAAAACGTTTTTAGGACGGATAGAACACTAAATATAAATTAAAAAGAACTTTGAAAATCACGATTTTAACACAAGGTGAATGCCATATTTTATTTTAATTTTTATTTAAAAAAATACTAAATATATTTTGATGAAATTTTTTTCACATTTTTTATGGAATAATTTGAATATTTCCTAAAACTTTCGAAGTAACTTGTGAATTTTAAATTCGCTTAAATTTTTTTTGAAAAATGAGGTCCCGTAGGATTCAATGCATTTCATTTTTTCAACCCGGGTTCAGTCTAAAACTAATTCGGTGATATTATTCATTTATTTTCCGGTGGGTCCCACAGACCGTCTGAACAACATACTAAAATTTCATTGTGTTAAAGTCATTTTTAAGGCAGTTATCGAGCGAACGGACAGACAGATAAAATGAACAAAGGCATAAACAATTTTCAAATATGTTGGAAAGTGTTAATCATTTTTACGGCATTTATTGTGCGAACGGACAGACAGACAGACAGAATGAACAAAGTCATAAACACTTTTCAACTATGTTGTAAAGTGTTATTAAAAAGGTTAATATACGAAAGCTGACCTAATGCAGTGTCAAGTGAAGAAAACCAAATCGCTTTATTTTATCTGCCATCTAAACAATGCTTTCGAAGTTAGGTGATGCCATCTAGTATATTAAACAAAATCAACGGACATATTCGTAGAGTTTTCGTATAAAATGCTATTTTTTTTTTCATTTTAGAAAGTAGATGTTTGTTCATTTATAGTTGTATATTTATCTACCATAAAATTTCTTGTAGAATATTTTACAAAATATAAAATTAAGTTTGATATCGTATATGATATATGTTCTCTAGTTCTTATCCAGTTAGGGTGTTTCCAATAGGACATCACCCTGCAGATAAAAGAGTAGATAAGTTCCGTGCCGTTATATCAGTCGAATGGCATATATGTGCCCATGATTAACTGTCTGTAGTCGTTGAAGTGAACTTGTCAGATGCCAGTCTCGCATAAGCATTCATTACACTGTATTGTGTCAGTGATACCGTTTTCCAAGGATGAACATATCGTATTTATTGTTGAAACCATGGAGGTAAAAGGAATTAAAACTTCATATTAAGAAAATGCCAATATCGTTTGAGAAGGTGACGCTGGAATAAGATAAATTGTCCTGCATGGTATGCATTTCTATGGAAAAATGTCTAAAATACTTATTTATACTGTCCATTGTGGGAAAATAGAGTATTATCGCAGTGCAAGGAACTCAAACAATAAAGAATATTCTTACTTTCAACATTATTTTATCTATTCAACATTATTTTATCTTTTAATTTATTTTTATCTTCATATATTCTGTACTCTATTGTAGAATTATGAAAAAATACTGATTAATTATACTCATAATTAAGGAACCCTTAATTTTTAAATAATGGAAAATACATATACTATATTCTACGCCTTTCTGTTGTGACAATTAACAACAGCAGCTGCTTTACTAATACTAGCGATGCCTGGATATAATTCTCAAATCATTATGGCACATTCAAGCTTTTCATCCATAGAAGTTTTACCTCCTTCTTTCTAACTCCATGGTTGAAACTTTTTGGACGTACAAATCCTACAAACGTATTATTCAGAGTTGTATCATCAGTCTGCAGTTCCCAACGATCAGCATGGCTTTCGGTCTGCTCATTCCACGCAATCCCAACTTTTGCGTGTAGTTGAAACTATTCACGAAAACTCTTCCAACAAGCAGTACACCAGCATAGTATTTTTTTATATCAGCAAAGCGTTTGATGAAACGTATATTCCTGGTCTTATCTCCAAGTTGGTGCGGCTTGGCATTTCGGCTCAACTTCTGGCTATAATCAACTCGTATCTCACTAATCGTTCCTTCCGCATACGGGTTGATCACTCTCTCTCCTCTCTTCGACCAATCAGGGCCGGAGTTCCGCAAGGGGGAAATCTAAGCCCCTTGCTTTTCAACATCTACATCAACGACTTATCAAAGATACCCCAAGTTAAGCTGGCCGTCTTTGCAGACGACACAGCACTGATTGCTCGCAGTTGTTCACCACACAACGCTATCAACACACTCCAAAGCTACATCAAGCATAGCCCTGAGCACTGGCTCGTGACCTGGAGAATCAAAATTAATGCTTCTAAGAGTGTAGTGAATCAAATCATTGCACCAGCGTTTTTGTATGCCTGCCCTGTCTGGGGATCGGCTGCAAATACGCACATTGAGAAATTGCAAGTATTCCAAAACAAAGCATTACGATGCATTGTGAATGCTCCTCGATTTGTATAAAACGAAGTCATTCACCATGACCTCAAAGTCTCTAAAGTTGTAGAGCGCATTAGGCGATTCACTCGAAATTTTCAATCAAACCATGTTTGAGAGACACAGACCAAAGCTACGACAACACTTCCCTTAGTTATCTAAGGGTGTCTACAAACGATCAGTGAAAGTTTGTCAATGAGGCTTGATCACTGATTTTTGATCATCTGAACAGCTATTTGAAGTGTTTGTCAAATTGTGAGGTCAAACATTTTTCTTGTGGAGCAGCGTCCTACTTTTTCGTCAAACATTGAGGAGTCAGTATGATTGACATTTGTATTGACCAATCGCGGGCCGATTACCGTTTTGTGAATTGAATATAGTTATTTTCTATTTTGCCCATTTGTTTTTAATGTGTAATCTTTCTCTTTTGGTCTTTTTTTTTATTTAAATTTTTAGACTTATTCTTTTTATTAAAAATGTATAAAAGCTGATGGAGAGAAGATTGTCAGAGTATCACAATAAAATTTTTAGAAACCAGTGCTTATCAGAAATAACGGCAATTGTTGATTTGACTTCTGAGGAGGTCAAAAATATAAAAAAAATCTATAATAGCACAATTTAATTATAAAAATAAAAAGTCACGGATTCGATGAAAAGTAGAAGCGGTAATCTGGGCAAAACATTTACCAATTTATTTAACAAATATAACTTAATATATCATTTTATCTTTAGTAATTAAAGTTTTTCTACATATAAATGTACATATAAATATCTTGTAGGCGTGGCCCCCACAAGGGGGTAGCTAGCACGGCTGCACCCAGGGGGCCCGGGACAAACGGATGTGAAAGGGGGCAGCTGCTTTAAAAAAAAAGGAGGCACTGGTTTTTGTGACTTTGAGAAATAACAACTGTAACATTTTTTTTTATCAAAGAGTGCCCAATTCGTGACTATGTCCACGGTCACTGTCCTTAAAAATGTGGCGTGACAAAAAAGATCAATCACGATCACCGTACCATCATATCGTTTTTTCATTTTTCCAGGAAGAAACACTACTTGTACTCAGGGGCGCTGACAAAATTTCCGGGCCCCTATGCAAAATCTTAGGATCCTGTGCAACTCACGGTAGCGGCTCCTTACGTCCCCCCCTCCCCCATATATTATTAATGTTCAATTGTCCATGAATTTTTGGATGTTCGTTTTTATTTTCAAGGTCCACCATAAAGGGAGGGGGATAAGTGAAACTAATGCCCAAGGGCCCGCAGCCCATAGGGGCCCTTAAAGAATTTTGGCCAGGGGGCCCGTCCTAAGATGTGGAGGGCCATGCCTGTAGGAAATTCAGGCAAATATAAATACAGATATTTTGGTACCAATTTTTTTTGTACATGTCTTAATATTTTAATTAATAGACTTTTTGCTCTTCTACTTTTAAAAAATATCCATTTTAAAATATCTGATTCAAATTACTTGTACATGTTTATTGTCAAAAGTGCATTCCACACAAACGTTAAATAGAATGTTTTAAAAAATAAACATTAAAATAATTAATGCGTGTACCCAATGCTGCAACTAGAAATTTAGTACATAGAGCTAAAAGAATTTTGGTGCCCTTTTTCAAACTATTTATTTTATGTATTATGGAAGAATAGTTCTACTTTCAATTAATGTTTATCAACATCCACTGTCACATTTAATTATATGAAAATAATTCTAATTATTAAATCTTTTAATTTTGATATATGCATTTGAGTCTTGTTATTATTATTTATTGCAACGATTTGGGACACTTCTGATTTAGTTTCAATTTCTTGAACTGGAAACATAAATATGACAGACGATATTTACAGCGAAATTAAGAAACGAGTGCGATGGCATCTACTAGAATCAAGGGAAACTATCTCATTATCATAAAGAATCAACTATATTGACCGTGTGGACAAAATACACTTCAAGCACGATTCTGAGGATCGACATATTTGACAAACATTCACTGATCGTTTGTAGACACCTTAAGGAAGCGGCGTCCAAGGAACCTTCTGGCTTGACCGTTAAAAGTCTCCTGAAAAAAGCTGAGGTTTCTGTCTCCCCAATCTGGTGTCACTTAACTGAATTTGATCTACGTGACGGCGATAGATGGCGCGACTTCTGCGCCGACCGCCACTAGATTAAAACCCACTGACATGGCACGATTGCTTTTTAACTAGCTTCTCCTGTCGCCAGCCCGCTTGCAATGCACTCGCGTGTTTTATTTATATTATATTTAATTGTAAATTTATCTTTTTTCGTGATGTAACTCGACTTATGCTCTCATCGTCTGTTGTATTAAACTTTAACTTAATTGGGCTCTGGTATCCCCAGGTCTGAGCTTTCCCTTCGCCCGCCCCCCCCCTCCTTTTTTACCTCTTCTAGGCAGTCGGCCAATGCCAAGACAGCATCACCTGACATCATAGACGACAGCACCATCTATCATCGAAGTCAACATCTACAAGCCACGTCCTGTACAGGAACGACATGTAACCAATATAATGCTGAACAGTATAATGCTGAACATTTAGTGGATGCCGGATATAGCCGATACCAGCGAGTGTCGAAAGCCCAAACCATCCGACTCTATTCTACCTATATTTCTATTTCTATATTCTATATTATATATTCTTTTTCTTGATTACCTATACTTTTCAAAATTACATCCACCTCTAACTGTATTTGCAATTAATTCGGTGACGTTTACCATTGCGTATTCGATTGTCCTTTTTCTAAAAATGTTTATCTCTGCAAACCCTCCCCCTCTAATAAACCAATTTGGTTCTCCAAAGTTCGTGCAAATCCTCTTCAGTAGATAAAATTAAAAACTGTATTCTTGTTGCCATGGAAATTTCTAATAAATTGACCTAAGCTTATAAGTAGATTCTGCTCTCAATTAATTTTGATCAATGAATCCATTTATTTCATTCTTATTAACTTATATGAACTTATTGTGTTCCCTCCATATTTTCTTTAGAAAAAAAAAGCTATGTTAACTGTTCTTATTTTCTCAGTTCTTTCTCTTTCTTTTGATCCTTTTTATTTATATTTTTTTCTAATTTTCCTTTTCTAACTTTTATTCTAAATTTCTGTTTTTGTTTTTCAAGTGCCTAATTTTTTTTTCCTTTTCATACATTTTCCTTTTATATATTTTCTAAATTTTTCTTTTGAAATTTTATTATTTTATTTAATTTTAATCTATTTTTCATTATGTTATTATACCTCACTCTAAATTTTATTTTTCAATGACCTTTTCATCTATATTCGCAATAACCCTTTTCCCATTTTTGAAAATTGGACGTACTTGTCAAGTTCAAATACAATGTAAAACTGTCTGTTTAACCACAATATTTTTCATCAATTGTTATCTTTTTAGATCTAAATAAATGTTCGTTTGGCGAGATGGTAGACCTTGGGTGCCTCCTGAGTGCAGGAGATATCCTTTCCCGGCTGTGCAGCTAGCTGCTCTAAACCCACTATGTGAGTCGCACTGTCTGGGATCTTCAGACCGTCCGGCTCGTTCTTGGACATGAGCAGCAGTTTGGACGGCCGGATGCTAGCCAATGTGAAGCATTTAGTGGATACCAGATATAACCGACGATAGTCGTGAAAGGGTTGAATCACATTTTAAAAAATAATTTTCCGAAAATGCAAATTTAATTCACAAATGCGGAAGTTCACCCTCTATTAGATAGATTTCCTTTACATATTCAAGGGGCATAAAAAAACAAAATTTAATTTTATTGAAATACTTTTTTCAGGTGATGACAGATCTAAATCACACCTGCTGCAGTTCACTTTTCAATTTCTTAACAAATTTTTAAAGAGTAAATATATTTATTTAAATTTTTGAAGCGCAAATTTTACAGAAATATCGAAGGCGTGGTCTATATCCTGAAATCGCACTTAATGTCTTTTAAAAGACTAAAAATCTCACAAATCACTGTGAAGTTCGTCTTTCCATTTTCAAGATTAAAAAAAATTCAATAAATTATTATTTATTTTCTGAAAATGCAAATCTTATTGAAATTTAGCGGGCTTGTATAACCTGAAACCACGCCGTATATATTTAAAAAGAATTTTAAAAAAAACTTCATTCCTGTCAAATTTAGCTTTTCATTTGTTTGGTAAATTCCTAAAATATGAATAAATGTACTTTTTTCTAAAAATTCAAATTTGTTTGACGCCAAATCTTACTATAATTTTGTGGGCGTGGTTAAGATTTTCAAGCCGCAGATTATTTCTTTTGAGACAGTAGACAATTTTTGATATAGTGTATACGACTAAATGACGTCGGGAATAACAATATATGAAAATGGCACCATTTAGTTTGCGAGATTATACATTATTTTATATCTGGAATAATGGTTGAAGCTCCTAAGCCATAACTTTTAATTTAATATTAGGAAGAGAAATAAATGAAACCTGTAAGATGCGACACTTTGTACATTCTGGAATTTTGGAAATTTTCAATATAACAAATTCGGCGTGACACATATATGATTATTCCGTTACTAAAATAAAAAATTTCAAGCAATGAAGATGAAAAATGAGCAGTTTTGGTTCAAAATAATTTTGAAATACTGTGAGCATTTCAACAATTAGGAAAATAATCAACAAAATTGAACAGGATTTGTCGAATTATTGCTCATCCTGAATGGGAAAAGTGGGGTTGAAGGCCCAGTCCCCCCGACTCACTCTACGGTACGAGCAACAGGATGAGTGGCCGGAAAGGGGCAGAGTGGGGTTGAAGACCCAGACCTTCCAACTCGTCCGAGGACATGAACAACCGTTTGGACAGAAGGAGGACAGAGTGGAGTCGAAAACCCAGACCGTCCAACCCATATGAGGATATAGAGCAGCTATTTATTTAGAAGGTCGGGGGCAGAGTGGGTTAATGTTGAGACCCAGACCGTCCGACCTACCAGAAAGTTGTAAGGTAACTGTTTGGACGACCGGGAAGTGCCACCCAATTTAGACCGGAACCCAGTGGGGGAAGCATCCACAGGGACTGTACCCTCCTTCCCCTACCATCAACCTCTCGGAAAGACTTACGGATCCACATGTTTAACGTGATCGTACTCCGCCTGAACACGGCGGCAGTTTTGGCAGTGGCGGGAATCGAACCCGGACCTACCGATTGCAATTCCCGTGCGCTAACCACTGAGTTACCGCGCCCTGGGGGCAAAGTGGGTTGTTGTTGATTGTTGAAACCCAGACCGCCCGACCTACCAGAAAGGTGTAAGGTAACTGTTTGGACGGTCGGGAAGTGCCACTCAATTTAGACCGGAACCCAGTGGGGGAGGCATCCACAGGGACCGTACCCTCCTTCCCCTACCACCAACCTCTCGGAAGGAGTTTCGGACCCACATGTTTAACGTGATCGTACTCCGCATGAACACGGCGGCAGTTTTGGCAGTGGCTGGAATCGAACCCGGGGGAGGGGCAAAGTGGGTTGAGTTAACTTTTTTAGTCCAGTACCAGGGCAAAGTGGGTTGTTGTTGTTGTTGTTGAGACCCAGACCGTCCGACCTACCAGAAAGGTGTAAGGTCGGCCGGGAAGTGCCACCCAATTTAGACCGGAACCCAGTGGGGGAGGCATCCACAGGGACCGTACCCTCCTTCCCCTACCACCAACCTCTCGGAAGGACATACGGACCCACATGTTTAACGTGAGCGTACTCCGCATGAACACGGCGGCATTTGTGGTAGCGTGCAAATCTAGCGCGCAAACCACGGGGATACCGCACCCGAGATGGCCAACAGCACGCGGTGTTCCGAGGTGGTCACCCACCAAGTACTAACCGCGCCCGATGCTGCTTGACTTCGGTGATCTAACGAGAACCGGTGTTTTCAGCACGGTACGGCCGTTGGCCCAGGGCAAAGTGGGTTGTTGTTGTTGAGACCCAGACCGTCCGACCTACCAGAAAGGTGTAAGGTAACTGTATGGACGGCCGGGAAGTGCCACCCAATTTAGACCGGAACCCAGTGGGGGAGGCATCCACAGGGACCGTACCCTCCTTCCCCTACCACCAACCTCTCGGAAGGACTTACGGACCCACATGTTTAACGTGATCGTACTCCGCATGAACACGGCGGCATTTGTGGTAGCGTGCAAATCTAGCGCGCAAACCACGGGGATACCGCAAAGTGGGTTGAAGACCCAGACCGTCCGACTCGTCCAGAGGACTTAGAGTAACTAGTTGGACGGCCGGGAAGGACCGCAAAGTGGGTTGTAATAACTCAAAATATTCTGGAATTCTAGAACTTTATATATTCATCATTATTTAGTAAAACTTTTTTGGTCGGACCAGGAAAGATACGAACTTAAAAACATAGAATTTTATTTTTATTAATTTAAAGATAATGAAAGAACAATTCTGTTCTGTCTTGACAAAAGAAAAATAAATCGTAGAAATTCATTGGCCGACCTCACAAAATCATACGCAGGGCCGCGGATTGAAGACCACTTCTTTATGTTTTAGTCTTATTTGTTTGACGTCAATAATGGTGTGAAACTGTCGTTTAATTAATTCTTTCATGCATACTTAGTCTTTAATTTCAGATGTTAAAGATTATTTCGGATCATTTCGTGAAAAAAAAACTGGTTCTATTTTTTTTTTTTAATATATTTTAAGCCAGAGTGAATACATACATTGCATAAACGCACCGACAGACAAACAGACACAAAGGCGTTACGTTAAAAGGGTCTATCGGCATTCTAAATTGCCCTAAACGTGTTGATCCGTCGAAAACTAGAGTTCTGATTTTCAAGAAGATTCTAATACTTCCTTATAGAGAAAGTAAAAATAGTCACAAATTAAATTTATCGAATATTTTCAACTAAAGAGCGCAAGATCTGTAAACTGTATTTAAAAACACCATCTTGACGTACAAGAACTTTTTTTTAATGACCAGGCAATTGATTTTCAGCATTCGCCCACACACCGGCCAGAACTGTGAACTTTTTAGCCGTCACATGACGTTGCCCCAGCGCACCAGTGGGGGTAGGAACACATCGCGCCCTAAGACACAACATCCGTGTCTGAAGGTGGGACTCGAACCCACAACCCGGCGGCCGAACGATCGCTAGGAAACGCTTGCCTTGACCTTTCGGCCACCGCGTCGGCATTTAAAAGTACTATAGCGCTTTCAGACATCATAATGTCCATCATCAGTGACAATGTTAAGAAAATGACAGGCATCAGCTTTATACAACACGAAAACGTGAATACAAAATTTGCATATGTTAAGTCGGTTAAGCCGATACAAAAATAATCAATCCACTTTACCATATGCAAATTTTGTATTCACAATTTCAGGTTGTATTAAGCTCATGTCTGTCATTTCCTTAACATTGTCACTGATGATGGGCATTATGGTGTCTGAAAGTGCTATGGCACTTGAAAATGTAAAACATTCTGGTGCGTCAGGTTGGTGTGTTTACATACAGTTTGCAGATCTTATAGCCTTTGATTGAAAATATTTGATATATTTTAGACGTGTGTACCATACTTATTAATAATTTTTTCAAACCTTCACTTACTAACACATGCATTTTGTTGCTGATTCTTAAAAAATCTGATGTGGACAGCACATGACTTTCCTTATATAATGCAATCAATTTACTACTTTTACAGTTAAAAAAATGATATTCTTATAGTAGATACTTATATTCTTTCCAAGATATTGAATTTCCGTCAATGAGTCGTCATTTTTATCCATTTGGCGAGATTTTCGTTAATCTAGCAGCATTTAAAAAGTCGCCAAGTTGGCGACATTCCACCAAATTCGTCGCCAAAATCTTGCCAAGCGTTATGGACGGAAAAATAAATTATTCTTACAGCAGATAAATGACTATTGGCGTTCAAATATAAAAGTATTACTCAAAGTATCATTTTTCATGAATGGAACGAGCTAGACCCTCGAGAATGATGTCACCCAATTTATCGTATGGTATTCCATATGAAAAGTGAACATCTTTCTCAATAGGAAATATTTTTTTTTATTTTATATGACTTTTTGTTAATTTTTTTTAAAGATGTGCAATATCTCGAGAACGGTTCATGTTAGCGTTCTAAAATTTATGTCAATCTTTTTCTAATGAAAATTTACATACAAAATGGCTATCTGCGTAATTTGATTAGAAGTTTTAATTTTTTGACGATTTTTTCAAATTTCCCCCGAAAATTTAGGGAGGTTCTGAACATTCGATTGCTTATAAAAACAATAGGCTTCCAGTGTTTACAGATTATAATTTTTGTACCAAATTTCGTTCGAATCGGTCCATTTGTTCGTCAGTTATCGTCTCTCTCTCTCACACACACACACATCACTTTAAAAATGTTCGATTCGTGATCAGGGATGCTTGAAACGTGCTCTCCCGTTGAAAACTCGAATTCGAATTTTCGACCCCGTCACAATACTTTCCTTATACATTATGTATATAAGGAAAGTAGTAATAATTTCAATAATTTTTAAATCAAATTCCTACTTTCCTTCATTGCTTAAGACCATGCTTACACAGGATGACACAAGGCAAAAATGCATCACCGTCTGGGCGATAAAGATAAAATACAATCCAGCCATTTCCCTCCTTTGCTATTTAGGTCACGACCGAGCAATCTTTATAGTCTGTTTCCGTTATAAATTTCCTCCGAAACAACATACTTTGATTTATTAGAAAGATAACTTGGAGTTGTATGACTACATTTCATTAATACTTGCTGTGAGACCAGAAATAGATCTCACATTTGATGAGACAGGTGTATGCGTGTAATTTATTGTGGCCAAGACGACAAACAATGCTGTAAGTCTGGATGACGCCGGGTTTTTCAACTCGTGAACCTAGAGGTCACAAAATCATAAATTTAGGAGCGCAATGACATAGGGGGCCGAGCTGGCCCTTACGAAGATTTGAACCACGCCATTGGATAAAGATTATCCAAAGGAAAAAGATGCTTGTTACATCAAACTCAATGCGGCCAATGGAAGAAAAGTGGGAGTGACACCCCGAGGGAGGAATATGGCTACAACCGGTAACTTGAGAACGACACTGTGGACTGATAATAAGATTTGAGATGTGACTAAAGAAGGAGTTCGACTATTATGCTGAGCAACCAGGTATTAGATGGTGATGTAGCATTATGACTTAACAGACACAACTTGTATTATTAGCATGATGACATTAGATGGTGACATGAAAGTATGACTTGTGCAGATAATAAGAGAAAGCAATAAGTGCGGGTGTGCACGCCAAGAGTAAAAGTTATCGTCGATATCACGAGTCGGTGAGGAATACTGCGAGTTATTTCGGTGAGATGATCGGCAACTTACGTGGCGGTGACAAAACCCAAGACATGCTTGTAGGTATGTGCCCATCATTAATCAAAGGTCATAGATGCATTTTAAGTAAATTTAATAGTACAGGTCTCATATAGCCCCAACCCCCCCAGTAATTAATGAGAAGAATTGCTGTAAGACATTTAAGTAATAATATGATAAATTGTTATAATTGAGTAGTTAAAGATTTATGTTTTTTTTAATAAATGTTATTGTTAATGTTAAATTGGTGTCATCGTTTTGGTAAAATATTAATTAATAATTCTTTTGCAGGACTCACACAGAGGTTAAATAATTGGAGGGTTATTGCAAAACAACGTAATGATAAATAATGTTAATCATAATAATAGTTAAGTTCTTATATCTCTATTAGCGCACTACATTTGGTGCCGTGACCAGGATTCGAACCTCGGTTATTGCGGCCGTGATCGTATAGTGGTTAGTACATTGCGTTGTGTTTTGCAATAACCCTCCAATTATTTAATAATAAGTGAAAGTTTTCAGACAAAGAAAATTGAATTCAGTTTCTTTAAAAAGAAAAATTATATAAAATTTAAAAATTATGAAGGTATTAAGCAAAAAGTTAAAAAAAAATAATTTTAAGCAAATTATATATCAAAAATTTTAAAATTACGAAAAAAATTTCAAATTTTTTTTAAATTCATAAAGTCATAAGGAAAGTATTAAAAGAAAACATATTATAATAAGAGAGAATCTCAATAAGGAATAGAAAGGTGAAATAAAATTTAAGTAATACAATACAATAAAATGATTTTCAAAATATTGAATGAAGTCAATATAAAAGATATAAATGCAGTCAGGTCATAAGAAGACACCATAGAGATGACTTTGATATTTAGTACAAGTCACCCCAAAGGAACCAACTAAATAAAATTTAAATAGAGGACTATTAAATTTGAGTTTAAAACAGAAAGAAAGCTATACAATGCAAATTTTGTTACAAGCCCATGTGCAGCATTCTATTAGAGAAAAGTGAATAGTAAGTATGAATAACATTAATAATAAAATAGTGGGCAGATATATATATTTAAAAGACTGAGTCGACTTTTATATATATACGTCGAATGGGATACATAAAGAAATTACAATACTTGAATTTGAATCCTTTGTGTAGAAGGCGCCGTCCGCATGCTTCCTTGCGACGAGCAAACGTAGTTCAAAATGCACGCTCATTCAAAGGTAAAGTTGAGTGGTACGCAGCTTGTAATCGGTAATTAGCAATAACGATTAAAAGAATCGTTTTCGAGGGTCTTTTATTTGACTGGTCACCTTCCGATGTTCGAAAGGAATAGTTGAACGCTTCCGGTTTCGAACTTCCGGTATCAAAAAACGCAAAGGTGTTCTCTAATAATCTGGTTTTCAGCTCGATCAATCAATTGCTGTCATCGAGTCAGAGAATCCGTTGTTGTGTTTACTTAAGGTGTTTTAAATGGAATTTAAAGGAAAAATGTCAAATGTGTTGTTATTCCCATTTGCAATGTTAAAGTTACTTACAGAATCTGATGATAAAGCATATTGTAAATGGCTGCATGTAAAAGAAAGATTTCTTTGTTGTATTAATAATTATGTACCAATGTTTAAAGGTTAAGCAAAAATATTGTATTATATTTATGAAGCTATCAATAATGATGAAAAATGTTAGATTTAGCAGGAAATTAATTGTGTTAGAAAAGTATATTGTGTAATTTGTAAAAAAAATGTGTAATAATGTTAAAAGTATCAAGAGTTAAATGACTAGGTATGTAACATTTCAGGTGGTTGTGCATATATTTTTAAAATCTTCTTAAATAATCAAAATTTAAATGTGCTTCACTTGAAAGCTTGACCTAATACATTTGATGAGTACATAACTTTGATATTTAGTGTATGATGTGTGCTGCCTTTGTGTTTATAGCAAGACTGTGTTGAACTGCAATTCTTGACGAACTTTTGTTCAGTGAAAAATGCCAATTAAAGAGTTGCAAGTGACTCGAACTTTGTTTCGAACTCTATTGTTTTTTGGTTTTTTTTTGTTTTTTTTGTCCGAGGGGAGATATGTGAGACCAGAAATAGATCTCACATTTGATGAGGCAGATTTATATGTGTAATTTATTGTGGCCAAGACGACACAGAATACGTTGGATGACGCCGGATTTTACAACCCGTGAACCTAGAAGTCACTAAATCATAAATTTAGGAGCACTATGACAGAGGGGGCCGAGCTGGTCCTTACGAGGATGTGAACCACGCCATTGGATAAAGATTATCCAATGGAAAAGGATGCTTGTTACGTCAAACTCAATGCGGCAAATGGAAGAAAAGTGGGAGTGACACCCCGAGGGAGGAATATGGCCACAACCGGTGACTTGAGAACAACACTGCGAACTGATAATAAGATTTGAGATGTGACTAAAGAAGGAGTACGACTATTATGATGAGCAACAAGGTATTAGATGGTGATGTACCATTATGACTTAACAGACACGACTTGTATTATTAGCATGGTGACATTAGATGGTGACATGAAAGTATGACTTGTGCAGATAATAAGAGAACGCAATAAGTGCGGATGTGCGGGCCATGAGTAAAAGTTATCGTCGATATCACGAGTCGGTGAAAGAATACGGAGAGTTATTTCGGTGAGATGATTGGCAACTTACGTGGCGGTGACAAAATCCAAGACAGACTTGAAGGTATGTGCCCATCATTAATCAAAGGTCATAGATACATTTTAAGTTAATTTAATAGTACTGGTCTCATATAGCCCCTCCGCCCCAGTAATTAATGAGAAGAATTGTTGTAAGGCATTTAAGTAATAATATGATAAATTGTTATAATTGAGTAGTTAAAGATTTATGTTGTTTTTAATAAATGTTATTGTTAACACTTTACAACAAAGTTGAAAAGTGTTTATGACTTTGTTCATTCTGTCTGTCTGTCTGTCTGTCCGTTAGCACGATAACTGCCGTAAAAATGACTTTATCAAAATGAAATTTTAGTATGTTGTTCAGACGGTCTGTAGGACCTATGGGAATATAAATAAATAATATCACCCAATTAGTTTTTTATTGAACCCGGGTTGAAAAAATGAAATACATTGAACCCTATGGGACCTAATTCTTCAAACATTTGTTAAGTAAATTTAAAATTCACGAATTGCTTCGAAATTTTTAGGAAATATTCACATTATCCCATAGAATATATAAAAAAAATTCAGTAAAATATGTTAAGTAGTTTTTTAATTAAAAATTATTTAATATAGGGAAAAAAACAAATTCAATTAAATTCTGACTTTGGGATATCCTCCAGAAAGAAAAGAGAGATATATTATATAATAAATATCTTTCCAAGTGTTTAAACGTTTTGCATGTGGGAGTTTGTCAAAAAAATTAAAACTCCTAGAACACACATTACTCACCTTACCACCAACTAAGGCACAATTCACAAAAACACTGAAATCGCCAACGCACTTGCAAATAACTACGAAGAGCAATTTTCCGAAAACCTTAACCTTAACTGTCCTTTAATCGAAAATGAAGTAACGTCTGAATTAGTTTCCTTTTTCAATAGCCCCCCCCCCCAGAAACACAACTATTCCTGCACCCCCTTCGGAAGTAATCAACGAAATCAAAAAACTCAAAAATAGAAAAGCCCCCGGAAACGATAATATTAATAATAAAGCAATTAAATCCCTTCCCATCAACATTATCTATTATTTAACTACAATCATTAATTCCATCCTAAAATTAAACTATTTCCCTAAAAAATGGAAGACAGCAGTTGTCATAGGCATCCCGAAACCAAGCGAAGACCACACCCTAGCCCAAAATTATAGACCAGAGGTTCCCAAACTTTTTTTTCTCGTGGACCACTTTCAAAGTTTTACTATTTTCGGTAGACCCCCTGCTGCTACATTTCTACTGTATTCCCAAAACTTCTGAAAAATATCACCCCAAATTGGGGGTGTTAAGAAGAAAAAAAAAGTAGCACATTTTCTTGTGTCCTATTTATTAAAATAATACTATTCTATTTACTAAACTAATAATTCGAGACTCAGGTTATACAAAATTATAAACATTTATTTTTACAAACAATCAACAATTGACAAAAAATCAACAATGAACTCTGAAATGTAAATCAACAATATAAAATAGTCATACTTTTAATGAGACGGATGTACTTGATGAATTGACAGCAAATTATCAATATTTGGCTTCAGTTTTGTAAGAAGTAATCTCAAATCTCCCCGTTCTGTGATGTTCAATCTGCTCCTTTTTTTGGTTAACAGGTTGGTAACGGCACTAAAACTTCTTTCGACAAGATATGACGAGGGAAACGCTATCAAAAATTTTCTCGCAATTTCCCACAGCCCAGGATATTTTTCGGGGATTTCTGCCTGCAGCCAAAATACTTGATAGCCTTTTTTAAATTTCACCTTCAGTTCCTCGTTGGTGCTGAGCTCAAGTAGCTCCTCTTGTAATACCACATTCGCCTCTTCCGTTTCATCATATGGGGTTATGATCCATGGTGGTATTTCCATCGTCAGAATATCTTCAAATCTATTTTTGAAGTCATCATGCAGGGTATTTAAATGTTGAGCGTATGTCTGAATATCCTCATCAAGACATTCTATCTGTGACAAGTGCGGAAACTGGGAGAATTCGCGCCGACTAATATTTTGCTTCATTAATTGCAATTTACCAAGAAAAGCCGAAATTACACCCTTTGTTTATCTATTGTTCTATTTAATTCTGTGTTTAACCTGAATCTCGAATATTTTTGAATACCTACCTAGTGAATGATGCTACCTGCCTACGTTGATAGGTAAATCCAAGCCAAATTTTTGTTCTTTATTATGAAAACCAGAAAATTTTTCGTGGACCCCCCCCCCCCTTATAACTTGTGAACCCCTGTTTTCTTTTCACGTCTACGTGGACCCCCGTGTGGTCTCCTATGGACCCTTGGGGGTCCACCTGGACCACTTTGGGAACCTATGTTATAGACCTATCAGCCTTTTAAACTCTTTAAGCAAACTTACGGAGCGAATAGAATCAAACACGACGCGATCACAATAGAATTAAACAACACATCGAATCCAACGACATTATTAAACCGGAACAATTCGGCTTTAGGCCCCTACACTCAACAACACACCAGCTGGTCAGAGTCACCGAATTCATCACCGAAGGTCTTGAAATCGGCCTCTCCATTGGATTTCTCCTTATTGACGTCTCGAAGGCATTTGATAAGCTGTGGCATGATGCTTTAATATACAAATTAATTCAGCAAAACATGCCAGACTCACTCATCCATTTAATAAACTCCTACCTTCGAGACAGATCATTTATTGTCCGCTACAAAAACACGTACTCCAATCACAAACCTCTCAGGGCTGGAGTCCCACAAGGATCACAATTGGCTCCGACCCTTTTTAATCTTTACATTAATGACATACCTAGAGCACCTAACAATCACCTTGCTATGTATGCGGACGACACAGCCATCTACACTAGAAGCTTTATGCATGCAGCAAACATATGTAATTCGCTCCAGACTTCAAAAACACAATTTCCGTCTGGTTTCGCGACTGGAAAATAAAAATTAATGAAAGCAAAACTAAATGCATTTTTTTCTCGAAAAAACATATAAAAACCCAAAGAAATTAAAATTAATAACAATACTATTCCATATGTAAATACTGCAAAATATCTTGGGCTAACCCTTGATGCCAAAATGACTTGGAAACTCCATATTAAAAATACCATCAAGAAATTTCATGCAGCCAGAAACATGCTGTCTTCCATAATGCACTCCCCCCATGCCAGCTACCAAAATAAAACACTTCTGTATGAAACTGTTCTTCGACCAATCTTGCTTTACGGTTCCACGATATGGGGATTTACTGAAGATACCAACTTAAAAAAAATACAGAGAGTTCAAAACAAAACCCTTCGTTTCATAAGAAAAGCCCCCAGATTCCTTAGGAATGACGTCATACATCAAGACTTTGGGATCACCGAAATTAATAATCAGATTGCTAAAAATGCAAATAAATTCTTCCAAAACCTTAATAAAATTCCCAATGAAGAGATTTGTATTCTCCCTGAATACGATCCGCACCAATGGAAGTTCAGAAAAAGGCCCAGAGCCTCCATAATACTAGCATAACCTCTAAGCCAATCAAAATTAATCTTCTGAACTTATGAATAACAGTAAATTTCTGAAAACTTCAAATAAATTTTTACACTTCTCTTCCATTGTACTTTTTGTTGCACACAGTTGCACATCCCATCACTTAATTTAAATATATATATATATATATATATATAAAGTGCCCCCCCCCCCCCTTTTTTTTTTTCCTGAGAAACATCACACTTTACTTGTCTTTTTCACACATTCAAATCATTTTATTAAGCACTTTCATCCCCCTTTTTATGGAGCATTTTATGTATTTCAGAGCACAAGACCTAAAAACGACATCTCGGAGATTCGGCCAAATTTGGCCAGGTGCTCCAGAACGACAACCCAAGGCAAGGAAGAGAGGCTCCACATTTTAAAATAAATTTGGTAGATACCAATTTTTCATTTTTTTTAAATTTTATATAACTCTTCATGATATACTTATTTGATGGTATTTTTAATGCACTTTCCTACGTCCTAGAGAGTTAAAATTTGGTACACAGCTTAAATTTGTTGAACATTTTATTCGACAAAATTTTGATGGATCTTTAAATATAGATCATACATTTTTTTTCGAAATGGCCTGAAAATAATCCCCGTTCACTTCTATCAGTCATTGTTGTAATATTGTTAAAAATTCTGATGTGGACAGCACATGTCTTTCTCTGCAGACTCATAATCACGTTCTCTTTATTTCTTCAATAATAATTTGAGTTTATCAGCACAAAATAACAGCCATAAGTATTTCAAATGACATTGAATTTGCACATTAAACTTAAATTTGGTTCTCATTTGAAGGATGGACTTATTGTTAAAGGTGGCGTAGCGAAAACGCGAAAAAACTAGAATATCTCAAGAACGGCTAGTCCTAGAGTAATGGGGTTAGTCTTATTCTTTTTGTTGTAAAAAATCTCGTATAAAATAGGAATTTAATTGATATAATTGAGCACACGTAGCCTTTTATTTTCATATATAACGATTTTTGCGGCCATTTCGCAAAAATAGCCCGTTCCTTTTTCCCAAATCGTACTAGAATAACCTACAAATAATTTATATACAAAATTTTGTTAAATTTATTATATAAATTACTTGTAGGTTATTGAAATATTATACACCAAATTTTGTTAAATTTGTTCCATTAGTTTTTAGCTAGAGTGGATAAAGGCAATTTCTGCGGCCATTTCGCAAAGAAGGCAGATTCTTTTATTACGAATCGTACTATAATCTAATGAACGTCAGGATTTCCCACAAAAAACATACCTACCAAATTGTATGAAATTCGGTCCATTAGTTTTTCAGTTAGAGTGGATGTAATATCCACACAGACACACAGAAACATACAAAGATACACCCTTACACACGCAGACGTCTTCCTAAAAATAGTTTTTTCATGTTCTAGAAATCCCAAAACGTGTAGATCCTTTGAAAATTCGAGTTCCGATCTTCGGCACGATTCCAATACTTTGAGTACATACACAAACACACATATATTATCTGTGTATCTGTGTATTATCTGTGTATCTAAATTCCGTGCCTATGCAATTACAATAGTTGTGATTTTAAATGATCCCTAAACTTTTATTATTTCTTCAACGAAGCCTAATTTTAACATATGCTGACTGCAAATATTTCAAGCGATTGTAAGGTCAGCTACATAAGAATTGCTGAATTTTTTTCACACAAAATTATTTAGCTCTGGAGTCTGGAATACAAGTTATGTGAATGAAATATTCATTGATTTTGCATAAAGGATCAGATGATTTATATATCGATACAGTTTTAAATATTTAAGTATAATAACTTACTGTAGTAATGTGATAATGTAAAAGATATCACCACTGAATGTATCACATTTTAGAAATTTTTAAATGAAATTACATTTCAGTTTCATAAAGTGTTTCATAATCAATGCTTATGCATGATTGATCTTTCTTGTTAATGTTAAATTGGTGTCATCATATTGGTAAAATATAAATTAAAAATTCTTTTACAGGACTTACACAGAGGTTAAATAATTGGAGGGTTATTGCAAAACACAACGCAAAACAATAAAACAATGTAATGATAAATAATGATAATCATAATAATAGTTAAGTTCTTATATCTCTATTAGCGCACCACACTTGCATCAGTTTCAAGTAGAAAAAAAATGTCTGATGTGATTTTCCCTACAGACTACAATGTGTTTTCTCTTTAATAATCCACTAAATTGAATTCAGTTGCCGAAAACTGACACGGATACGAGTTTGATATCATATCCATGTTGGTGCTTCTTTTGCATTCATCAATTCAATGCATATGAAAACGTCCGCCAACTCCTCAAAATTCCAAAATACTCAATATCTCAAGAACGTTTCATCTTAGAGCAATTGGGTTGGTCTTATTCTTTTTTTGATAGAACAATAAACTGTAGAATATTCAATTAATATATACAAGCATACTTAGTCGTTTTCAGATTTTTTAGATTTTTGCGTATTATATATCTTGCAAGAAAAAACACTTTTTTTCCCCTGAATCATACCGAAATCTAATCAGCATCATAATTATGTACGAGTGACCTTATTATCAAATTTTGAGAAATGACATTGAATTGTAATTATGAGAAATTTAATTGAATTGTAATTTTAAGAAATTTTATTGTATTGTAATCTTAAGAAATTTCATTGAATTGTAATTTTAAGAAATTTCATTGAATTGCAATTTTAAGAAATTTCATTGAATTGTAATTTTAAGAAATTTCATTGAATTGCAATTTTAAGAAATTTCATTGAATGGTAATTTTAAGAAATTTCATGGAATTGTAATTTTAAGAAATTTCATGGAATTGTAATTTTAAGAAATTTTATTTAATTGTAATTTTAAGAAATTTCATTAAATTGTAATTTTGAGAAATTTCACTGAATTATAATTTTAAGAAATTTATTTGAATTGTAATTTAAAAAAAATTCATTGAATTGTAATTTAAAGAAATCTCATCGAATAACAACAGTGAAAAAATCGTCAACTTCTCAAAATTCTAAAACAAAATTGAACGTCTCGACAACGGTTGATACTATAGAAATGAGGTTAGTCTTATTCATTTCATCATTGAAAATAACGTATAAAATAAGCATTTAATTAACGCATTTCAGAAAATTTAGTCTTGTATTTATGATTTTGAAAATAATTTTAATAATTTCGGTATCAAAAATTCTTCTCTCTTTCCTTGCTTAAGACCATGCTTGTAGAGGTCGGCACAGTCGAAAATACACCAACGTCTGGATGATAAAAATAAAATATGATCTAAATATCTATATACTTAATTTAGGTCACGTCTGAATAATATCTATAGTAGTCTGTTTCCTTTACAAATTTATTACGAAAGTAAGGAAATAAGATAATTTGATTTATGACAAAAATATCTTGCATAGAATTGGGTAACTAAAATGTTATTAATACTCACATCAATCACAACTAAATAAAATCTGATGACTTTCTCTACAGACTAAAATTTATTTTCTCTTTCAGTGCACACAGTACCCTAAAAGTAGTCAAAATATAAATTTCTGTTTTATTGGCTCACATTACAACTATAACATTTCTAAATATGCATGTGAAATTTCAAAGCTGTAACTTCATAATTTAAGAGATTATTAACGTTTCAGAAATTATTAACGCTTTCTTGCGTACCCAAATATAAATAGATTTTTAACAGAGCTTTATATCCGGTTTTGTTATCAAACAATCTAGAACTACATAGAATTTTTTTTTAATTCGATCGAAAACTCCGAAATATATTCGGAATTTTATATTTTTTAATATGACAACATAGGACAAAATTTGATATAATCATGCATAAAAAAGTTTATTTATGGCTCAGTGATCAAAATAATTAATAGTTTCAATTATTGTTGCAAAAAATAGCCGCGAAACAATTCGTTTTGTTCGTGACGTCATTAGCCCGCCTTGGGGGGGGGGGGGCAAGTTTTCTCCCGGAAGTACATTGTCAAGTATGGTATCAATCAAAATATTTTTAAGCCCTTTCAAGTAAAGGGTAACGCACTATAGTTGTAATCATCTTGATCCACAATACCGATCATTAAAAATTTTTCTTGTAAAATTTGAAAACAAAAATAAATTATGGTATGAGAATGTTGAGTTAAACTACATTTTATTTACGTGTCATTTCCATTATAGTAATTTATAATGTCCGAACACATATGTTCATCTACTCCTTAAAAACTTGAATGAAATTTTGATTTCTAGATATCATCAATATTTTTATGCATCTGTATTGAAAACTCACGGTACAATTATGACACACATTTGCAACACCGTCCGTCCAAATAGATGCTCAAGTCCCTGTTGACGAGCCGGACGGTCTGGGTCTTCAACACATTTGCAACAGTCTTTGCTACTATGAGTTTTCACTACAACGTTGCAAGGTAAATACAAGCCTGCGATAAAGATAAAAAGATTATATAAGTATTTCCCCGTATTTTAATTAGTCCAGTCACGAATGAGGATGGCTGTATTTTGTTTTAGTAAGATTCCTCTGTTTAATGCAATTTGATTTCTAATCGAGACAGAAGGATCTAAGATAAAATCTCCGCTAATAAACTATTCGAAGAGATAAAACCGGGTAAGGTGAACACAAAACTTATGCTTCAATAAAACGCAGGTTCAGTTAGTGTAGGAGACTCAAAATGTAAGTTATGGTGTTTCAAATGTAAGTAATATCAAAATGTCCTGTATCTATATGTTTAAATTAGCCTTTTCCACTCACAGTCAATGCTGGCGAAAGGACGAATTGATCACTAAATGTGACACCTTTCAAAGTTCACTTCGACGACGAGAACTTGCAATTCCGTCGCATTATGTGATATGAGAGAGTGTGGTCTGGAAAGTACGCAAATTTGCGGTTCGAAATCCATCTGGGACATCAAGGTTATTTACAATGACTCCTAAACAAATGAGTCCTGCACGTTTTTGTAAGGATGTGCATAGTCCACTGCAATGATAAGACATTGCAATCCCCGTCCCAGTAGGTCAATGGTAGAGTGTCGTCAGTTGGCCACAGTATGAAGTTCCATGGTTAGATTTCCAGTTGGGACAGCAAGGTTCTTTATAATGACGCCTGAACAAATAAACCCTGTAGGTTAGTGCAAAGATGTCGAAAGTCTGAAAGTGATCCTAATATGACTAGCACGGATTCGGTGGACTCTGATATATTGAGCGTCGGTTTCAAATCGGAAGGACAACGAACACGTAGGAAGCTAACCTGAAGGATAAAAGTAGCAGCAATAGGCTAACCTGAATAAAAAAAGCTAACTTGAGGTAAAAATAGCAAAATGTAGCGAGTCAGATTGTCAGGTGCACGTCATTCTGACATTAGAGGGCCGAGAATGCAGAATTCACTTCGTTGTGAAGAACGTTCAATTTCGTCCCAGTATCTCAATGGTAGAGCATCGGCTGCCCAATACGAATATCCGTGGTTCTATTCCCGGTTGGGCAGCGCGATTTTTTACAGGTGTTGGAGGTCTAAAAGTAACATGAGTAAAACTGGCACGGATTCAGTAGACTCGCAGGATATTGAGCGTCAATTTCAACTCAGAAGACCAACAGGTAAGCAGGATACTGATCGGGATAAAAAATAGTATCAGAAGGCTAAGCTGGGGCATAAATAGTATGAGGTGGGTAATCAGATTGTCACATTACATCTGACATTAGAGGAGGAAATGTAGAGCTTGCTTCAGCGATAGGGGGGAGGGGTGAAGTCAGACTCAATTTAAAACAATAATATATAAATCTTATCATTATTCAAAATTGATATCATCAATAATTGACTAAGGGAAATAAAGTTGCAAGTAGAAGAAATAGTTTCTACTATTTTGCGTAATATCTGTTTCAGATAATAAGATTAATATGGTATTGATTTAAATGAAATGTCTGCTCCCTGAACTGGGTTCAATTTTGTTGTGTGGTTAAAATTTATTTTCTATTTCTCCATGCGTCACTGTTGTGTAGGGAAATACATTAGAAAATAGATGATAAGTAAAAGACATTGGAAAAGGCATCACAGGGAAAGACATCATAAGTAAATTTTAACTTTTGAGCTTTCATTTTTAGTTTTGGTATTTCCTCCCTCATTCGTATTCTTGTTAATTTTTGACGTAATTGGCGTACAAAAACCTATGTTATACATATATGGATCGACGCACTAAAACCAGGAGAATATTTCATCTGATGACACTAAGTCGTAATTTCGTATGAAAATGTATGAAAAGGACAAAAACATAGTCATGAGGCACGTAAATGACGTAACGATTTAATGTAATGATATGAAAATTGGAGATATGATAATGTTTCACGAGATGAAACTATATACTTGGTTTCAGCTCTCAAAACGCTGTGGGAGCCGAGAACGAAGCCGCAAAAAATGACGTACGTAAGTGACGAAACTATGTACAGTAATGACATGAAAATTTTATAGATGAAAAAGTTCGTAAGATTATACTGTGCGCTGGGCTTCAGCTATCAACGCGAGCTGGAAACCGAGAACGAAGTCGTCAAAAATGACGCAACAATGTACCGTAATGACATGATAATTTAATAGTTGAAAAAGTTCGCAAGATGAACCTGTGCTCCGAGTTTTGTCTCCATTGTTACTCCAGTACAGACCAGCACTACGGGCGGCAGTACGGGGGACACAGAGTCAGGAAGCTCCAAATGTGCAATTTCGATGCCCATCAAACTAGATTATACTTTCAGCACTTTGAGTAAGGCTAGCTGCCCTTAATTTACCCTTCAAACCAAGGCATCCAAATACCTATTGTCGGGCCTGTTCTGGTGTGTCTGTTACTTCCTTTGGGATCCATTCTGCGGTTAAGGCACAGTCAGTCAAAAGTGTTGCTCTATATTGACTGTTATTTAGACTACGGATGGCACAATGAAAAATATAGGGCCCTATCACTAGAAACTAAGTACTGAGCTTGTGCCATTTGGCGTAATATGTTGAATTACATAACCAAAAAAAAATCGTTTGAAATTTTCTGGAAAGTTCTGCGACGTAATAAAATAACAGATAACCGGGATTTTACTCATGTAATTACTTCCCTTGCAATACATGGTAACGTATTAGGAAAGTATTCGAATCATACCGAAAATCGCAACTCGTGTGTGTGTATGTGTGAGTATGCGTATCTATCTGTCTGTCTATCTGTCTGTGCAATGTATGTATCCACTCTAACTGCAAAACCAATGGGCTGAATTTCATAAAATGGGTGACTCTGGTGCTGATTAGATTTTGGTACTAATTGGGATAAAACAATCTGCCTTTTTATGCGAAATAGCCCACAAAAATTACTGTATCCACTCTAGCTGAATAACTAACGTACCAAATTTCACAAAATTTGGTAGTAAAGTCACTCGTGGGTTATTTTAGTGCTGATTAGATTTTGGTATAATTCGGGGGAAAATCCTGCCTTTTTGCGATATAGCCCGCAAAATTCATCAATCTAAAATAAAAGACTACGTATGCTAGACTACTATAATTAAATGCTTGTTTTATACGTAATTTTTGACAATGAAAAGAATAAGACCAACCCCATTACTCTAGGACGACTAGCCGTTCTCGAGATATTTCAGTTTCTTCGCATTTTCGCTACGCCACTTTTAAAAATAAGAAAGTTACCAAATGAAAACGAAAATTAAATTAGAAGTGCAAATTCAGTGTAATTTAAAATAATCACGGGTGTTATTTTGGGCAATTAGATTCAATTTAATGAATCATTGAAGAAGTAAAGAGAACGTCAATATGAGTCTGCAGGGAAAATAATGTGCTGCTCACATCAGATTTTTTTTTCTTTGCCAGCTTGGACCTTTCTTCTTCAATCCGCCAATGAATTTGTTATTGAGGCCTTGAAAACATTTTAACGGCCATTACGGTAGTACCGGTGTGTATACCGACATTACCTCACCTCATTATATTTGTTTATAAACCAATATAATGAGATAATAAATTACACATATGTAAATATATATATACGTATATATGTGTGTGAATACATATATAGGGTGTATCAAAATGGATGGGCCAAACTTTACGAGGCGGTAGTACACACCAAACCAAGCATTTTTCGTCATAGTTTATATATATATATATATATATATATATATATACAGAGAGAGAGAGAGGGTGATTCAAAAGTTCGGAGCAAAAGTAAAACCCATTAAAAATATCTATAGGTCGGAGAGACATGCTGTTTGCAGATTAATATTCACCGTGGTGAGGAATTTTGTGTGGCATGAAAAAAAATCTGATGTGGGCAGCACATGACTTTCCCTGCAGACTTATGTATACATTCTCTTTATTTTAATTAAATTTAATTCACTATTAATTCAATTTTCGTTCTCATTTGGTAACTGGAGTCATTTTCAAAGGTGGCGTAGAGAAAAAACGAAAAAACGAAAATATCTCGAGAACGGCTAGTCCTAGTGTAATGGGGTTGGTCTTATTCTTTTCTTTGTTAAAAATTACGCATAAAACAAACACTTAATGGATATATTTCAGCATACGTAGTCTTTTATTTTAGATTTTGTCGATTTTTGCGGGCCATTTTCCAAAAAAAGGCAGGTTGTTTTTTTCCGAATCGTACCAAAATCTAATCAGCACTAGGGTAATTCACAAGCGACATATCTACCAAATTTTGTGAAATTTGGTCCATTAGATTTTCAGCTAGAGTGGATACAAGCTTTTGCGTGCCATTTCTCAAAAAAAGGCGGGTTCTTTTATTCCGAATCGTACCCAAAACTAATCAGCCGCAGATTGGCCCACAAGTGACTTGCCTACCAAATTTTATGAAATTCAGTCAATTAGTTATTTAGTTAGAGTGGATACAAAATCTGCACAGACAGACAGACAGACAGACAGACACACAGACAGACAGACACACAGACACACACACAGACGTCACGCTAAAAATAGTTTTTTCGTATTCTAGAGGTCTCGAAACGTGTAGATCCGTCGAAAACTCGAGTTGCGATTTTCGACATGATTCCAATACTTTCCCTACACATTACCATGTATTGCAGGGAAAGTAAAATTAGTTCAAACTCTCGGCACTCGGGGGGGGCTGCGGCAGATAAAGCCATGGAGGTGACTTAAGCATGGAGGTGATTGCACACATAACTGGCCTGCGAGATCCCCTGATCTCACACACTGTGATTTCTAGTTGTGGAGATACCTAAAATCACGGATCTATAGAGGAAAGCCACAGTCCTTACCATCACTGAAAGGCGCCTTACGGCAGCAGGTAGCAGCCATTCCCGTTAATATGCTGTTTTATGCTGTATCAGTCGTAATACCGCGACTGCACTGAGTACTGGAATGTGGTGGTGGGCACTTTCAGCTGTAAATCATGCTGAAATAAAATATATCATTTCACAATTACTACTTCCCATTGTTTTCTTCACATCAGCGCTCCCCTAGTGTCGAGATTTTAAACTATTTTTTTTCATGCCATACAAAATCCCCCATCAGGGTGAATATTAATCTGCAAACCGCATGTCTCTCCGACCCATAGATATTTTTATAGCGTTTTACTTTTGCTCCGAACTTTTGAATCACCCGGTATATATATATATATATATATATATATATATACACACAAAAAAAAAACCTTTATATAATCTGTAGAATACATCCGAATTTCTTAAACTTAGTAATTCAATACAGAATTCTTCCTTCGCAAATATGCGACAGTCTTGAAAATTAGCTTAATGGAAACTACACGAAATAACCAATTAGGAACCAGAAAATGGGATCTCAGAATGAGAAGTTTTAAATAATTTGTGAGTCAGCGGACAAGTCATTAATGCGCTAACACATTTAGATGTGGGGGTGAATATTTGATAGCACTCAAGTGCATCGTAATGTCTCAATATGTTTATTTCATAACTGGAAACTGTACCCGCCGTTGCCCTGGATCTAAAGCAGGGATTTATGGAATTCTTTCATTAAGTTTTTAGAAAGACTTAGTCGCCCATTTTGCGACTACGCACTTAAATTACAATAAACACGCGAGTACCTAAATAAGTACCCCAGTAGCAATGCGATATTGGCCCGATATTGGACCAATATGTAAAAGGGAACATTTTGACGGAATTGGCCCACTATTGGTTTAAAATATTGGGACGATATTAGTCCAATATTTCCGATGTGACACTAATATTGGCGTAATATTTTAACGAAAATATTAGCCACTATTGGAGGCCAATGTAACCACAATATTTGCGCAATATTGGGATTGCATTGCAAATATTCCCAATGTAATGCCAAGATCTTCAATACTGGTTCAATATGGAACCAGTATTAAATGCTACAAGGGTAACTAACCTCACTGCTGCTCAGGTATGAAATGCGACTTTGTCCCGACGCTGCGCACATCGAATGCTGCGCCCTAACACGCCCCTTTAAATTGAATATGTATCACAAATTGATGTTTTAAATACCAAATTCATCACAGCACGTGGTTGGATAAAAATTACGCGTCTGTATTCCCTCCTGTAGCCCCCCGGTGACAAAGACGGCTAAATATTTGCACACTTACAGCATCGACCATGGAGCAAAACTAAACGAAGCCAGATTTTCTATTCTTCTCGCCAAGGGTGTTGAAAATACGAGCTTTTTTTAAAAATCTTTCCAAGATTATCCAGAAGCCAAAGAAGTTTAGATGACTGAATCTTAGCACATTTACAGATTCGTCCATGAGACTAACCCTAACGGATATAGATTTTCTATTCCCACTTTCGAAGATGATGGAAATGAATTTAATTTTAGCCTTCCCAAAACCCCCCCAGAGAGTCCCCCTGTAACGCAGATGTCTGAATTAAGGCTCCAATATAGGGAGTTGAAGCCCCTGGCATTTTGAATCTGGCTTGTCCATTGACTTCTATTGTACAGTATCTCGATATCGTGCATTGTGGTTTAAATTCGCTATAAAATGAAAGAATTTTCAGCCGCAAATTGCTTTAATAATTCTCGAAAAGGGATACAAATGTTTAGATTCCCGAAAAAACAAGAGCAATCCGATATGAGTAGCACATAATTTTCCCTACAGTCTCAATTTCATTATCTCTTTATTACTTCAACAATTTATTAAATTAAGTTTAATTGTGCAAAATAACAACCATGATTATTTGAAATGACACCGACTTTGCTCTTTTAATTCAACTGTTTTTGTCTTTTGGTAATTGGACGTATTTTCAAAGTCGGCGTAGCAAAAATTCGAAAAACTGCAACATCTCGAGAACAGCTTGTTCCAAAGCAATGGAATTTGTCTTTTCAAAAAATTACGTCAAAAATTATATGTGAAACAAGCATTTAATGCATACATTTGGACATACGTAGTTTTTTATTTCAGATTTTGGTGATTTTTGCGGGCCATTTCGGAAAAAAAGGCGGATTCCTTCTTTCGAATCGTACCAAAATGTAATCAGCACCAGGGTAATCCGAAAGTGATTTATCTACGAAATTTTGTGCAGTTTGGTCAATTAGTCTTTTAGCTAGAATGGATACATACGATTTTTGCAATTAGTCTTTTAGCTAGAATGGATACATACGATATTTGCAATTAGTCTTTTAGCTAGAATGGATACATGCGATTTTTGCAATTAGTCTTTTAGCTAGGATGGATACATACGATTTTGGCAATTAGTCTTTTAGCTAGAATGGATACATACGATTTTGGCAATTAGTCTTTTAGCTAGAATGGATACATACGATTTTTGCAATTAGTCTTTTAGCTAGAATGGATACATACAATTTTTGCAATTAATCTTTTAGCTAGCTAGAATGGATGCAAGCGATTTTTTCAATTAGTCTTTTAGCTAGAATGGATGCATACGATTTTTGCAGTTAGTCTTTTAGCTAGAATGGATACACACAATTTTATCAATTAGTCCTTTAGCTGGAATGGATACATACGATTTTTGCAATTAGTCTTTTAACTAGCTAGAATGGATACATACGATTTTTTCAATTTGTCTTCTAGCTAGAATGGATGCATACGATTTTTGCAGTTAGTCTTTTAGCTAGAATGGATATATACGACTTTTGCAATTAGTCTTTTACCTTGAGTGGATACATATAATTTTCGCAATTAGTCTTTTAGGTAGAATGGACACATACGATTTTTGCAATTAGTCTTTTAGCTAGAATGGATATATACGACTTTCTCAATTTGTTTTTGAGCTAGAGTGGATACATGTATTACACACACACACGCAGAGAAAGAGAGACAAACGTCACTCACGCTGAAAATAATTGTTTCGTGTTCTAAAGGCATCAAAACGTGTAGATCTGACGAAAACTCGAATTACGATTTTTGACATGATTCCAATACTTTCCCTATACATTACCATGCATTGCAGGGAAAGTAAGAAAGAAAAGAAAGGGGGAAATTGTACAAGAGATGAATACAAGAATATAGTTTTTTCGCCGCTATCGGTGCTAACTGCACCCCACAACAGCCGCGTTCCATGAAATGAGCAAACTGATTTTAGAGATCAGTGGTGCTGGTTCTCACTCCTTGTCGCCAATGCATTTCTCACTCTGATTAAACATAGTACAGCCTGTGTTCCAAGTAGCTCTAGGTTGAGGGCACACTTTTAGATCAACAATGGGGCAGAAATTAATATAGCTAGATTTACGATTTCTCGTACGTGAGGAAACAAAATAGGGGCTATTAAAATATTTTCCATATCTTCTTCAGAAATCTATCAATAATCAAATGGCTGAATCTTAGCACAGTGATAGTATCGTCGACAGAACAGAACATGTTGTTGTTGTTGAGACCCAGACCGTCCGACCTACCAGAAAGGTGTAAGGTAACTGTATGGACGGCCGGGAACAAGTTCTACTTAAAATCCCTATATATAGAACAGAACATGTGTCAATTCTCGATTAAGACGGCAATACTCAACACAGCGACAATAACAAGACACAATAATTAAGACGAGAATGTTCAACACACAGCGTCATGCATTATTAAAGACTTATTTTTAAAAAGTTGCAACTTAATTTTTCAAGTTTATTATTATTATTTTTTAATCATTTTTACTTTCCCTACACTATACGGTAATGTATGGGGCACAGACTACTATACAGACCTGTCACTCTCGATAGTTTCGTTTTCGCGGCCGCCATTAGAGATAGACCAAACATTGGGTTGGCGCGCTCTTGGCGATGGTCTGGTTTGTTCCGAGCGCTTGGCGATAGTCTGGTATGGTTCCAAGACGATTTTCAATGTTATAACCCTATTTCGCTCGGCGAAAACTTAGAACAACAGACTAGCGTGGTTTGAGTAACGTGGAAAAGGATTATTTGTAAGTGTTTAGATCATTTCATAGAAATGGATTGATAAAAGAAAACTGGTTGCGTTACAGGGTATGGAATTTATGTTTATTAAAATTGAAATAATTTTAGTTATCACCATTCTACATACGTGTTCATTATAAGTATACACGTGTTCATAAGTATACACGTGTTCATATAAGTATATTAGTGCTGTGTTATTACTGCCGGATTAGACTAAATTTTAAGAGGTAGTGGTATAATTAGTTAAAAAATATTTTCCGTATTTTTATAAAATGTGAAATAATTGATATTTGGATAACTTTTTCTTAGTTGAATGTGATATAGTATGTGTATATATTTATGTAAAATTTTTATTAAGTGCCTTATGGTGGAAAATTCCCCCCCCCCCCCTCGGGTAATTAATGAATGAGTTCCACAACTTCGATAGTGCATTTAGTTAAATTTGATATTTACTATATGAATATTTTTATATTTAAAAAAAAAGTCTATTATCAGTATCCCAGAATAAATTAAGGATCAAGTAATTAACGATCAACACGCTAGTATACTTTTTAGACTGAAAATATTATATAATATTTCAGTCTTTTGAGTATGTTAGCTTGTAATTTTTTGTGCATTATGTTTTATAGTGAGACAATGCAATGTGTGTATTTTTTAATCTATTTTATGATTATTTGAATTAAATATATGACTATGTTTATTTAAATATTCTTAAACTAATGAATATATTTATGTTGCAGATTAATGTATTTTTAAATCCTGATCCTTTCTATAGTTTCAAAAATTATAAAAGTACAGTCCTCAACATTTTGTTCCCCTCCCGTTTAAAAAAAAATCGCCAAGCGAGCGATAGCGCGCCAAATCTGGCAGACGCATCGTCGTTCAGTTGGTCCAACTCACGAGCTCTAGTGTCTATGCGACATCCCATGTTAAAAATGTTGCCATAGGGTCCTATGGGAGTGAACCTTCTGAATATAGTATTCTGTGGTATGGGGCAAGTATCTTTTGAAATCATGGCGGAAATCGGAATTTGTATCTTTGTCAGATCTACACGTTTCGAGCACACTAGAACCCAAAAAACTTTTCATTAGTATGACGTCTATCTGTCTATATATCTGTCGGCGCGCGTCTGTCTGCTTATATGTCTGTCTGTGCAATGTATGCATCCAGTCTAACTGAAAAGCTTATTCACGAAATTTCATAAAATTTGGAAAATAGGTCACGTGTGGGTTATCATGGTAATAAATATTTTTTGGTACGATATCCACTCTAGATGAAAACTAATCGATCACATTTTACAAAATTTGGAAGAAAAATCGCCTGTGGAATATTTTGGTGCTGATTAGATTTTGGTATGATTCAGAAAGAAATAATCTGCCCTTTTTTAGGAATTGCCCGCAAAAATTATCAAATTCTAAAAGAAGACTACATGTTCTCAAATGTATCAATTCAATGCTTGTTTTACGCATAATTTTTGAAGAATAAGACCAATCCCATAACCCACCGTTCACAAAAAAATTCAGTTTTTCCATATGTTTGCTACGTCGCCTTTGAAAATACGTCCGGTCGTCAAATAAAAACGAAAAGTCAAATAATACTTTACATGCAGTGTAATTTCATATAATTATCCATATTATTTTGTGACATCAAACTCAATTTATTGAATTATAAAAGAAAAGGGGAAAATTATTTTTTATCAATAGGGAAATTTATGCGCTGCCCATATCAGATTTTTTAAATGGAGTTTCTCTATCCTTGACAGGCTTAATTACTAGTCAAAAATAAATCAGTCACAATTCAGCAAATTTATTATCGGACAATGCATATCAGTAAATGGGCTCAGCACACAAGACCCGATATACTCTAAGTGAGGCTCGGGCAAACATTCCTCCGGGAGGCCCCCCCTTCACCTCTCGATGTATATGAAATGAACAAAAACATTTTTCAAAGTGTGATTGCATTTTAGAAACAGATATACAAATTGTGGTTTTTCCATATATTTAATAGAATTTAAATTATTGACAACTTTCTTATTATAGCCAAGCTAAATTAGTGCAATAATTCCTATATATACCAAAAATGAATTTTTCGCACAACAAACCTATGCCCAAAAGCATGCTTTTTCTTTTATTTTAAAGCAGTGGTCAATTTTTCGATGTTGCAAATGTATAATTTGGGAATCCTCTAATACGGGAGTCCGGGACAACGGCCCCGCATGTCCCTGCGTTAGTCGGCCTTGCCAGCCCGCACATATTTTATACAACCACGTAAAGCTATGAAATCATCTTGTAAAATTTAATTAGAACCACATATTCACATTTTAAGATTTTCGGTTAAGTATCATATGATTCATCATCCTACACAGCGGGCAAACATACCCAAATCATGTCCAATTCAAAACTAAGAAGTTTAGTCACTTGCATCTTCGTTGCAAGAAGTGTAGAAGTTTCAGGGAAACAGCAGATAGCGGCGAATAAACATTAAAAGCGCATAAATTAGAAACATATAAACGGTGCTTTACTGCAACACACTAAATGGTCAAAATAGATACGGTGCAGTGCTTTGTTATTCGACTTCTAAGTATATGGTAATGTGATGGGATAGTCAACATGGAAGATTTGATTAACTGCCTCTGCAACTGATATCAAAACTCTTAACGGACTTAGAGTAAATGCATTGTTTAAATGCATAATAATGTTAAAGTCATTTCACTGTTTAGATATCTGCATAGAGTAATAAATAATTACTGTTTCGTAGCACTCCCGCTTATGTTATAACCTACTTTATATGCAAATGCGTAAGAGACATACATTAATGGGCATGATCAATTTTAGTGAATATATTCATCAAATGAAACAATTTCTGGTGAAAATATTTATCTTTCCATATGAAGATTCTTTATATGACTTTGCATTTTATTATAGAACTCTGCATTTTAGGCCAATAATTTTTAAAATTCAACATTACTTTAATTCTTTGCGGTAATGGTTGCTATGGCAATGCTTCAAATTTCTAAGAGTTGTGGTTGCCACATGCTTATAAAAATATAATGTGAATATCGCCTGACTTTTTTATGATTGAATTTCATATTAATAATGCTTAACTCTGATCTATTGAAATAAATTAACAGGGTCATGTTCAGTCGCATATTTACTGGCGATCAAGTATGTGATAACAAACGAAGTCATTTTTTGTTATGAATAACATATATATTGTTAAGAAAATAACATTTTATATGTCCCAGATAAATACATTTTTACAGGCAGCCATACCTATTGCGTGAAAATAAAGTATATTTGAATTTTCAGGACAGAGTTGCCAGATTTGGTGATTTAATGCCAACTTGCCGACTTTTGGCAAGTTTTCGAACTTTCTAGAAATATCGAATAGTGTTGGAGATACATACGGTCAAATTTTATGGAGGGTATAAGGGAACCATGGCTCAGTTGAAGAGTAGTTGGCGTCATTTGAGCTGAATAGAATTTTGAGATACATTGATGTTTTGAGAATAATATCTGCTATATTGTGAACTAGCTGAACTAACTTTTGAACTTATGAACTAACACTTTTGTTATGAACTAGGAAGCTCTGCCCCCTGCACGCTTCGCTCGAACAACCCCCTTCGGCAGGTTTCGCCTTCTGCTCGCTGCGCTCGCTTCATATCTATCTTTTCTAAAAATTCTACTTTCAAAAATCTCTTTTTATCCCTGCCTATTTTATGCAGGAGGGAAAAGCAGGGATTTTTCTTATCCCAGGGAATCCAAAAACTACATTCCTTGATTTATTTCATGCCAAAACAGAGTTTAAATAGATAAACGGTTTCTGTTATCGTGTTACTTCATTATTTGTCTATAAATGTACCAAATTTCATATTCTTGTATGCTGTAATTTTTGCGTTATGAGACAGAGAAATCGCTATTAGTACCAAAAAAAAAAAATAAGTTCCGTTCAGAAGTACCTAAATAGTAAAATATCTCAAAAACTACATCGAAATTATAAAAGGGGCTCTGCTTTGCACCAATTCACCCATGTACGTACTTGCCTGCAGAAATTCGTGGTCTTACTAATGTTAGTCTATCCAGGACGCGAACTCGCAGATTAAATATTTTGTTTTGACTTTAAATATTTCTTAAACTACAATATATACCAAAAACGGTTTATTTCAGCGTATTCCGAAAAGATTTCTCTACAAGTGTACCAAATTATATATTTTTATATGTAATAGTTTTTACGGTACGAATCAAAGAATCTCGGGAAATGAGAAATTTGTCAAACAGCAGCGATGGCCGCTTCAGCTACTTTTTAAACACTTTACAACATAGGTGAAAAGTGTTTATGACTTTGTTCATTCTGTCTGTATGTCTGTCTGTCCGTTAGCACGATAACTGCCGTAAAAATGACTTTATCAAAATGAAATTTTAGTATGTTTTTCAGATGGTTTGTGGGACCTATGGGAATAAATGAATAATATCACCCAATTAGTTTTGGATTGAACCCGGGTTGAAAAAATGAAATACATTGAACCCTATGGGACATCATTTTTCAAACATTTTATAAGCGAATTTAAAATTCACAAATTGCTTCGAAAATTTTAAGAAATATTCAAATTATCCCATAAAATATATATACACCTGTCCTCCTATTTACACGGAAGATAGGTTCTGCACAAAACCGTGTAAATTGAAATCTTGGATTTTGCTAAGTAAAATCGTATAAAACGAAAATAACCCCAAAATGTGCATGATTCAGTCATTTATTTAAGTAAAACAAAAGTAAGACATCTTAGAAAACTTAAAATTATACTTAGCTTATAAAACAACAAACATATGAATGTAGCAATATAACATATTTAATTTATTTTACATTAGGAACAAAGAGCAAAAAAAGTAAACGCCCCTTAAAAGTTAATTATATGTTTAATCACTGTCATCACTTTCATGTACTATCTATCAGTCTTTTCTTTCTGATAGGTATGATGCCACTTTCATCACTTGAGCTTTCTTGATGCGATTCTGGCTCAATGGTTGACGAATTAGGCAAGATCTCGGGTTGACAAGACTTTGTCATAAAATCAGTAATTAACAATTGCGTAGGTTTTTTGGCTAAATCTTTATAGACCTCTTCATATTGATTTAAGCATTTACGTCTCGCTGGAATCGGAGACCTCGATCAACGTTTGTGTCATATTGTAAGAAATGGTTGCCCAATTTTCTTCCCAAATCAAGTCCTACGCTTATGATTCTCGCTGTGAACGCAACTGGTTCAGATTGCTCTTCATCAGAATCATTGTCTTCATCATGTTTGTTTGTTTCACGAATCATGTTAATTAAATCATCTTCAATCAATTCTTTATCAGCCATTATTTCTTCAATATCTGCCTGAGATAAATTTTCAAAACCTTCTCCTCCTATAGTATGGGCCAACTCAGTGATCTGAGAATATTCATGCTCTATTGGTGACTTATCATTTCCACTGTCAACAACATCCGGCCATATTGCTTTCCAGCAGGCGTTGATCGTTGATTGTTTGATCTGAGTGTATGACAGTCCAACATGCTTAACACAATCTAAAATTGTAAATTTCTTCCAAGCATCCATCAGAGTAAGAGATTCATCATTCTCCATTTGTTCTAAGATATACCTGAAAGTTTGCTTGATGTACAGTGCTTTAAAAGTCGAAATTATCACTTGATCTAACGGCTGTAATAAGGAAATTGTATTCTTTGGTAGAAAAACAACTTTTACATTTTCGTTTTGTAAATCAGGAGGATGACCTGGTGCATTATCAATTAATAGAAGAGCCTTAAAAGGCAATCCCTGTTTAGTTAAATAATTTTTGTATTTATTCCTTTGAATGATCGTGGTGATTTTGATTTGTTAATCACCAATGGTTTCATCATATAATCGCCAGAAGCATTGCAACAGAAATGAACTGCTATACGTCTTTTCGCTACTTTATGACCACTAGCTGATTTGTGAGATTTGGCTATAAAGGTTCTTTCCAGCATTTTTTTCCAGAATAATCCGGACTCGTCAGCATTGAAAACCTGATCAGAAGTGTAGGAGTTAGCGGCAATGATTTCAGGAAGTTTTGCCGGATATTGTTGTGCCGCATCCGAATCAGTAGATGCACTTTCACCTTTCATTCTCAGATTATGTAAAGAATGTCTTTGTTTGAATCTCTCGAACAACCCATGGCTTGCGGAAAAAGATACCTTCTTTTCATCGGACGAAGTCGACGGCGACTGATTCTTAAGTGATTGATAAATCTTCAAAGCTTTATTTGTAACAGCATTGGCATCGATCGTAATTCGCTTTTGAGTTTGGTCTTCTATCCATATCACTAAGGCTTTTTCTATATTTTCCATTGTAATATCTCTAACATATGAAGTCGTACTCATACTGCTGCAGGTTCCAGCTGCTACACTTTTTCTAATGGAGTCTTTTCTTATTGTCCTTATTGTGGCTTCATTTATGGAGTAAAATTTAGCAACATCCGTTACTCTTTCTCTATTACGTAAACGATCTAATATTTGAATTTTAGTTTCTAAAGAAATAAATTTTCTTTTCATTTGATTTTTCTTCAAATCCTTTGACATTATAGAACCTTAACAAATTTACGCAATCTATAAAGATGCAAGAAAAACTATAAATGTCGAAAACTTACCAGTTCAAAAGATAAACGCACAATAATATAAGCTTTGCTGCTAAAATGTTTCTGCACTATGTACATACTTGCATGAACCAGATAGCTTTACTGTTGTTGTTGTTGTTGTTGAGACCCAGACCGTCCGACCTACCAGAAAGGTGTAAGGTAACAGCTTTACTGTTGTGAAATACATACGGGGATTGCCCTATTACGGGGATTTCCCTATACGGAGATTCCCCAGTACGGGGATTCCCCTAAATGTATATATTTTACAACACCGGGAATCCCCTGTTGTTTTCATCAGTGTTACCAAAGGAATAAAATTCAAAAATGTCATCATTACATCATAGGCGTATATGGAGCGGAATATACATTTTCATCAATTTTTTGAAATCTGTTAATTTATAAACCGTGTAAAAGCGAAATCGTGTAAAACAAGTGCCGTGTAAATCGGGGGATAAGTGTATATATATATATATAAAATTCAGTAAAATAGGTTAAAAAGAGAAACACATATTCAATTAAATTCTGACTTTTGCTATATCCTCCAGAAAAAAAAGAGATATATTATATAATAAATATCTTTCCAAGAGTTGAATTATTTATATATAAGAGAAGATTCATATTTTAAAATAAGTATGGTAGATAACAATTTTTCAAATTTTTAAATAAAATAAATTATTATAGTATTGTGATGAATGAAACGATTGGAAAAATGTTCATGAATGAAATGCTGCTTTTATAGAGAGGCGATTTTTCGATTACGTCATTTGAATAAAGTTCATTTGTTTTCGATGAAGTTTTTAAATATAATAAATTATTGTAGTATTATGATAATTTAAAAAATATTAACGAGGAATGTATCGCATTTTAGAGATGTTTAAACCAGGCAATTTATATTTCAATGCCGTCATTTGAATGAAGTTCATTTTCTTCGATGAAGTTTTCAAATATAATAAATTAATATAGTATTGTGATAATTTTAAAAATAATACCGAGGAATATATCGCATTTCAGAGATGTTTATATAAAATTGCATTGAAGTTGGAAAGTGTTTCATAATCAATGCTTTATGCATGATTGATCTTTCTTGTTTAATATAGAGAGATAGCATATATATACATTGTTACGAATATGTAAAAAGTTTCACTTTGTCCAAGGTAAATAAATTTTATAGGCACCAATTCCTATTACATGAAAGTAGGATTGCTATATTTTGAATGTTCGGGACAAGACTGCCAGATTTGGTGATTTATCCTCAAACTGTCGCCCTTGGCAAGTTTTCGAATATACGTACCTTCTCGAAGTGTCGAATACTCTTGGAAATACAATCACTTGCTAGAAATATCTATGACGTGTATAAGGGAGCCATCGCTCAGTTGAAGTGTAGTTGACGTGATAAGAGCTAAATAGGTCTGTGAAATACGTCAGTGTTTTGAAAATAGTATCCGCTATATTGCGAACTAGCTGAGGATTTAATTACCGTTTTATTGTATCTGACGGTTGTTTAGTTATTTTTACTTTCCTTATATACATAATGCATAAGGGAAATATGGTGAAGGGTCGAAAATTTGAATTCGAGTTTTCAACGGGAGAGCACGTTTCAAGCATCGCTGATCACGAATCAAACATTTTTGAAGTGATGTCTGTGTGTGTGTGTATGTATGTGTGTGTATGTGTGTGTGTGAAAGTATGTGTGTGTGTGTGTGTGTGTGTGTGTGTGTGTGTGTGTGTGTGTGTGTGTGTGTGTGTGTGTCAGTGAGTCTGTGGAGACAATAACTGACGAACGAATGGACCGATTTGAACGAAATTTGTACAAAAATCACAATCCGTACACACTGGAAGTCTATTGTTTTTATACGTAATCGAATGTTCAGAACCCCCTAAATTTTCGAGTGAAATTTTGAAAAATCATCAAAAAATCCAAACTGCTAATAAAGTTACGCAAAATTACTGCTAATAAAATTACGCAAAATTACGTTTTTTTGTAATTTTTCATTAGGAAACGATTGACATAAATTTTAGAACGCTAACATGAACCGTTCTTAAGATATTGTACATTTTTCAAAAAAATTGTCAAAAAGTCATATAAAATAAAAAAAAATATGTCCTATTGAGAAACATGTTCACTCTTCATATGTAAATACCATGCAATAAATTTGGTGACATCATTCTCGTGGATCTAGCTCGTTCCATTCATGAAAAAAGATACTTTTTGAAATACTTTTATATTTGAATGTAAGTAGTCATTTATCTGCTGTAGGAATACATTATTTCTTCGTCCATAACGCTTGGCGAAATTTTGGCGACGAATTTGGTGGAATGTTGCCAATTTGGCGACTTTTTTAAATGTTGCTAAGTTAACAAAAACTCGCCAAATGGATAAAAATGATGCTAAATCAATGATGACTCATTGATGATGACGACATGGAAAATGACGACTCATTGATGATGACGACATGGAAAATGACGACTCATTGATGATGACGACATGGAAAATGACGACTCATTGAAGAAAATTCAATATCTTGGAAAGAATATAAATGACAACTATAAAAATAATCTATTTTTTCTTACTGTAAAAGTAGTAAATTTATTGCATTATATAAAGAAAGTCATGTGCTGCCCACGTCAGATTTTTTGAGAAAGTTATCCAGCTATTCGATGTATATTGTTCCTGTTGACACCTATAAGTATTTTTAAATAAAAACTTTAGTTATCCAGATATTTGCATTCATTCATCCTGAGAGTACCGTACTCCAATGGATCCAGAGCATACTCTGTACTAAATATCATACCAATATGGTCAAAGTATCCGCTAAATTCGGAGCATTACGAAAAATGCAAATACTTTGGACCCTTATATCTCTAAATCGTTAGATAAAAATGTAAATAGTTTATGCTTATTTTCTCCGAAATCGTGTATCATTTATGAATATACAAAGATAATTTCAATATTTTAATATTTTGAATTAACATATTTATTTATTTATTTATTTATTTTTCAAAATAAATAAATAAGTAAAATGTTTTTGTTCAAACGAGTTTTTATTTTACTTTGCTAACTTTCATTTTTCAAAATTGTATATTCTAAGTTTCTAACTATAAAATATATATCATCTACATCTACAATGCTAATCTTCTAAATCAAAATACCTTCTATAAAAGATAAATATAAACAGGCAGCGACAAAAATGATCAGTTTGTCTACAAATATATTAATACAGAAGCTATATGTCTAAGATCTTATATTATTCGAAGAATAGCCCTGTTAGGCTAAAAAACATTGAAAATTTTTCGTTTTACTTTGCTAACTTTCATTCTTCAAAATTGTATATTCTAAGTTTCTAACTATAAAATATATATCATCTATTTCTACAATGCTAATCTTCTAAATCAAAATAACTTCTATAAAAGATGAATATAAACAGTCAGCGACAAAAATGATCAGTGGGTCTAAAAATGTATTAATACAGAAGCTATATGTCTAAGATCTTATATTTTTCGAAGAATAGCCCTGTTAGGCAAAAAAACATTGAAAAATTTTCATTTTTAAAGTTTGCAATGATTAAAACTCAAAAATAAAAATGCTAGCAAAGAGAAACAAGTGAAGAATTTGTAGCCCTTGAAATCCCTATAGGGAATAATTAGATAAAATTAGATATAATTGGATTTCAGATCGAGTTCGGTTTCGGATCGGATCATTAGTTTTTGAAGTATAGGGATTATAATTTTGTATTGTAATATTTTGAACAGGTTTCTAAAAGTTGTTCCAATTTCTATATTTTAATTTTTTTAACTGTTTTGAAAACGTACAAAGAGAAAGACCACCCGAAAAGATTGCAGACGATGTTCAAATTAAAAGTGTCAGATCCTGTAAAAGTCCGAGATTCCATCTGATCCGGGTGACTTACACAACCTAATGATGTTCCAAAGTTGATACTCCAAAATTGTGTTATAGTCATCTTTTGTGCATATAAAACTTTATATATTTTATATTAATAAAAATTAGTTTCCGATTTAATCTTTGTATATTCATATTTCAAACTGGAAAAACATATGATTTATATAAATTAGAATATTAATTACCTCGATACGATTTGTCGATTAAATGAGGATCAATATTTATACAGTATATGGATACATTACTAAAAAATCTGATGTGGGCAACACATGACTTTCTTTATATAATGCAATGAATTTATTACTTTTACAGTAAAAGAAATCTAATGTGGGCAACACATGACTTTCCTTATATAATGTAATGAATTTACTACTTTTACAGTAAAAAAAATAGGTTTTTCTTATAGTAGATACTAATATTATTTCCAAGATATTGAATTTTCGACAATTAGTCGTCATTTTCATTGATTTAGCGTCATTTTTATCCATTTGGCGAGATTTTCGTTAATTCGGCAATATTTCAAAAAATCGCCAAGTTGGCGACATTCCGCCAAAGTCGTCGCCAAAACCTCGCCAAGCGTTGTGCACTAAGAAATAAGTTATTCTTACAGCAGATAAATGACTATTGGCGTTCAAATACAAATGTATTACTCAAAGTATCTTTATTCATGAATGGAACGAGCTAGATCTACGAGAATGATGTCACGCAAGTTATCGCATGGTATTACATATGAAAAGTGAACATGTTTCTCAATAGGAAATATTTCTTTTATTTTATATGACTTTTGATAATGTTTTTGAAAAATGTACAATATGTCGAGAACGGTTCATGTTAGCGTTCTAAAATTTATGTCAATTGTTTTCTAATAAAAAATTACATAAAAAATGTCTGTTTGCGTAACTTTATTAGTGGTTTTGATTTTTTGACAATTTTGTCAAAATTTCATTCGAAAATTTAGGGGGGGGGGTTCTGGGCATTCGATTGCGTATAAAAACAATAGGCTTCCTGTGTTTACGGATTGTGATTTTTGTACCAAATTTGGTTCGAATCGGTCCATTCGTTCGTCAGTTATCGTCTCCACAGACTCACTGACACACACACACACACAGACATCACTTCAAAAATGTTTGATTCGTGATCAGGGATGCTTGAAACGCGCTCTCCCGTCGAAAACTCGAATTCGAATTTTCGACCCCGTCACAATACTTTCCTTATACATTATGTATATAAGGAAAGTAATAAATGTATATTATTTGCAGTTTTACTATTTCGATATATTCTGTGTCAAGGTTGCGAATATTTCGAAATATCTTACTGCTAGGTTCAAACTTCTAAAAGAAAAATGCCAAATTTTTGTTAAACTGGAATCTTGAGTGTTTAATTATAAAAATAAACTATAAGTGGCTTCACCAATACAAAAATCGCCATCTAGCAAACCCCGATAAATATAAAATCCCTGACAAAATCAAAATTGGCGCTGATTCCAGTCCGATGGAGCCGAAATGGTTTTGAGTGATGCAAAATAAAACTCACCTTTTGTAATAACTAAAAAAAAAAAACTTCGAACTCCTCCGTGACGTCACCAATGACGAAATGCTAAGCTCACACGACGTCAGGCTGACAACTTTCTGATTGGTTACCGGATTGATGACCCAACCTTATATTAAAGTACCTTGCTGAACATGTTGGACGAGTATTTTTGAAGCTGGTTTTAAAACGTTGTTGATATGTTGTTATTACGATATTGATGGTTTAAAGTGTTATATTAAGGCGAATAGAAGATTAGGAGTGTAATTGCAATATGTTAATTGTTATAAATAGTGTATATATAGGTATTTTAACGTTTGTAAGGCTGTGGTCTTATGGGATTTTCTACGAGTTGTGCAGATTAGCGCGGATGAACGATGGTTTTTCAAAGTTCCAGAAATGGTATGTTACTCCACTCTGGGTGCTAAAAGTATTTTATAAACGCTGCTTATACTGTCTAGAGAGCCTATACTGTCTTACTTCATTTTACTTACTATTTACTGCAATATAACTGCTTTTAATCTTTGTGTGTTATAATGGCTGATGGAAAAGATTTGGTCTGTGCATTCTTATCGAACTGATAGAAAGGCCGACGTTGATTCTTCTAATTTTCCAGTTTTTAAGCTATTCATACCAACTTTTAAGCTATTCATATGGATCCAATGCACGATCTGAGCTATTTAAGACCTTGTGGAATATAGTCTAGATAAATTAATGTAATTAAAGCTTGAAATATAAAGTAAAGGATACTTGAAATTTCAAAGTTCACGATATCTGCTTGGTATATTAACGCTTGATGTGAAAAATTTTCATGCCATCTGAGAATATTAATGCTGAATCTGAATACTCACTTTGCCTGGGTACCTGAAGGTGTATATTGATCAACGCACTTTACGGTTTGCGGAATATTAGATTTCCAAGTATGGAAGCTATCTATGATTATCAATGTTTATATTCCCAAAAGTGCAATATTACAGTATTTAAAGATCATCAAGAGTTCGTTATGGATTATACTTCTACATTAAAGGTACGGAACATTGTTCTTCTATTATTGCATATTGCTAAACTGTGATTTTACTGTTATAAGTCTTTTGATTTGGAAAGCAAATGCCAGTGGCTCTCAAGCTGCCAGTGTCTTTCACTGGGATATTGAAACTTTTTTTTCCTTCTAAGATGTTTATATTAAATGGAAATATTTTTTGTATTGCTCTTTATTACTTTCCTTATATACATAATGTATAAGGAAAGTATTGTGACGGGGTCGAAAATTCGAATTCGAGTTTTCGACGGGAGAGCACGTTTCAAGCATCCCTGATCACGAATCAAACATTTTTGAAGTGATGTGTGTGTGTGTGAGTATGTCAGTGAGTCTGTGGCGACAATAACTGATGAAAGAATGGACCGATTCGAACCAAATTTGGTACAAAAATCACAATCCGTAAACACTGGAAGCTTATTGTTTTTATACGCAATCGAATGTTCAGAACTCTCCTAAATTTTCGAATGAAATTTTGAAAAAATCGTCAAAAAATCAAAACCACTAATAAAGTTACGCAAATAGACATTTCTTATGTAATTTTTCATTAGAAAACGATTGACATAAATTTTAGAACGCTAACATGAACCGTACTCGAGATATTGTACATTTTTCAAAAAAATTATCAAAAAGTCATATAAAATAAAAAATATATATTTCTTATTGAAAAACGTGTTCACTTTTCATATGTAATATCATGCGATAAATTGGTTGACATCATTCTCGTGGATCTAGCTCGTTCCATTCATGAAAAAAGATACTTTGAGTAATACTTTTTTATTTGAACGCCGATAGTTATTTATCTGCTGTAAGAATAACTTATTTCTTAGTGCATAACGCTTGGCGAGATTTTTTCGACGAATTTAGCGGAAGGTCGCCAACTTGGCGACTTTTTGAAATGTTGCCAAATTAACGAAAATCTCGCCAAATGGATAAAAATGACGCTAAATCAATGAAAATGACGACGAATTGTCGAAAATTCAATATCTTGGAAAGAATGTTAGTATCTACTATAAGAAAAACTTTTTTTTTTTTTACTGTAAAAGTAGTAAATTCATTACATTATATAAGGAAAATCGTGTTGCCCACATCAGATTTTATACGTTGTGAACGGAAGGGACACCTTTCGCAATAAACTATTTGAATCATATTTGGTAATTTTGATTGAAAAATTAAGTGCAAAATAAAATTTAATATAACGTGGTTATTTTCTAGATCGTAAAACTAAATAAAGGTTTATCAGCTAATATGTTTTATTACTATGTGCTTTTATGTATAGATATTTCAGAAAATTGTTTGTTTTTGGGGATTTTGTTAAGCATTTTCAACTTTTTACAACGTTCTCTTTGTTTAATTAAAAGCAATTATTTGTGACTGAAGTTATTAAACTAATGAATTAAACTAAATCCAATGGTTCAAGAGGTAGCGGTTTTATACGCTAAGTTTAAACCTTTTAAGGTTTTTGTGATTTATTGATTTATTCGTGACTCTAATCGTAAATTCATTACCTATTGTTCTTTCCCGATCTTATTTTTGCACATCCTGTTTTTTTAAAAGTATATCTGTATTAAAGTTTTTGTATTTTATCAGCTATTTATTTTATTATACAAAATTTCCTTTATACAAAATTTCAATTAAACGTTTGAGGGCTCGGCTGATCCGGAGATTAGGTCACCTTGGTTAAATCGGAGAAGACGCCACGCACTTTGTGAGGTTAAATCGGAGAAGACGCCACGCACTTTATGTTGCAATCTGGTAACCTCTTGTATCGGATGTTTTCGGCGGAAATTGTGTAGCATCCAATAAGAATACGTTTTTGTGTTTGCTACACTTTTTTGATGTAAAAGAACATTTCTATCAATATTTTTGGCCATTGTTGTGCGTGTTTGCTTGTTCTTTCGTTATTTGATTTATTTTGTAATAATTATTCATTTTAGTTTTGCGGATTTGCTTTTGTCTTCGATTATATTTCCCTTATGTCTTCTGGTATGCGCGAGCAAATGGAAGGTGAGTGTAGTGTATGCACATATAAAATTGTAGCATATTCTGAGTCTGGGCGCCGCAGGCGACCGTTCCTAATAAACCGGAGATCACTGGGGGTCCCGTTCCGGTGTAGAACGACCTTTAGGTCGAACCCCTGCCCCTGTACGGACCACTGGTACATACGGACCACTAATACATCCGTTCCACAATTTTCGATCTTTAGATCAAATCCCTGCTCTTACACGGACCTGTAGGTCGAACCCATTCCTTTATATGGATCCTCAGTTAGATGGAGAAAGCGATCTTGATACGTACGATATGCACAGATAAAATTGTAGCATAAAAATTTTAAATTTTACAAAAATCTGATTTTGGAACGTTTACATAAGTATTATTAATTTTTTTATTCTGCAGTTTTATAAAGTTATTTAATTTTCTTAAAATACACAAAAATCTTATTTTGTAACGTTTTTTTGAGTATTATTCACTGTTATTTAAGTTAAATTAAATTATCATTTGTATTAGAAAATCTTTTTTAGAACAAACACAATAGTCTGTCTTTAGAAACAGGGTTCTTCTACCAAAACATCATTTTGGTAGGAGGAGCCTATTTCTAATGACGGTAAATGACATCACTGAGGATGGGTGGAGCCAATTTCAAAACACGGAAGAAAGCGCCAACCACAGGCCAACTTGGCCCGATTTTGTACTTAGAAAAAAATTTGCGGTGACCTAATCTCCGGATTTACCGAGGGCTCTTACGAACATTAGATTGCGTTTGAAAACAACAGGTTTCCAATATTCACTGATTGCAATTTTTGTGCCAAATTTCATTATAACATGTGTGTGGGGGGGGATCTTCCGAATATTCGATTGCGTTTAAAAACAACAGGCTTCCAGTATTAACGGACTGTAATTTGTGTACCAAATTTCTTTCGAATCGCTTCATTCGTTCGTGTGATATCATCCCACAGACTCACGGACATGCACATATACATCCCCACAAAAACGATCGATTCGTGTTCAGAGATGCTTGAAACGTGCTCTTCCGTCGAAAACTCAAATTCGAATTTCTGACCCCGTCACAATTATTTCTTCATACGTTATCCAAAGTATATAAAGCAAACAATAGATGGACATACTAAGTGATAAAAATGCTCAATATGAGATCCAGTCTTTAAATCAGTAATTTGTTTATAAAAAAATCACAGTTTTGAGCATATAGTTAACCAAGTTGAAGGAGATTGAAAATTTTCTGTTTTAAATATTGCAATGCTCATATCTCTGTAACTGAAAGTACTAGTTACGAACACTCAGCGTGTTATTAGTATCCGTTTCAACGCAATATAAATATATACAATTGCATTCTGGATTGGATTCTTAATTTTAACATATAGAGGTTATGATTTCAATTTTTAACACTTCACAGTATAATTCAAAACTATTTATGACTTTGTTCATTCTGCCTGTCTGTCTGTCCGTTCGCATGATAACTACCGTAAAAACGACTTTATCAAAATGAAATTTTAGTATCTGGTTGAGACGGTCTGTGGGACATATGGGAATGTAAAAGAATAATATATCATCCAATTAACTTTTGATTGAATCTAAATTGAAAAATTTAAATACATTGAAAGCTATGGGACCTAATTCTTCAAACATTTTTTAAGCGAAATTAAAATTCACAAATTGCTTCAAAAATTTTAGGAAATATTCAGATTATTCAATAAAATACATAAAAAAAATTCAGCTAAACATGTTCGGTAGTTTTTATAAATAAAAATTAACATAATAATTACACCCATATTATATGAAGATATCACGTGATCCACTTCCAAATAGAATATGCATCTTTTTTTTAAGTGTCAAAATCGTGATTTTTAAAGTTCTTTTTAATTTATACTTAATGTTGCATCCGTCCTAAAGCCGCTTTATTTTTGCGTAATTTCTGTGCATCTATATACTGCGCCAACTCAATTTCAATATTTTTGAGTTTAAGTGCATGGAGTTAGAAAGCACATTTTCCTCCATGGTTTTAAATTTTAATGTAAAATAAATTATTGTAGGACTGTGATAATTTTAAAAATATCACCGCTGAATGACAGGAATAGGATAAAAGTTTATGAATGAAATATTCACTGCTTTTATATAGAAAGTCAGACGATTTATATTTCGATGAAGTCATTTGGATAAAGTCCATTTTTTTTTCGAGGAAATTTGAAGTTTTCAAATATAATAAATTATTGTAGTATTGTGATAATTTAAAACATATCACCGCTGAATGTATCGCATTTTAGAGATGTTTAAATAAAATTGCATTTCAGTTGGAAAGTGTATACATAACCACTGCTTTATGCATGATTGATCTTTCTTGTTATTATTTTGAATTGTTTCGAAAACCTGGTTCTAATTTCAATAGATATACGCTCATAACTTCGAAATATTCAGCTGTTTCAATTACGTGTCTTACTTGAGTTACAATTTGCACATATTATCTGTTGTGAACAACATAAATGAGTAAAAATAACGAACAAAGTAATTGAACTTTATTGGTTTATATTTTACAAAACGTCATTCACTCAAATCCATTTCGTCTTCATCTGTCTGGAACCAGCCCCAAATTTTTTTCTCATACGTAATATTGAGAAAATATTCTTTTCACGAAAATGTTCAATTTCGAGATTTTGATGGCAATATATGTTACGACCTATTGAACACGTTTTGACTCTTTTTGTAGTGATGTCCCTCTGTCTGTCATTCTTGTATTCACAATTTTTTATGTTCACGATAGCAGCCCCAAATATTAATGGATTTTAAAATCAAAGACAACCAAATATGTGGTTAAACAGTCATTTATTAAAATCGCCTTATTATGATGTACACAATCACATAGCCAAAACGCTTTCGGATATTATCATGCCCTTCATATAGGTGGCGAAGTAAAATAAAGTGTGAATAAGTGCCTAAATATAGGCCATGATGATGTCCAAAAGCGCTTTGACTATGTGATTGCGTACGTCATAATAAGGCGATATTAATAAATGACTTTTTAACCACTTATTTGGTTGTCTATGAGTTTATTGGCTGGCGTGTTTGCCATGATGTTTATATTAATGTATTTTCATAAAACTTTATATTCGGCTTCTTTATCAAAACATTTAGAACTATATAACATGTTTTTAAATTGGGCCGAAAACTTTGAAATTTTATATTTTTACTTGCCCTGCAATACATGGTAATGTATAGGGAAAGTAATGGAATCATGTAGAAAATCGCAACTCGAGTTTTCGACGGATCTACACGTTTCAAGACCTCTAGAAAACGGAAAAACTATTTTTAGCGTGACGTCTGTGTATGTGTCTGTCTGTGTCTATGTCTGTCTATGTGTCTCTGTGTATGTGTTTGTCTGTCTGTCTGTCTGCGCAGATTTTGTATCCACTCTAACTAAAAAACTAATGGACCGAATTTCATAAAATTTGGCAGGTATGTCACTTGTAGGCGAATCTGGTGCTGATTAGTTTTGGGTAGGATTTGAGATAAAAGAACCGCCTATTTTTGCGAAATGTCCCTCAAAAGCCTATATTCACTCTAGCTGAAAAATAATGGATAGAATTTCACAAAATTAGGTACATAAGTCGCTTGTGGGTTACTCTGGTGCTGACTAGATTTCAGTATGCTTCGGAAAAAAATAATCTGCCTTTTTTTCGAAATGACCCGCAAAAATCGTCGAAATCTAAAGTAAAAACTACGTATGCTTAAATATATCCATTAAATGCTTGTTTTATACGTAATTCTTAACGACGAAAAGAATAAGACCACCCCATTACACTAGGACTAGCCGTTCTCGAGATATTTTAGTTTTTTCGTATTTTCTCTACGCCACCTTTGAAAATAAGTCCAGTTACCAACCGAGAACGAAAATTGAATTAAAAGTGAATTAAATTTAATTAAAATAAAGAAAATTTGGATATAAGTCTGCAGGGAGAGTCATGTGCTGCCCACATCAGGTTTTTTTAGAATGGCAGCATAGGGTTAATTTTGACATAATAATGCATAAAAAAATTTATTGATGTCTCAATAATCATGAGGCTTAATAGTCTCAATCACTGTTGTGAAAACTCGTCGCAATGCAAATTTTTTGTTCATGACATCATTAGTGAATTATGGTATCAATCGAAATATTTGTTTAATCCCTTTAAAGTGAAAAGTAACACGCTATGGTTCTAGTAATTTGGACTCAAGATACCGATTTTTCAAATATTTTCTCGTAAAATTTGAAAAAAAAAAAATTAAATAATGGTATGAGAAATTTGGTTGAGCCACACTTCAGTTAATTTCAAATGTGTGTTTAGGCTTGAGGTCAATTTTAAAGAAATGTTGTAGGTTTTAATTTCCTAATCTACACAGGGCTTTGCCAAACTTGGGTCGAAGTCCTTTTGCCACAATTGCAATCATCAACTATTGAATGCTGGCAAGCGTATAAAAAATCGAAAACTGGGCCATAACACCACAAATGCTTCCATCTGCAATGTCAGTGCAATGGTAGTAATGATAAAACTCTTATGAATGAAACGTTTGAAAATGCCATATCGCTTTAAGACTTATATCTAGATGTTACTAGTGTTAGTAAAGCGCCAGTATTTTCCATTTGACACCATAGAAAGGTATATTATTGAGTATATGTACAGGGTGCCCCAAAAGTCCTTGACACATTTTAAAATTGAATATAAACTCAAGTAACTGCCGTACGATAGTGAGGTTTAGACTAAAATGCTTTATACGTTGAAAAGTTTTGGGTGCTTCAGTAAATTTTCTGCCCTGTCCGCGCTTTGCTAACTTTCACGGCACACATATTTCGCCGAAATTCTGCTCAAACAGTTGCGAAATATTTTCTTATAGATAAAATGCTATTCTTAGATTATATTAAAACTAAATTTAATACCTAATAAAACATAGAATATATGTTTTATTTTAATTTGAAATATTTTTGGTGCTCCCATCCGTTGTCGTAATTTAATTCATACCGACTATTTTTATTTTTAATGATCATTTTTAAATGTCTATTCCTTCTAATACGCTATTAAATACAACAACAGATTATATATAATGCCATAATCACGGAAACGTAATTGAACTTGGACTTGAAGATAAAGTAACTTTAAGACAAAACTGCAGTCCTCCGTGATGTACATTCAGATCCCTTATCAAATTTATAGAATGATAAATTACCTTTCCGTGATTGTGGCATTATTATATATGATATGTTGTTGTTTTTAACACTGTATTAGAAGGAATAGATATTTAAAAATGTTCATTAAAAAATAAAAATAATCGGTATGAATTAAATTACGACAACAGATGGCAGCGCCAAAAATATTTTGGATTAAAATAAAAAATATATTCTATGTTTTTGGGGGCAATAAATTTAGTTTTAATATAATCTAAGCATTGCATTTTATCTTTCAGAAAATATTTCGCAACTGTTTGAGCAGAATTTCGGCGAAATATGTGTGCCGCGAAAGTTAACAAAGAGCGGATAGGGCAGAAAATTTACTGACGCTCACCCTTAAGCAAATAAAAAAAAAATAATTGCGAACTTTGCCCATAGATGGCACTGTACCTTAAAAATACCAAAAGAAGCATAAAAACTGAGCTGTAATGATGGAATTAGGTTCAAAGTACCAACCTACGCAATGAGCTTTTTCGGTGGGAATTGTCATTTCTTATTTCTCAGTGACAGTGTCAAAACGAATCTGAAGCAAGAAAGATCAATCATGCTTAAAGCATTGACTATGAAACACTTTCCAACTTCAATGCAACTTAAATACTAGTCAGTTTTGACTAGTATTTTCCAACTTCAATTTTATTTAAACATCTCTAAAATACAATACATTCCTCGGTAATATTTTAAAACGTATCACAATACTACATTAATTTATTATATTTGAAAACTTAAACATTCATCGAAAAAAATTAACTTTATTCAAATGACGGCATTGAAATATAAATTGCCTGGTTTAAACATCTCTAAAATGTGATACATTCCTTGGTAATAATTTTAGAATTATCATAATACTGCGATAATTTATTATATTTAAAATCTTCATCGAAAACAACTGAAATTCATTCAAATGACGTCATAGAAAAAATAACACGCCTGGCTCTCTCTATAAAAGCAGCATTTCATTCATAAATAATTTCCCATGTATGTCATTCATAACAATACTGTAATAATTTAATTTATTTAAAAATTAAGACCATGGAGCTACAAGTAATTAAACTCTATGCGTAAAACTTCATCGAAAAAAATCTTCCTTCTCTTTATAAAATCAATGAAAATTTCATTCATATCAGCTACGCAGACTCCATGAACTAAATGATTTTATGTTAAAGAAACACAGCAATTCTAATACAACTCATTCTACATATTTTGCTGTTTACATTTATCATAGGTGAAAAATAGGCTTCGTTGTAGAAAAAATCAAATTTGGATGAGTATTTAAACTCAAATATATTGTAATTGTGCTGTTTCAGTATGTAGATGCACAGGATTTAAGCAAAAATAAAGTGGTTTTAGGACGGATACAACACTCAATATGAATTATAAAGAATAAAAATCACGATTTTGAGACAAGATGGATGCCATATATCATTTTGAAGTGCGCCACGTGATCTTTTCATATCATGGTCACGTGATCGCTTCATATAAGAGGTGTTATTATTTTAATTTTTATTTAAAAAACTACTGAATATATTTTGCTGAATTTTTTTTTATATATTTTATGGAACAATTTGAATATTACCTAAAATTTTCGAAGCAATTTGTGAATTCTAAATCCGCTTAAAAAATGTTTGGAAAATTAGGTCCCATAGGGCTCAATGTATTTCATTTTTTCAACCCGGGTTCAATCCAAAACTAATTGGGTGCTATTATTCATTTATATTCCCATAGGTCCTACAGACCATCTGAACAACATACTGAAATTTCATTTTGATTAAGTCATTTTTACGGCAGTTATCGTGCTAACGGACAGACAGACAGACAGAATGAACAAAGTCATAAACACTTTTCAACTTTGTTGTAAAGTGTTAGAAACCACAGATATATATAAACATTTGAACCATCTATGGGCAAAGTTTGGAACTAAATATTTTATTTGCTTAACCAAAAAGCATTTTAGTCCAAACCGTACGGCAATTACTTGAGTGTATATTCAATTTTAAAATGTGTCAAAGACTTTTGGATCACCCTGTATTTTTGATTACTTTTTAATTACGATTTCCTAATTATCAGTACAATCCATTAATATTTTTTCACAGTTGTAGGACAGAGTTCAGAAGATGGGTATATAAAACTAAATTGAAAGGTAAAATAATTTTGAATAGGTAGGAATATTCCTTATTGTTTCAGCTCTAATGCGCATTGCGCTAATAATCTACTTCTACAAAATTGACAGTTTAAATAAACATTTTAAGCCTTTCACCATAGAAATGCGTACAATGCAGGGACGCTTGTCTTATCGCAGCGCCACCTGAATGATTGTATCAAATGATATTGGCATTTTCTGAGCAAGGAGTTTTAACTCGTTACCTTTACCTCCATAGTTTGCACTCTTTGTATTTGTTCAACGAGTAGATCAGACATTGTTATTATTTCTGTTAGGACAAAATACAGGTGATAATATTAATTGGTGATAATATTAATCAGGTGATAATATTAATTTGCAAGTCAATTTAGCCCAGAGCTATGCATGTTGTGTCTGTTTCTCGATTATGACTTTGCATTTAATAGCAAAATTAAACACACATCCATAACAGAAGGTCTTTATTTCACTTCCTTAAGACGTACAAAAGTTTAACAAGAAAGATCAATCATTAATGCTTAAAGCATTGATTAAGAAACACTTTCCAACTTCAATGCAATTTTATTTAAACATGTCTAAAATGTAATACATTCCTCGGTAATATTTTAAAACTTCTCACAATAATACTTTGATTTATTATAGTTGAAAACTTAAACATTCATCCAAAAAAATGAACTTCATTCAAATGACGGCATTGAAATATAAATTGCCTGGTTTAAACATCTCTAAAATGTGATATATTACTCGGTAACAATTTTAGAATTATCATAATACCACGATAATTTATTATATTTAAAAACTCCATCGAAAACAACTGAAATTCATTCAAATGACGTCATAGAAAAAATAACACGCCTGGCTCTCTCTAAAAAAGCAGCATTTCATTCATAAATAATTTCCCATTCATGTCATTCATCCCAATACTATAATAATTTATTTTATTTAAAAATTAAGACCATGGAGCTATAAGTAATTTAACTCTATGCTTAAAATTTCATCGCAAAAAATCGTCCTTCTCTCTGTAAAGTCAATGCATATTTCTTTCATATCAGCTATGCAGACTCCATGAGCTAAATTCTTTTGCATTAAAAAAATACAGCAATTCCTATACAACTCATCCTACATATTTTGCTGTTTACATTTCACATAAGTGAAAAATAGGCTTCGTTAGAGAAATAATCAAAGTTGGATGCTCATTTAAACTCAAATATATTGTCATTGCGTTGTTTCAGTATGTAGATGCACAGAATTTAAGCGAAAATAAAGAGGTTTTACGACGAATACAACACTCAATATGAATTAAAAAGAACTTTAAAAATGACGATTTTGAGACAAGATGGATGCCGTATTATATTTTGAAGTTGGTCATGTGATCGTTTCATATCAAGGTCACGTGATCGCTTCATGTAAGAGATGTAATTATTATTTTAATTTTTATTTAAAAAACTACTGAATATATTTCGCTGAATTTTTTTTATATATTTTATGGAACAATTTGAATATTATCTAAAATTTTCGAAGCAATTTGTGAAATTTAAATCCACTTAAAAAATGTTTGAAAAATTTGGTACCATTGGATTCAATGTATTTCATTTTTTCAACCCGGGTTCAATCCAAAACTAATTGGGTGATATTATTTATTTATATTCCCATAGGTCCTACAGACCGTCTGAACAACATACTAAAATTTCATTTTGATTAAGTCATTTTTACGGCAGTTATCGTGCTAACGGACAAACAGACAGACAGACAGACAGACAGAATGAACAAAGTCATAAACACTTTTCAACTTTGTTGTAAAGTGTTAAAAACGTCTTAAGGACGTACAAACGTCTTAAGGAAGTGCAATAAAGACCTTCTGTTATGGATGTGTGTTTAATTTTGCTATTTTAACATCAGACTTTATGCCAAATTATTTATTTACATTTAATATTATACAAGTATTTTATAAACAAATAATTCTAACTTCGAATTCACAAATCGAATTTAGCAACAATAAATCCTTAAATTGCAAATTAAACTAAATGCATATATTTCTGTAATGCGCGGAATACCCTTATGGAATATGCTGGAAAATACTGAATTTACATACTTGGGACTTTTATGGTCAATTGCGCATTATGTTTGGGCTACCTCATTGAAAATATGTTTTTTTTTTTTTTTGAAAATATAATATATTTTTACTAATTTATTTTTGCATAATTGACAATTTAAATAAATATTTTAAGACTTTCATATAAATATATACAATACAAGGGGGCGCTTATCTTATCGCAGCGCCACCTGAATTATAGTCTCAAATAATATTGGCATTTTATCAGTATGGAGTTTTAACTCCTTACTTTACCTCCATGATTAAGTTCATTTTAATGGAGAGTACAAATGCTTGGCTGGAACAACCAACTTGGCAGGACGCCTTTAAAGTGAACATGACGTTAATGCATCGTTAAATTGAATTAATAAGGGCGAATGCATCTTCGCAATTCAGATAACAATAAGCAGTTCAGATAGCAGTGCTCTGCATTGTTATATCCGGGCAACTTGAGAATGGAGTACGATGGTTAATATATTATAAAGTTACATAACGGATAGGATACACCGATTTCAAATAAGAATTTAGGATGTAGGACTTAGGAAGTAGGAATTATTTTTGGATTGTCAAGATGTTTAAAAAATATTGCAGGTCTACATATTTCTTTAAGAAATGATTCAAATAAAGAAAACCTGTAGACAACGACCATTGTTTGGGCACATGATATGTTTTAGTAAATTAAGTGTGGCTCCACTCGACTTTCTCATACTAGAATTATTAGCAGAAATTAGTGTTTAATTGTAAAAAAAAAATAGTTCTAAAAAATGTAATGTTGGTATCAATGATCGTAATTGTAGCTCATTGCCCTTCTTTCTAAAGGCTCAAAAAATCTTACGATTGGTATCCAGTTTGGCAATGTACTTCAGGGGGAAGGAACTACCCCCCCCCCCTACCGAAAGGGGATAATGACGTCACGAACACAAAATTTATATCGCGGATTATTTTCACTGCAATAGTTGAAACTATTAAGTTTTGCGATCATTCACTCACGCATAACTCCTTTTATGCTGCTATGTTATGGAAATAAAAAACTTGGAAACTTGAAATATAAAAGTTTTCGCTCGAATTTCAAGATATTCTATCTAGTCCTAGATCATTCGTTGACAAAGAGGAATATAAAATGTCCTGAAAGGACATTAATGTTTGTAGCAGCTACACAAGAAAACAACCACAGACGGATAGACGGACATCACTCTAAAAATATTCAAAGCAGGTTCAGGAGAGTCTTAGAACATATATTGGCATCAAAATCTTCGAAATTGAAAATTTTCTTGAAGACAATACTTTCGCTATACTTCATATGAGTAAAAAATCATTTAAAAGCAAAATCGTTCTTTATTAACATGCAGCATTGGCCATGAAAAAATTGCCAAAGTTACAGGACTTAAACCACTTTTACCAGACCAAAATAAACGGTGAAAACATAGTTTTCAGTGGACGTACGAAAATTGAATTTCGTTGGATAAAATTCTCATTCGAATTTTACATGCATACCTGTCTTTAAGCTTTATATCGCTCCCAATTACCTGTCGGGCACTTTAATGAATGACTGGTAATTTTGGCCGTAACACAATATGCATTCTAATTAAGCTATGGCAAGACGTGCTACCCAATTTAGACTACAATCAATTGGGAGCGACATTCGCAGGAATAGTACCCTCCTTCCCTTATCTTCAAACTCTGGAAAAGACTTTCAGATCCACATATTTAACGTGCCTGCACTGTGCGTGAACACGGGGACAGTTTGGGCAGAGCCAAGAATCGAACTCGAGTCCTCAGAGTGCAATCCCCGTACATTAACTACTGGGCTGTCCCGCCTCTGCACCGGATTGACTGACTGCGTGAGTGGGGGAGTAATGTGTGCAAATTATCGAACACTTCCACTTTACCTAGAATATTGGATTTGATGTTATTTCATTTGCCTCAAGTTCCAGATCAAGGGAAAAATCCAAAATTTTAAATATTCGAATTTAGGATGACAATGCAAAGAAATAAAAAAAAAATATTAAAAACCACTTTTACTTACTTTTTGAGCACTCCCTCTCCAGCTAGAATATTGGTTTTGATCTCATTCTATCCGTCTCAGCATCTAGGTCAACGAAAAAAAAATTAATTCGAATTTCGGTACAAAGGGATTTAAAGAACAAAAAACTTACCCCGTTTTTGCCTCTCTCAAAAAAAAAAGCAAGAAAGATCAATCATGCATAAGCATTGATTATGAAGCACTTTCCAACTGAAATGCAATTTAATTTAAAAATTTCTAAAATGTGATACATTCAGTGGTGATATCTTTTACATTATCACAGTACTACAGTAATTTATTATACTTAAATATTTAAAACTGTATCGAAATATAAATCATCGGATTCGCTATGCAAAATCAAGGAATATTTCATTCATATAACTTGTATTCCAGACTCCAGAGCTAAATAATTTTGTGTAAACATCTCTCTAAAATGCGAAACAGTCAGCTGTGGTATTTTAAAATTATCATAATGCTACAATTTATTATATTTGAAAATTCTTCAAAAATAAATGAGCTTTATTCAAATAACGTCATCGAAATATAAATCGCCTGGCTCTCTATATAAAAGCAATGAAAATTTCATTCATTAACCTTTTTCCATTCCTTTCATTCAGCGGCAATATTTTTAAAATTATCACAATACTACAATAATTTATTTAACTTAAAAACTTCAAATCATGGTACTGTATACCATGCTTAACCGAAACAAGATATAGAATCGTCTGCTTCTCTATGTAAAAACAATGAATGTTTCATTCATATCAGCTATATTGCAAATTCTAGAGCTAGATAATTTTGCGTTAAGAAAATTCAGCAATTCTTATACAACTCATCTTACATCTTGATCTGTTTACATTCTCCATATGTGAAAATCAGGCTTCGGTGTAGAAATAATCAAAGTTGGATGATCATTTAAACTCACAAATATTGTAATTGCGTTGTCGCAGTATATAGATGCACAGAAAAAAAAATAAAAATAATGCGGTTTTAGGACGGATGCAACACTAAATATAAATTTGAAATGTTTTTTTTTAAATGACGATTTTGGCACAAGACGCATGCCATATTACTTTCCTTATATACAATAATGTATAAGGAAAGTATAGACGGGGTCAAAAATTCGAATTCGAGTTTTCGAAGTGAGAGCACATTCCAAGCATCACTGATCACGAATCAAACATTTCTGAAGTGATGTCTGTCTGTGTGTGTGTGTGTGTGTATGTCAATGAGCCTGTGGAGACAATAACTGATGAACGAATGGACCGATTCGAACCAAATTTGGTACACAAATTACAATCCGTAAACACTGGAAGTTTATTGTTTTTATACGCAATCGAATGTTCAGAACTCCACTACATTTTCGAATGAAATTTTGAAAAAATCGTCAAAAAATCAAAACCTCTAATAAAGTTACGCAAATAGACATTTTTTGTGTAATTTTTCATTAGAAAACGATGGGCATGAATTTTAGAACACTGACATGAACCGTTCTCGAGATATCGCGCATTTTTCAAAAAAATTATCAAAAAGTCATATAAAATAAAAAAAAAATTTCCTATTAAGAAACATGTTCACTTTTCATATGTTATACCTTGCGATAAATAGGGTGACATCATTCTGATGGATCTAGCTCGTCCCATTCATGAAAAAAGATAATACTTTTGTATTTGAACGCTAATAGTAATTTATCTGCTGTAAGAATTACTTATTTCTTCGTCCATAACGCTTGGCGAGATTTTGGCGTCGAATTTGGTAGAATGTCGCCACCTTGGCGACTTTTTTAAATGTTGCTAAATTAACGAAAAACTCGCCTAATTGATAAAAAGGACGCTGAATCAGTGGAAATTACGACTGATTGACGAAAATTCAATATCTTGGAAAGAATATAAATATCTACTATAAAATAATTTATTTTTTTTACTGTAAAAGTAGTACATTCGTTGCATTATACAAGGAATGTCAAGTGCTGCTCACATCAGATTTTTTTATTTTGAAGTGGGTCACGTGATCTTTTCATATGATATGAGTGTAATTATTATTTTAATTTCTACTTTCCTTATATACATATAATGTATAAGAAAAGTATTGTGACGGGATCGAAAATTCGAGTTCGAGTTTTCAGCGGGAAAGTACGTTTCAAGCATCCCTGAACACGAATCAGACGTTTTTGAGATGTCTGTGTGTGTGTGTCTGTGGAGACGACAACTGACGAACGAATGGACCAATTCGAGCGAAATTTGGTACAAAAATTACAATCCATAAATACTGGAAGCCTATTGTTTTTATACGTAGTCGAATATTCAGAACTCTCCTAAATTTTCGAGTGAAATTTTAAAAAAATCATCAAAAAATTAAAACATTTAATAAAGTTATGCAAATAGACATTTCTTATGTAATGTTTCATTGAAAAACGATTAAAATAAAATTTAGAACGCTAGTATAAACCCTTCGCGAGATATTGTACATTTAAAAAAAAAATATCAAAAAATCATATAAAATAAAAAAAATATTACCTATTGCGAAATATGTTCAGTTTTCATAAGTACTATCATGCAATAAATTTGGCGACATCATTCTCGTGGATCTAGCTAGTTCCATTCATGAGAAAAGATACTTTAGGCAATACTTTTGTATTTGGACTAAAAGCTACAAAAATAACTTATTTCTCTGTCTATAACGCTTGGCGAGATTTTGGCGGAATTTCGCCAACTTGGCGACTTTTTAAATGTTGCCAAATTAACGAAAATGTCGCCAAATTGATAAAAATGACTCTAAATCAATGAAAATGACTACTAGATGATGACGTAATTATTACATTATTTTGATATATGGACTCCATCGCTTATCGGTGATGCTATCAATATGGATGATTGTTTATTTAGAGTTGCGCGAAATATAAGTTAATTGAGTATTTTGAAATGGATTTACATGTTGCCATCCCGAAAATCGCCAATGTGCAATTCAACGATAGAAACACAGCGCCATGGATCTTGAGGATTATTTTTTTCATTGTAGAACTAGTGAAGCCATTGCATTATATAAGGAAAGTAGTGGACTGCGCACATCAGATTTTTATTTAAAAAACTTCCTTATATATTTTGCTGAAATTTTTTTTATATTTTTTATGGATAATTTGTATATTTCCTAAAACTTTGGAAGAAATTTCTGAATTTTAAATTCGCTTATAAAATATTTGAAAAAGTAGGTGTCGTGGGGTTCAATGTATTTCACTTTTTTCAACCCGGGTTCAGTCCAAAAGTACTTGGATGATATTGTTCATTTATATTCCCATAGGTCCCATACCGTCCGAACAACATGCTAAAATTTCATTTTGATAAAGTCATTTTTACGGTAGTTATCGTGCTAACGGACAGACAGACAGAATGAACAAAGTCATAAACACTTTTCAACTATGTTGTAAAGTGTTAAAAAAAACTGGTCCTGCAGTTTACATTTCTCTTTTCTGAAGTTTTTCTGATTAAGATATTTCCTTATAGCTGGTGTACTAAAAACCATCTGGGTACGTTCGACTGCATGCAGTGAACGAATTTTAAAAATTTAGGATAAAACTGTTCCATTTCAGTTTAACAATAGCTGCAAATATTGACCAGACTCCAAATCTGGTTCTACGATCCAACGCAGTTTCCTTCCGGCCTCGAAACTTTCTTTATCCTTGTTTGTTCTCTTGTTTAAAGGATTTCATTCATATCGAATATTTGCTTTCTTTCAGCATTACAAGCGATCTTTGAAAGAATTTCTGTTTATATAGGGTTGGTTCTTGAAAGTAATAAAGGGAGCTCCATGCAACGTGAAATGTACGCTGCCTTTGACATTTATCTCTAGTTTCAAAGTTATATATGACGACGTGTCCCTTCGTGGTACATACTTGTAACGGAATATTTTATTTTCATTTTACGTTTCGATCTAGAATTTATAAAATTAATTTTAGCCAGGGTTAGTACGGGAATTCTTACGATAAAAAATTTAAGGTGTTTTAATTAATATGGTGAAAATTATGCGAGTTTTTATTTATCTAATCATTATTTTAATAGTTATTTTATTTGTTAATGCTACTTCCCTGCAATACATAGTAATGTATAGGAAAAGTATTGGAATTGTGTCGAAAATCGCGACTCGTGTTTTCGACGAATCTACACCTTTTGTTACCTCTAGAGTACGAAAAAACCATATTTAAGGTAATGTCTGTCTGTGCAATGTATGTATCTACTCTAAATAAAAAAAAATCTGATGTGAGCAGCACATGACTTTCCTTACGTAATGCAATGAATTTACTACTTTTACAGTTAAAAATAAAATGTTTTCTTATAGTAGATACTTATATTATTTCCAAGACATTGCATTTTCGTCAACGAGTCGTCATTTTCATTGATTTAGCGCCATTTTTATCCATTTGGCGAGATTTTCGTCAATTTAGCAACATTTAAAAAAGTCCCCAAGTTGGCGACATTCCACCAAATTAGTCGACAAAATCTCGCCAAGCGTTATGGACGGAAAAATAAGTTATTCTTACAGCAGATAAATGACTATTGGCGTTCAAATACAAAAGTATTACTCAAAGCATCTTTTTTCATGAATGGAACGAGCTAGATCCACGAAAATGATGTCACCAAATTTATCTCATGGTATTACATATGAAAAGTGAACATGTTTCTCAATAGGAAATATTTTTTTTTTATTTTACATGATTTTGATAATTTTTTTAAAAATGTGTAATATCTCGAGAACGGTTCATGTTAGCGTCCTAAAATTTATGTCAATCGTTTTGTAATAAAAATGTACGTACGAAATGTCTATTTACGTAACTTTATTAGAGGTTTTGATTTTTGACGATTTTTTCAAAATTTTACTCGAAAATTTAGGGGGGGGGGGGTTCTGAACATTCGAATGCTTATAGAAACAATGGGCTTCCAGTGTTTACGGATTGTAATTTTTGTATCAAATTTCGTACGAATCGGTCCATTCGTTCGTCAGTTATTGTCTCCACATGCACACACACTTACTTTCACACACACACACACTCCCTTCCCGGTCGTCCAAATAGTTACTCAAGTCCTCTGGACGAGTCGGACGGCCTGGGGTTTCCACACACACACACTCACACACACACACGCATACACACACACACACACACTCACACAGACATCACTTTAAAAATGTTCGATTCGTGATCAGGGATGCTTGAAACGTGCTCTCCCGTCGAAACCTCGAATTCGAATTTTCGACCCCGTCACAATACTTTCCTTATACATTATTGTGTATAAGGAAAGTAATTAATGGACCAAATTTCATAAAATTTTGTAGAAAAGTCACTTTTGTGTAACCCTGGTGCTAATTAGTTTTATGGTACGATTGGGGATAAAATAACCTGCCTATTTTGCGAAATATACTGCAGAGATCCACTCTAGCTAAAATATTGATTGACATTGTTATATACCACAATTTGGTAGATAAGTCACTTGTGGGATGCTGTGGTGCTGATTAGATTTTGGCACAATTCGGTAAAGAACATCTGCCGTTTTTTACAAAATGGCCCGCTAAATTCGCTGAAATCTAAAATAAAAGACTACATGTGATCAAATATATCAATTAAATGCTTGTTTTATACAAAATCTTTATAGAGGAAAAGAATAAGGCCAACTCCATTACTCTAAAACTAACCGTCCTCGAGATATTTGAGATTTTTCGCATTTTGGAAAAATGTCCAGTTACCAAATAAAAACAAAAATTGAATTAAAAGTGCAAATGTAGTTTATTATTTTGTACAAGGTTTAATTGTTTTGTACAATTAAATTCAATTTAATGAATTATTAAAGAAATAAAGAAAAAATGAATTTGAGTCTGCAGGGAAAGTCACATGCTGCCCACATCCGATTTTTCTTTATTTGTTGTACATTATCGCTTGTACATTATAATTAGTGTCCAACAAATAACCCGCCTAATTCTACATTCCCTCGTCCACCTGTAACAAAACATATGTCCAAAAAGATAAATTAATTATAGACTAATTATAAAGACACATTTGTTTTTCTTATTTATTTGAACAAACTTTTACTTGCATTTTCAATTAATAATATTACAATTTGTATTCATTTTCAATCTAACTCGGAGGAGAGTGTGACGTTGAAGTGTACTTTGAAAAAGACTAACAAACGCGAATCTCTCATGAGAACAAAAAGTGCACCTGTTGTGGAGGGTCATATTTGAACAGTTGTGAATTAGTCATATTTGGGACGACATTCCTCGTCTTGGTGTCAATATCGACTTTTATTTCAAAAACATCTTTCATCAACTTTTCTGTCTTTCATCAATCATCAACTTTTTACTCACGGCCAACCATTTCGATTCACCAACTATTCATCTAACCATTCCCAATTCTTCTCTGATTTCTTGTACCACAACCTGACTTGCTCTGATGGCTTCTCCTTCATTTCTCCTCCTTGGGTCCATTATCTAGCGATCTGGTGCAATCGTCACTTGCCGGAGATACATTGGGAGTAACTGCTTGAGGTCCTAAGGACCACGTAAACTTTCGATGTGTGTGGGACTTCTTCAGAGCCCCCCACAGAAATATTTTTAAACTGAATGTCAACCACTGGCGACAATCTGACCGCGTTCATTGTTTAACGCTTGCAAAGTTTATTGCCAGTCATAAATGCTTTATAGGCTGCAGTCACTCTAAATACAAAAATAAAACGAACTTCCGTCATCACACTTCGGGAAGTGTTATCACGTAGCACCCATAACTAACACAAAAAGCAAGATCTATACAATACTCCAATATATTTAAGTGATTATATTTCCATGTTATTTATTGTAACCTTGCTCCCTGGGACACAATTCACCAATAACCATATTATATCAAATAGTTGCCTTCTATAGTTGTGCTACTGTTGATTCCTATTTATTAGACGATGCTGTACAATTCTATAATTGGATTTTGACGTCTATCTCGCTTCGTTATTAACATTTTAAATTCACCTCTAGCATGCGCTGCAATCATTTTTATTCGTGATGATCACTTTACTATAGATAGACCTAACGTGTAACTCACGAATATTTCCTTACAAATTTGTTGGTCTGCTTAAGAACTTTAATAATAAAAACTCTGCATACATCTTTTTTATGGCCTTCTTCGGATTAAAACATTTTTAAAGATGGCGTAAAGAAATCCACCTTCAGCGACTTTGACTGCATTTAGTGGACGGATTTTAAAAATTTAGTATACAAATGTTCCATTTCAGTTTAACAGCTGCAAATATTGACCAGACTCAAAATCTGGTTCTACCATCCAACGCAGTTTCTTCCGGCCTCCGAACTTTCTTTATCCTTGTTTGTTCTCTTGTTTAAAGGATTTCATTCATATCGAATATTTGCTTTCTTTCAGCTATCCAAATGATCTTTGGAGGAACTTTTGTTTATATTGGGTTATTTCTCGAAAGTAATAGAATGGGCTGCATGCAACGTGAAATGTACGCTGCCACTGACATTTATCTTTAGTTTCAAAGTTATATATGATGGTGTGTGCCCTCATGGTACATAGATCTAACAGAATACTTTATTTTCATTTTACGTTTTTATCCAGAATTTGTAAAATAAATCTTATATAAAATGTGGTATGCCTAAGAAATAATTCTTACAAAGGGTTTTTAAGAAAGTAGTTCCCCTAGAGGAGAATTTAAAAAGTTGGGATAATGAATACAGCGACAAAGAAGAAAGAAGATTAATTATGCCTAAATCATTGCATTTCAGTTGAAAAGTGATTCATAATCAATTTTCTTTAAATATCTCTAAAATGCGATACATTCAGCGGTGATATTACTTTCCTTATATACATATAATGCATAAGGAAAGTTTTGTGACGGGGTCGACAATTCGAATTTGAGCCTTCGATGGGAGAGCACGTTTCAAGCGTTCCCTGAACACGAATCAGACTTTTTGAGATGATGTATGTGTGTGTGTGTGTGCCAGTGAGTCTGTGGAGACGTTAACTGAAGAACAAATGGACCGATTCGAACGAAATTTGGTACAAAAATTACAATCCATGAATACTGGAAGCCTATTGTTTTGAAACGCAATTGAATATTCACCCCCCCCCCTAAATTTTCGAGTGAAATTTTGAAAAAATCATCAAAAAATCAAAACCTTTAATAAAGTTACGCAAATAGACATTTCTCATGAGATTTTTCCTTAGAAAACGATTGACATAAACTTCAGAACGCTAGCATGAACCGTTCTCGAGATATTGCACATTTTTCAAATAATTGTATCAAAAAAATCCCATAAAAATTAAATAAAAAATAATATAAATTAAAAAAATATATCAATTAACTGTTGAGAAACGTGTTCTTTTCATATGTAATATCATGCGATAAATTGGGTGACATCATTCTCGTGGATCTAGCTCGTTCCATTTATGAGAATAGATGCTTTGATTAATACTTTTGTATTTGAATGCCAATAGTCATTTATCTGCTATAAGAATAACTTATTTCTTCGTCCAAAACGCTTGGCTAGATTTTAGCCACGAATTTGGCGGAATGCCGTAAACTTAGCTACATTTTTAAATGTTGCCAAATTAACGAAAATTTCTCCAAATGGATAAAAATGACGCTAAATTAATGAAAATGACGACTAATTGACGAAAATTCAATATCTTGGAAAAAATATAACTATCTACTATAATAATAACCTATTTTTGTGTACTGTAAAAGTAGTAAATTCATTGCATTATATAAGGAAAGTCATGTACTGCCCACATCAGAATTTTTTTACGAGCGTTATTCTCCCTAAATCTCTTCCACTCTATCTGACTGAAGCTGTCATCGAACTTTTTTATCCAAAATCATTAATTATGGTGTATTATTTGAATTATTTCAAAACCTCATTATATTAATAAAGTTATGTATTAAGAGATTGTATTTATATGTTTGCACTACATGATATATTTATAGAAACACTCACGAATTCTTCATATAACTGCACGTTAAATCAATTAAAATAAATAAGTTATCACTTACTTCTTTTAAAGAAATAATATCTTTAGAGAAAAGAGCACTAATGTGGCTGATTTTATCAATTATCTGCTCTAGTTGGATTTAATTATTGTCAGCCTTGGAGGTACGGTAATTATCGGTAAAATAGAATTGAATAGAGTTTTGAGAGGATTCTCTTACTTCGAAGTTCAATAATTGGTAATTAATAGAAATAATTCATATTCATGGGATAGGATTGATTTTTTGAACAGTACAACCCGTAAATAAAAGTGGATTTGTCGTACTTTTTCACTGTTTTATGTGGGTTGGTTTCTCTGTGTGTTTACTTGTTTGGGTCAAATCTTGAAATCAAATTTTGACCCGCTTCTATCGAGCCTATTATCTTGAAATTTTACACCCTAACGTATTTGCAAAGAAAATATAGGGTGGTTCAAAACGTCTTTCAGACGTCACGTCAAACAGAATTTAAGGGTAGGTCAGGCATGCAAAAACCAGCCAATTTTGCATAGGAACATGTGGCCTCAAACGCCACCATGAGGTGCTACAGATGCAAGAAGAAGCAAAAAGAAACGAATGCAGATAATACAACACAAGCTTATTATACATAACACTTACAACTATCAATTACATTTGTTCAGCAACAAGCCGATCCATCTTGCAGAAAAGGTCATCTTGTTCTGCACATCTTGCCTGGCACATGTAAAGCTGCAGGTGACAAGGAATTTGAACACCTTCTTTGATACTATTGTTGCGAACGCACAATGTTCTGTTTGGCGCCTCCTCTTTCGTCTGTCTCGAAAGCCAGACGAAGAGAATACAGTGCATATAGTCAACATGACGTGAGAATGACATAAGCCTTGGATTTCCAGGGTTCCCCACTTAGAAGAAGGGTTGCCCGATTTGACGATTTATCGGCAATTTCACGACATTCGGAATGCTTCAGAAACTTCTCGATAGAACGATTATTCTTTGAAATAAAGATATTTGCAGAAGATTCTATGGAGATACTATAAAAAGGACATGCCCATCTGTTGCAGTGGAGTTGATGAATGGACGTGACACGAGCTATAATGGACTGCGATTTTTGTCAATGTTTTGAGAATAGTGGCGACTGTTTTATGAAATTACTTTCGTCAGCATTTTGAGAATAATATCTCTTTTTCTGAGAAATGAGTGGAGCAATTAATTGCTGCTTGATTGTATATTGTAATTGTTTACTTTGTGCTTGTGAATAAACGTGAATTATCCAGAAACTTTCATTCGTTCTTGTATCCTACGTATACACCCATGATTCTAGAGGATATGTTACGTAACACTATGATAAGCAATTGTAATTGATACTTGTAATTGTTACGTTTAATAAGCCTGTGTTGTATTAGCCGCATTTTCTTGTTTCTTCCTGCATCTGTAGTTACAGTTCCAAGGTGGCGTTTGCGGCCACATATTCCTAAGAAAAACGGGCTTGTTTTTGAATACCGGAACTACCTTTAAAGCTTGTCTAAAACCATTTGGACTACCCTGCAGTGGCGACTCGTGCATCGGCACTGGGGCAGCGACAGTGCTCTCTCTCGCAGCCTCGCGTACAGCTTCCTATGTGCGCATGCGCACAACAGTCAAACACCACGCTTTACAGTTCTATCGGCGTGATGTTTGACTGTTGTGCGCAGTAGGAAGCTGCACGCCAGGCTGCGAGGAAGAGAGAGCACTGTCGCTCCTGCAGTACCGCAGTGCCTATGCACGAGCCAACCCTGCTACCCTGTATAGCAATTCATCATATTTGTATTGTTTTCCTCTCCGAATTCTGCAAGGTGGCAAGCTGTACTTTTTTCACAATCTTTTGCACATTTATAGAGCTCACTTTGGAAATACCTACTCTATGAGAACTAATACATGTTGTCCTACGAGACAGCACTCTTCAAACGTCTTAATGTAGTCCAGGCTTGACGAGGCTTCAAAGCACAAGTTCTAGGCGGTCACAAAACCATATTTGTTATTTCCCTCTTTTGCTTTAAGCTATGCTATTTCTGTAATTAACAACCTATCAGATTTTTATGTGAGTGGTCAATTGCAGGGCCAGCTTGGCAAGCGCGCGGATTCTATTTTAGGATGCAATCAAAGTTTCGACAAACCGCTTTCTAATGTGGTTGTGCCGCGGATGTTTCGACGAGTATTTCGATAGATCCTTTGCTGCCAGATCGTCGACGATGGTTTGGTTAGAAAATGTAGTCCGCGTTTCGCTCGTGTTCCAGGCAATTGTTCCGGAGGTAATGTAGTTTTTTTTTATCATGGATTTCTCTTGAGTTCATCGAGTACGAAATGTTGCGAGTAGTATTACCATATGTACGTACCCGTATTTTTATGAAATTTCGTTATAATCCTGTATGTATATTCAGGCAAGAAGCCGCATAGTTAGTAAATAAATATGTTATCTGTCTTTTATATTTGTGCCTTTGTACAATTACCTAAACGTTAGAAATGTTGATTGTTCTCTTTACAGCTGGACAGAAAGTAGAAAAGGTCCCTTTTGGATAAATAATACCCATTTCATCCAGTGCCTCGCAGTTAATAATTACAGAGCCCACCAGTAGGAATCATTCCTAAAAATTGAAATACACTACTATTCCAGATAATAACACACCGGTGTATTGATGCTGTAATCTGCAGGAGGGGTTTATTCCAAATAAAATAATTTAATTTTCCGCAAGAGAAGCAATATATCTTGATAGAATCAAGTTAATCTATACCGGATGTCCCCAAAAGTTTGAAACGCGCTTTTATTTCTTTATCTGTTGGATATAATTGGGCAATGCAAATTGCAAATATGTTGAAAATAAGCTAGGACATAAGACTACGTTAATGAAATAGTCCTCCCATTAATTTTCAAAAAGTTACACTTTTTAAATTTTATACGACCCCTTAGACAAATTTGGTCAATCAAAAAAATTTATTTTTAATACAAAAAGATCATTAAAAAAACCCGCATATCTGTATCCTTAAAATCAACTGAATTATGATAAAGAAAAAAAATCTGACTTATGCTACTTTTCCGTACCATGTGAAAGACTGTTTCATCAGTGAAAATAGAGATCACAAACAAATTGACAATGGGAATTGTTTAAATCAAAAATACTTTAATATGTGTCAAACGTTTTTCTCACAAATGCATCTAAATAAAACATTATACAGAGAAAGATCATATAAAGCAGTAATACTCACTACGCGGATGGGTCACAAATTAAAATTATCATCCAGTTTAGTTTTATCTTTTTTGTGATATGTCACAAATTTATATTTGTAATTTGATAGTGGTCTCTAATCACAATGTTCAATTTTCTATTAAATATAGCTCGTTCGATTTTAAAGCTACAGATATGCGGGTTTTTTAATGATCTTTTTGCATTAAAAATAAAATTTTTCTGATTAACCAAATTTGTCTAAGTGGATCGTATAAAAATTTAAAAAGTTTAACTTTTTGAAAATTAATGGGAGGACTATTTCATTAACGTAGTCTTATTTCCCACCTTACTTTCAAAATTTTTGCAATTTACATTGCCATTTACATTTGCAATTTACATTTGCAATTTACATATCTTCAACAGGTAAAGAATTAAAGCTCGTTTCAAACTTTTTGGGACACCCTGTATAATACCTAGCGTATTTATGTCTTCGCAGGCCATCCATAATAAAAACAATATCTGCTACATTAAGATTTGTCTCATCTCCGATATTAAAAGTGGGCAACGTTTCAACTTTCTTGGTCACTGGGGGGCCAGTGACCAAGAAAGATGAAATTTAGCCCACTTTTAATATAGGACTTAAGACAAATCTTAATGTAACCGAATTTTTTATTTTTGCCACCGGGGGCGCAGAAAATGTTTTTTTTTCAATAAGTTCTTCCTGCTCCTCCAGATGACTGTACAGTGACCTAAAAAGCTAAATCATTGGACACATAAGGCATCAACCACAATACAAGAACCTAACAAAGCCGAATTTTCGATTCTACCTCTTATTAAAGAAAATAGGAGGCTGTTCTAAAACTACTCCAAACCCCAGAGAAGTCCTTTGGTATCCCATAAAGCTCAATCTTTGCACACTTTCAATATAGTTAACGAGACAGAATCTAACAGAAGCTAATTTACGATTCCTCTACTTTGAGGAGAAGTAGCAAGAAAACGATTTTTCAAGAGGGTCTGAAGGTCAATTTTTTTTGCTGAGAAAATGCTTTTTTAGTGAAGTCGAAGTCCTTCAAGTCCCATCAGAAAAACTGCTATACCATACAAGGCAGAATCTTTGAACACTTGCAGTATCGACTATGACCTGACTGATCGGCACAAAATATAAACAAAAATCAAAAACTTTTCCCAGACTTTCCAGAATCCCCCGATGTCCTAGAAGGCTGAACACATATATAGTATCAACCACGGGATAGGAGATTAAACAGATTTTCTATTAAAACTACTATTTTTGACTGTAAGCTCCGTGTCTCGTTATATCATGCAAAACTTTAATTGCAACTTCTCATTTCTACTTTCTCATACGTATTAAGAAAATATCGTTTTCACGAAAATTTTTGATTTCGAGATTTTGATGCCAATATATGTTTTAAGACCTCCCGAACACTTTTTGACTATTTTGATATCAGTCTGTCTGTCTGATATCTGTGGTCGATTTCTCGTGTACTCGATTGCAGCCACAAACATTAATGGATTTTCACGAAACTGTATATCCGGCTTTGATATCAAAATATCTAGAACTAGATAGATTTTTTTTTTTTAAATCGAACGAAATTTCATATTTTTATTCGAAATTTTACACTTTTTTAATATAGCAGTGCAAGTCAAAATTTGATATAATCATGCATAAAAGGATTTATTTATGGTTCATTGATCGCGAGACTTAATAGTTTAAACCAATGTTGTGAAAAATAGCCTTGATATAAAGTTTTTGTTCGTGACGTCATCATCACTCCTGGGGCGGGGGAGTTACCCCCTCCTGGTGTGCATTTTTAAGTATGGTATCAATTGAAAGATTTTTTCAAGCCTTTTAAAGTGAAGGGTAACGCGCTATAGTTATAATCATTTGGACCCACGAAATCGATTTTTAACATTTTTACTTTCCTTATATACAATAATGTGTAAGAAAAGTATTGTGACGGGGTCGAAAATTCGAATTCGAGTTTTCGACGGGAGAGCGCGTTTCAAGCATCCCTGACCACGAATCGAACATTTTTGAGGTGATGTCTGTGTGTGTGTCAATGAGACTGAAAACGATAACTGACTAACGAATGCACCGATTCGAACGAAATTTGGTTCAAAAATTACAATCCATGAATACTGGAAGCCTATTGTTTTTATACGCAATCGAACGTTCAGAACGTCCTAAATTTTGAAGTGAAATTTTGAAAAATCATCAAAAATCAGAACCTCTAATAAAGTTAAACAAATAGACATGTCTTATGTCATTTGCCATTTAAAAACGATTAACATAAATTTTAAAACGCTAGCATGAACCGTTCTCGAGATATTGCACATTTTTCAAAAAAATTATCAAAAATTATATAAAACAAGAAAGATCAATCATGCATAAGCATTGATTATGAAACACTTTCCAACTGAAATGTAATTTCATTTAAAAATTTCTAAAATGTGATTCATTCAGTGGTAATATATTTTACATTATCACAGTACTACAGTAATTTATTATACTTAAATATTTAAAACTGTATCGAAATATAAATCATCTGATTCTTTATGCAAAATCAATGAATATTTCATTCATATAACTTGTATTCCAGACTCCAGAGCTAAATAATTTTGTGTGAAAAAAATTCAGCAATTCTTATGTAATTCATCTTGCAATCGCTTGAGATATTTGCATTCTGCATATGTTAAAATTAGGCTTCCTTGAAGAAATAATAAAAGTTTAGGGATCATTTAAAATCACAACTATTGTAATTGCATAGGCACGGAATTTAGATACACAGATAATACACAGATAATATATATGTGTATGTGTATGTACTCAAAGTATTGGAATCGTGCCGAAGATCGGAACTCGAATTTTCAAAGTATCTACACGTTTTGGGACTTCTAGAACACGAAAAAACTACTTTTAGGAAGACGTCTGTGTGTGTAAGGGTGTATCTGTGTATGTTTCTGTGTGTCTGTGTGGATATTACATCCACTCTAATTGAAAAACTAATGGAACGAATTTCATACAATTTGGTAGGTATGTTTTTTGTGGGAAATCCTGATGTTCATTAGATTATAGTACGATTCGTAATAAAAGAATCTGCCTTCTTTGCGAAATGGCCGCAGAAATTGCCTTTATCCACTCTAGCTAAAAACTAATGAACCAAATTTAACAAAATTTGGAGTATAATATTTCAATAACCTACAAGTGATTTATATACCAAATTTAACAAAATTTTGTATATAAATCATTTGTAGGTTATTCTACTACGATTCGGGAAAAAGGAACGGGCTATTTTTGCGAAATGGCCAGCAAAAATCGTTATATATAAAAATAAAAGACTACGTGTGCTCAATTATATCAATTAAATTCCTATATTATATGCGATTTTTGACAACAAAAAGAATAAGACTAACCCCATTACTCTAGGACTAGCCGTTCTTGAGATATTCTAGTTTTTTCGCGTTTTCGCTACGCCACCTTTGACAATAAGTCTAGCTATCAAATGAGAACCAAATTTAAGTTTAACGTGTAAATTCAATGTCATTTAAAATACTTATGTTGTGCAGATAAACTCAAATTATCATTGAATAAATAAAGAGAACGAATATGAGTCTATATATTTCAATAACCTACAAGTGATTTATATACCAAATTTAACAAAATTTTGTATATAAATCATTTGTAGGTTATTCTACTACGATTCGGGAAAAAGGAACGGGCTATTTTTGCGAAATGGCCAGCAAAAATCGTTATATATAAAAATAAAAGACTACGTGTGCTCAATTATATCAATTAAATTCCTATATTATATGTGATTTTTGACAACAAAAAGAATAAGACTAACCCCATTACTCTAGGACCAGCCGTTCTTGAGATATTCTAGTTTTTTCGCGTTTTCGCTACGCCACCTTTGACAATAAGTCTAGCTATCAAATGAGAACCAAATTTAAGTTTAACGTGTAAATTCAATGTCATTTAAAATACTTATGTTGTGCAGATAAACTCAAATTATCATTGAATAAATAAAGAGAACGAATATGAGTCTGCAGGGAAAGACATGTGCTGTCCACATCAGAATTTTTAACAATATTACACCAATGATTTATAGAAGTGAACGGGGATTATTTTCAGGCCATTTCGAAAAAAATGTATGATCTATATTTAAAGATCCATCAAATTTTTGTCGAATAAAATGTTCAACAAATTTAAGCTGTGTACCAAATTTTAACTCTCTAGGACGTAGGAAAGTGCATTTAAAATGCCATCAATTAAATTTATCATGAAGAGTTATATAAAATTTAAAAAAAATGAAAAATTGTTATCTACCAAATTTGTTTTAAAATATGAAGCCACTCCCATATGCAAAACGTTTAAACAAATGGAGAGATATTTATTATATAATATCTCTCTCTTTTCTTTCTGGAAGATATCCCAAAGTCAGAATTTAATTGAATTTGTTTTTTTCCCTATATTAAATAATTTTTTTAATTAAAAAACTACTTAACATATTTTACTGAATTTTTTTTTATATATTCTATGGGATAATGTGAATATTTCCTAAAAATTTCGAAGCAATTCGTGAATTTTAAATTTACTTAAAAAATGTTTGAAAAATTAGGTCCCATAGGGTTCAATGTATTTCATTTTTTCAACCCGGGTTCAATAAAAAACTAATTGGGTGATATTATTTATTTATATTCCCATAGGTCCTACAGACCGTCTGAACAACATACTAAAATTTCATTTTGATAAACTCATTTTTACGGCAGTTATCGTGCTAACGGACAGACAGACAGACAGACAGACAGACAGACAGACAGACAGAATGAACAAAGTCATAAACACTTTTCAACTTTGTTGTAAAGTGTTAATAAAAACAATATTTCCTATTGAGAAACATGTTCACTTTCCATATGTAATATCATGCGATACATTGGGTGACATCATTCTCGTGGATCTAGCTCGTTGCATTCAAGAAGGATATTTTGAGTAATACTTTCGTATTTAAACGCCAGTAGTCATTTATCTGTTATAAGAATAAATAATTTCTCCATCCATAACGCTTGGCGAGATTTTGGCGACGAATTTGGGGGAATGTCGCCAACTTAGTGACTTTTTAAATGTTACCAAATGAAAGAAAATCTCGCCAAATGGATAAAAATGACGTCAAATCAATGAAAATAACGAATAATTATCTTTAAAAAATATAAGTATCTACTATAAGAATACCCTATTTTGTTTTTACTGTAAGAGTAGTAAATACATTGCATTATATAAGGAAACTCATGTGCTGCCCACATCAGATCTATTTTCTTGTAAAATTCGAAAAAAATATGATTTCTGGTATGGGCAAAATCGAGTTGAGCCACACAGTTAATTTCTGTTGAAATAACCTGCAGTTAGAAGAAAACTATGTTGTGTTAAAATTTCTCATTCCGGATGACCGAGTATGATATTTTTGTTCAATTTCCAAGTCAAATATGAAGTAAAATAAAAAAACTCAAATTCATTTCAATGCTTTGTTTTATTTGTTCTTCTTGATAAATAATCCTATGTATATATGGCTACTAAAGCATCACACAAAGAGAAGGAATAAAACAAACACGGCAAATGAAATCTGAGCAACAAGCAAATAAAATCACCAAAGTAGAAGTTCTATCAAAGCCCGCAAAAGTTTGCTGAAAAAATATTAGTCCATGTTAACAGTATAGCGTTTGCAGTTGAGGTCAATATTGACATCTGATGAAGAAGAAATGCCGTTTAATTTATTCCTAGACACAAAATTGAAAAAAATTCTTTGAATATCAATAGAATTTATTTTCACATAGTTTAAATAAAATTTATGAATAAAAGACACCTCTATACAGGATTCTTTGGGACAGTCCTTAAGCACTCTTATAACTTTGTAGGGAAAGATTCGTGAGTGTTCACGTTAAATCTATATACAGTCTGGTCCAAAAGTTCTTGAAACCAGCCTAAATTTGGATTGTTTACCAGTTTTATCATAAAATGCTGAAGTTTTAGTCTTTTGACGCTGTGTTATAATTTCATATTTAATTAAAATCATAACTTAGACTTTATATTTTGTTTATGTCATTCGCAAAATTATCTTAAGCAAACCGTTTTCTTTCGTTTCAAATTTAGACCTCTCACTACTTCAGAAGTTTTATATTTGCTTTGTGGTAACAATAAAGGGAAATTAATATTTTTGGTTCTACTATCTTTAGCCGTGGCTATTGTAAAAGTTCTGGCTACAAAGGAAACCCCCATGGTTTCTTATTTTCTTCTCTATTAATGGCAAAATAAAAAAATCGTACCCAAAATAAAGATTTCAAAATTCATGTGGTCAACGAATTCCCGCGGGCTTTTTAACAGGTTTCATACTGATGACTATTTCGTCATTACAAAATCGAGCATTCTGGTTCTTAAATATATAAAATAAATTGGAAACTGATAATCTTGAATTTCAGTTTTTATTACCCTTTCAAGAGAAGTTATCTCACTATAAATTAAAGACATCCTGAACACATCACTCCAAATTTAGGAATGAAACAAATAACTCAAAATAATGAAATCACAAAATAAATAAAAAGGCAGAAAGTATAAATTTCTATCGAGACAGAAGACATTCTAAAGAAATACTATCAGTACTAGTTTATCTTAGCAGTATAAGGTACAGAATTGAAATCAATTCGGATGACAGATAAACATGAAAAATATTTCATGTTTTTCAAAAAATGTTTTGAAGATAATCAAAACTGTTGCTTGTACAGAAAAACCTGCATATGACAACCAGATACAAATCTCATAAAATTCGTCTTTTTGGCAAGGGGTAGCTGAATACAAGTATGCCGGGAACAATATAACAGAAAACAAATAATTTCTTACTGTTGGATCTAACTAATTAGTTACAACGAATTTAAAGTCATTTCGATACTTTAATTACATAAATCTATAATATTGGCATTTAGCACAACATAAACTTTCTTTGATTCTCTAAAACGATCTTTCATAAAGCACTGTGACAAAAGTAACTAAAAAATGACACAAAAACATGAACTTTGAGTTACAAAAAGTAAACTTGGACTTATAAAAAGTAAACTAGAACTTATAAAAATTAAACTTAAACGTATAGAAAGTAAATCTGGACTTATAAAAAGTAAACTTGAACTTATAAAAAGTAAACTAGGACTTATAAAAAGTAAACTTAAACGTATAGAAAGAAAACCGGGACGTATTAAAGTAAACTTGGATGATAATTCAGCTATAAATTGTATATTTTTAGTGCTCAAAATAACTAGTCTTTAATAGATTGTCGCCTGATCGTAGGCGGTCTCTTATACAGGTTACATTGCAATAGCTAGCACTTCCAGAATTACCAAATATAGCATTCCAGATTCTTAAATAAATATATAAAGTAAATTGGATATAATCTAAAATCTCATTTTTAAGACCTTTTACAGATGAATTCCCCACTACAAATAAAAGGTATCCTGGAGATCACTCAGAATCTAGGACTAAAACAAAGATCTCAAATGAAATCACGAAAACAAATAATCAAGCCAGAAAGTAAGAATTTCATTTGAGGATGTAGGTTTTCTAAAGAAATTGTTGTTTATCTTAGCAGTTTGACGTAGAGTTGAAATCAATTTGGATGGCAGTTAAGAACGAAAGACATTTTTTATTTCTATTTAATTTTTTCAAAAGTGTATCCATAGAAAGAACTTTTATTTATAATTATAGTAATAAATATTGTTACAAAGTAACCTCTGGAATCCTAAGTGTGCTATCAGGATACAAGAATGAGTCCAATTTTCTGGATTACTAACACGTTTATTCACAAACACACCGTAAACAGGAACAATATACAGTAAAACAGTTAAATGGTCCACGAAATTCACAAAATAACTGATAATATTATGAAAACATTGACGAAAGTCATTTTACAAAACAGCAACTACTACTCCCAAATCATTGACTAAAGTCATAGTTCAATGTAACTCCCATCTCGTCAATGAGAACTCCAACGGAGTGATGACGCTTCTGGAATTCTCCATACTTCATAGAATTCTCGTTATTTCGAGGTCTTTCTTAAATCTTCGAGATTTCACCAAATGTTGCCAAATTGGCGATAAATAGCAGAATCTGGTAACCCATCTCCTATCGTTTAACTTTTGGAAAACCTAGACGGACGTCATGGGAAAAGATGCTTTCACGAGCATTTTTTCCGTCTGGTCTTCGAAAGTATGGGGTACCACAATTTCTTATTGGGTTAGATTTATTTTAAACTTAAAAAAAAATAGTTATTTTAACATTAGGGATGGCAGTGAATTTATTACAGTACATCGCAGAAGTAAAATCTACCTAATTATCTTTTCTTTGTTACCCGGTGTTTCTGAAAAACAATGTGGTTAATACACATAAAATTAATTTTACTTATCCAATAAACAGACATTAATTTTGCTCAAACACAGTTTTATTAATTATAATAATTCATACTAAATTTTAGCACAGTTTAACTTCAAATCAATAATTATCTTTACAATTTACTAATTCGTACAACATTATAGTTTCTCTAACTTAACTGATTCGGTAGTGATACAGTTGAAACTTGGTACTGACTTCCCGTCAGGTTACACTACTGCTGATATTATGATGCAAAAGTTTACCATTTTGCAAAAAAAAGGTAGGTTATTTTTTCCGAATAGTAACAAAATCTAATCGCAGCAGCAGGGTAACCCACAAGTGACTTATCTACCAAGATTTGTAAAATTTGATCTATTAGTTTTTCATTTAGAATGGATACAGGCAATTTCTGCGGGTCATTTCGCAAAAAAAGGCAGGTTGTTTTATTCCAAATAGTACCAAAAACTAATCAGCACCAGAGTCACACATAAGTGACTCACCTACCAAATTTTATGAAATTCGATTCATTAGTTTTTCAGCTAGAGTGAATACATACATTGCACAGACAGACTGACAAGCAGACAGACAGACAAACATCACTCTAAAAATTGGGTTTTTGTGTTCTAGCGGTCCCAAAACGTGTAGATCCGTCGAAAACTCGAGTTGTGATTTTCAGTCTGATTCCAATACTTTCCCTATACATTACCATGTATTGCAGGGAAAGTAAAAATCTTATGTGGGCAGCACATGACTTTTCTGCACACTCAAATTCGTTTTTTTCTTTATTTCTTTAATAATATATATATTGAGTTTAATTGCACAAAATAACACTAAATTTGCATTTCTAATTCAATTTTTGTTTTTATTTGGTAATTGCACTTTTTTCCGAAAACGGCGTAACAAAAATGCAAGAAATCTCAAATGTCTTGAGAACGATTAGTCCAAAAGTAATGGAGTTGGTTATATTCTTTGCATCGTCAAAAATTGCGTATAAAACAAGAAATTAATTGATATGTTTGAGCATACGTAGTCTTCTTTTTTTAGATTTTGCCGAATTTAGAAGACCATTTTGTAGAAAAAGGCAGGTTGCTCTTCTCCGAATCATGCCAAAATGTAATCAGCACCAGAGGATCCCACACGTAACTTATCTACCAAATTTTGTAAAAGTTGGTCAATTAATATTTTAGCTATAGTGGATAACTGAAATTTTTGCGGGCCATTTCATAAAACACTTTTCAGAATCGTACCAAAATCTAATCAGCACCAGAGTATCCCAAAGGTAGCTTATCTAGCAAATTTTGTGAAATTTGGTCGATTAGTAATTTAGCTAAAGTAGATACAATTTTTACGATCCATTTCGCAAAGAAAGACGAGTTCTGTTTTGCCGAATCGTACCAAAAACTAATCAGCACCAGGGTCACACCCAAGTTACTTGCTTATCAGATTTTATGAAATTCGGTTCATTAGTTTTAAGTTACAGTGGATACATACATTGCACAGAGAGACACACACACACATACAGGCGTCTCGCTAAAAGTAGTTTTTTCGTATTCTAAAGGTTTCAAAACATGTAGATCCGTCGAAAACTCGAGTTGCAAATTTCGGCATGATTCCAATGCTTTCCCTATACATTACCATGTATTTCAGGGAAAGTTAAAATCTAGTGTGGGCAGCACATGGCTTTTCCTGCAGACTCATATTCGCGTTTTCTTTATTTCTTCAGTAATTCATGACATTCATTTTAATTGCACAAAATAGCATCCATAATCATTCAAAATTGAACAGAATTTGTACTTTTAATACAATTTTCGTTCTCATTTGGTAACTGGGCTTATTTTCAAAGGTGACGTAGAGAAAATACTAAAATATCTTGAGAACGGATAGTCCTAGTGTAATGGGATTGGTCTTATTCTTTTCTTCGTTAAGAATTACGTATAAAACAAGCATTTAATGGATATATTTAAGCATACGTAGTTTTAATTTTAGATTTTGACGAATTTTACGGGCCATATCGCAAAAAAGGCAGGTTATTTTTTTTTCTGAATCATAGCAAAATCTAATGAGCACCAGGATGACCCACAAGCGACTTATCTATCGAATTTTGTGAAATTCAGTCAGTTAGATTTTCAGCTAGAGTGAATACAGGCAATTTTTGCGGGCCATTTCGCAAAAAAATTCGGGTTCTTTTATCCCGAATCGTACCCAAAATTAATTAGCACCAGATTCGCCCACAAGTGACTTACTGGGAATTGGACAACAGTAGTGAACCTACCTCTCGGTTTACGGGTTTAGTTCCGCACCACTGGATGTCGTCCACAGACGACCCAGCTGAGTCCAGGGAGGAGGACATGTGTCATAAGCAAGTCCGGCAACCAAGAATAGATTCGACCAAAAAGTAGCAAAGAACAAGTGACTTACTTACCAAATTTTATGAAATTCGGTCCATTAGTTTTCCAGTTAGAGTGGATACAATATCTGCACAGACAGACAGACACGCAGACAAACTGACACACAGACACACACACAGACGTTACGCTAAAATAATTTTTCGTATTCTCGAGGGCTCGAAACGTGTGGAATTTATCTAGAATTTATGTAGAATTTATCCTTTTATCTAGAATTATACATACGATTTTAGTGAGCCATTTCGCAAAAGGTTCTTTGACCCCGAAGGCAGGTTCTTTGATCCCGAATCTGACCAAAATGCAATCAGCACCACAGTCATCCACAAGTAACTTACCTGTAAAATTTTATGAAATGTGTTCAATCAGTTTTTGAGTTAGAGTGGGTACATATATTGCACAGACAAACACACAGACATCACACTGAAAATAGTTTTTCGTATTCTAGAGATTCCAAAACGTGTAGATCCGTCGAAAACTCGAGTTGCGATTGTCGATATGATTCCAATACGTTCCCTATACATCATCATGTATTGCAGGGAAAATAAAATGCCTGTACTAAAGAGATTTTACAGTTATGGAAAGTTGAAATGAGGAACACTGATTTTCACCTTGGCCATTTACAGTGCTAAGATAAGAAAAATATGCACCAGCTATTGAATATTAATTACGCTGTGTTCAAAATCATATCAAACGTACAGAAAGGCCGCTGAATATCGTGCATAAATACGTTTATTCCGTTACTACCCAACATAAAACAGATATTTTGATACGCCACAATCAGAACGCAAATTCTATAATCCCCCCCCCCCCAACAACGAACAAAACGTCATTACATTTTGAATCAAGAATGATACACAAAGCGTCAGGAATTAAATTTACTTTTCAGTGATATTGAATTAGTATTCGCTTGGAAAAATATTTTCTAAAATCACCAAAATCTCCAATTTGGTCACAGTTTATCGCATAGTCCGACAAAATTGTCGATAAAAGTGTCGGACACGCATATAAACTGACAGACAGAGATATAAGTATTTCTTGTATTTTGAATGGTATGTTTGACATTGCATTTTCAAAGGCATTGAATTACTACACATTTGCCCCATTTTCCCAAAAGTTCTCAGAATTTGTGACCGTGGTTGCCAAATTTGGCGCCTTGGTCACCGAATTTGACACGCAGTGATCTGTAAAATTGCCACCAAGCGTGACAGACAGACATATAAAATCAGAGAGATATAGTCATTTTAACATGTATCTCTAATTGGTATAAAATTGATACACGAAAATATTACCTAGTCTGAATAATATCATATCTTAGTAGAACTGTATTATGAACTAAAATGTATTTTTATATTTCATTATTGACAATATTCACTAAAATATTCATATTTATTTTCAGGTTATACCGAAATGCATTGTAACAAGCGATTGCACCTTTAAACTTCCACTTTTTAAGCCGTAAAGGTAAGCTTGATTACATGCATATCAATGCATTTTTGACTCATTTCATCTATTTATAATAATTAAAATTTCATAATTTTAAGTCCCTGGAGAATTTGAATCTAGTGCTTGATAGATATTTTATTTTATTCTCCAGAACGATGTTAGTGGGAGGATGTGATTGAAATTAATGGTTATTCTAATGAAGTACTAAAGATTTAATTATGAAAGAGAGGCTGTTTTATCTGACTTACGGATATTTAAGCTTCTTTATGAATTAACAGTTTCTGAAAGATATGAATTACCGTATTTAATAATACTTTTTGTTGCATTTCGGCTGTGCCAAGGACTAGCTGATATGTTAAATACGGTAAATTTTAATTCAAAATGAAAAATGGAAAGTTTCGGAATGATGTATAAATATTTTATTCTCAAAATAAAATTTAGTGCCAAGGACAGGACAATAACTCGAGAAATACGCAGGCTCGTATTCAAGTTTTTTTGAAAATAATACGTAATATATTTTTGTATGGATATAAATCGTTTTATTGTTTCCCAAAATATTCGCTTTTAGCGTAAATACATTTTTTCATTTGAATAAATTAATTTTCAAAACAGTTATGAATCGCATCTTTCTGCCATACCAAATTCTGAATGACATAAGTTTCAACCTCTATGAAATGTCAACCTCTATGAAATTCATTACCGAGACTCCTACTTGCAAGATGGCATTGTTTAGACTAGTTGTAATTGGTTGCTTCAGATGGTGCTTCATCACCAAAAGTTGAATTCATTTAATTGACACTGTTACTGTGAGCCAACGGCCCTACCGTGTTCTGAAAACACCGGTTCTCGTTAGATCACCGAAGTCATGCAGCATCAGGCGCGGTTAGTACTTGGGTGGGTGACAACCTGGGAACACCGCGTGTTCTTGGCACATTTCGGGCGCGGTAGCTCTGTGGTTTGCGCGCTGGATTTGCACGTTGCTACAACTGCCGCAGTGTTCATGCGGAGTACGATCACGTTAAACATGTGGGTCCGTAAGTCCTTCCGAGAGGTTGGTGGTAGGGGAAGGAGGGTACGGTCCCTGTGTATGCCTCCTCCACTGGGTTCCGGTCTAAATTGGGTGACATTTCCTGGCCGTCCAAACAGATACCTTACACATTTCTGGTAGGTCGGATGGTCTGGGTCTCAACAACAACACTACTGCTTCTGTGTCAACTCTCCTTCTTCGACCCAGACTGTCCGACCTACACGAAGGTGTAAGGTAAACGTCCGGGAAGTGCCACCCAATTTAGACCGGAACCCAGTGGGGGCGTCATCCACACGAACCGTACCCGCCTTCTCCTACCATCCTACCATCAACCTCTCAGGAAGACTTATGGATCCACATATTTAACTGCCCGTACTCCGCGTGAACACGGAGACAGATTGGTCAAAGGCGGGAATCGATCGCGGCTCGTCCGAGATCAATTCCCTCGCGCTAACCATGGGGCTGCCCCACCCCTGTGTCAAAAATCCTGTCGAATATCATAATAAATCATGGCTCGAAAATGCCTTCGACTTAAATCCATGTTTTGTTCCTACCTTATTAATTTCAAAACGAGACTGTAAAAAATGTGTATATCCTTCTCGTTCTTTAACAGTCAATGTTCACGTAGAAGTTTAAATTTAAAAAAAAATCATCTCCAGTGAAAGATGTTTGGTATTGCCACACATTCTAAAAACTCAAGTACTGGCCCTCATATTAGAGTTAGGGCAATTATTTTACTTTTGGATCTTTTCAATGTCCAAGCTATAATTCTTTAAATTATCCTTTTAATCATTCAAATTAATTTTTAATAATAAATTAATATTAAAACGCTTTTATTTTTGTTTATTCAAAAATAAATATATATAAAACAATTTTTTAAAACATTTTCAAAGGTTAAAAACAGGGCATAAACTCCTACGGCGAGGTCTACGTGTTAAGATTTATATCTCAATTAAATTTCTTTATTGGTAGATTTAACTTATAAAAATGTCTTAACAGCAAACTTTTATCGTTTAACTTTGTTTGTGAAACATATTTGTGCAAACGCGTGTAAGAATATTTTTTTCTTAATTTGAAATAAATATACGCTGTTTGTTTTTCCTGTCAGCTCCACATTCTGTAGTTTGTATACAATTTAAATACAATTTACTCGCAAACACATCGTTTAACAACACTATAATAAAAATTATCGTCTTATATAATAAAAATTATCGTCTGATATAATAAAAATTATCGTCTGATATAATAAAAATTATCGCCTGATATAATAAAAATTATCGTCTGATATAATAAAAATTATCGTCTTATATAATAAAAATTATCGCCTGATATAATAAAAATTATCGTCTGATATAATAAAAATTATCGCCTGATATAATAAAAATTATGGTCTGATATAATAAAAATTATCGTCGACATAATAAAAAGTACCGTCTTCAAAGATTAAAAGGTAAGAGTCGTATGTTAATTCCGTGCCATCTCCTCCATGTATTTTGCAGCTTTCGCTGTTGGACAAAAGTGCTTCGCACTGATTTTGCAATGCTCTTACAAATTTAGGGTTGACTTTCCCCTATCTCTCTAACAGAAGGCGAGATACCGCCCCCCTGTACCCCCCCTAGAAACGTTATCAGCCTCTGTGAAATTGTCTCCATCAAAATCCTCCACCATGTCTCAAAAGTAGTTGAAGTGCATTAAGAATGTAATCATTTTCACCTCGCGACTCCATCAAGTGAGATGGAAAAGTTAAGTATTGGAAAAGAGGCAAGAAGCTCTAGAATATGAATAGACCGATTAGTTATTACTCAATGTTACAGTCGTCACGTATGCCGATTGGATTGATGGTGCCATCTATGAACTAAACTAAAACCAGAATATTTACTTTCTTAGCTCGTGACATATTTTCCGAGCAACATCCTGTATATTTTCTAGTGTAGAATATTTAAGAATGTAAAAAGTCAAATAAATGCCTTATCACAATGGGCCCCTGGATGCTCAAGGTCATCAAGGTGAGCATCAAGGTCTCGATAGTGTGCATTTTATCCTTGAGTTTGCCACACTGACTTTAATGGCTTCCCCTTCTCCTAAGACTCCTAAATATACAGGCTGACGCAACCACCATTTTGTACCCCATTCTGTTGTCTTCATATGTTAGTTCAATGACGCATGTATGCTTCTTCTTCTTCAATGGCCTATTGAACTCCAGGCTCCCCTATCCCTGACCAAAGACCTCCAGTTCAAAACTTTTAAAATTTTAAAGTCCTTTTCCAGACAGTCGAGCCATCTGAGTTTAGGTCTTCCTCTTTTACGGGTGCCGAATGGTCTGGTCGAGAAGATCTTTTTTGTTGTACGGCCTTCGGCCATCCTGCACAGGTGACCCACCTATTTAATTCTCTGAATCGTGATGTAATTGACTATATCTGGTTCTTTAAAAGACTTATAAAGTTCAGAGTTAGTTCTTCTTCTCCAGATGTTGTTACAATTTAAGCCACCAAAAAATACCTCTCAAGATTTTTCTCTCAAAAACAGAAATGATATCTTTAACTTTTTCTGTCATTGCCCAAGTCTCAGCAGAGTAGGTAAGAATGGGTCTGATTAAACTTTTGTAGATTATAATCTTCGTTTTTCTGCTGATGAAGTCAGACTTTAAGTACCTTTTAAGGCCGAAAAAACATCGGTTAGCAGCTGTAACTCTACCACGAATTTCGGGCATAATGTCATTGAGAGTATTAACTTCAGATCCTAAATATCTGAAGTTGCTTACAGTTTCGAACTTGTAAACCCCAATTTCGAAATAAGGACAGTCATAATTACCAAAGGGCATATACTTAGTTTTATTTTGATTAATAGTTAGATGCATTTTACTGGCTGCGGCCTCTAAAGATGTGAAGGCTTCCCTAAGTAACTCGAGAGTGCGTGCTACAATGTCAATGCCGTCAGCAAACGCAAAAATCTGGACAGACTTGTTAAAGATTGTTCCATGGGTATTGATGTTAGAGTCTTTCACAATTTTTTGGAGTGCAATATTGAAAAGCAAGCAGGCCAGTGCATCGCCTTGTCTGAGCCCATTTGAAACAGTAATAGGCTCGGAGAGATTATTCTGAATTCTTACCCTAAGCTTTGTTTCGGTAAGAGTAATATTAGCCAAATTTATAAGTTTTTCGGGTATTAGAAATTCTCTCATAGCTTCAATTAATAGTTTTCTGTTTACTGAATCATAGGCAGTTTTGAAATCAACGAAGAGATGGTAAGTTGCTATGCCATATTCATTAGCTTTTTCCAACACTTGCCTAATGTTAAAAATATGTTCAGTAGTAGATCTATCTCTGCGGAAACCACATTGGTAGTCTCCCACAATGTCTTCTGCATAAGTTACTAGTCTACTAAAGAGTATATTGGAAAACAATTTATAAAAAACGCAAAGAAGACTGATTCCCCTGTAGTTGGCATATTCCAAAACGTCTCCCTTTTTGTGGATAGGACAAATGATACTCAATTTCCAATCTTCGGGCAAGACTTCTTGATTCCAGACTGATTCAATGAGGTGATGGATTTCCTCAATGTTTTGACTTGCTGCACTTTTAATAAGTTCAGAAGGAATCAATTCTGGGCCTGAAGCCTTGCAATTTTTGAGCCTCTTAATTCCTTCTCTGACCTCTGCTAAAGACGGCGGTGGAATATTGTCAGCGTCTGCAGAAGTATTCGGGATGGTGAAAACCTCATCCCGAGTATGGTCATTCAGCAAATCACTAAAATGCTCATTCCATCTATGAAGTACCTCTTTTCTATCATTCAAGATGATGTTGTTTTTGTCTCTACAAGCAGTAGTTCTGGGCCTAAAGTCTTTGCGACCAAGATTAATTTCACGGTAGAAAGCACGGCTTTCATTGGATCCTCTGAGATGTTCAACTTCCCTAAACAGATCCTCGTGAAAGAGTCCTTTTTTTAGCCTATGGATCTTCTTCTCCTGTTTTCTAGATATCTTATATTCTTCAATGGAGCTTCTTGAATGTCGCCTCTGAATCCTACCTTTATAGGCGGCCCTTTTTGCCTGCGTTACAAGAGCGCATTCTTTATCAAACCAATCCTTTGGTTTTAATTTTTCCAAATTTCCCAGTGAGCTGTCAGCTGAGTGGATAATCGAATTCTTGATCAGGCTCCACTTATTTTCCACACTCTCCTAATCAGAAAAGTTTTTAGATCTTAGTTCTTCCCTAAGTGTGGACTGGAATTATCGCCCACTTGTTTCGTTTTTCAGTTTTTCACAATCAAACCTTTTTTGCCTCTCTCCCTGTATCTTTCGGGCGTTTGAAATTTTGGCAATTAGTTTAACGATGACCAAGAAGTGGTCAGAATCACAGGTTGCGCCTCGGTAAGTTCTTACATCCTGGATATCCGAGGCATGCCTAGAATCAATCAATATATGATCAATTTGATTAAAGGTCTCACTATCGGGTGAGCGCCAGGTCATCTTATGAATTCTCCTGTGTCCGAACACAGTGCTTGAAATAATCATGCTGTGCTCAGCAGCAAAAAACACCAGTCGCTGTCCATTGTCATTGGTGTTATCATGTAAGCTGTGCCTTCCGATAGTTGGTCTAAACTCAACCTCCTTACCTAATTTCGCATTCATATCCCCCAAAACAATTTTAATGTCATGCTTGGGACAAGATCTGTATAGCATAGAAAGATCTTCAGAAAAAATTTCCTTCTCCTCCTCTTCCTTGTCCTCTGTAGGTGCGTGACCGTTGATAATACTATAATTAAAAAACCTTCCCCTCAGACGAATTTTGCAAAGTCGGGGAGACTTAGGAACGAAATCCGTTACTAAGTGTTTTAAACCTTTGTTCAATAGGAATCCAGTTCCAAAAGCATGTTTTTTTCGCATCACAGCTGTAGTAAATCGTGTGATTTCTTTTCTCAATGGTACCCTCACCAAGCCACCGCATTTCCTGAATGGCAAGTAGGTCCATATTATACCTGTCAAATTCTTCTATCAGAAACTGCAACCCTCTACTAAAATACAGAGTTCGTACATTCCATGTTCCAAAACGCATAGTCCCTAGGCCTTTTCCGGGTCGTTTTCCAGTAGGAGTCCGAGTAATTCTTTATTTGGATTTCTTAACGAAAAGTTTTTTTTTACGGGGTGGGGTTGTTAGCCCCACGCCCAACCCCCAACCTGGAGGGCCAGTCCCCTGATATAATCCCCAGGGGCAGGGTATCCGGCCATACCCCCGGACGCTGGGTACCCATTTTAGTCGCCTTCTACGACACGCATGAGTTACGTTGGGACTATTATTTCACACCCGGTCACCACACGGGTGACGCACGTATGCTACGTGGCTTATATTTGCTACGGAATTTAACTATAAATTGGATGCTTCTGCAGCCAAAAAATTATACCAATAATTAAAAAAAGTCTTGAATATTGTGATTTCCTTGATATCCCGAAAAAAAGAGGAAACAGTTAACACACTTTTTACCATGTACAATCATCTTTTCAGCTGAGAGTAAAACTGATCGCAGTTGCGCCAGCCTATATATTTAGGAGCCTCCCCCCCCCACCCCCAGAAAGTTCTATGGACCCTCATTACTCACACTCCGCATATATTTTTTATACATTTTACTCAAAATAGAGCAACATAACTGTAACATTGGGTAAATATTAATAAAAAAAAAATTGCCGTACTTTATTAAACGTTCAAAGTATTCTTCTGATATTTTGTTTATTTTTATTTACTTCTCACTCACTTCCACCCCGACTTATTTTCTTCTTTAACTTTAAGTGCCATTTTATGTACTGTTTATTTTATTTATTTATTTTACTCTATCTCGAATGCAATAAAATAACATGAAACATAGAACGGGGCATCCTTACGAATATTCGACCTTAGATTGTTTTGATAAATGGCTTGCTACGAAGCATGGTTTGGTCACTGAGACATTTCCTAATAGCTAAGTTGTTTTATTTCAACTAAAAGTTTTTGGAATGTTCTATCTGTAACGAAGAGAGGCATATATCTATAAATAAATCTTAAAAATTTCAAGTTTTATTTGGAAAATTCGAAATATATTTTGCGCGTAAAAGCAATGGAGAGTATCGGTGATTAGAAAGAGTATGGAGAAATGTTTTAGAAGAGAAATTTTAATCCAAGATTTGAATATATGAGATTGCATTTTGAATTCGCATAGTTTTATTTGTACTGTAAACAAAAATTTTGACGTTCCATTATTAATAAAAATAAATAAAAAATAAACACTTGAAGCATTTATTTCTCAGTATTTGCCATATATAGATCTTACATGAAGTCTGATATAAATAAGCATCAAATTTCGGAGACAAATAGAGGGTTCACTAAGGATTTCCAATTCCGGTTGAAAAATTTATCATGAAATATTTATTTCTCAAGATTGGCTATAAATAAAGCTTATATAATGACTAATATAAATTATACATTAAATTCCGGAAGTTGTAGGGGAAGTTCACTGAAGAATCCCCCCTTTTTTAGCACTTTCCAACATAGTTGAAAAGTGTTTATGACTTTGTTCATTCTGTCTGTCACGATAACTGCCGTAAAAATGATTTTATCAAAATGAAATTTTAGTATGTTCTTGAGACATATGGGAATGCAAATTAATAATATCACCCAATTAGATTTGGATTGAATCCGAGTTGAAAAAGTGAAATATATTCAACCCTATGGGACCTAATTTTTCAAATATTTTTTAAACGAAGTTAAAATTCACAAATTGCTTCGAAAATTTTAGGAAATATTCAAATTATCCCATAAAATATATAAAAAATTTCGGAAAAATAGGTTTGGTAGTTTTTTAAATAAAAATAATTACACACATATTATATGAAGCCAACGGCTTCTACCGTGCTGAAAACACCGGTTCTCGTTAGATCACCGAAGTCAAGCAGCACCGGACGCGGTTAGTACTTGAGTGGGTGACCACCAGGGAACACCGCGTGCTGTTGGCACATCTCGGGTGTGGTATCCCCCTGGTTTGCGCGCTAGATTTGAACGCTGCCGCAACTGCCGCCGTGTTCATACGGAGTACGATCACGTTAAACATGTGGGTCCGTAAGTCCATCCGAGAGGTTGGTGGTAGGGTAAGGAGGGTACGGTCCCTGTGGATGTCTCCCCCACTGGATTCCGGTCTAAATTGGGTGGCACTTCCCGGCCGTCCAAACAGTTACCTTACACCTTTCTGGTAGGTCGGACGGTCTGGGTCTCAACAACAACACATATTATATGAAGAGATCACGTGACCCACTTCAAAATAAAATATACCGTCCTTTTTTTCCCTGTGTAAAAATCGTGATTTTTAAAGTTCTGTTAAATTTATATTTAGTGTTGCATCCGTCCTAAAACCGCTTTATTTTTGCGTACTTTCTGTTAATCTATATTTTGTGAAAACACAATTGCAATAACTTTTAGTTTAAATCAAAGTTTAATCCTCAATCTTTGATTATTTCTATACCGAAGTCTAATTTTAATGGATGCAGAATGTAAACAAGTAATTGTAAGATGAGTTGTATAAGAATTGCTGAATTTTTTTAACCTAAATTATTTAGTTCTGAAGTCTGGAATAAAAGTGATATGAATAAAATATTAATTGCTTTTACATAGAGAGCCAGACGATGTATAGTTTGAGGACGTCATTTGAATAAAGTTATTTTTTTCGATGAAGTTTTAAGTTTTCAAATATAATAAATTACTGTAGAACTGTGTTAAAATATATCGCCGCTGAATCTATCGCATTTTAGAGATGTTTAAATAAAATTGAATTGCAGTTGGAATGTGTTTCATAATCAATGGTTTAAGCATGATTGATCTTTCTTATTTCACTTTCGGTTAAAACATATCCTGTAAATATCTATTTCTCGGGATCGGCAACAGATAGTGCTAGGATGACTGATATGGATTCAGCATTGAATTCCAAAGGTGACAGCGGATTCAGTGAGGATTTCCAAATCCTATTCCTAAAGATGTCATTTCCGGTCAAAAATGATGTATGTACGTTATTGATTACCATACGTAGTCTCCTTCACAAATGTATTGTTTTATTATTATTCATGGTTGGGGGGGGGGGAGGGGGTAGATTGTATCACAATTGCAATAAAAAGACATGGAACATAGAACGTGACATCCATACAAATATCAGATTTCATTTCAGATTGTTTTTGATAAATGGCTTTCTACGAAGTATGGTTTGGTCACAGATACAATCCTTAATAGCTCCGTAGTTTTATTTCAACGTAAACTTTCAGTAACGTTTTTTCCGTAACAAACAAAAAAGGATACGTACATCTGGAAGTAAATCCTGAAAGTTTCAAGTTTTATTTGGAAATTCCGAAATATATTTTTACTATAAAAGAAGTGAACCGTGTCGATGTTTATAAATTGTACTGAAGAATGTTTTAGAAGATAAATTCAAATCCTATATTTGAATGTATATTTTGAACTCAAGCTGTTGTCTTTGTACTTCGTCGGCGACAAAATTTTGCAATAGCGTTAATTTTCCTGAACTTTTTTTAATTAACTATTTCTCAAGATTTGCTATAGATAGAGCTTACATGATGACTGATATAGATTCAGCATTAAATTTCGGAGCAGGAAAATTACCTGAGAATGCTCACTTTCGGTGTTTTTACTTTCCCTGTAATCTATCGTAATGTATAGAGAAGTATTGGAATCATGCCAAAAATTGCAACTCGAGTTTTCGACGGGTCTACACGTTTTGTAACTTTTAGAATACGAAAAACTGTTTTAGCGTGGCGTCTGTGTGGGTGTCCGTCTGTCTGTGCAACAAATGTATCACCTCTAACTCAAAAACTAAAACCAAATTTCATAAAATTTAGTAAGTCACTTGTTGGTGGCCCTGGTGCTGCTTAGTTTTGGGTACTATTCGGAATAAACCAACCCGCCTTTTTTTGCGAAATGGCCCGCAAAAATTGCTTGTATCTACTCTAGCTGGAAAATTAATAGTTCAAATTCTACCAAATTTGATAGATAAGTCACTTGTAGATAACTACCCTGGTTTCGATTAGATATTGATATGATTCGGAAAGAAATAACCTGCCTTTTCTTGCGAAATGGCCCTCAAAAATCGTCAAAATCTAAAATAAAAACTACGTATGCTCAAATATATCAATTAAATAATTGCTTTATACGTAATATTTAACGATGAAAAGATGAAAATAATAAAACCAACCCCATTACACTAGAACTAACTGCCCTTTCTAGAAATATTTTAGTTTTTTCGCATTTTCGCTACGCCACCCTTGACAAAAGGTCCAGTTGCCAAATGAGAACAAAAATTGAATTAAAAGTGCAAATTCAGTGTTATTTTAAATAATCATGGGTGTTATTTTGTGCAATTAAACTCAATATAATAAATTACTGAAGAAATAAAGAGAACGTGAATTTGGGTCTGCAAGGAAAGTCATGTGCTGCCCACATCAGATTTTTTAAGTTCCCGGTTCAAAAATGCTCATTTTTCTTGAAACATTAAATATTTGTTATAGATGGATATGGTTCAAATGATAACTGACATGCATTGGGCCATTAAATTCCTGAGCTGATAAGAGGATTCACGTTTTATTTTCACTCCTGGTACGTTTTCCATTTCCGATTCAAAAATTTTCATTCTCCCTGAACCATCTATTTCTCATGATTGGCTATATATTGAAATTACGTGATAACTGAAATGGATTTATTATCAAATTCTGAAGGAAATAGAGTATAGTCTATTTCCCAAGATAGAGGCTATAAATGGAGCGCATATAATGCCAGATATAGATTCAATATCACATTCCGGTGGCGGTGGCCAGGGGTTCACTAAGGATTTCTACTTCCGATTAAAAAAATTAAATTTTTCTTGCGACATCTATTGCTCATACTGTAGTGTATGTGTGTATGTCTATAAGTAAGCGCATATTGCAATGTAAGGCCGTATGTCTAAAATTAAGAGCATGTTGTAGTGTTTATATGTATGTCTGCAATAAAGTGCATATTGTAGTGTATGTGTGTATGCTTGTAAGTAAGCGCATTTTGTAGTGTAAGTGCGTATGTCTGTAATTAAAAGCATATTGTAGTCTTTATGTGTGTGTCTGCAATTAAGCGTATATTGTAGTGTATGTATGTAAGTAAGCGCATACTGCAATGTAAGTGTGTATGCATATAATTACGAGCATATTGTAGTGTATGAGTGTATGTCTGTAATTCAGAGCATATTGTAGTATATGTGTGCATATCTGTGGAGCATGAACATGACCACTGAAACGCTGGGAGCCCGATGCTATACGATAATCCGCAAAATATATTTTCTGATCCGAACGTGTAATTCGGAATAGACTTCGTAGCATGGAATGGTGCAAGAGCCAGTCACCACAACACTCCCTCTCTTAGATGAAAATGTGCGCGATTAAGTCTATGAAAATAGAGTGCGCTAACTCCATAAAGACCGCTCATTCTTCACATAAATCTAACGAGTGCCTGCGACTTCTGTTGTCTTCAAGGTTTATTGATATAATTCGTATCAATAATACTGACGTCTAGAGCCGCAGCCTTGGACCATTGTTGTTGTTGAGACCCAGACCGTCCGACCTACCAGAAAGGTGTTAGGTAACCGTGCAGCCTTGGACCGTGTCGAAAATTGTAACTCGAGTTTCCGCTGTTTATTCAAGTTTTGAGCACTCTAATAGAACCCCAAAAATTATTAATAGTGTGACGTCTGTGTATGTGACTTTGTATTTGTCTATCTGGACAATATATGTACTCACTCTATCTGAAAAGTAATTGACCAAATTTCACAAAATTTGATAGATAAATTATTTATGGGATTATCTTGGCGATGAGTAGATTTGGGCGCGATTAGAAAAAGAAGAACCTGCCTCTTGTGTTGTTTACGAAATAACCCACAAAATAGTATGTATTCACTCCAGTTAAAAACTAATTGACCATATTTCACAAAATTTGGTAAGTAAATCACCTGCAGGATACTTTTGTGTCGATTAGATTTGGGTATGATTCGGAAATTAAGAACCTGCTTTATTTAGAGAAATAGCCGGCAAAAATGGACAAAATCTAAAGTTAAATAGTACGTATGCTCAAATGTAGTAACTAAACGCCTGATTTTATACGTAATTTTTGACGACCAATAAAATAAGACCAACCGCCACAACTCCAAGACTAACGGTTTGTGAGATATTTTACTTTTTCGTATGCCACATCGCATTTAAGAATTCGCCCAGTTGCCAAATGAAAGCAAAAATTTCAAAATAATTGCAAATTCAGTGTAATTTAATAACATTATTCGGGTTTTTTTGTAACCGACATTGCCGACAAATTTGGTGCAATATCCACAGCTTATGAACTTTTGGAATTATGCTGCAAAATTCGCTATAAATCAGTATCTGAGTCATGATGTCAAAGTCTGATGTTAAAGTCATTTAATAATCCCAGTCGCTACATGGGAATTATTAATTTTATGTTCTGAATTCCAAATATAGATTGGTTTCAGTAAATTCTTGCTTTTCTTTTCTTCAAGTTCTTTAATCAATCTCTTCTGAAATGCGTTAAAAATGATAGGTTGCTATTTACACATAATTTTCATATTACATGTTCAACACTCATTCTGTAATATTGCTGTTAGTATAGCGAAATAAAGTTCTGATGGGCTTACTGACTTCTAAATTCAATATTGTTTGAGATAAATAAAAGACCATGTATGGGATAAATGAATACAAGAAAAAGTAGAGTTTAATATCGTCTGCAAAATGTTCTTTTGTGTTTGCTTTTCTTTAGAATTCCTTCCATGTTTAGATTATAGAGTGTTTGGTTAAAGTTTAATTTATCTTTATGCGAGGAGTTTCATGTTTTAACCACATAAAGTTGGAGAATTCTTTGGTAAAGCGATTCATCTTTTTTTGGATAGAAACTACCCAATTATACCAGTTTACTTCTTCTATATGTATATTGTATAGAATAATACGTAGTATAATCTCACATAATTAAAGAAAATGATTAACTGTATGTATGTATCCTCAGTAGTGGCAAATCTAAAAGTTGGAAAGCAATGAAATTTGGTACAGAGGTGCTTCATAATCTAAGAAAATACGTATCGGCGAGATTTTTTATAATTCGAATGAGTTTTTTAGTTATTTTATGTTTTAGCATGACGTTAAGCAGTTTTCAAATAAATCGATCCCTTAGCGATCGAAACGATAAAATAACACACACACACACATAGAAACATACTCGCGCGTACGCACGCACGCGAGAAAATACACATCGGCAAGATTTTTTTTTAATTCGAATTAGTTCTTTAGTTATTTTATATATTAGCATGATGTTAACTATAATAACACACACACGCATGCACATACGCACACATGCACGAACAGATGCACACACACACATATGCGCTCACACACACACATGTGTACACAAACACACGTAAACACACATTCAAAATAGTTTTTCGTGTTCTAGAAGTCCCAAAACGTATAGATTCGCCGAAAATTCAAGTTGCGAATTTCAACACAATTCCAACACTTTCCTTATACATTACTCTGTATCATAGAGAAAACAAAATTCTCTGAGCAGGGCATGACTTCCTACAAACTCAAATTAATTTTCTCTCTATTTCTTTAAAATTGCATTTAGTTTAATTGCGCAAAACAACACGCATAATTATTTGAAATGACACTGAATTTGCACTTTTAATTTAATTTTTGTTTTCATTTTGTAACTGGACATACTCTCATACATATACATACTCTCATACATGGGCATAGCAAAAATGCAAAAAAAAAAAACTAAAATATCTCAAGACTTTTCAGCATAAAAAATTTCGTAAAAAACATTTAGTTGATACATTTGATCATATATAATCTTCTATATTAGATTCTGACGATTTTTGTGGGCCATTTCGCTACATAAAGGTCCGTTCTTTTTTTTTCAGAATCCTACCCGAATCTAATTAGCACCAGCGTATCCTAAAAATGACTTTTGTACCAAATTTTGCTAAATTTGGTCAATGCCTCTTTTATCTAGCATTATACATACGATTTTTGAGAGCCATTTCGCAAAACGTTCTTTGACCCCGACGGCAAATTCTTTGATCCCGAATCTGATCAAAATGTAATCAACATCACAGTCATCCACAAGTAACTTACCTGTAAAATTTCATGAAATGTGTTAATCAGTTTTTGAGTTAGAGTGGGTACATATATTGCACAGACAAACACACAGACATCACGCTGAAAATAGTTTTTCATATTCCAGAGAACCCAAAACGTGTAGATCCGTAGAAAACTCAAGTTGCGACTTCCGACACGATTCCAATATTTTCCCTATATCTTATCATGTAATGTAGGGAAAGTACAAAGTATCTAGGTGGATATTTCAAAACGAGGCGACTTCAAGTAACTAAACTGGTGCCTAAAATCAAAACCACTTGTAGTAAACACCAAGTTCAATGATCTCATTTTAACTTTAGATATTCGAGCTTAATATATTTTTTCTGAAGTCTGATTAGCTGAAACTGTGAGGACTACTACGTGTAATTTAAAGTTGTCCCCTTTTTATTTAATTTTCTAGATTTAATGTGGTATTATTCATTACTTTACTTTATTTTCATTTGTAAAATTTATGACACCTTTGCCATTGCGTAATTATTTTTAGTAAATTAATGGGGGCCGCCAAATTTTGTAAAGTATCAAGGTGGGGCATGGCACACGAAAAGTTTTAGAACCGTTGTTCAACAAGTAGCTATTATACTGTAACTAACAGAAAAGTATTTGTCATTAGATATAACGTATTAAAGTAATCATTATTTTTATAAAATTTACCATTTACAAAATATGTAGCAAAAATTAGATCTTTTTAAGAGATTTTTTATCAACAGAATTTAAAAAAAATGAAATGATTAATATTTTGACTTAAATTTTCAACTGCAGATTTTTGTAATTGGCACACAGTATTCACAACAGAACTTTAAAAAATGTTTTCGCTTCTTCGGAGAACGTTATCTACGGGTTGCAGGACCAGGTAGGATTTGGAGCAAAACCAAACATTGGATATAGGTGTCCGAGCCTTATAAACTGCTTATGAAAGATCAATACTAAGGGGTAATAGGGGGACCGAGCAGCAGCTGCATAGTATCTTGAAAATTTCGGCGCTGGCTGCTTGTATAACGATTAGAAATATTCCCTGAATACCAGGCAAAGAATTAGAAAGCTATTTGATATTGAATGGGAAAAAACGGTGTTTACAACAATATATTTGGCGTTAAATTCTGTATAACGAATTTTCAGTAGATGTTTATAATGAAAAATTTCAAAGTTTGCCTGGCTTAAATATCTTAAATCTCACAGCTCTCTTCAAAATTGCTTAGTGCCATCCTGCTAGAGGAAGGATCTTCTAGAGACGGTTGGAAGACATGCCATTCATAAATGATCAGCAATTATTAGTAGTAGGCCTAAAAACCCCTCAATATCCGAGAAGGGTCTTACATACCTTGGGTCTCCCTTACCATAACGTTTGCAACTACTATCTGTCTGTAACGCCTGGCGGTAAATTTGGTGACATTGGTGTCAAACTTGGTAAAATATCATCAGCTTTGTACCAAACTGCTTTTTTAAAGCTAACTTGGCGCTAAACTGCCCTTTTAAAAAGCTAACTTAACGCTAAACTGACTTTTTTAAAAGCCAACTTGGCGCGAAACTGCTTTTTTAATCCGACTTGGCGCCAAACCGCTTTTTTAAAAGGAATAGAAACGATTTTTTTCTTTGTGATAGTAATGATTGCAAATAATTTCTCACATAATGTTTTCCGTATTTATCACGAATTATAGAAAACTCTTTTGCCGCATATCTAAGACTCTTAAGCTTTTTATTCACCAATAAAAGACGTGCAATGAAAATTTTTACTTTTTCCTTCCTCTCTCCAGTGTGCGTTTCATTTCTGTCCTTGCTTTTCCCTATTGCAATTGATTCGGTGAAATAAAATGATGATGAAACTCAGAAATCAGAGATACTCTTTGTTTACCCTTCCGAATTTAATATTGTGTGGAGGATATAAGGGAACATGTTCGAGGTACAGTTGAACGATAAACAAATAGAGGGGAAGATTCGAATGCAATATCGTCTGAAGTTTTATTCCGCGTTTGCTTGTCTTTGATATTGCTTTTGTGTGGAAGATATGACGCAAATACGCACATGTAAATTCTACTCTTTATAAAACGCAAGAACATTAAGCCAAATGTAAGTAATGAATTATTTAATAAAGTGTTTCATTATCCGTTCATTTTGCTGGCAGCGTATTCGATATTACATGTTATTTTGCTCGCATACATAGTACGCAGGATGTCCCAAAAAGATTGAAAGGGACTTTAATTATTTACCTGTTGGAGGTAAGTTGGCAATGTAAATTGCAAAAATGTTGAAAGTTAGATAGGAAATAAGACTACGTTAATGAAATAGTCCTCCCATTAATTTTCAAAACGTTACACTTTTTAAAATTTTATACGACCCTCTTAGACAAATTTGGTCAATCAGAAATTTTTTATTTTTAATGCAACAAGATCACTAAAAAAACCCGCATATCTGTATCTTTAAAATCAACTGAATTATGAGAAATAAAAACCCTGACTTATTCCACTTTTCCATACCATGTTAAAAACTTTTTCATCAGTGGAAAAAGGTATCATAAACAGATTAACGGAAATTATTTAGATCAGAAAAATGTACTTAAAAGTACTTAATTACTGAAAAGGTACTTAGTTTTTGAAAAGTATTTAAGAATCCGTGATTGTTTCGTGAGCCTACGCGGAATTCGCAAAAATGTATCCTATGTATTATCATCCAGTTTTTTAACATTTTTGTGATATGTCAAAAACTTACATTTCTAATTTGATATAGGGTCCCCATTCACAAAGTTCAATTTTCAATTAAATATAACTCGCTCAATTTTAAAGATACAAATATGCGGGTTTATTTTAATGATCTTGTTGCATCAAAAATAACAATTTTCTGATTGACCCAATTTGTATAAGGGAAGGGGTCGTATAAAAATTTAAAAAGTATAACTTCTTGGAAATTAATGGGATGACCGTTTCATTAAAGTAGTTTTATTTCCTACCTTACATTCAACATTTTTGCAATTTACATTGCCCACTTATCTCCAACAGGTAAGGAATTAAAGCGCGTTTCAAACTTTTTGCGGCACCCTGTATAGTGGAAGTAAAGCAACAGTGTTGTTGTTGTTGTTGAGACCCAGACCGTCCGACCTACCAGAAAGGTGTAAGGTAACCGTTTGGACGGCCGGGAAGTGCCACCCAATTTAGACCGGAACCCAGTGGGGGAGGCATCCACAGGGACAGTACCCTTCTTCCCCTACCACCAACCTCTCGGAAGAACTTACGGACCCACATGTTTAACGTGATCGTACTCCGCGTGAACACGGCGGCAGTTTTGGCAGTGGCTGGAATCGAACCCGGATGATGTAACAGTGTAGAAGACCCGTCCGTCCGACTCATCCAGAGGACATGAGCAACTATTTGGACGGCCGGATGCAATAGTGTAGAAAACCCAGACCACACGACCAACCCATAGGCTAATGGTAGCTTTCTGTGTGGCCGGGGATGCAATAGTGTTGTTGTTGTTGTTGAGACCCAGACCGTCCGACCTACCAGAAAGGTGTAAGGTAACTGTATGGACGGCCGGGAAGTGCCACCCAATTTAGACCGGAACCCAGTGGGGGAGGCATCCACAGGGACCGTACCCTCCTTCCCCTACCACCAACCTCTCGGAAGGACTTACGGACCCACATGTTTAACGTGATCGTACTCCGCATGAACACGGCGGCATTTGTGGCAGCGTGCAAATCTAGCGCGCAAACCACGGGGATACCGCACCCGAGATGGCCAACAGCACGCGGCGTTCCGAGGTGGTCACCCACCAAGTACTAACCGCGCCCGATGCTGCTTCACTTCGGTGATCTAACGAGAACCGGTGTTTTCAGCACGGTACGGCCGTTGGCCCGGGGATGCAATAGTGTGAAAGCCCCAGGCCGTCCGGCTCGTCCAGAGGACTTGGAGCAACAAAATGGAGGATGCAATAGTGTCGAAAACCCAGACCATTCGTCTCGTCCGAGGACTTAGAGAAACCATTTGAATGGTCGGGGATGCTGTAATACTCCAAATTAAATGGCCTATAAAATTCCACGGTTTACCTTAAGGTCGAATAAACTGATTGGACTACATATATTACTATGCTAGAAGTTATGCACGTCATATGACGGAATTAAAAATTTGCAAAGCATTATGACGTAGGGCCATGCATAAAGCGAAGGTGCTATGTTGAAGAATATCCATTACAGCGAAAAGAATAAAATATAGATTTATTTACAAGAACACACTAACTATATTTACAGGAACATTACGTAGTTTATATACAGGAGCATTATTAAAATAGAGCTACATCATAAAGCTCGTGCAGGTAGCATCTGAAATACTAATGTACGAGTGATGCTGATAAAGTTCTGAGGATGTCTTATAAGAGCCAGGACAGAGGCTCTGCGCATGCGCTGCATGCAAAGTAGAGAGTCTCTGAAGATCAGGAAAGAAGGTTTTAATGCTAATCGTCTTTGTGCTAATTACTTGACCTAGGGGCTTTATGCAAATCGCTGGATGAGTGTCGCCTATTCAGTGTCAATTTAATCAATTGGTGATATTTTCATCAATTTGGCGACACTTTCGTCAATCTGGCAATATTTAAAAAAGTCGCCAAGTTTGCGGTATCCCGCCAAAATTTGTCAGCAGAGTTTTGCCAAGCGTTACTGCCAGAGAAATAGGTTATTCTAATTGTAGAGTCTTACATTATTTCCAAAATATTGAATGTTCATCAATTTATCGTCATTTTTATTGTTTTGGCGTCATTTCTATCAATTTAGTGACATTTTTATCAATTTGGTAACATTTTTGTCATTTTTTTGTCTAGTCAGACCCGCGAGCATTCTGCCCTAAAAGTAATAAATTTAAAACACGCAAGAATAATATTTCCTGCTTTTGTTTGAAGACGCTTAAACTATTTCGAATGTTAAACCAAGGATTAACTGTATCCCGCATTCCGTTGATAAGCAAGCGCGGAAATTAGTTAAATTAATAAATGGAACAGCGAACGAATTTAAAGTTCTGTTTGAAGTTTGGTAAATCTGCGAAAGAAACTCATGACATGCTCAAAACAGTTTACGGAGATGAGGCTATATCTTTAAAGTGTGTTTATGAATGGTTCAAACGTTTTCGTGATGGACGGGATTCCACTGAAGACTCTGCTCGAAGTGGTCGGTCTACGACTTCTCGTAGCGATAAAAAAATTGAAAGAGTTAAAACGATGTTAGCTGTGGATCGTCGCCTTACAGTGCGAATGATAGCGGAAGACCTCTGTATTAACCGTGAAAGTATCCGTCTTATACTGACAAGAGAATTTGAATAAGCGGAAGGTTTGCAATCGTTTCGTACCCCATAAATTAACAGAATATCAGATGCAGGCTCATCTTGATGTTTGTGGAGACTTCGTCAGCGCGACGGATTAAGACAGAAATTTTCTCAACAGCGTCTTCCCGGGGAACGAAATGGTGTCTTAAGTACGACCCTCAACCCAAAAGACAAAGCATGGAATGGCTTAGTCCCACTTCGCCGCGCAAGAGGAAGGTTTGCACTGAAAAATCAAGAATAAAGACAATGCTTATTGCATTCTTTGACAGCAAGGACCTGATTCATAAAGTGTTTCTTCCAGGAAAAGCAATAGTGAATGCTAAAAGGTACAAGGATGTTCTGGTACGTTTATTGCAAAGGATCCGTCGTGTATGTCCAGAATACGCAGCTACTGACTCTTGGCGCCTTTTTCCATGATAATGCCCGCCCACATTCGGCCCTCGTCGTGAAACAGCATTTTCTGGCCAGTAAAAGAGTTGTATGCCTCGATCATCCACCGTACTCAACTGATCATGCTCCAGCAGACTGTTCCCGCACCTGAAAAAAGCTCTAAATGAAGAACGATTTTCGGATATTCCAAACATTCAAAGCCATGTGACGACGGTTTTTAATACGAAACCGAGAGAAGACTTTGCCCGCAGTTTTCGGGAACTGTACAGTCGTCGTCAAAAGTGCACAATAATCAACGGGCATTACTTTGAAGGAATGCAAACCGTTTTTTTGATTTAAGTAAGAATCTCTCGTTTATGAACATTCACCGAACTTTATTGTCATATCTAACGTGCATATATATATATATATATATATATATATATATATATATATATATATATATATATATATATATATATATATATATATATATTGATCAAGGAAACTCTCACAATTTGTGTCTGCATTTCCTTCGAAAACCCAAGTAGAAACGTTAAACCTCGGATGCGATTTTGATTCTCATCTCCCTGCTGGGGTGCTTCTACATTATTTGTGTTAGACATCTTATACAATGTTTATATATTGTACTAAATTTCTACTTATTAATTAACTTCTTATATACAATAACATATATATAGGCATTTATCCTCTTATGATGCATAATCATATTTCGCTAAAATCTTCTCTGAATTTTGAATTTTAAATTAAATTACAGTCAAATTCTAATCGAGACTCTGATAATTGTGCAAAGGACTGGTCTTGGATCCATAATATGTGGTGTTTCTCCGTTGGAAAATTACCACTATAAAATCGCCGGTGATCGTAAAAACGCCACTCACTCGACCATCAAGTATAACTCCAGGTTGAGTAGTTGGAAATGCATCATGTGAGGGAATATACAATAAATACAAATATTGGTTAAATTAAATATATATTTTATTATAAAAACACATATTAACTTGATTAGTTATTTTCAATACAATAATAGTATGTTTCGCATAATTAAACTCGCCATCGCCAATATCACAATCACTGAATCCCTCTTAAGTAATTAGTAATATTTGTATTACAATATATATATTGGAAATATTTGTAATTGTCAAACCAGATTTACGCGGAATATAAGATAATTTGGTACTTTAAAATCATTTTACATGTTGTCGTCCAAAAAAAGTACTAAACGTTAATATACAGGTAAACGTTGAAAACATTATGCCTTGGATCTTGTACATCATTATATCACTGTATAAAATCCTTTTGCAATGTGTCGGAAAAACCATATGCTGCCCACATCAATTCTTTTTTTTTATGTTTAAAATTCAATCAAAAATAAAAACTCAAGTCAAATTTATTCCTCTTATCATTTGAAATATTTCTTCAATCTAGAATACGACAGTTCTTCATACGAAATATCAAATCTACTTTTTCCATCAGCAACCCCTAGCCACATCACCATAAACTCAAATCCTTCCAAATAAATGTTTAAATCGAATATTCTCCGAATTTGGACTTCATTTTAAGCTCTTACCTTTTTGAATCCTTATTGCTGTTGCCAATACCGCAAAACGTAATATTGATGAGATTTTCGATTGATAGATTATTGGATTTCTTAGCGGATCATGCACTGAATGGTGAAAAGTTTTAGAGTGTTAGTGCATTGAATTGTGATGAATAGGCAAGTTTGATTTCATTTCTAATTCATTCTTTTAGTTTTGAATTTACAACGCCTAATGTTTGAAAGAAATCTTGTCAACTTTATTATCCTTTTTATCATCTTTAATACTTTTCCAATATTGAATACGACAATTCTATTCTTCACACGAAATATCATATCTACTTTTCCCATCAACAACCTCTAATTACATCACCATAAATTTAAATCATTTCAAATGGAAATTTAAATCAAATATTCTGTGAATGTGGACATCATTTTTAAGCTCTTGCCTTTTCGAATCCTTATTACTTTTGCCAGCACAGCAAAACGTAATACTGATGAGATTGTCGATTGATCGGCTATCGTATTTCTCAGCAGATCATGCACTGAATAACGAAAATTTTTATTCAGTTAGTCTATTAAATTGCGATCAATAGACGAGTTTGATCAATATGTATGGAAACACTACTAAAAATATTAGATTATAAATAGTAACAGTCAGTGAAAAGTCTTTTTAATGTTACACCATTCATACGTTCAAACAAATTACTATTAGGCCAGAGCGTTTTTGGAAGTCATAACGTCCAACATTAGTGCCAACTGAAGAAAGACGTTACAACTTCTGAAATGTTCCTTGTTGACTGTCATGGCGTCCTTCATCAGCGGCCACTGATGACTTTATGATGTCCGAAAGCGCTCTGGCCTAATTGTAATTTATTTGATGGTCTTAAATGGTATAATATTAAAAAAGCGAGTTTGATTTCGTTTATTATTCATTCTTCTAATTTTTCTTAACGTTTAGTTTACTCTTAATGTTCAAAAGACATATATTTCGAATTTTTTAAGTGCATTTGCATTTTAAAAGAATATTTTGTGGGGAAAAAAATATGAATTATGTTTTACACACTGGCATAAATTTATGTTTCTGGATCAATTGAAACTTATAACAGAAAGCTGTTTTTTCTCGCTTTATGCTTCCATATCCCGCCATGGACTTATTTTCCAGGGGATGATTAGAATCACTGTCTCTCAAGAATTGCGTTCTAAATTTCATTAACCTCGATCCGATAGCTTTCGAAATATTTGCGTTTCAATTCTTTCATCACATTGTATCAATAAACATAACAATCGCAACAATTTTTCAAGTGAAAAAAAATCTGATGTGGGCAGCACATGATTTCCTACAAACTCAAATCCATTTCTTCTTTATTTCTTTAATAATTCATTAAATTGAGTTTAATTGCACAAAGTAACACACTTACTTATTTGAAATGACACTTAATGTACAGTTTCATATCAACTTGGCAATTTCATATCAACTTTCAATTGGCAATTGAACCTATTATGAAAACAGGCATAGCAAAAAAAAATAATAAACTATTTTAAAAACGAATAGCCCTGGTTCAGCTGAGTTGATCTTAATCTTTTCATTGTCAAAATTTGCGTATAAAACAAGCATTTAATTGATATATTTGAGCATACGTATTTTCTTATTTTAGATTTTGACGCTTTTTGCGGGCCACCCCACAAAAACAAACGTATTATTTTTTTTTCGAATCATACCAAAATCTAATCAGCCGCAGGGTAATCTACAAGTGACTTTATCAATCAAAATTTGTGAAATTTGATTAATTAATTTTTTAGCTACAGTGGATGCATACAATTTCGCAAAAAAAAAAGCAGGTTCTTTTATTCCGAGTCGTACTAAAACCTAATGGGCATCAGGGTAACCCACAAGTGACTTTATGAAATTCGATCAATTAGTTTTTGAGTTGGAGTGGATATAATATCTGCACAGATAGACATGCAAACACACACTGCCACACACACGCAGACGTCATGCTAAAAAGAGGTTTTATTCGTATTCTGGAGGTTCCAAAACATAAAAATCCGTCGGAGGCTCAAGTTGCGATTTTCGACATGATTCCAATACTTTCCCTATAAAATGTATTGTAGGGAGAGTAAAGAAAAGAAAGATATTAGAAGCAAAAATGCTGATCGCATTTCTAAAACCGGTTTATGTTTGCCTAAAAAAACCAATACCGTAAAAGCAAAGATATGAAGCTTATACCTTTCTGTTTACTTCAAGTTTGAAGACATACGAGTATAAACCCACATACTATAAAAATATTTAATGTCGAGGGGATGCTTCGTCATACCACGCGTATCTTAAAGGTTCGTTTTGAAAGAAATCCTTGATTGAGATAACAGAAGGAAATCTATCCGATGTATAGAAAGCAATACTCAAAAGCTTTTAAAGAAAATATCTTTTGAATAAATTTGAATGAAATGTTTTTCATGAAATAAGGTTGAGTCAATAGAATATTCTAATGAAATGTTAGTCTTTACTGTTAATTGTGGAATGACGGCAGAAGAAAACCTGATATTTGTGTGTCTGTCTGTTGTCTGTCAGTCTGTTAATCTATATGTTGTCTGTCTATCTATATGTTTGTCTGCATATCTATCTGCCATCGCTTATAACTCGAACGGCTCAACGGAGTTTATTTGCTAATTTAAGTTTAATTAGCAGCACCTTTACGACACGTAATGTTTCCTAATTCATAGCCCTTTAATATATAAAAAAAGAATTTTAAATTAGGTTTCAAACTAAATATTTCAATAATAAAATTTCGAACAAATTTTTTTCATCAAATAGACTCTGTCAAGGCAGTATCTGATATAAGTTTTATTCTCTTAGATTTACCCATGCACCAAAAGTGATTGAAATACAAGTTTTTGCTTTCCTATAACGATCACTCATAGCTTGAAAACGCTTCATCCTATTTACTAGTACATACGTTTTTTCACTGCTCTGTTACGTTAAAATGACAGCAGGTTTATAGATACATTATTTTCAGTTTCGTTTCGTATTAGTTTATAAAATAAAAATTTTGATAATACACTAGACAATTGTTAATTACGGATGACACTATCACCCATAGCAACAACAAAATGAAAGGAAACAAAATGTGGAAAATTAGAATAAGTGCGTTATGTATTAAGAAGATGTGTGCGTATTCAAATTTTTATTTCCACGCCTGTTCGTCACTTGATAGCGCTGAAAAGAGATTTAAAGGATTTCATGCATGTGGACAGTTTATCAAAGTGAAAGTTTTACAGAAATATTTAATTGATGAACTTGAAATTTTCGGTATATCTTCTCGATATCACTTAGATGATTTTACGCATGGATGTATCATTGGAAAAATCGAAGAAGGGCAAAAAATCACAGATGTTGCAAGGGCGTTCGACATCGCCCACAGTGTTGTTTCACGACTGTGGCAAGCATTTAAAGCAACTGGAATGTGTAGTAAGCGTCATGGGGGAGGCCTTATTAGACGTACAACGCCTGCAGGAGACAGGTACATTGTCCTATCGGCAAAAGGGGCCCTGCGCACCACAGCTCAGCAGGTGGCAAATCAGTTTCTTGCTACCACAGGATAGGGGATCTCCCGAAAAACAATAGCCAGACGTTAGGGAGAAGGAGGACTATACGCCCGCAGACCTGTTGTGTGTGTCCCATTGTCCAGACCGCACCGTACCGCCCGTTTGCAATGGTGTCGTGAGCATTGCAATTAGACCCAACAGGACTGGGCTTGAGTACTATTCTCAGATGAAAGTAGGTTCAGTCTGTCAACAAATTTTAGACGCCAGCAAATCTGGCGTGAGAGTGGTACTGCTTATCGTCCAGAAAATATCCAGGAAAGGAACCGATATCCGACATGCAGTATCATGGTATGTGCCGGCATCATGATCAATGGCCGCACGCCCCTGCATGTGATTGCAACTGGGACTATAACCGGTACATCGATACATTGATGAAGTTCTACTGCCTCATGTTCGCCTTTTCTGTGGTGATGTCGGTGATAAATTTGTTTTCATGGACGACAACGCACCATGTCATCGAACACTCGCTGTTCAGAATTGTCTAATCAGCGAGGGTATTCAATGCCTCATATGGCCAGCACGTTCTCCAGATCTAAACCCCATTGAAAATATTTGGATACTTTGGGAAGGGGACTTGCTGGTCAAAAATATCCTCCAACAAACAAGAACACCCTCATCCGTGCACTGAAAGGGGAGTGAGATAATTTGCCTCAACAGCTGCTGGATAACTTTGTGCAAAGCATGACACGACGTGTGAAATATTACATCGCACTCCAATGTGGACATATCCCGTACTGACACCTTTTTCAAAGGTGCCTGCTGTCGTTCATATGCATTTTTCCATTTCTCTGTACACAGCATCAAATAAACACTTTTTTCCTTTCAGATGTTTCAAAACCTTCTGTATTTTACAGAACAATAAATGATATTTATTTTAATGCCCGGACAGTGTGGCAAAAATATTTTATCCAGCTGGGCCTACACCCTGCTTAATATTGAGCTACATTGCGATTTGTGATCCGTCCTTGGCAATTGTCCAGCAGTGTACATTGCAATCCAAACATCTCTTGAAATAAGTGATGTTTCTGACAAAACTATTATTCATGTGGGGATACCGAATACAAGAAAAGCCGTATTATTACATCTATCCTTCTACAAATATCCACAGTACAACGAGAATTAAAATGTATAATTTTGCCCGTCTGTAATGACTGTGTATAGCTCGAAAATGGCATAGCAAATCCCAATGCACTACATGACTGTGAAAATGAGACACCAAGAAAGAGTGGACAGAAAGTCATGAAAATGGGCAAACAGAGAAAAACAGCAACGAACAATAAGTGATGTTTATTGTAACATGATACATATATATACTGAGCGACAACACCGTCTGATCAGTAGGTTGTAGGACCACTGCAGGCGGCGATACATGCAGCTAGGCGATACAAGTCTAGATATAGGATCAATGAGCGTGCGTATGGTGTCCTGAGGGATGGCTGACCATTCCCTGTCAGCCATTTGCCAGAGTTCGTCTTCTAAACTCAGCGGTGGCAGCGTACGCAAGCGATGTCCAATCACGTCCCAGACGTGTTCGATTGGCGAGAGATCGGGAGAGCCTGATGGCCAGGGAAGCACCTGGGTACCTTGCCAGGCATGGTGGCTGATGCGTGCCGTGTGTGGTCGGGCGTTATCCTGCTGATAAATGGCATTGGACACCTTCTGAAGGAAGAGTAGTGTCACCGTGCGCAGCACGTCATCCACGTATCGTTGGGACGTCATAGCGCCCTTAATACGGACCATAAGTGATCTGCTATCGTAGGCGATGGCGCTCCATACGATGATGCCGCGTTGTCGCACGGTGTGGCGTTCCACAGATGCGGCCAGATTGGACCTGTCACCACTTCAGCGCCAGACTTGTACACGACGACTTTCATTGCTGAAACAGAAGCGTGACTCGTCGGAGAATATGACCCTGTGACATTCCGCCGTCCACGTGGCTCTATCCCGACACCATTGTAAATGGATGCGTCTGTGCTGTTGGGTCAATGGCAGTCTTATTAATGGGCGCCATGAGTGGAGGTCGCTGGTGACCAATCGGCGGATAATGGTCCTGACCGATATAGGAGTATCAGGGCTGTCCTGCACATGCTGCAAAAGGGCGACGGAAGTGACCTGCGGGGCCGCCAACGCTTGCCGGCGGATGAGTCGGTCCACGCGTGCTAACGTCGCTCTAGCCGTACCGGCATCAGTCAAACGGGCTACATTCCCTTGTTCCAACTATCTTCGCTACAGCCGTATATGACGTATGACGTATATGAGATATGACGTATGGACCAACCTTCCCTTCTGAGTCCGATCACCATACCCCTCGTGAAATCGTCTGCCTACTGGAACTGCCTCGGCTGCCGGCAGCTTGACATTCTCTGCTACTACACGTTTCCTCTGAAACAAAAAAATGCAAAATGATTTCCCTGGCAGACAGAGCGGCGCGACTATTGCCAATTCTGCAGGTTCCTTTCCATATCTCACTAAACGTGCGCGGGACAGCTGCGCATGTCGCATCATTTGCATAACTCGGTGAGCTGCCTCTACCCTGCAATTTGCATATTTTTCTGCCCACTTCTTCTTGATGTCTGATTTTCACTGTCACGTAGTGTATCCAAAGAGCAATGCTGGGTGCCATAAAAGCTCCTAGAGGATAATAAGAGGGGGCACTTACTTTCCTCTTAGACTTTCAAGATCACAAGGGTGAACGTAAAGCTTTGCATTTTATCTTAATTTGTCTCAACCCCTGGAAAACGTTCTATGGGCACCCATGCTGAGTACGTGTGTCTAAAGCCAGTCAGAGGGAAAACAAAGAATATTGTACTAATCTATATACTATAAGGAACAATATTCTGGAGTTCTACGATAAAAGACTTCAGATGCTTAAAACGCAGCCAGATATTGGACTTATTTTGAACTTATATACAACAATGGATAATTCTAGAACTTTACGTTGCATATCGCATCACATGCAGAAAACAAAACAGGACATTAGACTCATTGTTAATTTATTTCCAACAATGGATATTGTAATACCTCCTTTTGTGTTCTGATTACGCAGTTTTATTTTAAATTGATCATATTTCACATTTCATCAATTTTAAATATGGAACCACTTCAGTATATTAGATTTATATCGCTTTTCCTTCAACATTCTCAAGAGATATCTTCAAAACGCATCCAGAATAACTGTTTAAATTCTATCTTCCTTAAACGTCGAACCATTTTAAACTTTTACCTTAGCAGAACTGTACTGACGCTGCCAATACCTCAAAAAGAAATAGTGATAGTATTTATGAAATATAATTTATCCGATTTATCAGAAAACCATATACTGTATTAAAAAGGTTTATTGAATTACACTGTTGGCTTTTGAATAATATAGAAATGCGTCAGCGTTCCGCGCCAAGTTATGACAAGAAAATCAGTTGTACAAAGCATTGATTATAAACATCTCTGAAATGTGACACATTCAGCGCTGATATTTTTACAGTACTACAAATTATCACAGTATTACAGTGATTTATTATACTTGGAAACTTAAAACTTCATTGAAAAGACAATGGTAGTTACACAAAATGAATTTTAATCAAATGACGACATTGAAATGTGAATCGCCTGCTTCTCCATGTAAAATCAACGAATATTTCATTAATGCCACTTATATTCCAGTCTGCAGAGTAAATAATTTTGCGTGAAAAATTATTCAGCCATTCTTATACAACTCACCTTGCAATCGCTTGATTTGTTTACATTATATATACGTTAAAACTGGGCTTCGTTGTGGAAATAATCAAAGTTTAGTGATCAATTAAAATAAAAAAATATTGTAATTGAGCTGTCACAGAATTTAGATACACAGATAATACGCAAAACTATAGCGGTTTTATGAAGGATGCAACACTAAATCTAAATTAAAACGATCTTTAAATATCATGATCTTTACGCAGTGGAAAACAAATGGATGCCATATTTTATTTTGCAAGGAGTCACGTGATCTCTTCATATATCAAGGGTATAATTATTGTTTCAATTTTTCTTTAAAAAACAATTCAATATATATATATATATTTTTTACTTTCCTTATATACATAATGCATAAGGAAAGTATTGTGACGGTGTCGAAAATTCGAATTCGAGTTTTCGACGGGAGGACACGTTTTAAACATCCCTGATCACGAATCGAACGTTTTTGAAGTGGTGTGTGTGTGTGTGTGTGAGTGTGGAGACGATATCTCACAAACAAACGGAGCGATTCGAATGAAATTTGGTGCAAAAATCACAATCCGTGAATACTGGAAGCCTATTGTTTTAAAACACAATCGAAAGTTTAGAAACCCTCTAAATTTTCGAGTGAAATTTTGAAAAAATCATCAAAAAATCAAAATTTTTAATAAAGTTAAGCAAGTAGACATTTCTTATGTAATTTTTCCTTAGAAAACGATTGACATAAACTTTAGAACGCTAGAATGAACCGTTCTTGAGATATTGCACATTTTTCAATTAAATTTATCAAAAAAATCCCATAAATTAAAAAAAAATATTAACTGTTAAGAAACATGTTCACTTTTCATATGTAATATCATGCGATAAATTGGGTGCCTTCATTCTCGTGGATCTAACACATTCCATTCACGAGAAAAGATACTTTGTGTAATACTTTTGTATTTGAACGCCAATAGTCATTTATCCGCTGTAAGAATAACTTATTTCTCCGTCCATGACGCTTAGCGAGATTTTGGCGGCGAATTTAGCGGAATGTCGCCAACTTGGCGACATTTTCAAATGTCGCCAAGTTAACGAAAATCTCGCCAAATGGATAAAAAGGACGACTGATTGAAGAAAATTCAATATCTTGGAAAAAATAGAAGTATTACTATAAGAATAACCTATTTTGTTTTTACTGTAAAAGTAGTATATTCATTTTATTATATAAAGAAAGTCATGTGCTGCCCACATCAGAATTTTTTTTATATATATTTTACGTGATAATTAGAATATCTCCTAAAATTTTCGACTAATTGGGCGATATTATTCATTTTTATTCTCGTATGTCCTTACAAACCGTCTGAACAACGTACTAGAATTTCATTTAGATAAAGTCATTTTTACTGCAGTTATCGTGCGAACGCACAGACAGATAGGCAGAATGACCAAAGTCATAAACGCTTTTTAACTATATTGGAAGTGTTAAAAACGAAACATTTATATAAATAACTATCAGTAAACCCGTTCTTCGCCCGGCATATATAATAAAAAGAAACTTAAATTTCCTAATCATCTGTTAATTCCTATAGTATTCGAAGTGACGTTATTATTCAAAACATTATAGTAAACTGTTTAAATTAATGTTCCTAAAAAGAAGTATAAGAATCTCTGTTGCACAACAATGTCTTCGCAAGCTATATATGGAGATTAGATGATTACTGATATGGATTCAGCATCAATTTCCTGACGAGTTTGGAGGCTCACTGGGGATTTCTAGTTCTAGAGATGTCGCTTTCGATTAAAATATTTACTTTTTCCTTGCAACATCTATTTCTCAGGATCAGATATAAGTAATATTTAGATGATGCTAATATGAATGCAGCATCAAATTCCGGAGGTGGTAGGTGATTTACCAAGGTTTTTCTCTTCAAGATCGAAATCTTCACTGAAACATATATTTTTCAGGATTTGGTTTTGAAAGATCTTAGATGATGATACTAGTGTCATTCAGTATCGAATGTCGGAGGTATTTCAAGATTCACTAAGGATTTCCACGTCCGATTCAGGGACGTTCTTTCTGTTTTTATGAAAATTATTTTAATCGCACGAAACAAGTGTGTAAAGAATATGAAAATTCTTAATAGTTTCTTCAAAATGAAGTATAGACGCCCATTGCTACCACGGTCCCTTTAGATATCTATTTTTACTTTCCTTATATACATAATGTATAAGGAAAGTATTGTGACGGGGTCGAAAATTCGAATTCGAGTTTTCGATGGGAGAGCACGTTTCAAGCATCCCTGATCACGAATCAAACATTTTTGAAGTGATGTGTGTGTGTGTGTGTGTGTGTGTGTGTGAAAGTATGTGTGTGTGTGTGTGTGTGTGTCAGTGAGTCTGTGGAGACGATAACTGACGAACGAATGGACCGATTTGAACCAAATTTGGTACAAAAATCACAATCCGTAAACACTGGAAGCCTATTGTTTTTATACGTAATCGAATGTTCAGAACCCCACTAAATTTTCAAATGAAATTTTGAAAAAATCGTCAAAAAATCAAAACCGCTAATGAAGTTACGCAAATAGAAAAACGCATTAGAAAACGATTGGCATAAATTTTAGAACGCTAACATGAACCGTTCTCGAGATATTGTGCATTTTTCAAAAGAATTATGAAAAAGTCAAATAAAAAAAAAAAAATTCCTATTGAGAAACATGTTCACTTTTCATCATGCAATAAATTGAGTGACATCATTCTCGTGGATCTCGCTCGTTCCATTCATGAAAAAATATACTTTGAATAATACTTTTGTATTTGAACGCCAATAGTCATTTATCTTCTGTAAGAATAACTTTTTTCTTAGTGCATAACGCTTGGCGAGATTTTTGCGACGAATTTGGCGGAATGTCGCCAACTTGGCGACTTTTTTGAAATGTTGCCAAATTAATGAAAATCTCGCCAAATGGATAAAAATGATGCTAAATCAATGAAAATGACGACTAATTGTCGAAAATTCAATATCTTGGAAAGAATATTATTATCTACTATAAGAAAAACCTATTTTTTTACTGTAAAAGTAGTAAATTCATTACATTATATAAGGAAAGTCATGTGTTGCCCACATCAGATTTTTTTATTTTTAATGTTTCAACATTCAATTTGGCATCTATTTATAAGAAATAGTAAATCAACTTCGCTTTACCATCAAAACTCTCAAGAGATATCACCTTTAACTTTAAAGCATTAGGAATAAATCTTTAAATTCAATATTCGTTGAATGTGACTTCTTTTTATGCTTCCACCTTTTCATAGCGTTGTTACTGGTGCAGTTCCCCAAAAAGAATTGTTGATGAGATTTTGGTGTGATAGTTTATCTGTCATCTAAGCAGATCATAAATTGAAAGAGCGAAAAGTGCTATTGGGTCAAACTGAGAACAATGGGAGTTGGATTTATCATTGGATTATATTTCATACTTCGTGTTTCGAATTTGTTAAAGTTTAGTAATTTTTAAAAAAATATTTTTCCTTTCAAATGTTTTCAAATAAATTCTAAATTAAATTTCGAAAGAATGTGACTCGGATAAGAATGATATTTAATTCACAACCTTCTTCATTTAAATAAATAAAATTTGTTAAATAGTAAAGGTAGTATAACGTCCATTCTAAATCTATATAAATAAAAATGAAAATCTGTCTGTCTGTCTGTCTGTCTGTCTGTCTGTCTGTCTGTCTGTCTGTTTGTCACACCATCACGAGAGAACGGCTGAACCGAATTTGATGAAATTTTGTGGGTAGCCCAGAAATAGCCCCACTTAAAATTATATCCCTGTTTTGAGTTTCTACGACCAGTGGTTCTCGAGATATTAGTAAAAAACAAAATTTTCGTTTGTCTCATCATCACGGAAAAACGGCTGAACCGAATTTAATGAAATTTGGTGAATAGCCTTAAAATATCCCCCCATAAATTTTGTCCAAGTTTCGAGTTTCTAAGACCTGGGGTTGTCGAGATATTAATGAAAAACGGAACTTTTTCCTAGGAGTTCTACTCCCTAACTCCGTGGTTTATCCAAAAGAAAAGCTTGAAAATCGTTTGAAAGTGAATTAAAATTTAATCTCTGAGTTTGATGGGAGATTTTTTGCGTTAATTAGTCACTTTCTGAAAACATGAATTGTTTGAAACATGATTTAAAGGGGAAATCTATCTCCATGGTTCATGGTTTATTTAAAACAAGCTTTTACGGAACAATGAGAAGTATTGAGAAATCAAAATCGTTATTTAATTTCGCAGTTTATGTTATAAGACATGACATATTTAACATGTTATAAGATTCTATCTTATATCATGTTACTCAGAAACGCAATTAAATTAAATCTGTCTGTTAATTTTAATAATTATTTTTTCGATTTGAATAATAAATAAATGGATATAAAAATATATTTTAGAAAAGAACGATTTGATTTTTCTTATAGCATTTTTGACTGGATAATATCAATTACGGTCTTCAGGTTTAAAAATTATTATTATTTATATTTTCGGGGATTATTGATTCAAGGATTATTGATATTTTCAAGTTATTATGCAATTATTTTATTATGACAAAAATTGTTTAAACTCATATATTGTATGTTGTACGAATCTTCTACACATACACGTGTATATCTTTTAATCTACGAGAATATAAGTAGTACAGGTATATTGACATATGTTTTGATATATATTGGCATATATTGGAATCAATTACGACCTTCTGGTATAAAGAGTACGGATATTATTGATGTTTTCAATTTATTACGTCATCTCTTTTATTTTGGCAAATATTTTTGAGACGCATATTGTAATACGGGTAATCTTCTACTAACACATTGGCATATTTTCCGATCTGCAACAATATAATTAGTACGGGGTTGCATATATTCATTCAATTCCTATTTTTTCTTCTGTAAATTTGCTTACGAAAGGGGGCAGGATGTTTTATTCTTCAGATCTGATCGTGAAGATAATTTTGCATAGTGTGAACATATATTCTTAAACTTCTCTTTAGGAGCAATAAATTTAATATTTTAACAGAATTCGCACATGATTGCGAAATTTAAGTTTCTTTAAATTATACACTCCGTACGAATAACGGGTGTGCTGTTAGTGGTTAATAAATTTTAACATTTTAGGAGGATATATCATGTTGCTCGGCATCGCAATTAAATTAAATGTGTTTGTTAATTTTTTTATTATTTTTTTTCGATTTAAATAATAAATAAATGGATAAATGGATATAAAAGTATATCTTATGAATGGACGGTTTGATTTTTCTTTTAATTATATTAATTGCTGACTGCGTACATCAATTTCATTTATTTTGGCAAAGAGTTTTCAAGCTTATATCGTATTTAGCTACTAAACTCATATATTGTGTTTAGCCAATAAATTCATATAGCCGATTGTTGAAACAGAAAAAGAGTAGAGCGGGTATATCTTCTAATACAATTGTAGTGTTTTCATTTAGTATATTGAAACGGGATAAGAATGTTTCATTCAGATCTGCAAATTCAAAGCTACGAATTTGGAGGGATATCGCTAATTTGACAACTTTTCTTAAACTTTGCCAAATTGACGGAAATGTCGCCAAATTGATATAAACGACACACAAACAGCTGCCATAAACCTTCGGGTAGGTCGTATGGCTTGGGTCTTCTACATATCAATGAAATTTTTTTTTGTTTTGTTAGAAGAGAGCACTGAAATGATGTTTGGTTAGCATTTATCTGTCAGACCAACCATCCTACTTAGTAATACATTTAGCGAATTTTTAAAATGTCACTACATTGATAAAAATGTTTTCAAATCTATAAAAATATCTTGAAATTGATAAAATGGCGCTACATAAATGATATTAATTGTTCTTTGTTAGGGGATAGTATTGTGATGATATTTCGTCAATTTGTCGCAAAGTGGAACTGTCAGTTCTACAGTCCCACTTGGCGATAAATTTGGGGATTTTGTAAAATGTCGCTAATTTGACGAAACTGTCGCCAAATGTTCCATAGAAATATAACTATTTAGACGATATTTTTTCTACCAATTTATTTGAAGCAAATGATATCATGTCGCTTAGCAACGGATTTAAATCCAATGTGTTTATGCGGCAGACGATTTTTATTAAATCCTTTCCGATTTGAATAATGAAGATATGTATATAAAATAAATTTCATTGCCATTTCATTTTGGACTGGATAATATCAATTATACTCTTCAGGTTTAAACATTATTATTATTGATATTTTCCGGAATTATTGATTCAGTGATTATTGATATTTTTAAGTTATTACGCCATTGTTTTATTGCGGCAAAAATTTCTGACACACGCATATTGTACGTTGTACGAGTAATCTTCTAGGAATGCACGGGTATATCTTCTAACCTACGAGAATATAAGTAGTACAGGTATATTGGGATATATTTTGACATATATTGGCTATATATTGGAATCAAGTACAGTCTTCTGGTATGAAGATTAAGGGGATTAATTATATATTCAATTTGTTACGTCGTCTGTTGTATTTTACCAAAAAACACTTGAGACTCATATTGCAAAACGGGTAATCTTTTACTAATAATCGGACATTATAAGTAGTACGTGTATATCTCCCCATATAATTTTAGCACTTTAATTTTGACATATATTGGAATAAATGACGGTAAAAAATTAAAAATTACGGGTTTATTGGTATTTTCAATTTATACATGTAATCTACTAATACAGGTTATATTTTCTAATATTCGCGTATATAATTAGTACGGGTCCCATACAATTTTAACGCTTTTATTTTGCATATATTGATTCAATTCCATATTTTTTTTTTATATTTGCTTACATAAGGGGTCCAAGATGTTTTATTCTTCAGATATGTCCATGAAGATAATTTTATATAGCGAGAACAGAGATTCTTAAACTTCTTTTTAGGAGCATTATATTAAATATTTTAACGGAATATTTTGATTAAACATGTCATTTAGTATACTATAAGAATTTGCGCATGATTATGAATTTCAAGTTTCTTTATATTATATACTCCGTACGAAGAACGGGTATGCTGCTAGTTCAGTTATAAAATCAACGACACAATATCATAGATAAAAGATTATTTAATAAAATCATCCTACAAGACGTACATAGCTTTAAAAAATTCAGAGCGCTTTCGGGTATTACTATACCCTTCATCAGTGGCTATACGAAACACTAAAGGCGGAAACTTATATGTAGACCATATCAGCAGAAAATGTTGCATAAAAAACACAAAATAATGGTAGTAGAAGCAGGCTATTAAAATTATTCAATGAAAATACAAATTTAGGGGTTATACCCAAGAGATTTAATTTAAACAAGTGGTAAATATTTTACAAAGTAAAGACACAATTACAAAATGCAGCCAAGCACAATTATAATAAAGTGATGTCATAGATAACGGTGAAGAGGTCTGGCATGCAAAGAGTCGAGAACGAGTCGTCAGGCGGAACTTAATTTGAACAGGATCAAAATTACAAATGGAATCACGGTAGATATAAATAAACAAGGAATCATAAAGAAGGATATTACGTGGGTTATTACAACGCATAAAAAGGAAGGTTTTTTTCAAAGACGGTATGAAAGTTATCTTTAACAATTATTGTCATCTGCTGATCTGGTCAACATATAAGCTTTCGCATTTACTGTTTCGTATAGCCACTGATGAAGGGTATAGTAATGCCCGAAAGCGCTCTGGATTTTTTAAAGCTATGTACGTCTTGTAGGATGATTTTATTAAATGACCTTTTATTTATGATGCTGTGTCGTTGATTTTATAGCAAAGTTGTTGAAGTATTATATTTCGGAATGTGCTGATATGTATGTCCATATTCAGTACTCTCACTCCTACCTGAAACTCAAACCTAGCTCTTTTGGATCTGTAAATCAATAGGGTGAAACCTGTCACATCAGGTGTGCCTAGTAACTAGCTGGAAGTTCCTTATGAGCAGAATGCCATTATTTTAGAACAATAGTTCAATTTAATCACCGGACACATTCTACCTTTTCATAGCTTTATTACTGTAGCTAGTATCCCAAACAGGATTGTTGGTGAGATTTTGGTGTGATAGTTTATTCAACTTCCAAGCAGATCATGAACTAAAAAGCGAAAAGTGCTGTTGGGTCAAACTGTTAAATTGTGAACAATAGGAGCGTCATTTCATTACTGGATTATATAAACTTCGTGTTTCGAATTTAATGACGTTTGATAATTTAAAAACATTTTTAATTTCAAATATTTTTCAATACATCAAAATTAAATCTCGAAAGAATGTGACTCAGATAAAATCATATATAATTTACAACGTTCTTTATTTAAGTAAATTAAGTAGTTAAAGTATATTTTGGAATGTGTTGATATGTATGCCCATATGCAGAACTCCCACTCCTACCTGAAAACCAAACCTAGCTCTTTTGGATCTAAAAATAAGAGGGTGAAAAGTTTGACATCAGGTGTGCCTAATAACTTGTTGGAAGTTCCTTAATGGAGGGGCTAAGATCTAAGATTAGCTAACAAGTACCTTAGTTTAAAATGTGAAAGGTCTATCAAAAACTAACATTTTTTTTTTTGCTCTATTCATTAAATTTATTTATAAAGTTGCAAAAAGAAAACTGAATAGTTAAATGATTTAACTGATTTAAAAAACTGTCACTGAAAATTAATATGTATGATGATGGTATATGAAAACTACATTTCAAATGAATAAAATGTTCGTCGAGTAATTATTTCTTTGCCAACGCAGAAGTTACAGCGGAACTGTACTATACAATTAAAATTATAATTACAGTTTAGAACATTGTGATGGGAAAAGTTAGTTCCACCATGATAGTACTTCTCAGAGAAAGAAAACTGTAGATTTCGTTTCGTTTTAGAGAACATAGTTATAGCCAATTCTTCCAAATTCAGCTCTTTTATTCTATCTCTATGAACGCTTAATAATCACAAACTTGAAAGATACTCTTGGTTCATTGTGCTCCTTAACTATGTTGTTGTGCTCCTTAACTATGTAACTGTGCTCCTTAACTATGTATGTTATTGGTCGAATTGTCATATAATTCAGTAACGCCCTCTTAACAGAAGGGGAAAATGCAGTTTCTGAAAGAACATCACTTAGATTAACTTTTTCACCACAGTCCTTGTTTTTCCATATATCATACTAGGTTCTAGCCTCAGCTTCCAGATTTTCAATGCTATAAAACTGAAACAGTTCCTTCATAGCTTCCACAAAAACATCTTTTTTCATGTTTTTCATCATGTTGGGATGAATTAAAATTGCTTTAAATGGTGTCTCATTGCGGTCTGTAAATCTTGATTTAAGCAATATAATTAGAGGGTCTTAAGTAAGGAATAAAAATAGCTGCTCTGTAGTGATCAAGTGGAATGGCCACAGCAATGTTCGAACGATGAGTTTGTCTTGCAGACGTTCTAGGCATTTGGACGTGAATTTCCAGATAATCACACGTGTCTCTTACTTCTTTGAAAATTTCGGCAAATTATTTTCTTGATTCCACCCTGTGCTTGCGAAAACCTCCAGAAGCTTTTTATTTATATGTTGATATACAGAATGCAAGTCAAAATCTACAGACTGTAATTGCTTTACAATTAGTTCCAGATAGGAGGAATACCTGGATATGATTTTGAGACACACGATGAACACTGCAGATGATGTTGCATTGTCTAACAGGAAAGCTTGTGAACGTGTTTGTGGGTTCGCCTCATCATCAATAGAAAGATAATTAAGAGTTTCCTTGATAGTTACAAAATATGTAGAAAAATGTAGTATAAACTTATATTTTTCAGACCATCTTGTTTCACTAAGACCAGGGATGTTTGGAACTTTTTTCATTCTAAGAGTGCTCTCCCTAAAAAATCTGATCACGTGCTTTATTGTTCTAATTGTGTTTCTGATTTCTGGCACATGATTGAGATCATTGACCACTAGGTTCAATCGATGGAATGCGCAATGAAAATATGCAGCTTTAGGATATATCTCTCTGATCCTTTGTTGAACGTTGAACTCCAGTCTCTTTTTCAGCCATCGTGGAGCATCCGTCTAACCCTAAACCGATAAGCTTATTCATTTATAGTCCTAACTTTTCCATGAATTGCGAAATAGCATTAGCTACACTTTCTGCATCTAATTTCTCAAGCTCGGCAAAACCCATGAATTCTTCTTTTATCATAAATTAGCAACTTCTTTGATGTATCTTATTCCAAGAGACATTTTCTCTTTGCAACTAATGTCAGCAGTTTCATCAGCCAGCAAAGAAAATGCTTCACATTCACTGACCTCTTTTACAATCGTTTCTCGGACTACAGATCCACAAATGTTGATCATATCATTCTGGACTCTGTAAGAAGTATATTTAGATTTTCCTGAATGTGTCTTTACATGGTCTTCAAGAATTTTATCTCCTACGTCGATGCGGAAACGTAGTAGATCTTCAAAATTCCCACTTTGTGAGAGTTTTCCACGAAATGAAATACCATGAACACCACAAAATAATATTGTTTGCCAAATAGATTGAAGTTTGGTTCTATTGGTCTGAATTAGTTCATCTCTGTCTGAATCCAATTGTTCAATTACATTTTTTGCTTTCATTCCTACAGAATCACAGAAGTTTTTGGCATTAGTCAGAGCTTCTTGATGCCATATAAATTTAGCATGTGTCCTTGCATCTTCATGGAAATGTTTAAAGTCCTTTTGAGCGTAAACCACGAAGGCACCAAAAACTCCTTTTTTAAAGTCGGTTTAAACAACACACAATATTTACAAATTCCACCTCTTAAAGAGAGATAATATACCAACCAGGGATATGCGCCTAACCAGCTCTTTTGAAATTGTCGTTTATCTTTACCAAAATATAATATATCTTTCTTAAAATGGTGAGTAAAAAATTTTCCCCGTGGATTTGTTAGCAGCTGGTGCTTTATATCATCTGAAACATATGAGAATGGATCCAAATATTGGCCTAAATCATAACGATAACGTACAACATAATAGATAACGTACAACATAAATTTTACAGCCAGGAGTATCGTTATCGCCGCTGGAATGTGTTTGCTGGACTATTCTTTCGGATGCGTAAATGGCTCTTCTGTTCCTTTTGAAGGCACCGAAAATTGTTTCAAACCAATCAACCTTTCTTTCATAGATTGCTCTAACCTCACCTATTTTACGATTTTCCCAGTGGTCTGAACAAAAAACTTCCGTATATCCATTGTCAGACGGAATTACATAATTAAAATAATAGTTCTCAGTTCTGCATCTACAGCTACCAATCAGTTAAATAATTTAAATAATTTAAAATGCTAATTCACAATTTACAAAACTATCGAACAATAACAAAGTCAATAACAGGCTTTAAAAAATGCAGCGCGGTAAGATGGCTACAGAAACAATCTCACCCCATTCGATTTGCAAAACAGGGAAATCTCAAAATCAACACACCTACACACCCTGACTTGCAATGCTCCGCTTTTTACATCGAAGATAAAATTATACAGAAATCGACAACAGCTGAAAACATTCCAGAAGTTTTAGAACGTACCAATGGGCGTCAACTAGACGCCTTCTAAAAGCATCAGTGCTGTGATTCATCATTTCCTTATATTTTGAAACTGCCGCCTAAAATTCATTGCTGTACTCTTTTCCCCCTAACCGAAAGCAAACACATAGCAGAATCGGGAAAATTAAATTTTTGAAATAAAGAAATTTGAAATGCAATCATTAATGTTTTATTATTTTTAAAAATGGCTTAAAAAGGGTTTCTTTTATTTTAATGTTTTTATCAGAAATTTTGAATACAAACGGCGCTGCTAGGGGGGACGAACCCCCTGCCCCCCATGGGCGCCCTTGCTCCTACCTGAAACTCAAACCTAGCCAATTTGGATCTGGAAATCAGAGAGTGAAACGTTTGACATCACTTTTGTCTAGTAAATAGTTAGAAGTTCCTTATGAATAGAACGCAATTATTTTAAAACGATAGGAGTTTAATATTATCACTGGACACATTCTACCTCCTCGTAGCTTTATTTATGCTGCTAGTATCCCAAAAAGAATTGTTTATGAGATATTTAGGTGATAGGTTATCCAACTTCCAAGCAGATCATAAACTAACAAGAAAGATCAATCATGCTTAAAGCATTGATTATGAAACACTTTTCAACTTCAATGCAATTTTATTTAAACATGTCTAAAATGCAATACATTCCTCGGCAATATTTTAAAACTTATCACAATACTACATTGATTTATTATATTTGAAAACTTAAACCATCATCGAAAAAAATGAACTTCATTCAAATGACGGCATTGAAATATAAATTGCCTGGTTTAAACATCTCTAAAATATGATATATTACTCGGTAATAATTTTAGAATTATCATAATACCACGATAATTTATTATATTTGAAAACTTCATCGAAAACAACTGAAATTAATTAAAATGACGTCATAGAAAAAATAACACGCCTGGATCTCTCTATAAAAACAGGATTTCATTCATCACAATACTATAATAATTTATTTTATTTAAAATTAAGACCATGGAGCTACAATTCATAAACTCTATGCTTAAAACTTCATCGAAAAAAATCGTCCTTCTGTTTATAAAATCAATTAATATTTCATTCATATCAGCCATGCAGACTCCATGGACTGAATTATTTTGTGTTAAAGAAATACAGTAATTCTAATACAACTCATTCTACATATTTTGCTGTTTACATTTTACATAGGTGAAAAATAGGCTTAGTTGTAGAAATAATCAAATTTGAATGAGAATTTAAACTCAAATACATTGTCTTTGTGTTGTTTTAGTATGTAGATGCACAGAATTTAAGCAAAAATAAAGTAGTTTTAGGACGGTTACAATACTCAATAGGAATTAAAAAGAACTTTAAAAAATCACGATTTTGAAACAAGATGGATGCCATATATCATTTTGAAGTGGGTCATGTGATCGTTTCATATCATGGTCACGTGATCTTTTCATATAAGATGTGTAAATATTATTTTAATTTTTATTTAAAAAACTACTGAATATATTTCGCTGAATTTTTTTTATGTATTTTATGGAACAATTTGACTATTACCTAAAATTTTCGAAGCAATTTGTGAATTTTAAATCCGCTTAAAAAATGTTTGAAAAATTAGGTCCCATAGGGCTCAATGTATTTCATTTTTTCAACCCGGGTTCAATCCACAACTAATTGGGTGATATTATTAATTTATATTCCCATAGGTCCTACAGACCGTCTGAACAACATACTAAAATTTCATTTTGATTAAGTCATTTTTAAGGCAGTTATCGTGCTAACGGACAGACGGACAGACGGACAGACAGACAGAATGAACAAAGTCATAAACACTTTTCAACTTTGTTGTAAAGTGTTAATAAAAAACGTAAAATTCTATTGGGTCACACTGTTAAATTGTGAACTATAGGAGTTTAATTTCATTACTGTATTTCTTCACTATATTTCGAATTTAAAAACCTTTAGTAAATTTTTTAAAAAAATATTTCATTTCTTATACATTCGAAATTAAATTTAAACAAGAAAGATCCATCATGCATAAGCATTGATTATGAAACACTTTCCAACTGAAATGCAATTTAATTTAAAAATCTCTAAAATGTGATATATTCAGCGGTGATATCTTTTACATTATCACAGTACTACAGTAATTTATTATACTTAAATATTTAAAACTGTATCGAAATATAAATCATCTGAGTCTCTATGCAAAATCAATGAATATTTCATTCATATAACTTGTATTCCAGACTCCTGAGCTAAATAATTTTGTGCGAAAAAAATTCAGCAATTCTTATGTAACTCACCTTAATATCGCTTGAGATATTTGCATTCTGCATAAGTTAAAATTAGACTTCGTTGATACACAGATAACATATGTGTGTGTGTGTGTGTAACTCGATCGTGACTCGATAAGTTAAAATTAAATTAATAATTTAAGACTTCATAAGTTAAAATTAGACTTAGTTGAAGAAATAACAAAAGTTTAGGGATCATTTAAAATCAGAACTATTGCAATTGCGTAGGCACGGAATTTAGATACACTGATAATACACAGATACCCAGATAACATATGTGTGTGTGTGTAACTCGATCGTGACTCGATGTGTGTAACTCGTGTGTGTAACTCGTGTGATCGGAACTCGATTTTTCGAAGGATCTATACGTTTTGGGACTTCTAGAATACGAAATCTATCTTTAGGAAGACGTCTGTGTGTGTAACGGTGTATCTGTGTGTGTTTTTGTGTGTCTATGAGGATATTGCATCCACTCTAACTGAAAACCTATTGGACCGAATTTCATAAAATTTGGTAGGTAAGTTTTTTGTGGGAAACCCTGAAGTTCATTTGATTATAGTACGATTCGTAATAAAAGAATATGCCTTCTTTGCGAAATGGCCGGCTAAAATTGTCTTTATCCGCTCTAGCTATAAACTAATGGACCAAATTTAACAAAATTTGGTGTATATTTCAATAACCTACAAGTGATTTATATACCAAATTTAACAAATTTGTTATATAAATCACTTGTAGGTTATTCTAGTACGATTCGGGAGAAAAACGGGCTGTTTTTGCGAAATGCCCGTAAAACTCGTTAAATATAAAAATAAAAGACTACGTGTGCTCAGTTATATCAATTAAATTCCTATTTATACGTGATTTTTGACAACAAAAAGAATAAGACTAATCCCAGTACTCTAGGATTACCCGTTCTTGAGATATTCTAGTTTTTTTGCGTTTTCGCTACGCCACTTTTGACAAGAAGTCCATCTATCAAATGAGAACCAAATTTAAGTTTAAGGTGCAAATTCAATGTCATTTAAAATACTTGTGGATGTTATTTTGTGCAGATAAACTCAAATTATTATGGAAGACATAAAGAGAACGTGAACATGAGTCTGCAGAGAAAGACATGTGCTGTCCATATCTGAATTTTTAACAATATTGCAACAATGATTTATAGAAGTGAACGGGGATTATTTGCAGGCCATTTCGAAAAAAATGTAGGATCTATATTTAAAGATCCACCAAGTTGTTGTAGAATAAAATGTTCTACAAATTTAAGCTGTATACCAAATTTTAACTTTCTAGGACGTAGGAAAGTGCATTACAAACGCCATCAAATAAGTATATCATGAAAAGTTATGTAAAATTAAAAAAAAAATTTGAAAAATTGTTATCTACCAAATTTATTTTAAAATGTGAATCCTCTCTCATATACAAATTAATTAAATGTCGAGTGTCGTACAGAACAGAGCACCAGGCGCGAAGCGCCTTTAATCTCCAGTTTCAATATGTGGTTCTTATCGTCAAGCTGTGACATTAATTCAGAGACCCTAATTGGAGGTTCGAGGTTTTTATTTACTACTTTTTTTTTATTATTTGTCCTAGCTCCTAGTGTGGCAGTTTGTTGCACATTTAGAGTTTAAGCAGTTTGGGGGGGGGGGGAGGGGGTTGATGCAGATCTGAGGGTTACCTAGCATTTTAGCAGCTTAGAGTTTTGAACATTAGTTCTATTTGATATCAGATGTTTGAGGTTGGATATTTAATTCAGATTATCGAGGTTTAGAACAGCGCGGGGTCTCTTACGCGATTTGGCCTTGCGATGATCATAGTCATGCAAACACATCGTTTCATGAAACATGGAACATCTAAAGACTTAAAAATAGATAGATGTGGCATTGCTAAGCTGAAAAATTACCATTATAAAAATAGCCGCTGATCGTAGAAACGCCACTTACTCGAATACAGATTATCACTCCAGGTAGATTAGCTGAAAATGTATCATATAAGACAATATGCAGCCACAGTAGATAAATAATAAGACAAATGTATTTCATATTGACTCACTGGAGGTACCTTTTAATTGTGAGATTATAATATTTTAAAATGTACATTTATTTTAAAACGTGCAAGTATTAAAACACAGATTGTAAGAAATAAAAAATGTTAAATGATGCAACTTTCTGACATTTTGTGGCATTGGCAAGAAAAAGTCTATTACAAAATAAGATGAGATTTGGTCGAATTTCGTCTTCGAATGAGAACTTTTAAGTAAAACCATTAATTCAAGTAAACTAGAAATTAATTAAGTAAAACCATTTCCGTTCCATCGGACTGGAGCCACCGCCGATGTTATATTATTCTTCCCATTTGCTGTATCATTGCAAATCTTTGTAAACCCAAAGTAAAAAGAACGAAATTTTGACTTCCAAAAACGCCCCTTAACTGGAAATCTACAGACGATATGTAACTAATCATAAATAAACTGATAATTCTCTATTACTTTATTTAATGTTAACTTGAGCACATATATTACCCATTAAATTCCATTTTGTCCTTCGTTCTATTAGTTCAATCAATAAAACCTTTTATTAAAGACTTTTTTGCTACGAAAAAGGAAAGAGCGGACGTTCATCAAGTTGAGCTAATTCGCTTAGATTTCCTCTTCTTAGATGGATTTTTTAACATTTTATTTCCTTTTCACCATTTTTCATTTATAATACGTTAAATTCATCAGTTTCCCCTCCGGCAATCCTGGTACCTAAATAAATATTAAAATGTTTGGGTGGAAGCTTGTTTTTATAACCTGTTGGAAGTCAATCTTTTTATATTATTATAAAAGTTCATGTTTGTGCAGAAATTTTGACAAAACGCTGCTGTCAGTCTTTCGGTGCTACTGTTCACACAGTGCTACAGTTACAATAATGGAATATATATAATAATTGCGCAACTTATTGTTGTCATTCTAGACATTCCAAAAACCTCCAGTGACCGAGAAAACGGAATTTTTGTACGCATGTAATTCAGATCAAGGGACAGAACCTAATTTACGATTCTCCAAACAAGGGGGTGAAGAACAGTGGGAATTAAAAGGCCTTTACAGACCTTACAACTCCTTACCCCAATGACATAGAAAGCTGAATCTTTGCACACTTAAAGCATTAACAAAATGTCGTCAAATTGACGAAAATGTTGCTAAATTGACAAACATGACGTTAAATTAAAGAAAAAATGAAACGATTTCAAGTTAAAGACAAGAAAGATCAATCATGCTTAAAGCATTGATTATGAAACACTTTCCAACTTCAATGCAATTTTATTTAAACATGTCTAAAATGCAATACATTCCTCGGTAATATTTTAAAACTTATCACAATACTACATTAATTTATTATATTTGAAACCTTAAACTTTCATCGAAAAAAATTAACTTCATTCAAATGACGGCATTAAAATATAAATTGCCTGGTTTAAACATCTCTAAAATGTGATACATTCCTCGGTAATAATTTTAGAATTATCATAATACTACGATAATTTATTATATTTGAAAACTTTATCGAAAACAACTGAAATTCATTCAAATGACGTCATAAAAAAATAACACGCCTGGCTCTCTCTATAAAAGCAACATTTCATTCATAAATAATTCCCCCATTCATGTCATTCATCACAATACTATAATAATTTATATTATTTAAAAATTAAGACCATGGAGCTACAAGTGAGTAAAACTCTATGCGTAAAACTTCATCGAAAATTATCGTCCTTCTCTTTCTAAAATCAATGAATATTTCATTCATATCAGCCTTGCAGACTCCATGGACTAAATGATTCTGTGTTAAAGAATTACAGCGATTCTAATACAACTCATTCTACATATTTTGCTGTTTACATTTTACATAGGTGAAAAATAGGCTTAATAGTAGAAATAATCAAATTTGTATGAGCATTTAAACTGAAATATATTGTCATTGCGTTGTTAAAGTATGTAGATGCACAGAATTTAGGCAAAAATAAAGTAGTTTTAGGATGGATACAACACTCAATATGAATTAAAAAGAACTTTAAAAATCACGATTTTGAGACAAGATGGATGCCATATATCATTTTGAAGTTGGTCATGTGATCGTTTCATATCATGGACACGTGATCGCTTCATATAAGAGGTGTTATTATTATTTTAATTTTTATTTAAAAAACTACTGAATATATTTCGCTGAATTTTTTTTTATATATTTTATGGAACAATTTGAATATTGCCTAAAATTTTCGAAGCAATTTGTGAATTTTAAATCCGCTTAAAAAATGCTTGAAAAATTAGGTCCCATAGGGCTCAATGTATTCCATTTTTTCAACCCGGGTTCAATCCAAAACTAATTGAGTGATATTATTCATTTATATTCCCATAGGTCCTATAGACCGTCTGAACAACATACTAAAATTTCATTTTGATTAAGTCATTTTTACGGCAGTTATCGTGCTAACGGACAGACAGACAGAATGAACAAAGTCATAAACACTTTTCAACTTTGTTGTAAAGTGTTAAAAATGGGACTTGGATAAAAAGCATATTTAATTTATGACCTTCTTCATTTAAGTCAATTAAGTAACTAAGGTATATTTCAGAATGTGCTGACATGTACGTCATACGCAAAACCCCCACTCCTACCTGAAACTCAAACCTAGCTGTTTTGGAACTGAAAATCACAGGATGAAAAGTTTGACCTCAGGTGTGCCTAGTAACTAGCTAGAAGTTCCTTATGAGCAGAATACCATAATTTTATCTGCCCCATTAAAATATATCTTAAAAGTTTTAAATTTGGTAAACACAGTGTTGTATAAAGAAAGCGAAAACCAGACTTTTAACAATCCTTGCTTCATCAGTAAAGAAATCGCAACTGCTTTATAGTGTACATTATAAGAATTCCAAATGTTTCAGTATGTGCAAAGACAAAAAATACATCTTACTTCCTCATACTATGGATGCAGTTATAGAGAAAATATTGTGTTCACGAAAAATTTCAATTTCGAGATTTTGATGCCAATATATGTTTTAAGATTTCCTGAACACGTTTTTACTATTTTTAACACTTTACAACAAAGTTGAAAAGTGTTTATGACTTTGTTCATTCTGTCTGTCTGTCTGTCCGTTAGCACGATAACTGCCGTAAAAATGGCTTAATCAAAATGAAATTTTAGTATGTTGTTCAGACGGTCTATAGGACCTATGGGAATATAAATGAATAATATCACCCAATTAGTTTTGGATTGAACCCGGGTTGAAAAAATGAAATTGAACCCTATGGGACCTAATTTTTCAAGCATTTTTTAAGCGGATTTAAAATTCACAAATTGCTTCGAAAATTTTAGGCAGCATTCAAATTGTTCCATAAAATATATAAAAAAAAATTCAGCGAAATATATTCAGTAGTTTTTTAAATAAAAATTAAAATAATAATAACACCTTTTATATGAAGCGATCACGTGTCCATGATATGAAACGATCACATGACCCACTTCAAAATGATATATGGCATCCATCTTGTGTCAAAATCGTGATTTTTAAAGTTCTTTTTAATTCATATTTAGTGTTGTATCCATCCTAAAACTATTTTATTTCTGCCTAAATTCTGTGCATCTACATACTGAAACAACGCAATGACAATATATTTCAGTTTAAATGCTCATCCAAATATGATTATTTCTACTATTAAGCCTATTTTTCACCTATGTAAAATGTAAACAGCAAAATATGTAGAATGAGTTGTATTAGAATCGCTGTAATTCTTTAACACAAAATCATTTAGTCCATGGAGTCTGCTTAGCTGATATGAATGAAGTAGTCATTGATTGTAGAAAGAGAAGGACGATATTTTTCGATGAAGTTTTAAGCATAGAGTTAACTTATTTGTAGCTCCATGGTCTTAATTTTTAAATAAAATAAATTATTATAGTATTCTGATGAATGACATGAATGGGGGAATTATTTATGAATGAAATATTGCTTTTATAGAGAGAGCCAGGCGTGTTATTTTTTTATGACGTCATTTGAATCAATTTCAGTTGTTTTCGATGAAGTTTTCAAATATAATAAATTATCGTAGTATTATGATAATTCTAAAATTATTACCGAGGAATATATAAAATTTTAGAGATGTTTAAACCAGGCAATTTATACTTTAATGCCGTCATTTGAATGAAGTTAATTTTTTTCGATGAGGGTTTAAGGTTTCAAATATAATAAATTAATGTAGTATTGTGATAAGTTTTAAAATATTACCGAGGAATGTATTGCATTTTAGACATGTTTAAATAAAATTGCATTGAAGTTGAAAAGTGTTTCATAATCAATGCTTTAAGCATGATTGATCTTTCTTGTTAGAATGATTACGTCTGTCAATGGTGGATTGATTTTTTTGTGCAGACGATAGCTGACATAAGTATTAATAGATATTCACGAAACTTTATCCGGTTTTGATAACGATAAATCTAGAATTGGATAGAATTCTTTGAAAATCGAGCGAAAACATTGAAATTTATTCGAAATTTTATATTTCCTTAATTTGGCACTATAAGACAGAATCTGACATAATTATATCTAAAAGGGGTGTTTCATGGCTTAATGATAACGAAATTTAACAGTTTCCATTGTAGTAAAAAGTAGCCATGATAAAATTTGCGTGTTTGTCACATCATTAGCTTATGGAGGTAACTTGCCCTGCCTCTCTGAGGGGGCACATTGTCAAATTGTATCCATTGAAAATGTTTTGCAAGCAGTTTAAAGTGAAGTGTAACATGCTATAATTGTGGACATTTAAATCAACGATACCAATTTTTCTGGCAAAATTTGCAAAAAGAAAAAAACATTTTTTTTAAAAATAGACTTTTGTATGAAAAACTCAGATTGAGCTATGGAATTACTTCGATAGTAAAGACATCTCAAGATTATTACTTTCCTTATATACATAATGTATAAGGAAAGTATTGTGACGGGGTCGAAAATTCGAATTCGAGTTTTCGACGGGAAAGCACGTTTCAAGCATCCCTGATCACGAATCAAACATTTTTGAAGTGATGTCTGTGTGTGTGTGTGTGTGTGTGTGTGTGTGTGTGTGAAAGTACGTGTGTGTGTGTCAGTGAGTCAGTGGAGACGATAACTGACGAACGAATGGACAGATTCGAACGAAATTTGGTACAAAAATCACAATCCGTAAACACTGGAAGCCTATTGTTTTTAAACGTAATCGAATGTTCAGAACCCCCCTAAATTTTCGAGTGAAATTTTGAAAAAATCGTCAAAAAATCAAAACCGCTAATAAAGTTACGCAAATAGACATTTCGTATGTAATTTTTTATTAGAAAACGATTAACATAAATTTTAGAACGCTAACATGAACCGTTCTCGAGATGTTGCATATTTTTCAAATAAATTTATCAAAAAATCCCATAAATTTAAAAAAAAATATTAACTCTTGAGAAACCTGTTCACTTTTCATATGTAATATCATGCGATAAATTTGTGACATCATTCTTGTGTATCTAGCATTCATGAGAAAATATACTTTGGGTAATACTTTTGCATTTGAACGCCAATAATCATTTATCTGCTATAAGAATAACTTATTTCTCTTTCCATAAAGCTTGGCGAGATTTTGGCAACGAATTTGGCGGAATTACGCCAACTTGGCGAGTTTTTTAAGTGTTGCCAAATTAACGAAAATCTCGCCAAATGGGTAAAAAGTACTCTAAATCAATGAAAATGACGACTAATTGACGAAAATTCAATATCTTGGAAAGAATATAGGTATCTACTACAAGAATAATCTATTTTTTTATTGTAAAAGTAGTAAATTCATTGCATTATATAAGGAAAGTCAGGTGTTGCCCACATCATATTTTTTTACATTGTACTTTAAGGATTCTAGATTTCATAGATTGTGTAAATAAACTACTAGCTTTCCCAAACTTCAATTTATCAATAAAGAATTCTCTGGGATGTTTTACAGTGTACTTTACAAAAATTACCGATTTTATAGCTTGAATAATGAAAAGGACTAACTATTGAGACATTTGTTTCATCATTAAAGAAATCTCAAGAATAATTTATAGTATAGTTTTAAGGATTTGAGATGTCACGGATTGTGTAAATAAACGACTGAATTTCCCAAACTTTGCTTCATCAGTAATGAAATCTCAAGGATGTTTTACAATTTACATTATAAAGGTTTCAGATGTTGCATATTGTGTATTATTTAAACACGTCTAGAAATGCCTTGAAATTATTTTTCAGTACTCGCAATATATTGTGCACTGAAAAATAATTTTATTTCATGTTAAATAATGCACAGTGTGAGTGTTAAAAATTTTTTTTCATCCGATACTTCTTGAAATTTGGATATATTGCGTGCACTGAAATCATTTTTCAGTTCAATCAATATATCTAAATGCAACAGACAAACTACAACATTTCGTAATATTATATTTTGTTAATGTGAGACCCGGAGGCAACTTATGCAGTTTTGATGTTTATGACAAAATAAAGCGCAGACTTTTGGGCACAATTTTATGACAGTCTTAGCCCGGAAACTCATGACCCCAATAAATTCACGTCATGCAAATTGCAGGTGTAGTTGCGGCAAAGATGTCCTAGGGCTAAAACCTAAATCAAGTTTCATTGAAGACTCAAGGAGCCAATGATGCGAAAATGCGACATTGCACTGAGAAGCCTCCAATGAGAGAAAGGAGGACGTATCTGGACCTCAGGCCAAATTATGTGGCCGCAAGGAGAAAAAGTCAACGAATTCAATAGTAAATTTTATTCAAGAAACGAGAAGAGCGGTCATTGAAAATGTTGGAATAAGAATTCAAGCAGTGTGGTTCATAAGTAGAATGGTTATCTAAAAATGATGAGAGAGAGTAGTGGTTATACAGAATGATAATGCAAAAGTTCAGACAGTCGTGTTTTCAAGCAGTGTAGTGAATCATTATTTTAAATATTAAAATGTTTTAGAAAAATACAAATCTGACTCCAAATGTCAGAAAAGAAGCGGACAAAATCCTAATCATGGTCATGAACAGATCCGAGATACAGAGGTTTATGCCAGTCCTCTTACACATTAGATCAACTGTTAATGTTTGGAATAAGATTTAAACGACGTAGTCGCACATGGTGCTTTTCTCCTCCTTAAGCCTTTGTTAAAATTAATGTAATTTTAATCATAACAATAATAGGTGTAAATAAATAATATTTATTTTAAAAGTTAAAAATGTGGAATTTAATGTGTAGTGTTTAAATTAATGATTACTTTAGGAACTCGTGCAAAGAGGTAATGGTGGTTTATTGCGTCTACGATAAAAATGTACGAACTATACAATTCACAGCCACTATTAAATAAGCTTCATAATTTAATCTACAAAATATAATTATATTTATAAAAGAAATAAACTCCAATTAAATGTTTATTTTTGTTCACCACAGTTGATATTCCTTAAACCTTTAATTTGACATCGCTATATGAAGTAATATATCTTCTACGCTTTTTCTTCATCACTCCCAAGAGTACTTCAAAGCATTAGGAATACGCTTTTAAATCCAATATTCTTTGAGTGTGACTTCGTTTCAAGCTCCCACCTTTTCAAAGCGGTATTACTGTTGCCATACCGCAAAAAGAAATGTTGATGAGATTTTCGAGTGATGGTTTATCCTTTTTCTGAGCAGATTATAGACTGAAAGGATGAAAGTCTTGGGGGTTTTTACAGCTGAAATGTGAACAATAGGCAAGTTTGATTTCATTTGTGATTTATTTTTGCGTGTTTTAATTCAGAGTATTTAATAATTGCAAATAATATTCACTTCAGTTTATATTCAAATGCATTCTAAATTTAATTTTTGAAGAATGTGATAACCAGTAAAACGGATTTAAATAATACTTTTTTAAGGATTTAGCTTATTATATTGTTTATAAAAAGTAATGTTTTTCTAAAAAAAATTCGAATTTGCGATATTAACAGAGCGGCGCGTTTTAAAACCCGCAGAATACAATTTGAACACTTTTGACAAAATGTGTGTGTGTGTGTGTGTGCGCGCGCGCTTGTGTGCACAATGTATGTCTGTGATGTATACACGATATCTTATATACATCTGCCGATATTCAATGTTATGTGTACATGCATTGTGTGTGTATGTAGCTGAAAATACACTGACTTCCAAAAGTTAAGCACGTAATGCAAATTTTTATTTTTCGAAAGCGTATTTGAATTTGAGTGGCTGGAAATCGCTGAGTATGTAGATGGCAATATGCAAATATCGTATGTTACAGCCAATCACGATTGACTGTCCGGATATATGCCAATTAGGCAATCGTTGAAAACGCCAACATTCTGGAAGTTTTGAGGAGGTGCATTTAAATGCTGATACGAAGTGTTTATAACTTTTGTAGGATTATTTTTGATGATATTCGTGTTTCTATGGCTGAGAGAAGACGAATGACGACATATAGTGAGCTCTGAGGTGCTGTCAGACTCATTGAAGCAGGACAGTCAATCAAAGATGTCAAAATGTCATTGATCAATCGGTAATTTCTCGACTATGGAAATAATTCCATGCAAATCAAACAGTTCTCCGGAGACCTATGCCCGGTTATCCGAGGATTATTATCAGCTCTGATGATCAGTATATTGCTATAGTAGCCAAACGGAATCGACGAGCGACCTCCACAACTGTTACATACATGGTTGCAGAGACACTTGGTAAGACGATATCTGCCACTACTGTGCGCCGAAGGCTCCACGTGAAGGGACTGTATACCCGAGTACCACATTTTAGTGTTCCACTAACCGTCCAAGCCAGAGGGGCAAGATTAAAGTGGTGTCGTCAACATGCCAATTGTACTGTCTCAAATTGGTGCAACGTCTTGTTCACGGACGAGTTCAGCTTTGCTCTGTAATCAGATGATAAGCGTGTAAGGGTCTGGAGAGAAAGAGGCTTACGCAATCAGGCCAAAAACATCAACGGACATCACGCATTCAGAGGTGGCAGCGTGATGGTGTGGGCTGGAATTTCAATGGGATATAGCAGACAGCTGTACATCTTTAAAGGCTGTTCTGTGTCGGCTGCGAGGTATCGGAATGAAGTCCTAGACCTCATTGCGAGACTCTGCGCTGCAGAAGTTAGTCTGATTTCTTCTTTATGGACGATAATGCCCGTCCCCATCGAGCTAATATAATTCTCAAATATCTGGATAGTGAGGGCATTTCTCGTATGGAGCGGCCAGATTATTCCCTCGATCTTAATTTCATTAAAAAACATTTGGGATGCCCTCGGGCGTGCTGTTTCTGCACGTTTACCTCTTCCAGCCAGTCTCAGAGAGTTGGAAACTGCCCTATTAGAGGAATGGTCATTGCTCGCATCTGCGATGGTTGATCACCTCACTGAAAGCATGGAAAATCATTGTAAAGTTTGTGCGAAGATCCGGGGTGATCACATACCGTATTAATATAAGTTTTGTTTGGTTTGTTTGCCGTTAAACATCATTTTGTTAATGACCCAAATGTGACGTCATCATATAACTTACGAAAAATTAATATTTTTTTCATCTTTGTACATAATTTTTGTTTTCTTTAATGCATAAATACATTTGCTACCATCATATACAATTTTGAGTTAATCAAAGTTTTACTTTTCCATTTTTGTAGATTTTACCGCCCGTGCTTAACTTTTGGAATCTATAATGTATCCCTAAGTGATGGAACCGAGTAGAACTTCCATTAGTTATCATAATTTGGACTTGCATTGATTCAATTTCAAGATATTTATAAGTAATAATATAAGACCCCGAACTAATGATATTACTGTGTAGGTGTTATTGGAAAAAAATTAATAATTTGAACTACATCTGCAGAATCCACTTCGATGGTAAGAGTTCTCAATTCCGCTCAATAGTAAATCATCTGCAGTATCTGTAGCATCTGTAGCTCAACAGTAAAGCATCTGCTGGCCAGTACGAAGATCCATCGTTCAATTTGCGGTGAGGGAAGCAAGGTCCAATAAAGTTGTGCCAGAATAAATCAACCTTTTATGTTAGTGCAAAGATGTCAGGGGCGGTCTGAAAACGACCATAGTAAGACTAGAACGGATACATTAAACTCTGGTACATTGAAGGTCGATTTCAAATCGGGAGGTAAACGAACCTTTAAGGAAGCTAACCTGAAGGATGAAAATAGCAGCAGGAGGCTAAACTGAAGTAAAAATATCAGGAGGTGGTCAGTAAGATTGTCAGTTGCATATTTTGGCAACATTTTTTAATGTTGGCAATTTGACGAAAATGTCGCCAAGTTGATAAAAATTGACGCTAAATCAATGAAAATTATGAATAATTGACGAAAATTCAATATCTTGGAAAGAATATAAAAATCGATTATAAGAATAACCACATTACCCGTCCGACCGTCTGTAACGTTTGGCAAAAAAAAATGCCGACTAAATTGGCGGAATGTCGCCAACTTGGTGACTCTTTGTTGCTAACATTTTTTTTAAATGCTGACAAAAATATCACAAATGGATAAAAATGATGCTAAATGAGAGGTAATGTTTTTCACATTTAAATCCCGCCATATGATGAGTATATCTTCTAGCATATAAAAATGCTCTTTTCCCCGTTTTTTTTATATCCGTAAATGCATCACTTTGCGATATATTTGGCGAATTTTGCTATATATTTGGCGAAATGTGAGATATATTTGGCGAACTTTGCGATATATTTGGCGACCTTTGCGATATATTTGGCGACCTTTGCGATATATTTGGCGAACTGTGCGGTATATTTAACGAACTTTACGATTAATGTGGGGAAATGTCGCCAAAATTGCGAAAATGGCGCCAAATGGATGAATAAATTATTTAAATATTTTAGAATATGGATTCTATTGCTTATTAAGGATGCTATCAATATTAATAATTCTAATAAATATTTGCGTGAAATATACGTTATTTGAATACTTCGAAACAGTTTTACATGTTGTCATAGGGAAAACCGCCAAATGTACAATTCAAAGCTAAATATACAGTGTCGTAGATCTTATCATTTTTTCATCATGAAAGAATTACATTCATTGCGTTATATAAAAAAAGTTATGTGCTGTCCACGTCAAGATTTTTCAGCGTGTGACTGGAAATATACCTGTTTCAATGTGCCGTTCTAGCCGCAACAAATCCAGTTTTTTGTGTGTTTTTACCCATATTTTTAGTGTAACAATCAAGGGTTAAAAAAGAGACAAATCTTCTATGGATGAAAAGCTTGAAAATGCCATGATGCTTTGAGAATTATATCTAAATGTCGCTAGTGTTAGTAAAGTAGCTGCTATTTTTAGCTGACACAACATAAAGATGCAGTATTTAGTATACATGGTGTCTCAAAAAGGTTGTAATGCGCTTTAATTCTTTACTTGTTGGAGTTAAATGTACATTGCAAAAATATTGAAAGTGAGATAGGAAATAAAACTACGTTAATGAAATAGTACTCCTATTCATTTTCGAAAAGTTACCCTTTAAATTTTTATACGACCCCCTTAGACAAATGCCGTCAATCAGAAAATTTATATTTTTAGTGCAACAAGATCATTAATAAACCTCATATCTGTATCCTTAAAATCAATTAAATTATGATAAAGGGAAAAGTCTGACTTATGCCACTTTTCCATACCAAGTGAAAGGTTGTTTCAACAGTTAAAATAGGGATCATAAACAAATTGACGATGGAAATTGTTTTGATCAAAAATACGTTAATATGTGTCAAAAATTTTTATCACAAATGCGTCTAAATAAAACATTACACAGGCAGAGATCATATAAAGCCGTGGTACTCACTACGCGGTTGGGTATCCTATGTATTATCATCCAGTTTTATATTTTTTGTGATATGTCACAAATTTGCATTTCTAATTTGATAGAGTGTCCCCATTCACAATGTTCAGTTTTCAATTAAATATAACTCGCTCAATTTTAAAGATACCGATATGCGGTTTTTTAATGATCTTGTTGCATTAAAAATAGAAATTTTCTGATTGACCCAATTTGTCTAAGGGGGTTGTATAAAAATTTAAAAAGTGTAACCTTTTTGAAAATTAACGAGAGGACTATATCATTAACGTTGTCTTATTTTCTACCTTACTTTCAACATTTTTGCAATTTACATTGTCCACTAATCTCCAACAGGTAAAGAATTAAAGCGCGTTTCAATCTTTTTAGGACACCCTGTATATATTTATGATTATTTTTAAATTAAGGGTACCCTAATTATGAGTATAATTAACCAGTACTTTTTCCTAGTTGTAGGATAGAGTACGGAATATAAGGAGATAAAAACAAATTGAAAGGTAAAATAGTTTTGAATACGTAGGAATATTCTTTACTGCTTAAGTTCTAATTTGCATTACGCTAATATTTTTTTTACAAAATTAACAGTTTAAATAAATATTTTAAGCCTTTTGCCATAGAAATGTATGCAATGTAGGACTACTTAGCTTATGCCAGCGTCACCTGAATTATTGCCTCGAACGATATTGGTGACTTCTTAATATGAAGATTTAACTCCTTCCTTTTACCATCATGTTGCCAATGTTTTATTTCCATGCACATGTTTCTCAAAATCAAGCCTTTTCGAATCAAAATTTGAAAACTCTACTCCATTTTTCATCTTTAATACCTTCCAAATCATCAATGGTATAACTGAATAAACGAATTTGAAATTCAAAACCCTTTTCCGTGAAATGTTTTAACAAGATATGTCCATAAATACAAAACATTTGGTAGAACCGAATTTCAAATCCAATCTTTCCTCTACGTGACGTCAATCTAAACACCAAGTTTCCCCGTTATTGCGGTTGCCACCGCTGCAGTGAAAAATGTTGATGAGATTTCCGAACGATAGTTGATTTGATTTTTCTTAGAATGCCAGTGAAAGCTGAAATATATTATTGCGTTAGAACAGTTGGGTGCGAGGCGATTTAACTTTGTTGTTTGAAATGCCATGTTTTTATTGACGTACAGAATATTGGTCTTTATACAATATACCGACTTCCAGCGACGCACATTTTAAAATCCGATGTGGACAGCACATTATTTCCCTATATAATGCAATGAATTTACTTCACAGTGAAAATATGACGTATGAAATCTATGGCATAATGTTTCTAATGTTGAATTGTATATTTGGAGCTTTTGCGAGGGAAGACAACATATAAAACTATTTCGAAGTTTCTAATGTTGAATTTGTATATTTAGAGCTTTTGCGAGGGATAACAACATGTAAAACTCATTCGAAGTTTCTAATGTTGAATTGTATATTTGGAGCTTTTGCGAGGGATGACAACATGTAAAACTATTTCGAAGTTTCTAATGTTGAATTACATATTTGGAGCTTTTGCAAGGGATGACAGCATGTAAAACTAATTCGAAGTTTCGGATGCTGAATTGTATATTTAGAGCTTTTGCGAGAAATAATAACATATAAAACTCTTTCGAAGTTTCTATTATAGAATTGTATATTTGGAGCTTTTGTGAGGGATGGCAACTTGTAAAACTATTTCGAAGTGCCCAATTAACTTATATTTTCCCCCAACACCAAATTGATAATTATCGCTCATATTAAAATATCAAATCATATTATAATATTTTTAAAAATAAATTCATCAATTTGGAGTCATTTTCGTCATTTCTACAATTTTAACGTTATTTTCGTCAATTTGGGACTAAATATCGCCAGAATGGCGATATTTTGCTCAATGAATCGCCAAGTTTTCCAAATTTATCGCTGAATATTACAGACAAATAGCGAGAAGAGCATTTCTTATATATAAATAACTTTAGGCGAATTGTTAGGCGTCAATATACGAAATTACTACTCAAAGTATATTCTCTCGTGAACGGAACGAGATAGATCCACGATAATGATACTAACAAATTTATCACAATATTATGTATGTATATTGAACGTATTTCACAATAGTTAATACGTTTTAATTCTGCGATTCATTCGATTTACTTTTATACATTTACCAGAAAATAGTGTAATATTTCAAGAACGATTCATGATAGCGTTCTAAAATTTTTGTCAAGCGTTTTCTAATAGCAAGTTACAAACGAAATTATTTACCTAACATTATTGAAGGTTCTGATATTTTGATGATTATTTTTAAAATTTCATTCGAAAATTTGGTGGGTTCCAAACATTTGATTGCGTTCAAAATCAATAGACATCCAGTATTTACTAATTGTAATTTGTGTACCAAATTTTATTCCAAAGTTTTCATTCGTTCATTGAGATGTCGCCGCATCCACACACACACAGAAATATCACCTCATAAAACGTTCGATTCGAGTTTGAAATGTGCTCTCCCGTCAAAAATTCGAATTTTCGACCCCGTCACAATACTTTTCCTATACTTTATACAATGTATATATAGAGAGTGATATAAATGTATTGCCTTTGATGAAGAAATTTTTGAAGATTCTCCACGTAATATCCCTGTGCAAATAAGTGTTGTTTGTATTGCCTACGCTCTATCTTGCATTCAAGAATGAAATGCAATGTATTGACGAAACAGCAATACATTGTTTTATTTTATACATTCGTGCTTATCATGTTGCTTGAATTTGCCCTTATCCTTTGCACAAAATGTTCTTGCATTTAAACAAATGTCTGTTATAACTCATCGGTTGTTAAATGCACAGTCACTGAATATAAGCAATTATAGTGTAATATTTATTCTCAAATTCAAATGTGCCTTGTAAATGACTGAAGGTACTTTGAACTGAATGGGATCCAATGTATTCTCGAAATAGCTGCTTGATGTTTTATTTTATTCATTTGTGCTAATTACGTTGTTTGCCTTTTTCTTATCCTTTGCACAAAGTGTTCTTGCATTTTTACTTTCCTCATATGCATAATGTATAAGGAAAGTATTGTGACGGGGTCGAAAATTCGAATTCGAGTTTTCGATGGGAAAGCACGTTTCAAGCATCCCTGATCAAGAATAAAACATTTTTTGAAGTGATGTGTGTGTGTGTGTGTGTGTGGAGACGATAACTGAAGACTGAATGGACCGATTTGAATAAAATTTGATACAAAAATTGCAATCCGTACAAACTGGAAGCCTATTGTTTTTATACGCAATCGAATGTTCAGAACCCCCTAAATTTTCAAGTGAAATTTTGAAAAAATCGTCAAAAAATCAAAACCTCTAATAAAGTTACACAAATAGACATTTGTGATGTAATTTTTCATTAGAAAACGATTGATATGAATTTTAGAACGCAAACATGAACCGTTCTCGAGATATTGCACATTTTTCAAAAAAATTATCAAAAAATCTTATAAAATGAAAAAAAATGTCCTATTACGAAACATGTTCACTTTTCATATGTAATACCATGCGATATATTGGGTGACATCATTCTCGTGGATCTAGCTCGTGGATCTAGTTCCATTCATGAAAAAAGATACTTTAAGTAATACTTTTCTATTGGAGCGCCAACAGTCATTTATCTGCTATAAGAATAACTTATTTCTCCCTTCACAACCCCTGGAGAGATTTTGGCGACGAATGTGGTAGAATGTCGCCAACTTGGCGACTTTTTTAAATGTTGCTAAATTAACGAAAAACTCGTCAAATTGATAAAAATAACGCTAAATCAATGAAAACGACAACTCCTTGACAAAAATTCAATATCTTGGAAAGAATATAAATTTCTACTATAAAAATAATCTATTTTTTTACTGTAAAAGTAGTTAATTCATTGCTTTATATAAGGAAAGTCATGTGCTGCCCACATCAGATTTTTAGTTTCTTTATATACATAACCTATAAGGAAAGTATTGTGACGGGGTCGAAAATTCAAATTCGGGTTTTCGACGGGAGAGCACGTTTCAAGCATTCTTGATCACGAATCAAACATTTTTGAAGTAATGTGTGTGTGTGTGTGTGTGTGTGTGTGTGTGTGTGTGTGTGTGTGTGTGTGTGTGTGGATGGAGACGATAACTGACGAACGAATGGACCGATTTGAACGAAATTTGGTACAAAACTCAAAATCTGTAAACACTGGAAGCCTATTGTTTTTATACGTAATCGAATGTTCTGAACTCCCCTAAATTTTCGAGTGAAATTTTGAAAAAATCGTCAAAAATTCAAAACCGCTAATAAAAGTACGCAAATAGACATTTTTTATGTAATTTTTCATTAGAAAACGATTGACATAAATTTTAGAACGCTAACATAAACCATTCTTGAGATATTGCACATTTTTCAAAAAAATTATCAAAAAGTTATATAAAATAAAAAAGAAATATATTTCCTATTGAAAAACATGTTCACTTTTCATATGTGATACCATGCGATAAATTGGGTGAAATCATTCTTGTGGATTTAGCTCGTTCCATTCAGGAAAAAAGACACTTTGAGTAATACTTTTGTATTTGAACCCCAATAGTCATTTATCCAATAGTAAGAATAACTTATTACTCCATCCATAACGCTTGCCGAGATTTTGGCGACAAATTTGACGGAATGTCGCCAACTTGGCGACATTTTTAATTGTTGCCAAATTAATAAAAATCTCGCCAAATTGATAAAAATGACATTAAATCAGTGAAAATGACGACTAACTGAAGAAAATTCAATATCTGGGACAGAATATAAGTATCTATTATAAGAATAACATCTTTTTTAACTGTAAAAGTAGTAAATTCATTGCATTATATAAGGAAAGTCATGTGTTACCCACATCAGATTTGTACTTTCCTTATATATATAATACATAAGGAAAATATTGTGAAAGGTCGAAAATTCGAATTCGAGTTTTCGACGGGAAAGTACGTTTCAAGCATTCCTGATCACGAATCAAATATTTTTGAGGTGATGTCTGTGTGTGTGTGTGTGTGTGTGTGTGTGTGTGTGTGTGTGTGCGTGTGTCAGTGAATCTGTGGAGAAGATATCTTACGAACGAAAGGAACGATTCGAATGAAATTTGGTACAAAAATCACATTCCGTGAATATTGAAAGGCTATTGTTTTTAAAAGCAATCGAATGTTCAACCCCCCCCCCCCCTCCCAAAAAAAAACATTTTCGAGTGAGATTTTGACAAAATCATCAAAAATCAAAACCTCTAATAAAGTTACGCAAATAGAAATTTCTTATATAATTTTTCCTTAGAAAACAATTGACATAAACTTTAGAACGCTAGCATGAACCGTTCTCGAGATATTGAAAATTTTTCAAATAAATTTATCAAAAACTCCCATAAATTAAATAAAAATATATTAACTGTTGAGAAGCTTGTTCACTTTTCATATGTAATATCATGCGATAAATTTGTTAACCTCATTCTCGTGGCTCTAGCTCGATCCATTCATGAGAAAAGGTACTTTGAGTAATACTTTTGTATTTGAACGCCAATAGTCATTTATCTGCTGTAAGAATAACTTATTTTTCCGTTCACAACGCTTGGCGAGATTTTGGCGACGAATTTGGCGGAATGTCGCCAACATGGCGACCCTTTTTAAGTGTTGCTGAAATAACGAAAATCACTCCAAAAAATAAAAATAACGCTAAATTAATGAAGATAACGACTAATTGACGAAAATTCAATATCTTGGAAAGAATATAAGTACCTACTATATAAATAACCTACTTTTTTGCTGTAAAAGTAGTAAATTAATTGCATTATATAAGGAAAATTATGTGCTGCTGCGCACATCAGATTTTTATAAATTCCTTTTATAATGTATCGGTTGTTAGATTCACAGTCACTAATTATAATATAATAAGCATTGATATATATTCTAATAATAAGCATATAAGAATATAATATTCTAATAATAAGCCATTATAGTGTAATATTCTTCTCGAATTCTAATGTGCATTATAAATGGCTATTTTGAACAGGATTTTTACTAGATTCCTATGCATGTTAAGTGCTGTTTATTGTATTATTACTGAATATAATAGAAATTTACTTATAACCATATTGTTTCAAATATATGCCTCCAATACCCAATTCATTGGCGATTTCAACGAATTTTACAATGCTGTACATAACTTTGGAATTGCAGTTTTCTTCTATCTTGATTTGCTGACGGATTCGTGTTTACAGCTTCTGTATTCCATCGGACATGATCACTTTATTATAGGTAATACTAACGTGTACACTCATGAACTTTTACTTATAAAATCATTGATGTGTTTAACAACTTTCTCAGGATTCCTGTACAGAACATTAAAGTGTAAGAAATTCGGAGAATGTCACTCTGCAATTAATTTTCATCTATAAATAATTGATCTCTAAATACTTTTCGTCTGTAAATACTTAATCTATAAATACTTTTATTGCGTAAATACTTAATCTATAAATATTTTTCGTCTGTAAGTAAATAAATCTAACGTGTATACTCACAGATATTTTATTCCGAAATTGTGAGAGTGCTTAAAGTCTTTATTAAGAACTCTTTATAGAGTATTAAAGTATAAGAAAATTGGAGATTGTTACTCTGCAATTATTTTGTGTCGATAAATATTTGATCTGTAAATACTTTTCGTCTGCAGATAATGATCTGCAGACGAAACGACATTTATGCCTAACGTGTATGTGGCAACCGAAATAGAAAGGAAACTTAAAGTTAACATTAATTATTAACATTAATTATTATTAAGCATTAAAGTCATGGCCGTTGATCTCATAAAGTGGAATTAACTCAAAAACGTACATTGCTCGTTGTTGTGCCGCAATAAACCCTCCAATTATTTTTAACTTATGTGTGAGTCCTGTAAAGGAATTCATTAATCATTATTAAAAGATTAGACTATTTAAACTTAGCAATAACATTTATTAATTTACATAACTACTTATTAACTTCCAATACATTATATTACTCTTAAAATAGACTGGGATGGAGACATGTGAGACTACTTGAACCAATATCTATATATTGATTAACCGTTGGATTGTTGATGGCACATACCTTGAGTTTTGGACCTTGTTGGGAACCGTGGTCGAATTCGTCTGTAGTTGTTCTCTGCATGTCATGATGATACTCTCGCTACTTGAAATCTGCTAATCTTACGATAATACTTGTCGTCATCTTACTTGTTCATGTTGCTAAGTCAGAATGCTGATGCCTCTAAGTCATGATTTCTCTAATACTCAAATCTTTCTATAACTACTAAGTCATCTTACTTGTTCATGTTCTACTACTATCTATTACAAAATACTCATACTAATACTGCCGATAATACTAATACTATACTATACTGATTCTCGGATCCAAACTTGAGGTCCACTCGGTGGGGGGGGGGGGTACTTCCGCCTTACTTCTTCCATGGCACTGATTGGCCACCTCTAACCCAATGGCATGACTGTACTTTCAGTCCGGGCCAACTCTTATATGGCCTCCTAAATTTACTGTCCTTTGACCTAAAAGTTCAAATTCTCATAAAATTCGGCGACAGCCAGACTAATGCTTTGTTTGTCTTTAAGGACACCATAAATCTACACATAAACGTGTCTCACTACATGTGAGAATATATTCTGGTCTCACAGTGTATACTCGGGGATATTATATGCCGATGTTGTTAGAGTTCTTAAAGACCTTATTAGGAACCCTGTATAGAGAGTTAAAGCATAAGAAAATCGAAGAGTGTCACTCTTGCAATTATTTTATGTCGGTAAATATTTAATTTGTAAATACTTTTTGTCTGCAGATAATAATCTGTAAATACTTTTCGTCTGCAGATAATAATCTGTAAATACTTTTCGTCTGCTGATAATAATCTGTAAATACATTTCGTCTGCAGATAATAATATGTAAATACTTTTCGTCTGCAGATAATAATCTGTAAATACTTTTCGTCTGCAGATAATAATCTGTAAATACTTTTCGTCTGCATATAATAATCTGTAAATACTTTTCATCTGTAAATACTTAATTTTTAAGTACTTGTCATCTGTAAACAGTGATGTCTAACGTGTATAATCGAGAATCATTAAAGTATAAGAAAATCCGAGAGTGTTACTCTGCAATTATATTATGTCTGCGAATATTTAATCTGAAAATATTTTTTGTCTGCAAATAATAATGTTTAAATACTTTTCGTTTGTAAATACTTCATCTGTAAATACCTTTCATCTGTAAACAATTATACCTAACGTGTATACTCGGGAATCTTTTTTTTAAAAATTCCTGGTTGGCATCGTGTCCATTTGAGTTGGGTTTTAAAGAGATCCTTAAACAGGTATGATAACCAATGAATTTGAATAATTAAATCTGAGTATAGTTTTTCCTGTGGAAATTCATCAATATCCTGCAATGCCGCTATAATAGCAGGGCAGAAAAAATATGCTCTACGGATAGTTCCGCCTCTGGACGATTTCTGCAATAACTATAATTTTTTGTTCTGTCGCTGCTAATTTTCAATCCTCTATGATGACGAGTTCTTAGTCGTGTAATCGTTTATTCCGAAATTATTAGAGTACTTGAAGACTTTACTAAGAACCCTTATAGAAAATTAGGTTTTTAAATTTGGGTAATAATTCTTGTTGATCCCTATTGGGTCAAACTAGGTAATCTTCTTACTACAGTTAAGCGATGTGAATTGACTTAACTTATAATATTGAGCAGAAGTAACACAGTGATAAGATAAAATGATAAGAAGTCACTTAATAAGCAAAATCCACATTTATTAACGAAATTCGAATATTACCATTAATAATTGGCGGCTGCTTTAACAAAATGCAGCATAGACATATTTACAGCTTTTGAGTTCAAATAAAAACATTTAGGAAGTTCACGTTGGAAACGATAATACTCACGAACTTTTAGTTACATGTTATTAGAGTTCCACCTCCGTTGTTAGAGGTCACACTTCAGGAAAATATAGGCTTAACACGTAATTTGACTGGACTCGACAGTTTTTTATGCACTGTTTAAAAACACTTTTGTTCAGAAACGTAAAAAAAGAAAAAATTACCGGTTTGAAATTCATTCACGTAATACAAACGAATACAACAGCATATTGTTCTTTCACCGGTCTTGCTCTTTTGGCTTGGACCATATTTCTTAAATACTGTCATGAAGTAATCAATCTCTTCATCAGCACAAACTAGAATGCACACTAATGGCCTACTTAATAGGTGACGTTTTCATTCTACAGGGTGTATATAAACTGCTTTGAGAAAATAAGAGAGGTGCTAGTACCCATCAAGGTGCTAGTACCCAGGAAAGAGCAACTTCGAAACATTTCCAACAAGCACAAGTCGCCATTTCGGACGACATAGCTGTCGTGCCAGAGAAGTATCACATTTCCAGAATATCACCGTCACTTCTAGTCATCCGACACTTCTTGAATGCCACATATCCCGGACAATGGATTGGGCGTAGTAGACCTGTGGCGTGGCCCCCACGCTCACCGGACCTCAACCCACTGGACTTCTCCTTCTGGGGCACATAAAACAATTGGTGTACGAGACGCCTGTGGACTCTATGGAAAATCTCGTCGCGAGAATCGTTGTTGCAGCGGACAGGACAAACACGACATCAGGTGCCTTCGAGAGGGTGAGCCAGTCGTTCATTCGCCGGTGTGAATTGTGCAACGACATCCTTGGGCATCACTTTAAGCATCTACTTTGAATCGTTCTCTGGTGTAAATAAATGGGATTGTGCAACTTATGATTGCGTTAATTCTCCTTCTTTTCACTGTTGAGAATTCAACTTTAACTTTACTCTTTTCTGACACTTAGAGCGGAATATAGCAACCCTAGATTCCATTGTAAATATTGTTCGTCTTGATGGGTACTATCACCCCTCTTATTTTGTCAAAACAGTTTATATACACCCTGTATATTGTAACTATAATTACTCGTGCTACCATCGCAGCTACCACTCGTGCTACCATTAGTTCTGTTACTGGCAATTTGTCGATCTAACGATCTGTCGGACTGTCTGTCTGATTGTCGATCTGACTATCGATATCTCTGAAGATGTATCCAGCGTGGGCTTCCCATATACAGGGTAATTATAATTAAAGTTGCGATTTTAAAACGCTGTAAAGTAAGAACTACTGGTCAGAATGACTTGAAATTTGGCATGAGTATACGTGAAGCAATGGAATTCTATTTGGCGAAGGAAAAAAAACTTCAAAAATGTACCGATAGACGGCGTAGTATTTACCAAACACGAGGTGCTGTTAGCCGACAGAAACCAATAGTAAACTAAAGAACACGACAATTTAATCAACATCAGTTAATTTAATAATTGATTGAAACATCACGAAAACATGAAACAAACATCTGCGATATACGCCAGAAATGTTTAATATGCTGTCCACCGTGCTCGGCTGCAAGTTGAAAGCGCAAAACAGCATATTCCACAACATATCGGAGTGTATCAGAGGTGATGCTGTGGATGTGGTGAGTAATGCGTGCTTTTAAGTCAGCTAAGTTCGCAATCCGACCACTGTACACCACATGCTTCAGGTGCTCCCAAAGCCAGAAGTCGCAAGGATTAAGATTAGGTGAACGTGGCGGCCAGATTGTTGGAAAAGGAGGCTGATAATCCCGTCATTTTCGAAATGGATATTCAGAAGCTGCTTCACTGGTGTTGCAATGTGCGGAGGAGCGCCATCCTGCATAAAAGTTGTGATATAGAGAGAACTGTATGTGTTCCTCGTTTTCATCATAATTGTAATGTGCGGGGCGCATGCCCAGTCTCGATTAGCATACCTCCAGATTAGAAGTGTGCTTCCGCGCTACCTAGCGGCTAATTTTTTCGTTTTTCGTCAAGCAAATTCCATGTTGGATTCGTACATTGCCATCTATCGGTACATTTTTGAAGTAATTGTTTTTTTCGCGAAACAAAATTACATTGCTTCACGTATACTCAGGTCAAATTTCAGGTCATTCTGACCAGTAGACTTTACAGCGTTTTTAAATCGCAACTTTAATTATAATCACCCTGCACACGGGGATCGGCACCTACCGTAACGAATTCCAAGGTCCGCCCAAAAAATATGCAAATGAGTTTGTGTACGCATCGAATATTCAATCTGCATGAAGACCTCTGCTGAAAGAACGCTGTTAGTCATTCCCGAGAACGAGGTAAAAGTAAAACTGAGTTTTTGAACATCGCCGGGGGAATGGTGACTCGCGATCTATTTGTTTACATTCTTCCAGCAAATTAAAGTGTAAGAAAACCGGATAGCGCCACTCTGCAATTAATTTATGTAGATAAATTTTGACTGCGAATAATAATCTGTAAATAATTTTCGTCTGCAAGTACTTAATCTGTTAATACTTTTCGTCTGTAAATACTTAATCTGTTAATACTTTTTGTCTGTAAACAGTTAAACCTAACGCATAAACTGGGGGATCTTTTTTTTCCGAAATTGTTAGAGTTCTTAAAGACTTTATTAAGTACCCCTTATGGAGCATTAAAGGGTTCCTTATACAGTCTTTTAAGTAATAAGTCTTTAAGCACATAGTCTTAAGCACTAATAAAGTCTTAAATACTTTTCATCCGTAAACAGATAGACTCGACATCTATACTCAGGGATTTTTTGCAAATAATAATCTTAAATACTTATTGTCTGTAAATGTGTTTCGTTTTAAATGCCTAATCTGTAAATACTTTTTGTTTGTAAATACATAATATGCGAATACTTTTTGTCAGTAAATATACAGACCTAACGTGTATACTCAGGCATATTTTCCTTAGAAGTAGGTAGAGTGCTTAAAGACTTTCCTACAAACAGCATGTATATGACTTCTATAGAAATGCTTTACACACAGTACATTCCTATAAATACCTTAGTCGTCCAAATTAATTTAGATCAAATCGAACTTTACAATTAAGTAATGCTTAGCAACCTCATAAATATATATTGACGCCCACTGAGGGAGAATTTCAAGTAAATAAATGATTCCAATTACTCCTTTGGTAAAATCCGCAATTTAAACGGAAATTTATCTCCCCAAACATTTATACATTTTAGTTAGTGTCAAATTATCACGAGTAAATATTTAAAGATGGCGAATATTTCCCGATTTTCAAACAACAAACAAAAGATTTAGCTGCTGGAATTCCAAATCACTAAATTTCGTTACATCGGAAAACAATACATGGAAAATACGTCAATGTCAGCCTTCCTGAACGGGCTTAGATTCAAAATCCCTGTTTACTTAAGTTAAGCAGGAAATTCGTGTTTTCATTTGTCTGGGAAGACGTATTTTATTAATTTTGAAGAAAACGTATAATAAACAAATATAAATATAGTCAATCATTGAAAATGATATATTAGATAAGTATTGCACAATTTTTTTATCTTTATTTTTCGGTACGTACGGTGCATTTTACCTATTTTTTTAACGGTCAAAAATCTTGCGTAACAAAATATATCTGTGTGTGTGCCGTCTATAGCGAAAAATCTAAGCTTCGGACAGCCGCGAAAATAGATTTAAGAACAGTTGAACTCCCGGATCGATAAGGCTCGGCGATATTCATTTTTTTAATTCGAATTTGCTTTTCATTTATTTTACGTTAAAGCGCAATTTTGAGCGGTAGCCATAAAGCCATGCAACTCGGTACCGGATTCGTAGGACATATCCTTCATATTTATTTATTTATTTATTTATTTTTAAATACATAGATATATGCATATTTTAGGTCATTTTATTTGTGTTTCGTTTCATCCAAAAATGAAAAATGTGCACAGTTCTAACTTTTGGGATGAATACCTATTTATGTGTTCGCATTCTAAAAATATCGTTTCTTTAACACTTCACAACATAGTTGAAAAGTGTTTATGACTTTGTTCATTATGTCTGTCTGTCTGTCTGTCGGCACGATAACTGTCGTAAAAATGACTTTAACAAAACGAAATTTTAATGTGTTGTTCAGACGGTCTGTGTGATCTATGGGAATATAAATAAATAATATTACCCTATTAGTTTTGGACTGAACCCGGGTTGAAAAAATGAAATACATTGAACCATATGGGACCTAATTTTACAATAATTTTTTAAGCGAATTTAAAATTCACAAATTGCTTCGAACGTTTTAGGAAATATTCAAATTATCCCATAAAATATATAAAAAAAATTTCAGCAAAATATATTCAGCAGTTTTTTAAATAAAAAATTAAAATGATAATTACACCATTTATATGAAAAGATCACGTGACCCACTTCAAAATAAAAATTGCCATCCTTCTTGTGTCAAAATCGTGATTTTTAAAGTTCTTTTTAATTCATATTACTTTCCTTATATACAATAATGTATAAGGAAAGTACTGTGGCTGGGTCGACAATTCGAATTCTAGTTTTCGACAGGAGAGCACGTTTCAAGCATCCCTGATTACGAATCGAACATTTTTGAAATGATGTGCGCCTGTGTGTGTGCGTCAATGAGACTGTGTAGACGATAACTGACGAACGAATGGACCGATTCGAATGAAATTTAGTTCAAGAATTACAATCAGTACACACTGGAAGCCTATTGTTTTTATACGCAATTGAATGTTCAGAACCCCCCTAAATTTTCGAGTGAAATTTTGAAAAAATCATCAAAACCTCTAATAAAGTTACGCAAACAGACATTTGTTATGTAATTTTTCATTAAAAAGCGATTGCTATAAATTTAGAACGCTAACATGAACAGTTCTCGAGATACTGCACATTAAAAAAAAGTATCAAAAAGTCGTATAAAATAAAAATAAAAATATTTCCTATTGAGAAACATGTTCACTTTTCATATCTAATACCATGCGATAAATTGGGTGACATTATCCTCGTGTATCTAGCTCGTTCCATTCACGAAAAAGGATACTTTGAGTAATACTTTTGTATTTGAACGCCAATATTCATTTATCTGCTGTAAGAATAACTTATTTCTCCGTCCAGAGAGCTTGGCGAGATTTTGGCGACGAATTTGTTTTTAAATGCTGCTAAATTAAAGAACAAGAAAGATCAATCATGCATAAGCATTGATTATGAAACACTTTCCAACTGAAATGTAATTTCATTTAAAAATTTCTAAAATGTGATTCATTCAGTGGTAATATCTTTTACATTATCACAGTACTACAGTAATTTATTATACTTAAATATTTAAAACTGTATCGAAATATAAATCATCTGATTCTTTATGCAAAATCAATGAATATTTCATTCATATAACTTGTATTCCAGACTCCAGAGCTAAATAATTTTGTGTGAAAAAAATTCAGCAATTCTTATGTAATTCATCTTACAATCGCTTGAGATATTTGCATTCTGCATATGTTAAAATTAGGCTTCCTTGAAGAAATAATAAAAGTTTAGGGATCATTTAAAATCACAACTATTGTAATTGCATAGGCACGGAATTTAGATACACAGATAATACACAGATAATATATATGTGTATGTGTATGTACTCAAAGTATTGGAATCGTGCCGAAGATCGGAACTCGAATTTTCAAAGGATCTACACGTTTTGGGACTTCTAGAACACGAAAAAACTACTTTTAGGAAGAGGTCTGTGTGTGTAAGGGTGTATCTGTGTATGTTTCTGTGTGTCTGTGTGGATATTACATCCACTCTAATTGAAAAACTAATGGACCGAATTTCATACAATTTGGTAGGTATGTTTTTTGTGGGAAATCCTGATGTTCATTAGATTATAGTACGATTCGTAATAAAAGAATCTGCCTTCTTTGCGAAATGGCCGCAGAAATTGCCTTTATCCACTCTAGCTAAAAACTAATGAACCAAATTTAACAAAATTTGGTGTATAATATTTCAATAACCTACAAGTGATTTATATACCAAATTTAACAAAATTTTGTATATAAATCATTTGTAGGTTATTCTACTACGATTCGGAAAAAAGGAACGGGCTATTTTTGCGAAATGGCCCGCAAAAATCGTTATATATAAAAATAAAAGACTACGTGTGCTCAATTATATCAATTAAATTCCTATTTTATATGTGATTTTTGACAACAAAAAGAGTAAGACTAACCCCATTACTCTAGGACTAGCCGTTCTTGAGATATTCTAGTTTTTTCGCGTTTTCGCTACGCCACCTTTGACAATAAGTCCAGCTATCAAATGAGAACCAAATTTAAGTTTAACGTGTAAATTCAATGTCATTTAAAATACTTATGTTGTGCAGATAAACTCAAATTATCATTGAATAAATAAAGAGAACGAATATGAGTCTGCAGCGAAAGACATGTGCTGTCCACATCAGAATTTTTAACAATATTACAACAATGATTTATAGAAGTGAACGGGGATTATTTTCAGGCCATTTCGAAAAAAATGTATGATCTATATTTAAAGATCCATCAAATTTTTGTCGAATAAAATGTTCAACAAATTTAAGCTGTGTACCAAATTTTAACTCTCTAGGACGTAGGAAAGTGCATTTAAAGTGCCATCAATTAAATTTATCATGAAGAGTTATATAAAATTTAAAAAAAATGAAAAATTGCTATCTACCAAATTTATTTTAAAATATGAAGCCACTCCCATATGCAAAACGTTTAAACAGATGGAGAGATATTTATTATATAATATCTCTCTCTTTCCTTTCTGGAAGATATCCCAAAGTCAGAATTTAATTGAATTTGTTTTTTTCCCTATATTAAATAATTTTTTTAATTAAAAAACTACTTAACATATTTTACTGAATTTTTTTTTATATATTCTATGGGATAATGTGAATATTTCCTAAAAATTTCGAAGCAATTCGTGAATTTTAAATTTACTTAAAAAATGTTTGAAAAATTAGGTCCCATAGGGTTCAATGTATTTCATTTTTTCAACCCGGGTTCAATAAAAAACTAATTGGGTGATATTATTTATTTATATTCCCATAGGTCCTACAGACCGTCTGAACAACATACTAAAATTTCATTTTGATAAACTCATTTTTACGGCAGTTATCGAGCTAACAGACAGACAGACTGACAGACAGAATGAACAAAGTCATAAACACTTTTCAACTTTGTTGTAAAGTGTTAAAAACTCGTCAAATGGATAAAAATGACGCTAAATCAATAAAAATGTTGACTCATTGACGAAAATTTAACATCTTGGAAAGAATATAAATATCTACTATAAAAATATATATTTTTTTACTGCAAAGTAGTAAATTCATTGCATTATATAAGGAAAGTCATGTGCTGCCCACATCAAATTTTTTACTGTTGTATCCGTCCTAAAACTACTTTATTTTTGCTAAAATTCTGTGCATCTACATACTGAAACAACGCAATTGTAATATATTTGAGTTTAAATGATCATCAAGTTTTGATTGTTTCCACAACGAAGACTAATTTTCTCTTATGGGGAACATAAACACCAAAAGATGTAGAATGAGTTTTATAAGTATTGCTGCATTTTTTTAAGGTAATATTATTTATCCCGTGAAGTCTGCAATATAACTGATATGAATAAAACAATCATTGATTTCACGCAGAGAACCGGACAATTTTTTTCGATGAAGTTCTAAGCATAGATTTAAATTTCTTGTCCTCCATGGTTTTAAGTTTTTAAATAAAATAAATTATTTATAGTATTGTGAAGAACAGAAAAACGTTTATGAATGAAATGCTGCTTTTATAGGCGATATATATTTCGATGACGTCATTTGAATAACGTTCATTTGTTTTCGATGAACTTTTCAAATATAACAAATTATTGTAGTATTATGATAATTTTAAAAATATTACCGAAGAATGTATCGCATTTCAGAGACGTTTAAACCAGGCAATATATATTTCAATGCCGTCATTTGAATGAAGTTCATTTTTTTCGATGAAGTTTTAAATTTTCAAATATAATAAATTAATGTAGTATCGTGATAATTTTAAAAATATTACCGAGGAATGTATCGCGTTTTAGAGATGTTTATATAAAATTGCATTGAAGTTGGAAAGTGTTTCATAATCAATACTTTATGTATGATTGATCTTTCTTGTTTTTAATTACTCTATTTCTGAATTTGTTGTGATATTTTTTAAGGAAAAGTATAAACGTTGACATTTTCAATTAACGCAAGAATTGGCAACAGACTTCATTCCCTTCAAAGTCAGCGATTGCTGTGCACATAATGCCACAACCAGGATATACGCAAACATTGCTATGAGGAATAGTGTATAGAGTCGGTAATAACTTTTGTTTAATCCGGACGTTTTGCAGACGATAATGATATCGGACTTTTTTAGACTTTAAAAACAGATATTCTTTCTTTTATTCTACATCAAGTATTTTCATCAAAGGATGTGTCTCAGCGAAATGGGTTAAATTAATCGGTTTTCTAACTTTGTGAATTTAAAAATAATACTTTGATTTTCTTTAAATGTACGATTATTACAACATTGTAGACATTTTGTGATAATTTCACTTGCAACTGATAAATATTTGAGAAGATAGCAACTAAAATACTAAACTTGAATTTCAATGTATATGCAAGCTTTTTTTATGAAACTGTAGTTTCGATTTAAGTGCATTTAGGCACTTAAACGGAGCTTACACAAACGTTTCCCAAAAAAGAACCTACGTAACGCGAAATAAGTGTTTTAGAGTATATCATGTCCTCTGCGCGGGTGTATTCACATTGCATACGTGGACTGAGTAGTATCTGCGTTTTCTACACTCCGCATAGCGGTCCAAAAGCGCTTATTTAGGATGCACACATATTATGCCCCATGTGATTGAAAAGTGATTGCTAAAATGTGGGACGGGCGTGACAGTGTTTGTTGAAAAATTGAATGAATTAATTTAATCAATGCTTACCTAAAGTAAGAAATGAAGAGAGTTATTGTTGAGACCCAGACCGTCCTATCTACCAGAAAGGTGTACGGTAACCGTTTGGACGGCCGGGAGGAGCCACCCAATTTAGACCGGAACCCAGTGGGGGGGAGGCATCCACAGGAACCGTACCCTCCTTCCCTTACCACCAACCTTTCGGAAGGACTTACGGACCCTCATATTTAACGTGATCGTACTCCGCGTGAACACGGCGGCAGTTTTTTCGGCGGAGGGGATCGAACCCGGGCCTACCGACTGCAGTTCCCGCGCGCTAACCACTGGGATGAAGAGAGTTAAATTTTATCAAGGAAATAACCAGGGTAGGGACCCAAAGGTCCAGACTCTCTCCGAAACTAATCTACATGATCACAAATAATCACTTTTCTAGATAATTTTGAAGCACGTCTGAGAAATGAAACGTCAATATTTCTAAAAATAGCTCCGGAAAAGTGAAGGTCGAAATCGAAGTTGTGACTCCTCCTCAAATTAATCAATCTCTTGATAAATTTATTAAAGCAAAGATGGCAGGTCTGTATAATTCTTTGTTCGAAACGTCTTTTGGTGACTGTCTGCTGTTTTAATTGTTCTAAGAATCAACTTTAGACTGGGTGCCAATTCTAAGTCTAACAACTACATATTTATGCACGACAAAACAATATAGAAAAAATAAAATGTGTCCGATACATAACTTTCCCTACATATTAAATTTTGATATTATAGGGACACAATTTAGAGGGTATTTTTTTTTAATTCAATCCTCGTTCTAAATGAATATTCTTTTCGTTAATATAGATTAAAATAAGCATCATATTTAATATTTTCGAGATATGTCACGCTCCTTGAGTAAGAGTGAAATTTCTTAATATCTTGAGAATGAATCATGAAAACTGTTGAATCTGATAGCTATTTATTTCTAGTTAAAATACTTAGTAGTCACTCATTGGATAACAGGAAACGTCTTTGATTTTATTTTTTATTTTAGATAGAAAACGAGCAATATCTTATAATTCTGTAAATTATAGTATTCACTTCGGAGGAAAAATATGACAATGTGATTATTTTTGCAACAAACTTTCATGTATATATTTTAATTATTTATATGTGATATATGTTTTAGTGTTCTTTTCCATCTTTTACAATTTTTTTTTCTTTTCTTATTTTATTTATTTATTTAATTTTTTAAATAAAAAGTCTTTCCCTAGTCTAAGATCATGAAAAATTAATGACAATTTGTCAATTGTCCTAACAATTTACCGTTTATATAAACAAGTGGTGGGGAGGTATTCTGAGCATTCGAATGTGTTTAAAATCAATTTGCTTTCCAGTATTCACTAGTTGTAATAATCGTACCAAAATATATTTGAAAGCGCTTCATCCGTTTACTCGTTCAAGAGACATAGAGTCCACAGACTCACGGAGATACACAATAACGTACATACAACACACACACTCACTCATCCCCACATCCACACACATACATCCACACACACACATACATCCACACACATACATCCACACACATACATCCATACACACACTCACACATACACACACACATACACACACATATCCACACACACACATACCCGGTCGTCCAAATAGATACTCTAAGTCCTCTGGACGAGTCGGACGGCCTGGGGCTTTCACACACACACTCATATACACACACATACACGCATCCACAAACACATCCACACACATACACGCATCCACAAACACATCCACACACACACACACGCATCCACACACACACGCATCCCACTCACACACATCCATACATACACACATCCCCATGCACACACATTCACACACACAGAGACATACACACACACACACACATCCACACACAAACACACCCACACACACGCACGCACGCATCCACACACACACACATACACATCACACACACACACACATCCATCCCACACACACACACACATACATACACACATCACACACATACACATTCCACACACACACACACACACACACACATACATACACACATCACACACATACACATTCCACACACACACACACACACATCCCACATATCCATACATACACACATCCCCCCCCCACACACACACACTTTCACGCACACACACACATTAACACACACACAGACATCCACACACACACATACATCCACACACACACAGACATCCACACACACACATCCACACACGCACACACACATCCGCACACACACACATCCACACACACACATCCACACACACACACACACACACACGCACACACACACACACATCCACACACACACACACATCCACACACACAGACATCACCTCATAAACTTTCATTTCCAGATCTGGGATGTTTGAAATGTGATTTTACGTTGAAAACATCCAATTTTCGACCCTGCCCCAATAATTTCCCTAGACATTAAACTCTGTGTTGTAGGAAAAGTAGGAAACGTATTACTACAGTGTACTTCATCCGAATCCTTTCTCTAATCTTGCTAATAAAAATGATACGTTCTCTTTTGTTATTCTTTTGAAACGATTGCCGGAAAACGAGGAATCGTTAGGCTGCACCATCAACAATACTTCTCAAGTGGTGGCAATCATGGTGGTTCGTGGAGAGAACGAAAGTCACATTCGGTGTTACATCAAGTCACGTTTTGTTTCGTTCATTCCAGGATCGATTACGATTGCCGTATGTTTTGTTCGTGTCGACTGTAGCTGCTTATCTATTAATGATGCAAAGAAAATTCGAATTTTACCTTTCTTACATACATGGTGTTATACTATATAGGGGACATAAAGTGACTAGTTTGAAACTGATAATTCCATTGTTCGACGGATTTACGTTTTTCAGCTTCCCTGAATTCGGATGAAACGTTTGATGGATGGTGTCAGTGTATATGTGCTTGTGAGTCTTAATCTTAGTATAGAGGGTTCCTAAGAAAGTCCTTAACACCCTAATAACGTTGTATGGAAAGGTCCATGGGTGTAAAAGCTAGCTCTATCTCATTAAAGAGAGCGATGGGATAAAAGGGAATGCAGTATCCCTATAGGATACTTTTGAAAGTTAAAAGAACAAACTTGACGGCAAAGTGAAGTAGGTGAAAAAAAATAAGAGAGCGAACTTGGCGTTAAAGTGAGGTAGTAAAGTAACATGTGTTTGTGTGTATATCTATCTGTGCAATAAATGTAACAAGTGTTGATCAGAAACTATTCAATAAAATTTCACAAAATTTGGTAGGTAAATCTCTCGCAATTCACCCTGGTGTTGATTAGATTTTGGTGCGAATCAGGGAAAAAGAACCTGCCTTTTTTTTTTTTGGCCCACGAAAATCGTATTTATCCACTCTAGCTGAAAAACTCATTGCCCAAATTTTACAAAATTTGGCTGAAAAATCGTATGGGGGATAACTTTTGTTCTGATTAGAATTTGGTACGATTTGGGATAAAGAACCTGCTTCTTTCGCGACCCCCCACCCCTTCCAATATATATATAAATATAAAAAGTATAAATAGCATGTAAAAAGTTGGAAAAAAAAGGAGCAAATTGAGATAAAATTGATTTTAACTTTGAACTATATTCATTATTATTACCATAGAAATTATTAATATAATGTTGCATTAATAATTTCTATGGTAATAATAATGAATATAGTTCAAAGTTAAAATCAATTTTATCTCAATTTGCTCGATGAAGGTTCGCATACTTTGAATAACAGGACCGCAGAACGATAACACGCAGATATATAAAGGTCATAGTAGACTGAAGGACTAATATGCCATCCAGTAAAGGACTGCACCTTATCATTGGTCTTTTCTTTTCTTGTGATGATTGTTATTGTCACTTCGGAGGTTGACTTCAGCCAGGGCTGGCGTCCAGGAGTGCACTGCCGCGGCAATTATGACATGCATGTTGACAACTGGGGTGTAAGGTCACAACCCCTTACCGCCATTAAGTAAGCTTCTCGCTAAGCCTTCCTTCTTTTTTCCAATTTTTACTTTCCTTATATACATAATGTATAAGGAAAGTATTGTGACGGGGTCAAAAATTCGAAAATGAGTTTTCGACGGGAGAGCACGTTTCAAGCATCCCTGATCCCGAATCAAACATTTTTGAAGTGATGTCTGTGTGTGTGCGTGTGTGTGTGTGTATGTGTGTGTGTGTGTGTGTGTGAGTGTGGAGACGATAACTGGCGAACGAATGGGCCGATTCGAACCAAATTTTGTACAAAAATCACAATCCGTAAACACTGGAAGCCTATTGTTTTTATACATAATCGAATATTCAGAATACCCCTAAATTTTCGAATCAAATTTTGAAAAAATCGTCAAAAAATCAAAACCACTAATAAAGTTACGCAATTAGACATTTCTAATGTAATTTTTCATTAGAAAACGATTGACATAAATTTTAGAACGCTAACATGAACCGTTCTCGAGATATTACACATTTTTCAAAAAAATATTAAAAGTCATATAAAATGAAAAAGAAATATTTCCTATTGAGAAACATGTTCACTTTTCATGTGTAATACCATGCGATAAATTGGGTGACATCAATCTCGTGCATCTAGTTCGTTCCATTCATGAAAAAAGATACTTTGAGTAATACTTTTGTATTTGAACGCCAATAGTCATTTATTTGCTGTAAGAACAACTTATTTCTTCGTCCATAACGCTTGGCGACGAATTTGGCGAAAAGTCGCCAACTTGGCGACTTTTTGAAATGTTGCCAAATTAACGAAAATCTCGCCAAATGGATAAAAATGACGCTAAATCAATGAAAATGACGAACAATTGTCGAAAATTCAATACCTTGGAAAGAATATTAGTATCTACTATAAGAAAAACCTATTTTTTTACTGTAAAAGTAGTAAATTTATTACATTATATAAGGAAAGTCATGTGTTGCCCACATCAGATTTTTTACATGATATTTATACTTTTTATATTTATATCGTGTATAGTATTTGTAACTGCTTTGCGCATAAATGATCTAATACTTCAATATCTTTAATAATTTCCACTTTTTATCTTATATTTTATATCTATAAATATATATATAATATATCATCAATGGCGAATTTTCGCCACTGAGGAGTAATGGCCGAAAGCGCTATGTCTGTATAATTATAGGACTTCGTAAAAGGCGATTTTGATAAGACTTTTAATTAGGCCAATGTTTTGGTTGTCTTTATTTTTAAAGGAAAGCTAAACAGTCCGTTATATTCTATACTGGGTTTGATACCATACGTTTGCAGTGATTCAGCTATCTGAACCATCAAGCTCTTTTTTGCAGGATCTAGAACAGCTTTGCGAACACTTGCCTCATTTTCTCCGCCCTCAAAATAGAAAATCTAGACTCCATCAGGTTCTGTACTAGTGTAAATACCATAAGTTGGCAATGATTCAGCCATATCAGTCTTTGGAGGATTTCTGCAGGGTCTAAGATAGCGTTATGAACACCCTCTACATTTTTGACACTTCCCAAAACCGAAATTTTTAGACTCTTTGTTATTAATTAGAAGTTTGTGTTAAATTCTGTACTGGATTGATAAGTTTGCAATGATTCAGCCATCTGGGTCATCGGACTTCTGCAGGGTCTAATCTAGGGTCTAGGGTAAATTTACAAACATGCTCCTCCTTTTCTCCGCTCCCAAAACGGAAATTTTAGACTTCAGTAGATTTTGTACTGGAGTTGATACCAAAAGTTTGCAATGATTCAGCTTTCTAGGTAATGGGGGCGGGGGTGGGGGTTTCTGCAGGGTCTAAGATAGGAAGATAGAACTTAAAAAATAATATAATAAAATACCATTTTCTCCAATTCCGGAGGAGAAAATAAGAAAATTTCCCTCCATTAGATACTGTTCCCAGGTTCTTATTAAGAGTGTGAAATAAATTTAAAGTCACCGAAGGAATTCTGCAGCGGATTAGGAGTAATATTCGAATAAAAACTTTTCTCCGCCCTCCGGAGGGAAATCGAAAATTCATTCACCGGAGTCCTTTTGGAGGGTATAGTAAGAAAAAAACCCCACGATGAACATTTATTAAAATTATGTAGTAACAAGAAATTAAAAAGAGTCTTTCTTTTCTAATTTATCATTATGCGAAAACAGAAGTAAGGAAAAAAATCTGATGTGGGCAGCACATGACTTTCCCTGCAGACTTAAATTCATATTTTCCTTATTTCTTTAATAATTTATTAGATTAAGTTTAATTGCACCAAATAAAACTAAATTTCCATTTTTAATTCAATTTTTTTTATTTAGTAATAGAACATTTTTCCGAAATCGGCGTAACAAAAATGCAAGAAATCTAAAATACATGGAGAACGGTTAGTCCCAAAGTATAATGGAGTGTGTTATATTATTTCCCTCATCAAAAATGGTGTATAAAACAAGAATTTAATTGATACATTTCAGCATACTTAGTTTGGCGATTTTTGAGGGCCATTTCGTAAAAAAAGGCAGGTTGTTATTTTCCGAATCGTACCAAAATCGAATCGGCATCAGAGTGTCACACAAAGAACTTATCTACCAAATAGTGTGAAATTTGATCAATTAGTATTTTAGCTAGGGTGCATACATGAAATTTTTGCGGGCCATTTCGTAAAAAAAGGTGGTTTCTTCTTTTGCGAATCGTAGCAAATTCTAATCAGAATCTAAGTATCGAACAAGTTACTTATCTACCAAATTTTGTGAAATTTGGTAAATTACTATTTTAGCTAGAGCAGATAAATGAAATTTTTACGTGCGATTTCGCAAAAAAAAGGCGGGTTCGGTTTTTACGAATCGTACAAAAACAGCACCAGGGTCACATCCAAGTGACTTACCTACCGAATTTTATGAAATTTGGACCATTAGTTTTTGAGTTAGAGTGGATACATACATTGCACAGACACACAGACAGACGTCACGCTAAAAATAGTGTTTTCGTATTCTAGAGGCCTCGAAACGTGTAGATCCGTCGAAAACTTGAGTTGCGATATTCGACATGATTCCAATACTTTCTCTATATATTACCATGTATTGCAGGGAAAGTAAAAATGTGATGTGGGCAGCACATGACTTTCCCTGCAGACTTATATCCACGGTCTCTTTATTTTATTTAAATTTAATTTACTTTTAATTCAAGTTTCGTTCTCATATGGTAACTGAACTTATTTTCAAAGGTGGTGTAGAGAAAATACGAAAAAACTAAAATATATCGAGAACGGTTAGTCCTAGTATAATGGAGTTGGTCTTATTCTTTTCTTCGTTAAAAATTAAGTATAAAACAAGTATTTAATGGATATATTTAAGCATACGTATTTTTTGTTTTAGATTTTGGGGATTTTTGAGGGCCATTTCCTAAAAAAAAGGCAGGTTGTTCTTTTTCGAATCGTACCAAAATCTAATCAGCACCAGATCATCCTACAAGTAACTTATCCACCAAATTTTGTGAAATTTGGTCAATTAGTATTTTAACTAGAGTGGACACATGAAATTTTTACCTGCCATTTCGCAAAAAAGGCTGGTTCTGTTTTTACGATTCCTACCAAAAACTAATCAGCACCAGGGTCTGACCCAAGTGACTTACATACCAAATTTTATGAAATTCGGTCCATTAATTTTTAGCTAGAGTGGATACATATATTGCACAGACACACACACAGACGTCACGCTAAAACGAGTTTTTTCGAATTCTAGAGGTCTCGAAACGTGCAGATCCTTTAAAAACTCGAGTTGTGATTTTCGGCATGATTCCAATACTTTTCCTATACATTACCATGTATTGCAGGGAAATTAAAAATAGTATTCTAGTAACTTTTTATGTCAAATCATTTACCCTAGCAGCTATCCAATATTGGCCTAATATTGGACCAATATGAAAAAGTGGCCATTTTAACGGAATTGACCCAATATTTGCTTAAAATATTAGGACAATATTACGCCAATATTGGCGCTTCATTGGAAATATCTCCAATGTAACACCAATATTGGCGTAATATTGGAATGAAAATATTTAGCCAATATTGGAGGCTAATATAACCTCAATATTTGCCCAATATTGGGATTTCATTATAAATATTTCCAATGTAATGCCAAGATATGCAATATTGGTCTAATATTAGACTAATATTAAATGCTGAGGGCTTTTCTTGCCGAAAAAAGCAACTCCTTTCCATTTTGTTATCCCTCTGAAACTATTGAGTAAATGAGCGATCATTAGTCTGGGCTCCGTCAACAATTCTTTACTAAGTGATACCAATCAGTGGGAGTCGTAGAACAAACGTGAAGAACACGAGTTGCCGAATTAAGTCACGGTCGGATTGGTTAAATCCGGAATTGGTCACATTTGACGTTTATTCGGTTCGTGAAGTTTGACACGTTACAGTTTCAAGACAATATCAAGTAAATTTGGAAGTATTTTTTCTTCTAAATTACTTTCGATTTTCGACACGATTCCAATACTTTCCCTATGCATTACCGTGTATAGGGAAAGTATTGGAATCGTGTCTAAAGTCGTCGAGTTTTCGACAGATCTACGCGTTTTGGGACCTTTAGAACACGAAAAAACTATTTTTAGCTTGACGTTTGTGTATGTGTGTGTCTGTTTGTTCGATGTGTGTATCCACTCTAACTCAAAATTAATTGAACAAATTTCATATAATGTTATAGGTAAGTTACTTGTGGGTTACCCTGGTGCTGATTACATTTTGGCACAATTCGGGAACCTGCCTTTTCTGCGGAATGGACCACAACAATCATATGTATCCTCTTTAGATGCGAAACTGATTGACCAAATTTTACAAAATTGGGTTGATAAGTCACTTGTAGCTTACCCTGGTTCTGATTAAATTTTTATATGATTCGAAAATAAAGAACCTGCCTTTTTTTACGAAATGGCCCACAGAATTCGCCAAAATCTATACCAAAAGACTACGTATACATCAAATGTATCAATTAAATGTTCGTTCTATGCTTAATTTTTTACGGTAAAAATAATAAGACCAATGCCATTGCTCTAGGTCTAACCATTCTTGAAATAATTTAGTTTTTTTTAATCAAAGCCGTCTTTGAAAATACGTAGTTACCAAATAAAAACGATAATTCAATTAAAAGTGTAAATTGTCACTTTAAATAATTTTATGTGCCATTTTATGCAATTAAACTCAATTTAATGAATTATGAAAGAAATAAAGAGGGAATGAATTTGAGTCTGTAGGGAAAGTCATGTGCTGCCTACATCAGATTTAAGATTGGAAGACGCTAAAGCATTATACCAGCACGAAAGAAAAATATGATCTTGGAAGATCATACCTTCCCACCAGACTCAAGCTTATTTTCACAATACCCACCAGTAGGGGCTGTTCTCCAAAATTTAGAATACACCGTCGTTGCAAATAGCAGTATCCAATCACCGGTTTCATGCAGACGTGTGCATAAATGCGAAACTGGTTCGTGGATTCTGTTACCTGTAATGAGAATGCATTCCAGATTCAAAAGTTGTAAACTTTTTACTTTCTTTGCAATACATGATAATGTACAGGGAAAGCAGTGGAGTCATGTCGAAAATCGCAACTCGAGTTTTCGACGAATCTGCACGTTTCGAGACCCCTAGAACACGAAAACATTATTTTTAGCGTGACGTCTTTGTATGTGTCTATCTGTCTGTCTGTTTGTCTGTGCAATGTATATATAAACTCTAACTCAAAAACTAATAAATCAAATTTCACAAAATGTGGTAGATAAGTCACTTGTGGGTCACCCTGGTGCTGATTAAGTTTTACTAAAATTCGGAAAAAAGCAGCCTGCATGTTTTGCGAAATGGCCCGCAAAAATCATCAAAATCTAAAATAAAAAAACTACGAATGCTCAAATATATCAATTAAACACTTGTTTTATGCTTAATTTTTAACAATGAAAAGAATGAGACCAAGCCCATTACACTAGCGCTAGCCGTTCTCGAGATATTTGAGATTTTTCACCTGAAAATTTAATTTAAAAGTGCCAATTCATTCTCATTTTAAATAATTGTGCGCTTTATTTTGTGCATTAAACGCAATATAATGAATTATTGAAGAAACAAAGAGAACGTGAATATGAGTTTGCAGCGAAAGTCATGTGCTGGACACATCAGTTTTTTTTTCTTTTTTGCAAATACAGGTAGCACAATAAACAGCAGTCTCAATTATCTGAACTAATATGAACCGGAAACTGCTCCGATACGGTTAAACTTGATTAAAGTGGAAAAAAGAATTCATTTATACAGAATTATACTCATTCATTCATTCACACACAATCACACACACTTCACAATTCATTTATACAGAATAACTAATGTGAACCGGAAACTGCTCCGATACGGTTAAACTCGATTAAAGTGGAAAAAAGAATTTATTTATACAGAATTATACAATTTAGCGATGACATTTGCGGCAATATTACCCTACCCCCTAGGCCCATCCATTTCTGCCATTAAGAAAATTTGTACTGTGGGAAAAATAGCTATATAAATAAAATTGATAATATGTGTGTTTGTCTCATCATCTTACGGAAACGGCTGCGCCATATTTCATGAATTTTCGTTTGTAGCCTTGGAATAACCCCACTTAAATTTGAGTTCAAGTTTATAGGATCAGGGGTCATCGAGCTATTAATAAGGAACTAACCTCCCATAGAGCTATAGAAAAACAAAATCTGATGTGGGCAACACATGACTTTCCTTACAGACTCTAATTCAATATCTATTTATCTCTTTAAAATTTCGTGAAATTGAGTTACAAAATAGTTTGTTGTGCAAAATAGTTTATTTGTTCAAAAACGGCGTATCAAAAATGCAAGAAAAAAAACTAAAATTAATCGAGAATGGTTGGTCTTAGAGTGATGGGACTAGTTCTATTCTTTTCATCTTCAAAAATTACGTATAAAACAAATAATTGAAGTGATACATTTGGGCATACGTAATCTTTTATTTTACATTTTGACGATATTTGGGGGCCATTTCGTAAAAAAGGCTGGGTCTTCCTTTCCGAACCGTATCAAATTCTAAACAGCACCAGGGTCAACCACAGGTGACTTAACTATAATAATTTTATGAAATTTGTCAGTTTTCAATTAGTTTTGAGAACGAATAGATACATACATCGCCCAGACATACACACACACACACACAAAGACACAAGCACAGACACACACGTCACACAGTTTATGCACACAGACGATAACAGTTTCAATAATTGTGATGAAAAATTGCGACTATACAATTTTTGTGTTCATGATGTTATTAGGCCCATTTCGGGGGAGGGATTACCTACCAGGAGTTACCATTATCAAGCTTGGGAATGGTGCAACATGCTATAACTGTGGTCATTTGGAAAAACGATACAGACTTTTCAACTTTTCCTTTGCAAAATAAAAAAATCTGATGTGGGCAGCACATAACTTTCCCTGCAGACTTATATCCACGTTCTCTTTATTTAAATTAAATTTAATTTACTTTTAATTCAATTTTCGTTCTTATTTGATAACAGGACATTTTTTCAAAGGTGGCGTAGAGAAAATACGAAAAAAACTAAAATATCTCGAGAACGATTAGTTCTAGTGTAATGGGGTTGGTCTTATTCATTTCTTCGTTAAAAATTACGTATGAAACAAGCATTTAATGGATATATTTGAAAATACGTAGTTTTTATTTTAGATTTTGACGATTGTTGCCAACCATTTTTCAAAGAAGGCAGATTATATTTTTCCGAATCGTACCAAAATCTAATCAGCACCAGGGTAACCCACAAGCAACTTATCTACCGAATTTTGTGAAATTGGGTCTATCAGTTTTTCACCTAGAGTGGATACAGCAATTTTTGAAGGCCATTTTACAAAAACAGGCCGGTTCTTTTATCCTGAATCATACTAAAAACTAATGAGCACCAGGGTCACACCCAAGTGACTTACCCACCAAACTTTATGAATTTCGGTCCATTTGTTTTTAAGTTAGTGTGAATACATACATTGCATAGACAGACAGACAACAGACAGACACACAGACACACACACAGACGTCACACTGAAAATAGATTTTTCTTATTTTAAAGGGCTCAAAACGTGTAGATCCGACGAAAACTCGAGTTGCTATTTCCGGCATGATTCCAATACTTCCCTATATACATTAACATGTATTGCAGGGAAGGTAAAAAGTCTGATGTGGACAGCACTTGACTTTCTCTGCAGACTCATATCCACGTACTCTTTATTTCTTCAATAACTCATTAAATTTAATTTAATTGCACAAAACAACAGCCATAAGTACTTTAACTTACACTGAATTTGCTCACTTTTAATTCAATTTTCGTTTTCATTTGGTAACGGGACTTATTTTCAAAGGTGGAGTAGCGAAAAAACTAAAATATCTACAGAACGGCTACACATAGAGTAATGGGGTTGATCTTATTCATTTTATCGTCAAAAATTATGTATAAAATAAGCATTTAATTATATTTGTGCATATATAGTCTTTTATTTTAGATCAGACGATTTTTGCGGGCTATTTCGCAAAAAAAAAAGTCAGGTTCTTTTTTTCCGAATCGTACGGAAATCTAATCAGCACCAGGTTAACCTGTAAGTGATTTATCTACCAAATTTTGTGAAATTTGGTCTATTAGGATTTATTATTTGGATTTATTTGGTCTAGTGGATACAGGCAATTTTTGCTGGCCATTTCGCAAAAAAAAAGGCGGGCTTTTTTATTCCAAATCATATCAAAATCTAATCAGCACCAGGGTCACACACGAATAATTTCTTCCCGGCCGTCCAAACTGTTACCTTTCACCTTTTTGGTAGGTCGGACGGTCTGGGTCTCAACAACACGCAAGTAATTTACCAACCAAATTTTATGAAATTTGGTGCATTAGTTTTGGAGTTAGAGTGATTACAAAATCTGCATGGGCAGACACATACGCAGACATCACGCTAAAATATATTTTTCGTATTCTATAGGTCCAAAACGTGTAGATCCGTCGAAAACTGGAGTTGCGATTTTCGACATGATTCCAATGCTTTCCCTGTATATTAACATGTATTATATGGAAAGTAAAATAACTATTTAAAAAGTGATTCTAGTATGAGAAAATTGAGGCGAGGCACACTTCAGTTAATTTATTTCTATAAGGCACTTGATGCATTTTCTTTGAACTACAAACATCAAGCTTACTTCATTTTCATGAAAACTGGCTGCTTCAACTTTTAACTATCACACTTTTTAGCTAATATAACACTCTTTCCCAAAACAACTTCGTTCTCTCTTTTGTTATTCATCAGGAGCGATCAAGAAGATGAGGCATCATTCTAGCGTTCGTTCTTTCTCAAGCGATAGCAATCACCGGAAAAAGAGAGTAAATGTAGGAACCGTATGTTTGATGACGTCACGTAGTCCCTGGTTAAATTCTAAATCGGTTACGTTATTGTATTTGTTTCGGCTGTGATCTAAGACAATGAGACTACCATTCAGAATGCCAACTAGTTTGGTATTTGAGTTACTTGTCTGAAGGAATTTGGCGTGGAAAGAATATAGTAATGAAACGACTGAGTGCACCAATATGATGTCTGCAATAAAGGCATTTTCCTACAGTTTTACAGATATATCAGATATTTTTAACAGAATATATATTATTCTTATTTACCTTAGGAATATCCTACACTGTAAAATGTTCTGCAGCCTTTGCTCATTTTTCTCAGCTACTTTGTTGACAATTTCGGCAAGCCACTAGAAAAGCCGCAATTACAGGCGTTCATGAAAATTCCAGCTTTATTTTTTAAATATTCAGTTAATTATCGTCTGCCGAAGCGTTATTTTTGTATTTTTACTTTCCCTGCAATACATGGTAATGTATAGGGAAAGTATTGGAATCATGTCGAAAATCGCAACTCGAGTTTTCGACGGATCTACACGTTTCGAGACCTCTAGAATACGGAAAAACTATTTTAGCGTGACGTCTGTGTGTGTCTGTCTGTGTGTCTGTGCAATGTATGTATCCACTCTAACTCAAAAACTAATGGACCGAATTTCATAAAATTTGGTAAGTAAGTCACTTGGATGTGACCCTGGTGCTGATTAGTTTTTGGTACGATTCGTAAAAGCAGAACCCGCCTTTTTTTGCGAAATGACCCGTAAAAATTTCATTTATCCGCTCTAGCTAAAATACTAATTGACCAAATTTCACAAAATTTGGTTGATAAGTCACTTGTGGGGTACTCTAGTGCTGAGTAGAATTTGGTACGAGTCGGAAAAGAGCAACCTGCCTTTTTTTACGAAATGGTCCGCAAAAATCTGATGACTACATATGCTGAAATACATCAAGTAAATTGTTTTATACGCAATTTTTGACGTGGAAAAGAATATAACACACTCCATTATACTATATAACACACTCCATTATACTCCGGCCATCCAAACAGCTGCTCTTAGTCTACGGACGAGTCGGGTGGTCTGGGCTTTCGACACTCCATTATACTTTAGGACTAACCGTTCTCAAGATATTTGAGATTTCTTGCATTTTTGTTACGCCACTATCGGGAAAATGTCTAATTAATTACCGAGTAAAATCCCAAATTGAATTAAAAATGCAAATTTAGTGTTATTTGGTGCAATTAAACTCAATCTAATGAATTATTAAAAAATAAACAAAATAAGAATTTAAGTTTGCAGGGGAAGTCATGTGCTGCCCACATCCGATTTTTATATATATGTTACCATAACTATAAAAAACCTTACTCTCCATTACTGACATCTGATTCCCCTGAAACTTTAGCAACATGGTTGCAAATGTTTTACAGCGTGACTAGAAAGCAAATATTTAGTATTACTTGCCAAACGTTATTGCAAGAGGCTAATTGGTATTGCAAGAGGCTAATTGGTATTGCAAGAAGCTAATTGGTATTGCAAGAAGCTAACTGGTATTGCAAGCAGCTTCGGGTCGTTGGGCCTTACCTACAAATTTTTCAGAAGTTTTGCCAGTTTGATAACTTGTTTAAGTTTCTGGAAGATAGAAAATGTAAGTACTCGCTCTATATTGTAAATGTAAATGTTTAACACTATCTTGTAAATGTTTAACACGGCATTAGGAACATTCAGCTAAACGTGCAGTTCTGAAATTTTACGTATAGACAAATAGGCATGGGTGCTAATAGAAGAAGGCAAGAAGGAACACTTCGTATCCCTTCCCCGGATGTTCAAGTTCATAGGCGAGCATCAAGTTAGTTGATGTTGTACATCTTATCCTTGAGTTTGTTCTACTGGCTTCAGTGGTTTATCCCCCCCCCTCTGGAAAATATTCTGGCGCTTATGCTAATAAGAATCCCTAAATATACAAATGCTTGATATTTTGTTTTAAACCTTAGTTAATTATTGATAGTAGTGATTGATAAAATTATGCATTGCCAATATAGACAAAAATTTAATGGACCGAGCCAATTTCTAACTTCTTTGTGCTTGGTTGCTGGTAGAAACTTCACAAAGATGACAGGACACAATGATAAGTACTTTTGTTGATTCTTACAAACTACTTGCGTTTATCTGTTTATAACATAGTGTTTCGCATGCAATTCCTTCTATATAATTATCAATAAAAATGTATTTTTCAATAATATTAAATTCTGTTTTGATTTATTAAAAATAGGAATTTGCCATTTCTGTCACTGTTCCCAGTGATTGGCTGAATTTTCGTCTAATTAGATCAGTAAAAGCATAAACAATAAAACTAAATACGTGAAGCTAAGAAAGTTACGATTTTAACTTGTAAAATAATACTTCATTTTTAAATTTTAATTATATTATCTCGCGAAATTTCTGATACACTTCTGACCCTGAGAATCGATGGCATTACGATGTTGTCCGAAAAGTCGCCTTTCTCATCCACCAGATGGCGACAGCGGTGATTTTAAGTCAATTGAAGCTGTTACAGTTTTGATCCACATATATTTGAAGTTTCGAAACTTTGCTGTTAACAATTAAGTTCATAACACGATTTTGTTTTTAACTTTGGGTGAGTATTAGTAGTTGATATATCATTTCTGATAAGCATTTAGTCATTATATTAATACTGGTGACGCCCATGAGCATTTTGCCCGTAAGTAATTAAAATAACTGGTTTATTCATGGGAAAGACAACACTCAATCACTATCTGCTTTGCCACGACACAAATGATGTATTATTATATCCACTGTTGTATATAAATTAAAATTAATTCAATATCCAGCTTCGTTTTCAGTATCTGATATCACACGAAACGTAAAGCTCCAGAATTCTCCCTTGTTGTAAATAAATTAAAACGGACTCATTTTTAAGTACATGTGATGTCATACACAACGTAGAACTCCAGAATACTATTCTTTAAATGTAGATGCATAATAATTCACGAATACTATGTTTTCTCTTAGCACATAAAAGTGAGTTATGAATTGTGGAAGCTTTATTTCCCAGTGTTAGTTTCGATTTCCGTGCTGAAGAAAAACGAAACCCGGATGTCATTTCTGATCGTCTGCCTTTTCTATTTCTGATGTCGTTTCTCGCTGTTATTTCTGTCATTTCCGATGTGAAGGTAATGAATATGTCTCAAAATTTCTTTAAATGTCTTAAACAGTTCTTCCATCCGGAAATCTGTAAAGACATCCCTCAAAAATTATTCCAAGCAAAAGATTATTCTAAAAACTATGAAGTTGAAAGAAAGAATGTTTTTTTTTTTTGGAACTATGACGCAATAAAGAAAAAGAAACTTGAATTATTAACTGCAAAGCGCATTTTTATTTTACAATAAATCATCTATTATTATTATTCTCTTAATTATTAAATTATACTTAATATACACGGCTGTAAATTCTCGAATTCGTGAAACTCATTAAATTAAACATTACGTTGTTTGCCGCTATTAAAACCCACCATTATTTTCTTATGTCCGAGTTCTGTAAAAGTATAGTAATTAACATACTACTAAATTGATTGTACCATTTTAACTTTAACAGTAAATCATTTATTAACAACATAGATCACTTTATTACTCAATTACAACAAATTGCACATTTATTTGCGGAAGGGAGAGCAAAATGTGAGAGATTTGCCGTGTGAGAGTAGATCACCATTTGTTATTAACATAATTTAAGACCTGCTATCATATGTAATAAGCACATACCTGACCACAACGCTTGTTTCCTTGTAAATTGTACTAGTTTTGCACATTTTGTTGAAGTTTCCTTGGGCACTGACTGTCGTAAATTTGCATATTAGGACATCTTTTGCGGACCATCTTGGGACCACTATGTCGAAGTCGTTCTCTATAATCGTTCTGTATGTCTTTCTGTATAGTCGTTTTCTATATTGTCGTTCTTACTCCTTTGGTTGTGGCTCTTTTGTCTCAGGTCTGACACTCCTCTTGCACCCCCCCTGAGTTCCGGTCTAAATTGGGTGGCACTTCTCATCCGTCCAAACAGTTGCCTTACACCTTTCTGGTAGGTCGGACGGTCTGGGTCTCAACAACAACATCTCCTCTTTTGCTAGGGCCAACGGTCGTACCGTGCTGACAACACTGGTTCTCATTAGATCACCGAAGTCAGGCAGCATTGGGCGCGGTCAGTACTTGGGTGGGTGACCACCTAGGAACACCGCGTGCTGTTAGCACTTTTCTGGCGAGGTAGCCCGGTGGTTTGCGCGCTGGATTTTTACGCTGCCACAACTACCGCCGTGTTCATGCGGAGTACGATCACGTTACACATGTGGGTCCCTAAGTCCTTTCGAGAGGTTGGTGGTAGGGGAAGGAGGGTACGGTCCCTGTGGATGCCTCCCACTGGGTTCCGGTCTAAATTGGGTGGCACTTCCCGGCCGTCCAAACAGTTTCCTTACACCTTTCTGGTAGGTCGGACGGTCTGGGTCTCAACAACAACAACTCCTCTTTTGCTCTTATTGACAGCCTTCATAGCTAAGCCACAAACACCTTCTCAATTGGTCAGCCTTTTTACCCTATGTCGTTACTTCGTCTTTTCTTAAGAGTCCTTCGACCCCCTCTGTCTTGACGCCTCTAAATTTATGGTTTTAGCTGACCTTTGGGTCAGCATGTTGTTAACTATGGCATCATTGAAACTGAAGCTATTTTCTGACGTTTCTTTGGAAATTACTTTGGAAAAACAATGCTTTTACTGTACAATGCAACTTTAGAAAAACAATGCTTTTACTATACAATATAGAAAAGTAAGGAATTTTAACAATATATTTTATATCGTGACAGAAGTGCCGAATTTTTAGCAAAACTTAATTTGTACACATTTCGTTTTGACGATTGCTAACCGCACCAGTGGGTTGTGTTATTAAATTGTAATAAAATATAAACATACGATTTATTCATTATTCAAATAAACATGCTGTTTCGAATTTAATTTTGAAGTTTTATCGAATAATCGGAGGGAATATTTTTAATAAAATTTCTCTTGTGAGGTTTTATTTGATAGCATTACAAAAGTAAACAAAAGGATATTAAATAATTTTTCAAGGTGAATTCAATTAGTTTTAAATTTGCCATAACAATCTCCTATAATAATTTACCACATCAAGATGTTTCAAATTGAAAAATATTGTATGATTGTAAGAAAGCATATATCTCTTTCTTTTACTTATTTTTTAGAAATTTTGTCTTATTCAGTTGTAAATCAAAAACTCTCAATCTTGATGAATAGTTTAATTTTATTCTGAAACTCTAACTTCCATATATATATATATATATATATATATATATATATATATATATATATATATACACTCATATAAATACATATATACACTCATTGGCATAAAAATTTGCGCACCAAGAAGTAATTGCATGATTGTAACAAAACTTGGCAGAAATGTACGTGTCAGGCAGGCACATATGCATATGATTAGAAATACAGCGTGATTGCGCATTGCGTAATGGCACCAGAGGGCGTTGAACTTTGTTCTCTCTGGCGCAGAAAAAGGATTAACAAATACTTTTTGCCTGTACTAAATCTGTTGCAGAGGAACGCTTTTCTTTAGGGATGCCGTTACGCCCCCATCAAAGACAATATGATCAGCTGTCAGAGTTCGAGAGGGGAAGAATCATAGGGATGATGGAAACCGGATGGTCAGCTCGGTTAGTAGGGCGCCACCTAAGCCGTTCTGGCTTTACTGTGAAGAGGTGCTGAGACAAGTGGACGAGAGAGAGGTCGCATACACGGTGGCCAGGCTCTGGACACCCTCGGCAGACCAATAGCCAAGAAGACCGTCACATCACCCAACACGCATGCATAGTGCCAACTGCTTCATTGCCGCTATTCGGACACAGCCAGCACCTTCACTACGGTCCCCTGTGTCTGCCGAGCTATCGCGACGTGCCTGGCTGAAGGACATTTGGTATCGCGGCGTCCATTACGTGTGCTGCCACTGACACCCTCCCACCGTCGCTTCCATTTAGAGTGGTGTCGCGCTCCACTGGATTGGACCGCAACCGAATGGAACCAGGTCATCTTCAGCGACAAATCGAGATTCTATTTGGGCAGTGATGATAACCGTGTACGTGTGTGGAAGCACCATGGTGAACGCCCCAATCTTGCCTTCGTTTTACAGCGGCACACCGCTCCACAGCTGGTGTGATGGTATGGGGTGCCGTCGCATACGACATTCGGTCTCCTCTAATATTGATCCACGGAACCATAACAGTCCAGCGGTATATTCGTCACATCCTTCAGTCACATGTGTTGCCACTCATGGCAGGACTCCCAGGAGGCATTTTTCAACCAGACAATGCTCTGCCACACACAACAAGGGTGTCACAGGAATGCCTCCGACACATTACCATCCTTCCCTGGCATGCCCTATTCCCATATTTGTCACCGATCGAGCATGTCTGGGATCACTTGGGATGGCAAGTTGAAAAACCTACGAGTTTGGTCGAACTAGAGGCGCGCTTACAACAACTGTAGAATGAGATGACGCAAGACACCATATTGGACCTGTATGCCTCAATGACCTCCCGTATCGTATCGTGTATTCACGCTAGAGCTGGCTTAACAGTTTACTAGAACTTCTATGCATTTGTAGTTTTCCCTGTAATAATTGATTCTTTTGTTTTGATTTAGTAATCCCTTATATTAACGTTGCACTCACATATATAAAATTGCGTTCGATTCTGACAACTCTTTCTTAGAGCGCAAATTTTTTAGCAATGAGTGTATATATATATATATATATATATATATATATATATAATATAAAATTATTGAACTAGAAATGGGAAGAAAACAGGAATTGGAAATCCATTGTAAACTCCCCCAATCTCCTCCAGTAATCTGTCAGTACCTTAGGCCTATCTATTGCAGATTCTAAGACATACATTTTTCAAGGAAACTTTTTCGTAAAAAAACAATTATATATCAATGTTTACGCCACCAATAACCAATTAAAAATGCAAGTTGGAGACTGAATGATTTAAATGGATTTTCAGTAAAATACACTTTGACTCAGGTCGCCACTTTTGAAGAAGTCACCAGAAGTTCGCCTAAACGGAACTGACCAATACTAACCGCGTACATTTAACGTACATCAGATTTTCTAAAGATTCACAGACCCTCGTTCCAATCAGATCAGTTTTTTGATAAAACATTTACTTCATTCGCTCGTTAAACATTAAATCAAAATACAAATGAAACGTGAACCTCTCACAATAATTGGGGGTGGGCTCTTCTCCATTGGAAAGGTCTAAGATGTTTAAGGCGTAGAATTTAACTTTGGTGGCTCGAGATTTCACAGAAACTGGTTTCAAGTAACTTTTATACCACAGACGGTTGCCAATGCTGTACACATGACCGAAGTCGTTGTCAAGAAACTGTTTCGTAAGTCCTTTGTTTGCCGCCGGGAAGTCCTTTGTTAGCCGCCGGGAAGTCCTTTATTAGCCGCCTTTGACTGGAAAGGTGCAGTACCAGTGGACTAGTGAACGTTTCTGTAGCAGCTGAAGAATCTTTCGCAGACTACGTTTACAGCCGTTGGTTAATGATCGAGCGCGTTTGAGAACATTAGAGCAACGGCGTCGTAGCCGTAGACGTCCAAGTTTGTTCGGCAAATTTGCTAGATATATACTCTTGGACAAGCTCAGCTCCGATTTGAGATCATTAGAGCAGTGAAGGCTCGTCAGGTGGCGCAAGTGAGGCGCTGCTTCACTTAAAGTTATCGGTTAAATTGGTTATTATTACTGTTATTTCGTGAACATTTCATACTCTTTTTGCTACTTTTAGATAATAATTGACAACACTTATGCCAATAGTATGATGTGTTTTAATGATATTCGTTGTCGATGAGGGGAGAGGATCCTGCCACCAAAGACTTTCGTTTCCGGGACCCTCTCAAGCATTTTTCTTAGACATGGTGAAGCTCGATGGTATGTATCATCACTTTAATTCTTTCGCAACGGCGAAACTAGCCATCAGTACGCCACCAATGAATGGATCTTTGCCATTAGTACACACCATACATGCTAATTACTTTACTTTTATTTATGATACTCCACAAAGAGGTAGAAAACAAATACACTTTACTTGTGTCAAGAAATTTTTCTTGTGCACTAGTTAATACGTGGTGTTACTGTAAATGTCGGTAGCCAATGCGACGGATTTTGTGGGTGTCGTATATAGCCGGCGTAAGCCAGGTTGAAACATTTAGTGGATGCCGGATATAGGCGTTGCTAGCCAATGCGACATATTTAGTGGATGCCGGATATAATTGGCGCCAGTCGTGAAAGGGGTAAATATCTTACAACATTTAAGTTTTACCTTGCACTTAAACTCGAATAAAGTAATTGAACCTAACGTCTGTACGACGAGTTATGCGCGCTGACTGTCACACCGAGCTGTAATTTCGAGTGCTTACCCCCTCCCCACCGTTCGTGCTAACAGTGGCGCACGACCTTTATACGTACGTCGCTGTATACAACAATCGTTGCACTTTCAAACCATATATAACTTTTATAAATTAAATTTTTTTATGAGCGATGATGAGCAAGTTGTTGCATAACGCCTAAACATTAGATGCAATTTAATTACGTTAGATGTAAGGGCCAGCCCCGTAAACGATCTGAAAGCCATAAATTCTACATCAAAAGGGTATGAACTCAATTTGTGGCTGCATAGTTATAAATATGGAGTCCATTCTTCATTCCTAATGAATCGAAATCACCGCTTGCCTGAATTTTGTTATCCCATTTACTCAAAAACTGCAATAGGTAGAAAGATGAATTTTTTTCATACATACGTGAAATTGCACGCATATATGGAGATTCACAAATTTAATTATAACAAGAAAGATCAATCATGCTTAAAGCATTGATTATGAAACACTTTCCAACTTCAATGCAATTTTATTTAAACATGTCCAAAATGCAATACATTCCTCGGTAATATTTTAAAACTTATCACAATACTACATTAATTTATTATATTTGAAAACTTAAACCTTCATCGAAAAAAATGAACTTCATTCAAATGACGGCATTGAAATAAAAATTGCCTGGTTTAAACATCGCTAAAATGCGATACATTACTCGGTAATAATTTTAGAATTATCATAATACTACGATAATTTATTATATTTGAAAACTTCGCAACTCAAGTTTTCGACGGATCTACACGTTTCGAGATCTCCAGAATACGAAAAAACCATTTTTAGCGTGACGTCTATGTGTGTGTGTCTGTCTGTGTGTCTGCCTGTCTGTCTGTGCAATGTATGTATCCACTCTAACTAAAAATCTAATGGACCGAAGTTTATAAAATTTTGTATGTAAGTCACTAAGGTGGGACCTTGGTGCTGATTAATTTTTGGTAGGATTCGTAGAAACAGAACCTGCCATTTTAGCAAAATAACTCGTAAAAATTTCATGTATCCACTCTAGCTAAAATACTAACTTCCAAATTTCACAAAATTTGGTAGATAAGTTACTTGTAGGATGCTCTGGTGCTGATTAGATTTTGGTACGATTCGGAAAAGAACAATCTGCCTTTTTTTACGAAATGGCCCGCAAAAATCTACTACGTATGCTGAAATGCATCAATTAAATTCTTGTTTTACACGGAATATTTACCGCGCTTACATGCGGGCAAATCCAAATAAATATACAACAAAACATATTGACAACAAAAAGTATGCCAAACCATTACAAAATAAAATATTTAATCAGGTGTTCCTGAAACCAATATAAAAATAAACAAAAAACCATCAGACCAGAACCATCAGACCATCAGACACGGAATATTAGACGAGGGAATGAATATAATACCCTCCATTATGCTTTAGAACTAACCGTTTTCAAGGTATTTGAGATTTTATCCATTTTTGTTACTCCGATTTCGGAAAAATGGCCAATTACCAAATAAAAACCAAAATTGAATAAAAATGCAAATTAAAATCGCTACTCGAGTTTTCGACGGATCTACGCGTTTCGGGACCTCTGGAATAAGAAAAAACTATTTTTAGCATGACGTCTGTGTATGTGTGTGTCTGTGAAATGTATATATCTACTCTAACTGAAAAATCTGATGTGGGCAGCACATGACTTTCCCTGCAGACTTATATTCAAGTTCTCTTTATTTTAATTACATTTAATTCACTTTTTATTCAATTTTCGTTCTCATTTGATAACTGGACTTCTTTTCAAAGGTGGTGTAGAGAAAATACGAAAAAACTAAAATATCTCGAGAACGGCTACATCTAGTGTAATAGGGTTGGTCTTATTCTTTTCTTCGTTAAAAATTACGTATTAAATAAGCATTTTCTGGATATATTTGAGCATATGTAGATTTTTATTTCAGATTTTGACGATTTTGGCGGACCATTTGGCAAAAAAAGGCAGGTTATTTTTTTCCAAATCATACCAAAATCTAATCAGAACCAGGATGTTGCACAAGTGACTTACCTACCAAATTTTGTTTAATTTGGTCCATTAGTTTGTCACCTAGAGTGGATACAAGCTTTTGCGGGCTATTTCGCAAAAAACAGCGGGTTCTTTTATCCCAAATCGTACCCAAAACTAATCAGCACCAGATTCGACACCAAGTGACTTACCTACCAAATTTTATGAAATTCGATCAATTACTTTTTGAGATAGAGTGGATACCAAAATCTGCACAGGCAGACACACAGACGTCAAGCTAAAAATAGATTTTTCGTATTCTAGAGGTCTCGAAACGTGTAGATCCGTCGAAAACTCGAGTTGCGATTTTCGGCATGATTCCAATACTTTCCCTATACATTACCATGTATTGCAGGGAAAGTAAAAACTAATTGACCTAATTTCTTTCATTAAATTTGGTATGTAAGTCCCTTATGGGTGACCCTGCTGCTGATTAGATTTTGGTACGATTCGGTATAAAAGAACCTGCCTTTTATTCTGGCCAACAGTAATAGTCTGTCTGAACTCTAGCTGAAGAACTAAAATAGACCAAATTTCACAAATTTTATTCGATAAGTCTCTTATGGGTTACCCTGGTGCTGAGTAGATTTTGGTACAATTCAGAAAATTAGAACCTGTCTTTTTTTGTGAAATGCCGCGCAAAACTTGTCAAATTCTAAAATAAAAGATTACGTATGCTCAAATATGTGATCATATGTGATTTATGGATAATTTTTGACGGTGAAATGAATAGGACCAACCCCATTACTCTAGGACTAGCCGCCGTCGAAATATTTTAGTTTTTTCACATTTTCCCTACGCCATCTATAAAAATAAATCCAGTTACCAAATGAAAACGAAAATTGGATTAAAAGCGCCAATTCAGTGTAATTTAAAATAATTATGGCTCTTATTTTGTGCAATAAATTCAATTTAATGAATTATGAAAAATAAAGAGAGAATGAATATGAGTCTGCAGATAAAGTCATGTGCTGCCCACATCAGATTTTTAAGATTCTAATCTCATAATTATTTGCTAAATTAAGCTTTAATTTGAAGTATTTCACAGCTCACAAGTCACCCGGCTGTTCAAATAAATGCTCTATGCCCTTGAATGAATCGGACGGTCTGGGTCTTCAACAGTTCACAAGTCCATTCAAAGCCCGGTTTTTTGCTAGTCTTACCGGGTTTTTTGCTAGTCTTTTTGCTAGTACCGGTTTTTTGCTGTGTTAGCTGTCACGACGCATAACACGGAAGACCGTGATAGAGAGAAAAGGCACTGAAGTCCGAATGTTCAGCTTTAAAAATTATTTTCCCGTAGGGGTGAAACTGCGCGATATCGACGGTGTCACCATAACATAAAATTCTGATGTGATCAGCACATGACTCTCGTTGCAGACTAAAATTCACTTTCTCTTTATTTCATTACTAATTCATTAAATCGAGTTTAATTGCACTAAATAACACGCATAATAAATTAAAATTACACTGAATTTACACACTGAAATCAACTTTCGTTTTCATTTGGTAAATAGACTTATTCTCCAAACCGGCGTAGTAAAAATGCGAAAAAACTAAAATGTCTCTAGAACGGCTAGTCCTAGAGTATAATGTGGTTGGTTTTATTCCTATCATCTTCAAAAGTTACACATAAAACAAGCATTTAATAGGTAAACTTCCCTATGCATAGCATGCCCCATTCCCTATCCTAATGCATAGTATGCATCCCCCCCCACACACACACCACCACCCACGTACTGCAGGAAAAGTGATAGTTAAAATTGCATACGTCATCTAGAATTTCACATGCCCACCTTTTGTTTGTAAACCATGATTAAACTACACAATGGCGTACAAAATAAACAATCAACCTTTAGTAACTTGCAGAAATACTAAATAGATTCCTAACAATGCAGATCGAGTTATAAATGTAATGCACGCTTCGAAATGTTAATGAAAGGTGGGAACAATGAATTCCAATCAATTAAACGGTATAGAGTTTGCATACATCCGAAATTAAATTTTGCAGAACTAAATGAAAGGAAGTAGTTAAATAATTGCACTATTAAATTACATCACCTAATTACTTTCACTGTTCTAACATGCATAGTAATTCGATGAAAGTTCGCAATAAAATGTAGTTTTAATTTGGTGGGAAATAATTGGTTTAACCATTTCATATATAGAAGCAAACCAAAGAGAACAGGGAATTGGAAGTCATTCCAAGTAGCATTTTGAACAATTTATATAAATAAAATTGTAAATCTGTCTGTCTGCATGTTTGTCTCACCATCACGGGAGAATGGCTGAACCGAATTTAATGAAATATTGTGGATAGCCTTGAAATAGCCCCATTTAAAATTTAGTCCATGTTTCAAATTTTTAAGACCAGGGGTTGCCTATATATTAAGGGGAAGGTGGACGTTGAATTTTTTTTTATTTATTTATTGACTTAGAAACGTGAAAATTTGCATAAATATTCCTCTTAACATTACTATATACAATACCATTAATTTTTTTTTTCAAGTTTGTTATAATTTTGTAATTTTTTTAATTTAATTTTTTTAACGACAATTTGAAAATGCTCCTTGCGTACCATTTGCTCACATTTTTGATTCATTTTACATTATGGTTACTCAAAAACACATTATGAACCCATTTGGGTATTCATTTTTAAATCCCTTAGAAAGTTAATTTTTTAAAAATATTTTTCTGCATTAAAACTTAATTTTCATCATTTAATTAGGTTCTTGTTCACTTTTAATTACCGTAATAAAGTCCAATTATAAAATGCATACCCAGTTTCATTAAAATGCATGAAAGGTGTCTTCTTGCAAAATTTCATGCATCTCAGACAAAACTTAAGACGCATGGAGCATTTTAAAAATGTAAAACCTTTGAAAATTCTGTTTCGAAAAAAAATGCACTCAATTTTCTGCTTACGGGAGGGTCAGCGTCCATCCCAAACGAAGAACCTCCCCAAAAGACAGGTATTTGACATACCCTATCCCAAATAGTTCGACCCCCCTTTGCAGGCAGTGGCGTCCATGGAAATCGCCGAGAGAAACATTGCACCATGACCCACTCGTAAGCAGAAGGTTGGATGTGTAAAATAATGTTATATATTAAAACTTTTTTTAGCCGATTTTTGCTCATTTCAACGTCCACCGTCTCCTTAATTGAAAACGCGCAGTTAAACTTTCCATACAGATAGTATTATGCAGACGATATTTTCTCCGCCAATTTATTTGAAGAAAATTGTAATAAAGATATGTATATAAAATAAATTTCACAGATATTTTGGATTTTTGACTGTATTATATCAATTACGGTCTTCAGGTTTAAACATTATTATTATTGATATTTTCGGGGATTGTTGATTCGGGAATTATTGATATTTTCTATTTATTTCTTCATTTTTTTTTTTTCCAAAAATTGTTGAAACTCATATATTGTACGTAGTACGGATAATATTCTACAAATGCACTGGTATATCTTATATAATCTACTAGAATATAAATAGTACAGGTATATTCTCACATATATCGACATATATTGGCAAGTATATAGTAGAATTTTATAGTAGAATTAATTACGGCCTTTAGTTTTAAAGATTACGGTATTATTGATATTTTCAATTTTTTACGTCATCTGTTTTATTTTAGAAACTCATATGTTGTAGTACGTGTAATCTTCTACTAATACACAGGTATATCTTCTAATATTCGCGAATATAAGTTGTACGTCTCCCATACAATTATAGCGCTTTATTTTGAATATATTGGGTCAACTTGATATTTTTTGTAAATTTGTTTACAAACGGGACCAGAATGTTTTATTCTTCAGATCTGCACGTGAAAATAATTCTGTATAGCGAGAACGCATATTATTAAATTTCTTTTTAGGAGCATTAAATTAATTACTTTATTAGAATATTGTGATTAACAATGTCATTTAATATACTATAGGATTTTGCCAATGATCGTGAATTTTAAGTTTCTTTATATCATATACTCCGTAAGAAAAACGGATATACTGCTCATTTAATAATAAACGTAAATTAACTGGAGTGTAACTCAACTCTAGAATCCATTTTTAAGCAGATTATATTTTTGCAATTTTTGTAAGAAAAAATATGAAAAATCTGTACCATTGTTCCAAATGACCATCACAATTATAGCATCTCACTCTTCATTTTAAAGAAGTTGAAAAAATACTTCAATTAAAACCAAGTTCAACAATGTACCGCATTTTTAATATATTATAATATTATTTATACTACCGTAATTGACATGGTCGTAAATTGATCATATTCGTGGAACTCATTATTATTATTGTACATTGCGTTTTTTGCCGCTGATAACCCTCCAATCTTTCGCGCGAGTTCTGTAAAAGAATATTAATTAATATAATACTGAATTGATTGCACCATTTTAACTTCAACAATATATCATTTATTAACAACATAACATACTTATTAAATTCATTACACAATTCTTATTATTATTTCTTATTTCGGCGGAAAGAGACAATGTGAGACCATTATTAAAATGTCTAAAATGTCTTGACGACCTGTATTATGTTTAATGGGCACATACCTTCACTTCCGGCTTTGACCACAAATCTTTCATCACCAAATCGTACTGGTCATAACTCTGAGTATTTGGTTCCATCTCGTACTGCTGATTTCCTTGCAAATAGATCTAGCCATTATTTTGGAAAATCAACAGAATACTCAACATATCTACTCACACTCGTATTCAACATCTCTACTTGTTCCTTATATCCATGTAAGTCTCGTGCTCCATGTCGAGCTTTTAATCTCGTCTAGTCGTCGGACTGTATTAAACAAGTATCCTCGTTCTTATTATGTCATAGGTTGTGTCTCTTTTTGCCTCAGGACTGTCACTCCCCCTTTGCTCTCATTTGCGGCATTCAGGGTTACGCTACAAGCTTCTTCTCATTTGGTTAACCTTTTTATCCAATGTCGTTACTTCACATTTTCTCAAAACTCCTCCAACTCCCTTCTGTCTTGACATCCCTAAATTTATGGTTTAACCTGACCTTTGGATTCGCGTGTCGGAAACCTTGGCGTCATTGAGATTGGGGATATTGTTTGACGTTTCAGACACAATAAATAATGTACATAAAACTGCTTAACCATAACAGTGTGAGATCTGTTTCTGGTCTCACAGTACCCCCGGGGGAATAACTTGACCCTTCGGGGGGAGACAAATGACTTTACCAACAAAAAAAAATGTATCGCGGCTATTTTTCACTACAGTGATTAAAACTGTTAAATTTCGTCATCCATGAGCCATAAATAACCCTCTTTTCGCTCGAATTTAAAAAATAAATCTATCTAGATCTGGAATTTTTGATAACAAGGCCGGATGTAAAGTTTCCCGAAAATCGATTGATATTTGCTCCTGCTACTGTGTACACAAGAAATCGATCACAAACAAACAGGCAGACAGACGGACATCATTCCAAAAATAGTTAGACGTGTTCGGGAGCTCCTAAAATATACATTGACATTAGGGTTTTGAAACCGAAAAGTTTAATGAAAACAATCCTTTCTCAATACTGCGTGTGAAAACATAAAAATTCTTATTTATTGGTGGTAAAAATTTTGTTGGTTGCAAATAGTTGGTGTCGGTAAGTACAAAACGGATGTGGGCACATGATGCCGCACCTGGCTTTCTGTACAGATTCAAATTTCTTTTTTCTTTCTGTCTTTTATAATTCATTAACTTGACGTTAATATCTCAAAGTGAAAGGGATAATTATTTAAAATTACACTGAATTTGCAATTTTATTTCAATTTCTGTCTTTATTTTGCGACTGGACATATTTTCAAACGCGACGTGACAAAATACAAAAAAAAAAATCTGATGTGGGCACTACATGACTTTCCTTATATAATGCAATGAATTTACTACTTTTACAGTAAAAAAATAGGTTATTCTTATAGTAGATACTTATATTCTTTCCAAGATATTAAATTTTCGTCAATGAGCCGTCATTTTCATTGATTTAGTGTCATTTTTATCCATTTGGCGAGATTTTTGTTAATTTGGCAACATGCAAAAAAGTCCCGAAGTTGGCGACATTTCGCCAAATTCTTCGCCAAAATCTCGCCAAGCGTTATGGACGGAGAAATAAATAATTTGTATAGCAGATAAATGACTATTGGCGTTCAAATACAAAAGTATTACTCAAAGTAACTTTTCTCATGAATGGAACGAACTTAATCCACGAGAATTATGCTACCAAATTTATCACATGATATTACTTATGAAAGGTGAATATTTTTCTCAACAGTTAATATTTTTTTTAATTTATGGAATTTTTTGATAAATTTATTTGAAAAATGTGCAATATCTCGAGAACGGTAAATGCTAGCTTACTAAATTTTATGTCAATCGTTTTTCTATAGAAAAATTACATAAGAAATGACTATTTGCGTAACTTTATTAAAGATTTTAATTTTTTGATGATTTTTTCAAAATTTCACTCGAAAATTTAGGGGGGTTCTGAACATTCGATTGCATATAAAAACAATAGGCTTCCAGTATTCATGGATTGTAATTTTTGTTCCAGATTTCGTTGGAATCGGTCCATTCGTTAGTTAGTTATCGTCTCCAGAGACTCACTGACATACACACACACACACACACACACACACACACACACACACACACACACACACACACACACACACACATCATCTCAAAAACGTCTGATTCGTATTCAGGGATGCTTGAAACGTGCTATCCCGTCGAAAACTAGATTTCGAATTTTCAACCCCATCACAGTACTTCCCTTATACATATGTATATAAAGAAAGTAATAAATATATCTAAAGGACGGTTAGTCCTAGAGTTATGGGGTTGGTCTTATTTATTTCTTACCGTCAAATTACGTGTAAAACATGAATTTTATTGATACATTTGAGCACACGTATTCTTTTATTTTAGAGTTTAACAATTTTTTAGGCCATTCGGCAGTGAAAGGCAGGTTCTTTCTTTTCGAACCATTCTAAAATCTAATCAGCACCAAAGTATCTTACATGTGAATTACCTACGATATCGTGTGGAATTTGGTAAATTAGCTTTTCAGCAAGAGTAATACATACACTTTTTCGGGCCGTTTAACAAAATAAGGCAGATTACATTTTTCCGTAATCTACAATTGGATTACCTACCAAATGTTGTAAAAGTGGGCCATTTGTTTTTATTAATCTTACAATAAATGGTAATGTATAGGGAACGTTTTGGAATCGTCAAAAACCCTAACTTGAGCTTTCGACTGATCTGCACGTTTTGGGACCTCTAAAATACAAAAAAAAATAATTTTAGCGTGACGCAATGTATGTATCCACTCTAACCCAAAATTAATTGAGCAAATTTCATATAATTTTATAGGTAAGTTACTTGTAGGTTACCCTGGTACTGATTAAATTTTGGCACAATTCGGGAACCTGCCTTTTTTGGCCGAAATGGCCTACAACAATCACATGTATCCTCTTTAGAACTTAAACTGATTGACCAAATTTCACGAAAATTGATAGATCAGTCACTTGTAGGTTTCCCTAGTGCTGATTTAATTTTAGTATGATTCGAAAATAAAGAATCTGATTTTTTTGCAAAATTTGCCGCATAAATGGTAGAAATCTAAAATAAGACTACGTATGCTCAAATTCATTAATTAAATGTTATTTTATTTTTACGATAAAAAGAATAGATCAAGCCATTACTCTAGATATACCCGTTATCAAGATCTTTTATATTTTTCGCATTTTTGCTACACCGCTTTTCAAAAAAATCTGATGTGGGCAGCACATGACTTTCCTTATATAATGTAATGAATTTATTACTTTTACAGTAAAAAAAATAGTTTATTCTTATAGTAGATATTTATATTATTTCCAATTTTCGTTAATTAGTCGTCATTTTCATCGATTTAGCGTCATTTTTATCCATTTGGCAAGATTTTCGTTAATTTGGCAACATTTAAAAAATTCGCCAAGTTGGCGACATTTTGCCAAATTCGTCTCCAAAATCTCGCCAAGTTTAATGAACGGAGAAATAATTATTGGCGTTCAAATACAAATGTATTACTCAAAGTATATTTTCTTATGAATGGAAAGAGCTAGATCCACGAAATGATGTCACCCAATTTATCGCATGATATTACATATGAAAAGTGAACATGTTTCTCAACAGTTAATATATTTTTTTAATTCATGGGATTTTTTTATAAATTTATTTTAAAAATGCGCAATATCTCAACGGTTCGTGCTAGCGTTTTAAAGTTGATGTTAATCGTTTTCTAAGGAAAAATTACATAAGAAATGTCTATTTGCGTAACTTAATTAAAAGCTTTGATTTTTTGATGAATTTTTCAAAATTTAACTCGAAAATTTAGGGAGGTGCTGAATATTCGATTCCGTTCAAAAACAATAGGCTTCCAGTATTTACGGATTGTGATTTTTGCACCAAATTTCATTTGAATCGCTTCAGTCGTTCGTGAGATATCGCCTCCAGAGGCTCACTGACACACACACACACAAACACACACACACACACAGACAGACATCACCTCAAAAATGTTCGATTCGTGATCAGGGATGCTTGAAACATGCTCTCCCGTCAAAATCTCGAATTCGAATTTTCGACCCGTCACAATACTTTCCTTATTACTTTCTTATATGCATAATGTATAAGTCCAGTTACTATACGAAAACGAAACCTCAATCAAATGTGCAAATTCAGTGTCATTTTATGCGCAAATAATAATTTATTGCACAAATGAGCATGCATGTTATTTTGTACAATAATTCTCAATGTAATTAATTATTATAAAAATTAAGAGAAAATCAATTTAGGTCTGTAGTTAAAGTTATGTGCTGCTCACATCCGATTTTTCAGCTAGAGTAAATACATACATGCATTGCACAAACAGACTTTAAATATCAAACGTCACGCTAAAAATAGTTTATTCGAGTTCTTGAATGTTCGAAACATGTAAATCCATCGAAAACTCAAATTTCGATTTTCAACACGATTCCAATACTTTCCCTCTTATATTCCAAGTCATGTAGGGAACGTAACAAGTACCGGCAATTTTTAGAAAATATGCAATTATCCTTGCACGTTGCAAAAAGTTAAAAATGCTACATCACAAGCATTTTCTAGCAATTTAAATCCTGCAATTAATGAAAACTCTGCTTTGAAATGCAAATGAATACAGGAAACATCGAATTTTAATTCGCTAAACGATGAAGGTTATGTAAAACCCGTGTCGTATTCTACTGAATTAATTAAAGAAAACTAATTAAGTACTTGCATATTACACTTCTGTTTACCGACACTAATGAAGTTTGTTGTATTGATTTAATGTGAGGGTTCACATTGAAAAGCAACAAATTTAACAGACGATAAATAATTTAAATATTTCAAATGAAAACATATTCAAAAGGAAATTAATTGCAACTTAAAAACAACTCATGCGGGTAGCACCTGACTTTCCCTACGGGCAGAAATTTATTTTCTCTTTATTTCTTTAATAATTCATTTAGTTTAATTGCACAAAATAACAGGTATAATTATTTGAAATTGTACTGAATCTTTTAGAAAATAAGCAATTTCACTTTTAGAAAATAAACAATTTTCCTTATAACGTCACAAGCATTTTCTATCAATTCAAATTCTGCAATAAATAGAAACCTTCCTTTGAAATGCAAATGAGAACCGAAATATTTAAAATTGTACTGAATCTGCACGTTTAATTCAATATTCGTATTCCTTTCGTAACCGGACGAACTTTCAAAGGCAGCGTAGCAAAAACCGAACAAACAAATATATCTCGAGAACGGCTTGTCTCATTGTAATTGGGTGAGTTGGTCTTATTACTTTTATCTTCAAAAATTACATATAAAACAAGCATTTAATTGATACATTTGAAAAATGTAGCCTTTTGTTCTTGATTTTGACGCTATTTGTCGACCATTTCGTAAAAAAAATGCAGTTTGTTTTTCCTCAAATCGTACCAAAATCTAATCAACATCAGAATAACCTAGAGGAGATTAATATAACAAATTTTGCGAAATTGATCGATTAGAATTTAAACGGCAGTTAATACATACAGGCGGGATATTTCGCAGAGAAACAACAGGTTCTTTTATCCCAAATGATACCAAATTCGAATCAGCAACAGGGTGAACCCACAAGAAATTATACTGTACAATTTTATGAAATTTGGTCAATTAGTTTTTGAGTTACAGTAGACAGATACATTGCAAGAACAGACATACACACATATAGGCGTAGCGCTAAAAATATTTTTTCGTATCCTTGAGATCCTAAAACATGTAAATCTGTCAAGAACTCGAGTTGCAATTTTCAACACCCAATACTTTCAATATTTTCCCAAGCAACAACATGTATTGTGGGGATTTTTGCAATTTCCAATACCTTCTCTTTGCATTAATATGTATTGTGGGGAAAATAGCAAGTAGGCCAATTTTAGAAAATAAGCAAATTTCCTTGTAACGTCACAAGCATTTTCTATCAATTCAAATTCTGCAATAAATGGAAACGCTGTTGTGAAATGCAAATGAGTACCGGAAAGACAGAATTTTAATTCGTTAAACGATGTATAGATTATGTAAAACCCGTGTTGTATCCTACTGAATTCATTAAAGTAAACTAATTAAGTTCTTGCATATTACACACTTCTGTTTACCGACGCTATTGAAACGTGTCGTGTTGATTTAATGTGAAGGTTCGCGTTGAAATGGATCGTAAATTTAACAGACGATAAATAATTTAAATATTTCAAATGAAAACATACACAAACGGAAATTAATTGCGACTAAAAAACATCTCATGTGGGTAGCACGTGACTTTTCCGACGGACCGAAATTTATTTTCTTTTTATTTCTTTAATATTTCATTAAATTAAATTTATTGAGCAAAATAACAGGCATAATAATTTGAAATTACACTGAATTTACACGTTGTAAAGAGCCTTGTTGCACCAACTGTTTCGGGATTCGAACCCTGGATCTCCGAACTGGCCAGCCAACTCTCTACCGTTGTCCTACTAGAACGAAATTGAAAGCTCTCATCGTTGAAGTTGACTCTGCAATGTTTAATTCAATTTCCAAATTCACTTGGTAACTGGGCGTATTTTCAAAGGCGGCATAGCAAAAACCTAAAAACAAATATATCTCGGGAACTGCTTGTTGCAGAGTAATAGTTTATTTGGTCTTATTATTTTATCGCCAAAAATTACGTATAAAACAAGCATTAAGTTATACATTTGAGAAAACGCAGACCTTTATTCTAGATTTTGGCAATATTTGCTGACGATTTCGCAAAATAAAGCTGGCCGTTTTTCCCCCAAATCGAACCAAAATCTAATCAACACCAGAGTAACCTATAAAAAAAAAACTAATCTACCAAATTTTATGAAATTTAGTGAATTAGCTTTTAAACTAGAGTGGATACATACGAGTTGATTGATCATTTCGCAATAAAACAGCAGGTTCTGCTATCCCTACTCGTACCAAAATCTAATCAGCAACAGGATGGCCGACAATTGACTAACCTATACAATTGTATAAAATTTAGTCAATTGGTTTTTGAGTTATAGTGGATACAAACATTGCACAGACATACAGACACACATACATACAGACGTCACGCTAAATTTAGCTTTTTCGTATTCTAGAGATCCTAAAGCATGTAAATCTGTCCAAAATTCGAATTGCGATTTTTAACACGTTTTCAATACTTTCCCTGTACATTACCATGTATTGCAGGGAAAGTAACAAGTAGACCATTTTTAGAAGATGCGAAATTTTCCTTGCAACGTCACAAGCATTTTCTATCAATTCAAATTCTGCAGGAATTGAAAACCCTGCTTTGAAATGCAAATGAATACCGGAAACACCGAATTTTAATTCTCTAAACGTTGCACAGATTATGTAAAACCCGTGTTTTACCCTACTGAATTAATTAAGGTAAAGTAATTAAGGACTTGCATATTGAATTTCTGTTTACCGACACTACTGAAGTATGTTGTAATGATTTAATGTGAAGGTTCACATTAAAAGACAACAAATTTAACAGACGATAAATAAATTAAATATTTCAAAAGAAGATATACATATCCAAACGGAAATTAATTACAACTAAAAAAAATCTGATGTGGGCAGCACATGACTTTCCTTACATAATACAATGTATTTACAACTTTTACAGTAAAAACAAAACAGGTTATTCTTATAATAGATACTTATATTTTTCCAAGATATTGAATTTTGTTAAACAGTCGTTATTTTCATTGATTTAGAGTCATTTTTATCCATTTGGCCAGATTTCCTTTGATTTGGTAACATTTAAAAAAGTCGCCAAGCTGTCGACATTCCGTCAAATTCGTCGCCAAAATCTCGTCAAGCGTTATGAAAGGAGAAATACGTTATTCTTATAGCCAACAAATTACTATTGGCATTCAAATACAAAAGTATTACTCAAAGTATCTTTTCTCATGAATGAAACGTGCTAGATCCACGACAAAGATGTCACCAAATTTATCGCATGATATTACATATGAATAATGAACATGTTTTTCAACGGTTAATATATATTTTTTAATTAATGGAATTTTTTGATAAATTTATTTGAAAAATGTGCAATATCTCGAGAACGGTTGATGCTAGCGTTCTAACGTTTATGGCAATCGTTTTCTAAGGAAAAATGTCAATTTGCGTAACTTTATTAAAAGATTTTGATTTTTTGATAATTTTTTCAAAATTTCACTTTTGGTTCACTTTGGGGGGTTCTGAACATTCGATTACGTTTAAAAACAATAGGCTTCCAGCATTCACGGATTGTGATTTTTGTACCAAATTTCATTCGAATCGCTCCATTCGTTCGTGAGATATCGTCTCTACAGACTCACTGACACACACACACACACACACACACACACACACACACACACACACACACAGACAGACATCACCTCAAAAATGTTTGATTCGTCATCAGACATGACGTACTCTCCCGTCGAAAACTCGAATTCGAATTTTCGATCCCTTATACATTATATACCCTTATACATTTCGATTCCTTATACATTATGTATATAAGTAAAGTAAAAATATCTGATGTGGTCAGCATATGACTTTCCTTACAGACTCGAATTAATTTTTCTCCTTATTTTTTTTAATACTTCATAAAATTGGGTTTAATTTTGCATAAAATAATACGCATTAATTATTGGAAATAACACTGAATTTGCACGTTTAATTCAATTTTCTTTTTCACTTGGTTACTGAACGCATTTTTAAAGGCGGCTTATCAATAACCGAAAACACTACTATATCTCGAGAACGACTAATGCTGGAATAATGGTGTTTGAGGGTCTTATTATTTTCATCATCAAAAATTACGTATAAAACAAGGATTTAATCGATATATTTGAGCATAGGTAGTCTATACGTAGCATACGTATTCCATTTTAGATTTTGACATTTTTTGCGGACCATTTCGCAAAAATAAGCTGTTTTGTTTATCCGATTCGTACCAACATCTAATCAGCACCAGGGTAACCCACAAGGGACTAATTTATTCAATTTTGTGAAATTTGGTTAATTCATTTTTGAGTTAAATTGGAAACATACATTGCATAGATGCACACACACACACACACATATATACACATAGCATCTTTGTTCTAAAGGTCCTAAAACGTGTAAATCTATAGAAAACTCGAGTTTGCGATTTTCAATACGATACTTTGCCTATCCGTACATTACCATGTATTGTAGGGAAAGTAAGTATTAAAACATAGATTATGTTATTATAACATTATCAAATATATTTAGGATTTACACGTGAAAACTAAAATCAGAAGGTAATGGCTAGGGTGATAAAAGTAAGGAGTTAAACTTCATATTCAGAAAACGTCAATACCGTTTGAGACAATAATTCAGGTGGCGCTGGGTTAAGATAAGTAGTACTACAGTATATGTATTTCTATGGGGAAAGGCCTAACATATTTATTTAAACTACCCATTTTGTAAAAATCAATTATTAGCGCAATGCAAAGTCAAACTGAAACAATAAAGAATATTCCTATGTACTCAAAATTATTTTATCTTACAATTTTTTTTATTTCCCTATATTCTGCACTCTATCTTACAACTATGAAAAAAATGCTAGTTAATTGTACTCGTCATTAAGGAACCCTTAATTTAAAAAATAATCAAAAATACATAAAATATTGCGCCTTTCTGTTTTGTCAACTAACAATAGCAGCTACTTTAGTAACACTAGCGGCACCTATAAATACAATTCTCAAATCTTAATGGCATTTTCAGGCGTTTCGTACATAGGAGTTTTATCTCCTTCTTTGTAACTCCGTGGTAATGGTGTTGATTATATTTAATAAATAAGACCAGCATTCTATTTATACTCATAAAACAAATCTTTTAGAGCCGATCCTAAAGTTGGAATCGGGCTCTAATTAGATTAGACCATTCTTAGAATGTTTTCAAAAACTTTCTCTAAAATTTCATCGTTGTCTTAAAAACGTAAATAATCCCACCCTAGACAGTATCCCACTGTACCACCCCAGGTACCCGAGAGCGCACAAGTGCCCTAGGTCTCTACCTGGGCGTCAAGTACGTGATATCTACGTCCACTGTAAGTGGACTATTCCAGCATAGTTTTATGTCTGCTCTCATTACCTAGTTTGAGACTTCTAACCATTCTATACAATTCCCTTCCCTTGCTTTTGGGAACCCACTACTTGTTGGTTAGCCTTTCCCCTTTGCCCGCTAGCCAAGCCCAGACGCTTACTTTCGGAGTGCCTGGGTCTGAAGGACCCTTACCTCCACCTCAGAAAGTATAAAAGTCCACTTTTCGTATGTTTTCCAATAGCAATATGGATCTCAAGTTGCACTCCTCGTATGCTCGGTTGCTGTGAAGAGGTCAAAGATGGCTGATGGTATGCCGTCTTCGTCTTGGGTGGCTGAGTACTGGGCTGTGGTTGTAAGAGAAGAGGGCGGTGCCAGGGGAAGGAGCGGGCCAATGGAAAACGGGGAGAAGTTCCCTGTTTCTGATTAAATGCTACACTATGACGACAATATATTTACGAGGTTTACGTTAAAGTTTAACATTAAATGAATAAGAATAAATGCCACTCAAGCTCAAGGCCCTGCTCCCCTCTCCCGTCTTATAGTTCTCTACCTCTACTGGAAGCCCACTTGAGCCTCAGTTTCGTCCTTTCGGAAAACTTGGAGAAGGACACGACATCGGTAGTTGCCCCCACCCACCCACCCCAACCACAACTTAGATTTAAGCTCTATCCATTTTATAAAACACATTTCTCTTATATCTTTATCTCTTCGTTAGAAGTTTAAAGGGAAGATTATATCCTCTCCTGGACATTTCTCTAACCCCGTCAGGTTCCAATTGCAAATAACTGCATTAGGGGTGCACATTTGACTATGCAGGTTCACCTCGTAAGTTATTAGACATCCAGTTAATTTTCAAATAAAGAGTTACAGAAGTGGGGTAATTTTTTCCGCTATTCATTGAGATCGTTTACAGTGTTTCTAGCGGCAAATTGAGAAAGTAAGAATTCCAATCTCAGAAATGAAGATGGGCGAAAATTTTTAATTACAAATTTTTAATTTAAGTGTTGTACATGTTAGTATGGAAAAATGTGAAGCTTGCCCAAAACGTGTACACAAATGACAAAACATGATGGCAACGAAAATTATAATTATGCAAATGTCCTGTTTCGTATATTACTCAATAACTTCCGAAGAAATTGGCAATAAGTAAGCATGAAAAGATACTATTACATGTAATAAGCTAATTTTGATCGATGTAAAACTATGTTTTTTTTACAGCAAACAATAAATATTACATAAAAATTGCAAACTCAGCACAATAATGGCCTTTTTCAATGGCTCTTATCGTTTATATACATATCATGTGTAAACCACACGTATTTCCATAGTATGTAAAAAACACGCTACAAAATTGTAGTTAAAGCTTTTCGTACGTATAAAAGTTTCAAGTTCCCATCATCAACAGTCTGGGCTGTGTGGTTCATCGCTTAGTCAATCCCTTTCAGCTGATGATAATTATAATTAGTGCCACAGAATTGAATGTGAAACATATCACTAATAAATAAAGAGAAACTGAACTGTCTTTAGAAACTACATTATTTTCCTTTCTCGTAGTAAACGGAAAGCAATCTAAATCACAAGCATATTCATTCTGTAATGCAAATCATGTATTAAATGAAAAACCTGCTTTAATATGCAAATGAATTTTTATTCCGTTTAACAATGCATAGATTGTGTAAAACCAATATATATTACGGAGAATAAACACAGTTGTTGGAGAAGACATTAATTTATTACGTATGCACTCAGCTGCATGTATATGATAATTATAATTACCACCAAGAATTAAATGTGAGACATATCATTGAAATTAAATTGTCTTCAGAAACTGCACAATTTTCCTTCCACGTAGTGAAACTACAAACATGCTAAACCACGAGCATATTCATTCTATTAATGCAAATCCTGTGATGAATGAAAAACCTGCTTTGACATGCAGTTGAATTCCGGTTTGAATTTTTCATTCATTCAATGATACATAGTTTGTTGTTGTTGAGACCCAGACCGTCCGACCTACTATAAAGGTGTAAGGTAACTGTTTAAACTGCCGGGAAGTGCCACCCAATTTAGAAACCCAGTGGGGGAGGCATCCACAGAGACCGTACCCTCCTTCCCCTACCACCAACCTCTCGGAAAGACTTACGGACCCACATGTTTAACGTGATCGTACTCCGCGTGAACACGGCGGCAGTTTTGGCAGCGGCTGGAATCGAACCCGGGCCTACCCAGTGCAACTCCAGCGCGCTAACCAATGGGCTACCGCGCCCTGATACATAGTTTGTGTAAAACCATTGTATTTTACTGAGCATGATATCTCACTGGACTAATTTAAGTAAACTAATTAAGCAATCAATAAACATAATTATATGTTTACACCTCTAGTAAAACGTTTGTATATAGTTAATTTGATTGTTCTTATTAAAAGATACCACAAATTTAAGAAAATGTATTTATATATTTCAAATGAGAGTATACGTAAAGAGAAACTAATTACATTTAATTAATAAAAAGTATATTTCAATAAGACTAATATATATAACTTTCAATATTTTGTAGTCATGGTAGCAGCTAGAGAGAATCAACACAGCTATTGGAGAATACATTAATTTATTACGTATTCAATCAGCTGTATGTGTATGATGATTATAATTAACATCACAGAATTAAATTTGAAACATATCACTGGAACTAAATCGTCTTTACAAACTACAGAATTTTTCTTCCACGTATAGTAAACCACTAAAAATGCTTAATAATAAGCATATTCATTCTGTTAATTCAAATTCTCTGATAGATAAAAACTTCCTTTGATATGCAAATGAATTCCAGGAAAAATGGGATTTTCAATCCGTTTAGTGATGCATAGATTGTGTAAATATAGATTGTGTATCTTACTAAACTAATTGTAGTAAACTAATTTAGCAATTGAATTAAGCACTTCCATGTGTAGCACTTCTATTAAAGCGCCGTGTATTGATTTAATTTAAAGATTCATATTAAAAGATATCTTAAATTTTAGAATATTTATTCAAATATTTCGAATAAGACCGTACACAAAAGGAAACTATTTACAACTAATTAATAATAATTGTATTTCTAAAAGACCAATACATGTAGCATTCAATATTTTGTCGTCATGGTGCCAGCCAAATAGAATTAATACAACTTTTGCAGAAGGCATTGAATTATTAAGTATCCCCTCAACTGTATGTATATGATACTTATAATTAACACCTCAGCATTAAATGTGAAACATATTATTGAAACTAAATCGTCCATAGAAACTAAACAATTTTCCTTTCACGTAGTAAACCGATAAAAATGCTTAATTATAAAAGCATATTCATTCTATTAATGCAAATCCTGTGATGAATGAAAAACCTGCTTTGACATGCAAATAAATTGCGGTAAAAATTGAATTTTTAATCCGTTTAACGATGCATAGATTGTGGTAAACCATTATCCAGCATTATATTTTTCTGAAATAATTGAAGTAAATTAATTATGCAATTGAATTAAACATTCGGTGTTTACCGCCTCTACTGAAGCACGTGTATTGATTTAATTTGAAGATTAAAAGGTATCTCAAATTTAAGAAAATATATTCAAATATTTCAAATGAGAGCATGCCCAAAGGGAAACTAATTACAATTAATTAATAAAAATTGTATTTCTATAAGACTAATATATGTAGCATTCAATATTCTGTAGTCATCATGACGGCTAAAGGACTCAACACAGCTGTTGGAGAAGACATTATTTTATTAAACATCCACTCAGCTGCATGTATATGATAATTATAATTAGCAACACAGAACTATATGTGAAACATATCACTGAAACTAAATCATCTCTAGAAACTAAATGCTTTTCCTTCCACGTAGTGAACCGATAAAAATGATAAATCACAAGCATGTTCTTTCTATTAATGGAAATCCTGTGATGAATGAAAAACTTCTTTTGACAAGCAAATAAATTCCGGTAAAAATTGAATTTTTCATCTGTCTAACGATACACAGTTTATATAAAGCCACTGTATCTTACTCAATATGATATCACACTGAACTAATTAAAGTAGTATGTAAGCAATCGAGTTACATACTTCCATACTGACACCACTATTAAAGCGCGCGTATTGATTTAATTTGAAAGTTCCTATTAAAAGAAAATCTGATGTGGCCAGCACATGACTTTCCCTGCAAACTTATATCCACGTTTTCTTTAGTTTAATTAAATTTAATTCACTTTTAATTCAATTTTCGTTCTCGTTTGGTAACTGGACTTATTTTCAAAGATGGCGTGGAGAAAATACGCAAAAACTAAAATATCTCGAGAACGGCTAGTCCTGATGTAATGGGGTATATCTTATTATTTTCTTCATTAAAAATTACGTATAAAACAAGCATTTAATGGATATATGTAAGAAAACCTGGTTCTTACTTTAGATTTTGACGATTTTTGCTGGTAAATTCGCAAAATAGGGCAGGTTATTTTTTCCAAAGCATACCAAAATCTAATCAGCACCAGAGTAATTAACAAGCGACTTATCTACCGCATTTTGTAAAATTCGGTTCATTAGTTTTTTAGTTAGAGTGGATAAGGGCTTCTGAGGGCCATTTCGCAACAACGGCGGGTTCTTTTATCCCGAATCGTACCCAAAACTAATGAGCACCAGATTCACTCACAAGTGACTTACCTACCAAATTTTATGAAATTCGGTCTAGTAGTTTTTTAGTTAGAGTGGGTACAAAATCTGCACAAATACACAGACACACACACAGACGTCACTCTAAAAATGTGCTTTTCGTATTCTAGAGATCTTGAAACATGTAGATCCGTCGAAAATTCGAGTTGCGATTTTCGACATGATTCCAATACTTTCCCCATACATTACCATATATTGCAGGAAAAGTAATAACTTAATTTGTGGGCGAAAAAAAATTATTAAAGTCTTTCAAATGAGAGCATAAACAAAGGGCTACCAGTTGCAATAAAATGAATAAAAATAATACTTTTATATAAGACTGAAGTATGTTTTGTAGTCATGGTGATATATAGAGAAAATCAACCAAGCTGTTTTAGAAGTCATTAATCACTTTCCCTGAAATATATGGTAAGGTAAAGGAAATATTGGAATTATGCCGAAAATCGCAGCTCGAGTTTTCTATGGATCTACATGTTTTGAGACCTCTAGAATACGAAAACTCTATTTTTAGCGTGACGTCTGTGTGTGTGTGTGTATGTCTGTCTGTCTGCCTGTCTTTCTGTACAATGTATGTATCCACTATAACCCAAAATATAACGGACCAAATTTCATAAAATGTGAAAGGCAAGTCACTTGTGTGTTATCCTGGTGCTGATTACATTTTGGTATGATTCGGAATATAAGAACCCGCCTATTTTTGAGAAATGGCCTGCAAAAATCTCTTGTATCCACTCTAGCTAGAAAACTAGTCAACTAAATTTCACAAAATTTTGTGGATAAGGCACTTGTAGAATATCCTGGTGCTGATTAGATTTTTTTACGATTCGATAAAAAAAAAACATTTTTTTCGAAATTGGCAGCAAAACTCGTCAAAATAAAAAATAACACATTACATATACTGAAATGTATCAATTAAATGCTTGTTTTATTCGACATTTTATACGACAAAGGGAATAAGATCCACCCCAGTACTCCAAAACTTAGCCTTTCTCGAGATATTTGAGATTTTTCGCATTTTTGTTACGCCAACTTTGGGGAAATGCCCAATTACTAAATAAAAACAAAAATTAAATTAAAAGTGCAAATTTAGTGTTATTTTGTGCAGTTAAACTCAATTGAATGAATTACTAAAGAAATAAGGAAAGAATGAATTTGAGTCTGCAGGGAAAGTCATATGCTGCCCACATCAGATTTTGTATTATGTAATTCGTAATTAAAGAGCGGTGAACAGAGGAGTATAATTTTATCCTTCATAGTTTACATGATGTTGCATGATGTTGATTTAAAAAATATGAAGTGGGCAGCACATGACTTTCGCTGCAGACTCATATTCACGTTATTTTTAATTGTTTAATAATTTATTAAAATGAGTTTAATTACACAAAGTAACACCCATAATCCTTTTTAAAGACACTTAATTTGCACTTTTAATTCAAGTTTCATTTTCATTTGGTAACTGGGCTTATTTTTAATGGCAGCGTAGAAAAATTGCGTAAAAACAAAAATATCTCGAGAACTGCTAGTCCTAGACTAAAGGGGTTGGTTGTATTATTTTTATCATCAAAAATCACGTTTAAAACAAGCATTTAATGGATACATTTCAGCATACGTGGTATTTTATTTTAGATTTTTGCTTGTCATTTCGTGAAAAAACGGCAGATTCTTTTTTCAGAATAGTACTAAAATCTAATCAGCACCAGGGTATCTCACAAATAACTTATCTACTAAATGTCGTGAAATTTGGTTAATTGTATTTTTAGCTAGAGTGCATAAATGAGATTTTTGCGGGCTATTTTGCAAAACAAGGCGGGTCCTTTTATCCCGAATCGTACCAAAATCTTATCAGCACCAGGGTCACACAGAAGTAACTTACCTATAATAATGTTATGAAATTTGGTCCATTGCTTTTAGAGTTAGAGAGGATGCATACATGCACAGACTGACACACACACACACAGACGTCATGCCAAAAAATAGTTTTTTCGTGTTATAGAGGTCCTACAACGTGTAAAACCGTCGAAAACTCGAGTTGCGATTTTCGACACGATTCCTATATTTTCCTATACATTACCATGTACTGGAGAGAAATAAAATCATTGAAACGAAGGCTCTAGATTTTTATGAGGTCTTGAGTGTGGAATGGTAGGCATATTTGTGTTGGTTATAGCATATTTATGTTAGGTATAGCATATTTGTTTTGGGTATATGTGAAAGTTATAGCATATTTGTTTTGAGTAAAGCATATTTGTGTTGGGTATGGTATATCATATTTTAGTTGGGTATAGCATATTTATTTTGGATATAGCATATTTGTTTTGGATATAAATATTTGTGTTGGGTATGGCATATTTGTTTTGGGAAAGTCAATACAAATGGAGATAAATATACGTTTTGCGTTGGAACAATATAACTAAGTGTATTTGCGTTACAGGGGGCGGGATCGCCCAGTGGTTAGACCACGAGGATTGAATTCGGAGGATCCGAATTTGATTCCCGGCTCTACCCATACTGTCGCCGTGTTCATGCAGAGTACGGGCACGTTCAATGTGTGGTTATGACAGTTCTTCCGAGAGGTTGGTTGTAGGGGAAGGAGGGTATGGTCCCGGTGAGTGTAGTCCACACTGGGTTCTAGTCCACATTGGGTGGCACTATCCCGGCCATCCAAACAGATACCTTAAACTTTCGGGTAGGTCGTATGGGTCGAAAGAAAATAATTAAGTATACAAGGCAAAAGCTGAAAAACCTTATGTACAGTGTTTCTAAGAAAATCCCAAAACACTCCCAATAACTTTGTAGAAAAGGTCCATGAGTGTATATGATTAGTCTATCTACAGTGAAGTGACCATTCCCAAACAAATAAAAAGAATTGCAACGCCTCTAAAGAAGAATTTAAAAACATAGGATAACGAACAATGTAACGATTTAAGATAGACAAAAAGCTTATAACAAAGTTGTAAAGGATTACCTAATTAGCAGAAATCGTCATCAGGAATATACAAAATATAGATAAGGAAAACGATACCTATAAAAAGTAGTATCATCAGGGGCTGTAACACGATGGCACCTGCAATACTTGTCAAAGTTCGGAATTGCTGGAATTTAAATGGACATCGTTAGTGATTGAGGGCATTTTGAATATACTGTACATTTGATTACTTTGATCGAAAATTCTGCTTATTTTACCATTCCCAAACACGACTGACGTTCACCACTAACTATGCTTTGTAAAATAAATACTATCCGTAATAGTTTTATTGTCGACTAACAGTAGACCAGTTAGTTCTTCGTGCGATTTCGTAAATTTATTTAAACATTCCTGAATAGAAAAGTCATTCGCCCAAAATTTTATTGTTTGAAATTAATGCCCACTGTAACATTAATGCCATATAATGAAAGTGCTATACATCATAATTCGATATTTCTCTTTTATTTCAGATAAATATTTAGAGGTAGATACTATGTACAAATGCCAATATCCTATGGGATTAACTTGAGAGAATATCAAACATTCTTAATACTAATACTGTAATACATTTAACGACTGCTTTCTGATTACAATTTAAACTGAATAAACGAAGCTGTATCATATTGAACGAATTGAAGTGAAGTAATTAAATAATTACTTTACTGACTACCCGTATTAACCAACATTGTTCAGGCGTGTGTATCTAATTCGGTATAGAATCACACATTAGAAGGTAGCTTAAATTCGGCAGAAAAACGTTGATTTAAATAATTCAGAATAAAATACATCCAAACGGAAATGGATTACAATTCAAATTAAGTTGCAGTGGACTTTTAACTCGCCTATTAAATGAAAGTAAAGTTGTATCTATAATAATAAACTAGCTAAACGGACTCAGTTTGAAATATAATAACTGTGAAAGATTTCAAAATGAAACTTAATGCAATTTAAAAAATAAATTAAGAAATTAAAAGAATAACAGATTAGGACACTTCCACTGCAGATACCAATATCCATGGACTGGTTTTGAGGTTGTTAACAAAGCAATGAAGACGTAACAAAACTATGCAACAGAGCGATGAAGACTAAAAACATACAATATTAAAGTTGCAGAATATTCATAAACACAAAACACGCCTATAAGGGGCATGCCCAGAATTCGAAAGACACTCCCATTGCAGATATCAGTATCCATGGATCGGTTTTGCGTTTATTATACATTCATCAGCATGGAATAACCGATAACTGCAATGGCGGCAATAAAATTTCTAAAAGCCGCAGTTTTTGAGAGCTTCCATGGGAACTGATAATTTCAGTTCCTTTACGTAACAGGCATAAAATTCGTTTACATATTTGTTGTCCATGTCATTTATAACTGTGGTTTACTGCAAATTTCTTGCTGCCGTTGCAGATATCGGTTATTCCATACTGACGAGCGCACGTCAATCACGAAACCGATCCATGGATACTGGTATCTGCAATTGGAATGTCTTCCAAATTTAGGGAGCGCGCCTATATCCGGGTTTCATATTTGTGTACTTTGTTTTACAGCATTGTGTGACCTGAGCTAAATTGTAAACGCATTTTAATGCCTGCCACGTGGAAGTACTGAATTGTCTGTTCCCACGAAAGTTCGCCAAAAATGTGACTTATAGCAAGTTTGTTGCTGCCATTGCAAATATCGGCTATTTAATGCTAACGAACGCATAATAAATAAAAAAACCGGTCCATGGATGTTGGTATCAGAAATGGGAGTGTGATCGGAATATCGGGAACGTCCCTTTTAGGCGGGTGTTTGTGTTTATAAGAAAATAATTTATATATTTATGAATCCTAATACAAAACAGACCATATTTTTTAGAATCTGGATATTAAGTAAAACAATTTTAGAATACAAGAAAACAATTCAATCAAATAAATACATTTCAATCACAAACACACAATATGAAATATCCATAACGTATTTAGATCACTGGTTCATACATGTGATTTGTTACACGTTTTTCGACACATACGCGAATACTTTAATTTGTCAAATCTATCAATTGTAAACACTTTTTTTAAAAAGAAAAGCGAAGCACCCCTAAAAATAATCCAATCATCTCGAAATTTCGCATGCAGATTCATTTATACCAAGTATGCAAATAATTAAATTTGCAAAGCCAATGAGTGTTAACTTTGGTCATAGCGCGCGTTTCTACTGCTCAACTAGCATCCTATAAAACAGGTTAAAAATGTGGATGGTTTATCTTTGCTCGTTATCAGCATTGCAGTTCTGTGGAGACACAACCAATAATGCCGTTACGACATTGCCAAAGACATTACAACAATTAGACGAGTTCGAACGTGGTCGTATAGTCGGGATACGTGAAGCTGGTTGGTCATACCGAGCCTGCACCAAGCCTGCACCGGGCCGCCACCTGGACCGAACGGACACTGCTGTGCAAAAGTGCTGACAGCAGTGGTTGTTGCACCACCTGTGGCACCTTCCACCATCTCACGGCGCTTGGCTGAGGTGGGGTAACGCTCACGGCGGCCTTTAAGACGTCTGTTTATAACCCCACAACAGCGACAGAGTCGTTTGGAGTGGTGTGGTAGCCGAGCATCATGACTGCCAGCAGAGTGGCATCGCATAGTGCTCAGCGATGAATCACGCTTCAGTCTTTCAGCAGATGACCATCGGGTACGTGTGTGGAGGCACCTGGGCCATAGGTCCCAATCAGCCTTTATTTTGCACAAGCACACAGCCATTACCCCTGATGTGATGGTGTGGGGTGCTATCTCTTACTACAGCAGGTCGCCCCTAGTCATCCTGCGTACAACTAGAACGATATGTTGATGAAATCCTGTGGCCGTTTGCGGTACCCTCTATGTCACGTCATTCTGGGACCATTTTCCAACAAGATAATGCCACGCCACATACGGTTCGCACATCTATGGATTGTCTCTGTGATGTTGATACCGTTCCTTGGCCAGCAAGGTCACCAGACCTTTCGCCGATCGAGCATGTATGGGACATACTGAGCCGCCAGATTCGGGCACCCCGAAATGTAGCAGATCTGGAGCAACAATTGATGAATGCCTGGCAGAATGTATCGCGGGATGAGATTAGAAAGCTTTATCACCCCTTATCTAGACGTATATAAGCATGCATTACCGCCAATGGGGGTTTCACCAATTACCGATTTGAAAATTCAATGTGCAATTGCTAACCATTGATGGGTCCTTCGGCATTAATTTTGTAATCATTTCATTATCTGTGTATGAGCTGTACGCATATTTAATTTCAGTAAAAACATTTACTTTCTTCATGGTGCTTCATTTTTTTTTCTTTTTTGCAAAAGAGTGTATCTGATACTTCAAATGCTAAGCCTCAAAGTGTTTTAAAACATGACGATGCAACATAAGTCAAACCTCAGAAAATTTTTCAATATCTAGTGGTCACTATTGCGATATCTAAAGTCAAATTTGTGAATTGTGATTGCACAAGAGACCTACCTGCAACATAAATTGTTTCCGTGTCCAAATATGTCCGTTAGATTCTGAAGTTCCGAAGTTATTGTTACTGTAGGATATATAAGTTGGTCTAGTATAATTATCGAATTTGACCATTATCACAACAGGCAAAATAGTTCAGGCGAAATATGATTTTCTTCATTATACCTTAAATATATTTTCGTCATATATTGTCTCAGCAACAGAATCATTACGAAAATACATATTTAAGTTAAAATTAAACATTTTTAAATAATTTAGAATTAAATGGCAGAATTGAAATGAATTGAACACCATCGACGAATAAACTTTTATTCAAGTTACAGATGTTTTGATTAATTGTTTCGCAGTTCTTGTTTACATGCTATTTTTACGAAGTGTAGTGAGCATGCGCAGTTTTAAAATGTACGTATAACCCTGTTACAGTTCGTTTTAATTATTGAAATTATGACTGTGCAGATCGGCATGCAATTTTTTGGTTATGTGCAAATTTTCATTTTCCTGCCTATTGTATTTTTTGAGTAAAAAGTATCACAAAATTCATCCAAATGTTAATTTCAATGCCAAAAAATAATGTTCGCCCATCCGCAGGTAATTTTAGTTTTTTACAACTTTGAAGATCTGAAGTATTTAAGGTGCATTATGTTGCCAAATGGAACAAGCATGCATTACAACTGGATAATGGATCTAATATTAGAAAAATACTGTTTGTATTCTTTTCTGTTGCAGATCCTCTAAACCTCCATACTTGAAACACTTAATTACTACGTTAAAGCTGAAACAAATTGGGAAATGTCCTTCGTGTATTCAATCTCATTTACTCAACGTCACCAATTTATTTAAACAGACTTTTACTCTCTGAAAAGCTCTCTAGTAAGCGTCCATCAATAGCTACGTGCTTTATTAATCGAATAATTAATTAAAGTTGTTAATCTCAGCGGACACCTGCATACCCTCATTCTAGAGTACAGTATTTTCCACTTCGTAACTACAGAAATCAAACGTCGGTTTAGAATAAATTTATTAAGATTCAACACTGAATGTTGTGTTTTTAGAAGTGGATATAAGTTAAGTATGAGTATGCTGGTGACAAATGGCAATGGTGCAAGCACCAAAATGTGGTGATAATTTATTTATATTGGCGTATACTGGAATGTTATATACAGGATGTCCCAAAAAGATTGAAATGCGCTTTAATTCTTTACCTGTTGGAGATAGTAAGTGGGCAATGTAAATTGCAAAAATGTTGAAAGTAAGGTAGGAAATAAGACTATGTTAATGAAATTGTCCCCCCATTCATTTTCAAAAAGTTATACTTTTTAAATTGTTATACGACCCCGTTAGACAAATGAGTCAATCAGAAAATTTTTATTTTTAATGCAACAAGTTCATTAAAAAAACCCGTATATCTGTATCTTTAAAATTGAGCGAGTTATATTTAATTGAAAATTGAACTTTGTGAATGGGGACCCTATATCAAATTAGAAATGTAACTTTGTAACATATCACAAAAAAGATAAAACTGGATAATAATACATAGGATACCCAACCGTGTAGTGAGTACCACTGCTTTATATGATCTCTGTCTATGTAATGCTTTATTTAGATGCATTTGTGATAAAAAAAAATTGACACATATTAATGTATTTTTGATCGTACCAATTTCCATCGTCAATTTGTTTATGATCGGTATTTTCACTGATGAAACAGCCTTTCACATGGTATAGAAAAGTGGCATAAGTCAGATTTTTCCTTTGTCATAATTCAGTTGATGTTAAAGATACAGATATACGGGGTTTTTAATGATCTTGTTGCATTAAAATTAAAAATTTACTGATTGACCAAATTTGTCTAAGGGGTCGTATAAAAATTTAAAAAGTGTAGCTTTTTGAAAATTAATGAAAGAACTATTTCATTAGCGTAGTCTTATTTCCTACCTTATTTTCAATATTTTTGCAATCTACATTGCCCACTTCTCTCGAACAGGTAAAGAATTAAAATGCGTTTCAATCTTTTTGGGGCATCCTGTATATTCGTGGAGAACCACAAAGCCCTCCAATTTCTTCAGTGCGAATACATTAATAAAACTAAAAAGGACATATTAGTATGGGTGATTAATAACTCCTAGTTTTCAAATTTTATTTTTCATTCATCATATAACACTTTAAATTATTATTTACAAATTTATCATTGTTCAAGATGTGATCTTCTCAAAATATGTGAGGCTTTTCAAATAAACTGAAACCTACGAGGTTTTGATGCGAGACCATACTGCTATTTAATTTCCAATTTATTTTATAGTTATTTTATCTCTACCTGTTTGTGAAAATATATTTAGCTGGTACATACCAATGTTAACTGCATCAGCGAACAGACTACCTGACTATTGAATTGGGGCTTTAAAAATTGAGTTCTTGTTGTCACTCCTCCTCTGAAACTCAGTCAAGAATTGTAGCTGATGATTCTTGTCTACTCATATATTGTACATTCAAACAGGAACTCATTCACCAAGATTCTCGAAAGACTAATTTTTGTTGTTAGCATTTTTTTCGACCTGGCTTAAGGTAAGCCCTCCTGTTGCTCGTTGTGCGTTTGTGAATGGGCGTCGCGCGCCCCTCCTTCTTGACGTCGCTGTTTCGTGTTGAACTCGCCCAATGTATTCAGTTCCCCCTCCAGACTTTCTGCATCTATTGTTTGTTTACTTCATCGTAAATTTTTAGGTCATAAGCGTTTCCACGGTTAATGTCAAGTATGTCGTCTGTCCCACACCATAGCGAATAACAATGTCTCACAAGTATGACTCAATATAATTACGATTTATTTATTTTTGTAAATGCAAAAAAATGCGTTTTATGGAATTAAAAAATAGATCTGCATTCAAAGCGTTCTAATAATATCTATAAAATTCCTAGATTCATTGGTGAAAATAGTACAACGATACTTCTCCTATACATATACTTTTCTTTGTTCCATTTGCCCGGTAAAAACTTTTTTATATTAGACGAGTTCCCGGTCCCACAAATTCACTCGTAAATACCTTTCAATTTTTTTTAAGTTCATACATAAACTAACACAAGTATTAATAATTCATCATGGCATAATCCTAAAGAGTATGAGTAATTTATGTATACGGTATAACACGTTGACAAATATAAAATTACATTTAAATAAGCTATCAATTGCTTGAACTAATGAAATATTTTAGCATATTGGAATATCCTCAAGCCAACATCATTAAATTAATGTCTGCTGATTTCCATTGACATATCCCATGCTGATTACCAAAAATTCATAATTTCAGTATAAAATTGATTATTTTGTTAATAACTTTATTTCACAGATGTTGATTTGAACAAAAGAAAACGGTATTGAAAAAAAAAGGTTATCCATTGTAATTCACCATAAAAGTCAACTGAGCAGTCTCTTATTCATATTAAAATTTAAATGCGGCTTGGTCACTGACGTTTGCTACACAAATGTTATTCAGACGTTCTGGTTCTGAGCTTTACAATACATTCGCGAATATTATTCTGTTTAGAATATTCCTCACTATAAAATATTGTTACGAACATATTCTCTAGAATCGGGGGTGTATACGCAGGATACTAGAACGAGTCCAAGTTTCTGGATAACTTAAGTTTATTCACAAGCACAAAGTAAACAGAAACAATATGCAATCAAATAACACTTAAATGCTACACTCATTTCACAGAATAACTGATATTATTCACAGAATTTTGACTAAAGGAATTTTACAAAGCAGCTGTTGCTGCTCTCAAAACATTGACAAAAATAGCAGTCCAATGTACTTGTGTCACGTTCACTCGTCAGCTCCACTGCAGCGAAGGGGGTCCTTTTTATAGTCTCACCATAGAAACTTCTCAAAGAATAATCGTTCTATCGTGAAGTTTCTGGAACATTCCGAAGTCGCCAAATATCTCCAAGTTGGCGATAAATCGCCAAATCTGGAAACATTTCTTCTAACTGAGAAATCCTGGCCACCCTGTGTTCAGGTCATGCACTGTATTTTCTTCGCCTGGCTTTCGAGAGAGACGAAAGAGGATGCGGCAAAGGGAATATTGCACGTTCACAACAATATTTATTCTCAAAAAATGCTTAGAAAACTAAAACGACAAATTCCAGGAGAATCTCTCTCGGTCCGGTGTAATTAATGCCAGGGTTGAGTGTTTCCCGGCCGCCCATTTTTGCTGCTCTATATCTTCGGATGAGCCGGACGGCCTGGGTTTTCCGCCCAGCGGTTGAGAACCACTGGTCTAGAATATGGGAGTGTACGAAAATATCTAGAGGAATGCAGATCAAACCTCTCGCACCCCCCTCCCCCCAATATCTGAAACACATAATTACAATGTCAAAGCTAAAACAAATTGAATATTCAATCACATTTACTCAATGTCAATATTGGTATTCAATCACATTTACTCAATGTCACCAATTAATTTAAACTTATTTTTTAGTTTTCCCGAAAGCTTTCTAGAAAATGGCCATCTGTAACTACGTGCTTTATTAGTCGAATAATTAATTATAAGTCTTTAGTCTCGGCAGATGCCTGCATAACCTTTATTCAAGAATACCGTATTTTCAACTTATTACTACTGCAGAAATCAAACGTCAAATGAATTTTCGACTACTGCAGAAATTAAACGTCGCCTCAGATTGAACGAGAACGTCGTATTTCGGGATTTAACGTTGAAAATTGTATTTTTAATTAATATGGAACTATATGTGTTTCATGGGACTCATTATGGAGACGGGTTGATTTAAATTTTATATATAAAAATATATTCATGGAATTAAAGTAGGCGAACACCGCAATCTTTAGATTCCCGAAGAAGTCTTCTTTCTAAATCTGCAAATAGTTTAGAAATTCTATTATTATTAATAAAACCAGAAGCATTTTTCTGAGCTCTTATTATATAGTATGATTTCAATGTTTCTCTATCAATTATTCAGAACTATGTGTTTCATTTAAATTCCTGGGTGGAAGTAGCCTATATCCAACTTCCCTCTCCCACGTTAAAACTATGTTTTCTAATACATTTTTAATATTTGTATTCCTTGAGAACAAACATTTCTTTATAAATCCGCAAACCGTTTTTAAATTCCTTCATTATTAATCAAAACAGAAGCATAGTAGTATATGTGTAGCATACGTTCCGGCCATGAATGACTTTTTTCTTTTTTTTTTTAGCTGGTTCTACGCATATGATGCTAGTGGGGTAGAAAACGCGCTCATTTTGTTCTCGGGCTCTCGACAGGGACCGAACTTGTTAACTGCAACTGTCAACCTACCCCACCGACAGCACTAAATCTCCTTGACGTCACTGAGTTCCGTGTGCAGAGAACAATTCAAAATCTCTGCGCAAATTGTTTAAGTCTGGATATTGACACTTAAAAATTAACAAACAATATTTTAACTGTAATAATAAGAAAACTTGCAGCGTTTTGACAATTTCTTTCAGCATAGATCCCTGAAACTTGATGTCACGAACGGCGAAATTCCATCAAATTTACGTCAAGCTGACAATTATTTCATTCGTTACCGGTCTGATAGCCCAACCTTAAGGTACCTGCCCGGGTAATACTAAGGTTATCCCAGAACCGGACAACAGTGTTTAGAGAGTGTGATCCGCTATTTTTCTGCCTATTTTAATTAGCTGCAACGTTCTAGATCATATAGTTAAGAGGAATTCATCCAAGCTAGATACGTAGTGTCGTACAAGACAGAGCACCAGGCGCGAAGCGCCTTTAATCTCCAGTTTCAATATGTGGTTCTTATCGTCAAACTGTGACATTAATTCAGTCCCTAATTGGAGGTTCGAGGTTTTTATTTACTACTTTTTAACACTTTACAACAAAGTTGAAAAGTGTTTATGACTTTGTTCATTCTGTCTGTCTGTCTGTCTGTCTGTCTGTCTGTCTGTCTGTCTGTCTGTCCGTTAGCACGATAACTGCCGTAAAAATGAGTTTATCAAAATGAAATTTTAGTATGTTGTTCAGACGGTCTGTAGGACCTATGGGAATATAAATAAACAATATCACCCAATTAGTTTTTTATTGAACCCGGGTTGAAAAAATGAAATACATTGAACCCTATGGGACCTAATTTTTCAAACATTTTTTAAGTAAATTTAAAATTCACGAATTGCTTCGAAATTTTTAGGAAATATTCACATTATCCCATAGAATATATAAAAAAAAATTCAGTAAAATATGTTAAGTAGTTTTTTAATTAAAAAAATTATTTAATATAGGGAAAAAAACAAATTCAATTAAATTCTGACTTTGGGATATCTTCCAGAAAGAAAAGAGAGAGATATTATATAATAGATATCTCTCCATTTGTTTAAACGTTTTGCATATGGGAGTGGCTTCATATTTTAAAATAATTTGGTAGATAACAATTTTTCATTTTTTTTAAATTTTATATAACTCTTCATGATAAATTTAATTGATGGCATTTTAAATGCACTTTCCTACGTCCTAGAGAGTTAAAATTTGGTACACAGCTTAAATTTGTTGAACATTTTATTCGACAAAAATTTGATGGATCTTTAAATATAGATCATACATTTTTTTCGAAATGGCCTGAAAATAATCCCCGTTCACTTCTATAAATCATTGTTGTAATATTGTTAAAAATTCTGATGTGGACAGCACATGTCTTTCTCTGCAGACTCATATTCGTTCTCTTTATTTATTCAATGATAATTTGAGTTTATCTGCATAACATAAGTATTTTAAATGACATTGAATTTACACGTTAAACTTAAATTTGGTTCTCATTTGATAGCTGGACTTATTGTCAAAGGTGGCGTAGCGAAAGCGCGAAAAAACTAGAATATCTCAAGAACGGCTAGTCCTAGAGTAATGGGGTTAGTCTTATTCTTTTTGTTGTCAAAAATCACATATAAAATAGGAATTTAATTGATATAATTGAGCACACGTAGTCTTTTACTTTTATATATAACGATTTTTGCTGGCCATTTCGCAAAAATAGCCCGTTCCTTTTTCCCGAATCGTAGTAGAATAACCTACAAATGATTTATATACAAAATTTTGTTAAATTTGGTATATAAATCACTTGTAGCTTATTGAAATATTATACACCAAATTTTGTTAAATTTGGTTCATTAGCTTTTAGCTAGAGTGGATAAAGGCAATTTCTGCGGCCATTTCGCAAAGAAGGCAGATTCTTTTATTACGAATCGTACTATAATCTAATGAACATCAGGATTTCCCACAAAAAACATACCTACCAAATTGTATGAAATTCGGTCCATTGGTTTTTCAATTAGAGTGGATGTAATATCCACACAGACACACAGAAACATACACAGATACACCCTTACACACACAGACGTCTTCCTAAAACTAGTTTTTCCGTGTTCGAGAAGTCCCAAAACGTGAAGATCCTTTGAAAATTCGAGTTCCGATCTTCGGCACGATTCCAATACTTTGAGTACATACACATACACATATATATTATCTGTGTATCTAAATTCCGTGCCTATGCAATTACAATAGTTGTGATTTTAAATGATCCCTAAACTTTTATTATTTCTTCAAGGAAGCCTAATTTTAACATATGCAGAATGCAAATATCTCAAGCGATTGTAAGATGAATTACATAAGAATTGCTGAATTTTTTTCACACAAAATTATTTAGCTCTGGAGTCTGGAATACAAGTTATATGAATGAAATATTCATTGATTTTGCATAAAGAATCAGATGATTTATATTTCGATACAGTTTTAAATATTTAAGTATAATAAATTACTGTAGTACTGTGATAATGTAAAAGATATTACCACTGAATGAATCACATTTTAGAAATTTTTAAATGAAATTACATTTCAGTTGGAAAGTGTTTCATAATCAATGCTTATGCATGATTGATCTTTCTTGTTATTATTTGTCCTAGCTCCTAGTGTGGCAGTTTGTTGCACATTTAGAGTTTAAGCAGTTTGGGGGGTTGATGCAGATCTAAGGGTTACCTAGCGTTTTGGCAGTTTAGTGTTCAGAATTTTTTTTTTTTTTTTTTTATAAAATAATAGTCGCGAGTTTTATTTTAAAATCAGATGTTTGAGGTGGGATCATTTAATTCCGATTATCGATGTTTAGAACAGCGCGGGGTCTCTTACGAGATTTGGCCTTGCGATGATCATAGTCATGCAGATTGAATAACAGTTCGTTTGGAACGGATGGCAAATTTCTGTAAAATTTAAGCGCTAGCTTTTCAATTTGGGCTCTAACAGTTTTTATTTTGAAGTCATTCCTAATTACCGAGTTTCTTAAGTACCTGGGAGCTTTCCTGATAATCCGTAGGATTTTGTTTTGTTTTGTCTCTAGGAGGTCTATTGTAGTTTTACAGGCATATCCCCATACGGGTGCTGCATACAGCATTCCCGGGCGGATGACCGATTTATAAATTAGGAGCGACTAACGCAAATATTTCAATTTCAATTTTCTACAATCTCATGCCTGGAGGAAATAGAATATACTTATCCGTTTAACTAAGGACTGTCCACATGGCTTATCGTCCACCTATACCCTGCCAGGCTTTAAGAATATGAAATAAAATATATTTGAAATGGCAGGAGTGCCAAAATGATATCCACGGTAAATGCCACGCTATTGCCAATATGAAATAAAAATTTATTTGAATTTTCGTATTTTTTCTTGGTCACCTCATCCCCTGCAAAAATAGGGTTATTACAATGCGACTATCTGCTTAATAATTTACCCATTCCCCCTCTTTCATATTTATTGCAAATACATAATATTCCTATGTTCAAGAAAACTACGAATGTTAACAGTGGGCGTGGGGAAATGTGGGCGTGGCCATATTCACAATTTATACATGTCCAGGCTCTTTACACCTAAATCTTGTAGATATTTTCCAAATACTGGTTTCCTATAATGGTTTTAACGCTTTGGCAATACCTCCATAACTTAAATACTCACTGTATGTAAGTATGGCTCGGAAGATAATTCTTTTTATTTAGTTAAAATATGTAAAATGTATTACCATATACAGCAGAATCTTTAAACGGAATTCAAGGGACCGGAAGTATTTTCCGTCTTTGAAGTATATTCCGTCATTTCCGAGATTTCCGTTTCATGCTGGCCATTGCAGGAAAAGCTATGTTTAAAAGTTTATCTGGAAATGCTGATAGTCCATATGTTATTTCTCACTTATACATCAGACTTTTAAAAATTCTGAAAAGTGTATTTAGATAAATACGATTAACACTACAAAGTGAATCAAAGGAGATGGGCCAAACTTTACAAAGTGGTAGTACGCACCAAGCCGAGCATTTTTTGTCATAGTTTACCGGACTGAAAATTAAGGGAAATGGCACCAGTGGGCTCTTAATTGTGAAACCAATGAGGTGAGTGTGAAAACACAAGAATGACTTGGAAGTTATAAAATGACATTTAATAAACAATATTTGCAGTAATGTCTCAAAACAGCGACCGCTAACCTGAATGTCCGTCTCACAGCGGCGATGGAGGGATTGGCGAACTTTCTCGAACAAGCATGTCGCACGTTTCGGCAACTGCGGCCGAAATTCTGCTGACGAATTCCTCTTCAGATTCAAAGGGAGTGTCATAGACGAGACTCTTGAGGTATTCCGACAAAAAGAAGACAGATCGGACGATCGGCCTCTCAAAAAGTTGGAGCTGAGAACTGTTGCAAACGATAAGGCCACACATTCGGTGTTACGAAAATTTACATAAGGCTTCTTCTTCCCCAGATGAAATTTGCATACGTGGTTTTCTTCTTCACCAGACAATAACAACCAGAATGACTCTTTTAAGTTTGCCGAGCGGCCACTTACCAACGAGTAAGCGTCCTGTAACGCCTTAACATTTCATTTCCGACCCGGTAAACTATGACGAAAATGCTTGGCTTGGTGTGCACTGTCACCTCGTAAAGTTTGTCCCATCTGTTTTTAATCACCCCCATATATTATACTATAATAGCTAATTTAATAATTTAAATATGTGCATTTTTGCATACGTACATTTTTGCATACTGCGATCACAGGAGTATATGTAAATAAAAATATAATGAATCCATGCCTTAATTGTTAGCTTATTACCGTACCTTAAAACCTAGATAAATTGACTTGCAGGCAAAATATTACTGCTTACCAAAAAACAAAAACAAAATTAAAAACAAAAATGTGAAATGAACTTTTAAAGTTATCCAACATGGTTTCTTGGATATGTGTCGTACTAATGATGCGACTTTCAGTTAAAAATCGTACATTGATTAATATTTCTAGCATTTCAGAGTCTCCCTGATTAACGGATAATCCTTTGAATTCCTGAAATGGCTTTCAGAAAATCGTGATAAAATTTATTAAAAGTTCTGGGAAAAATAGTTCTCGTAGAAATAAATGGCTAAAATTGTTGGATGATCTTTCCATTTTCTGGACGATGCTAACTAGCCGTTCTCGAGATATTTTAGTTTTTTCGTATTTTTCTACGCCACCTTTGAAAATAAGTCCAGTTACCAAACGAGAACGAAAATTGAATTAAAAGTGAATTAAATTTAATTAAAATAAAGGGAACGAGGATATAAGTCTGCAGGGAAAGACATGTGCTGCCCACATCAGATTTTTACTTTCCCTGCAATACATGGTAATGTATAGGGAAATAATTGGAATCGTGGCGAAAATTGTAACTCGAGTTTTCGACGGATCTACACGTTTCGAGACCTCTGGAATACGAAAAAACTATTTTTAGCGTGACGTCTGTGTGTGTGTATGTGTGTCTGTCTGTGCAGATGTTGTATCCACTCTAATTAAAAAACTAATGGACCGAATTTCACAAAATTTGGTAGGTAAGTCACTTGTGGGCGAATTTGGTGCTGATTAGTTTTAAGTACGATTCGGGATAAAAGAACCCGCTTTCTTTTGCGAAATGGCCCGCGAAAGCTTGCGTCCACTCTAGTTGAAAAACTAATGGACCGAATTTCACAAAAATTTGGTAAATAAGTCTTTAGGGGACAACCTGGTGCTGATTAGATTTTGGTACGATTCGGAAAAAACTAACTTGTCTTTTTTTTTGCAACATGGCCAGCAGAAATCGACAAAATGTAAAATAAAAAATACGTATGCTCAAATATATCTATTAAAGGCTTATTTAATACGTAATTTTTGACGAAGAAAAGAATAAGGCCAACCCCATTACACTAAAACTAGTCGTTCTCGAGATATTTTAGTTTAGTCGTATTTTCTCTACGCCACCTTTAAAAATAAGTCCAGTTACTCAACGAAAACGAAAATTAAATTAAAAGTGAATTAAATTTAATTAAAATAAAGAGAACGTGGATGTAAGTCTGCAGGGAAAGTCATGTGCTGCCCACATCAGAATTTTTTTACTATTGTCCAAAAATTGTATCCTCTTATTTCAATTTTTTTCATATTCTTGGACCTAATTAGTTTTAATTTTTTTTTAATTTATTGGGCAATGAAGTAAATCACCATCTATACATTTCATAAGAATCTGATAGTTCTTGAGTTATGGTTGACACATACATACATACATACATACATAACATTTCAATCGCACGGATAAGCACACCGCAGACGCATATACAAAAATCAGATGTGGGCGGCACATGACTTTCCCTGCAGACTTATATCCACATTCTCTTTATTTTAATTAAATTTATTTCACTTTTATTTCAATTTTCTTTCTCATTCAGTAACCGGACTTATTTTCAAAGGTGGCGAGGATGAAATGCGAAAAACTAAAATATCTCGAGAACGGCTAGTCCTAGTGTAATGGGGTTGGTGTTATTCTTTTCATCGTTAAAAATTACGTACAAAACAAGCATTTAATGGATATATTTGAGAATACGTAGTTTTTTATTTTAGATTTTGACAATTTTTACGGGCCATTTTACAAAAAAGGCGGGTTATTTTTTTCCGAATCGTACCAAAATCTAATCAGCACCAGGATGACCCACAAGTGACTCATCTATTGAATTTTGTGAAATTCGGTCCATTAGTTTTTCAGTTAGAGTGGATACAAAATCTGCACAGACAGACACACAGACAGACACACAGACACACACACAGACACACACACAGACGTCACGCTAATAATAGTTTTTTCGTATTTTAGAGGTATCGAATCGCGTAGATGCGTCGAAAACTCGAGTTGCGATTTTCGACATGATTCCAATACTTTCCCTATACATTACCATGTATTGCAGGGAAAGTAAAAAACATCCGTACCTCTGAAAATCGTGGTATCGTAGTCCATCATCCACAAAATGTGTAAAGCTAACAAAACTCGATTTCAAAACTTCAACTTACAATTATTTTTCTATACTTAGCATATTAGAGAGAATTCCAGGATATGTAAGTATACGTAAGGCTACATAGTTGATTCACCAGATTCAAAAGTGATGTTAAAATAGGTTAAAATCTATTTCAAAAAATATACGAAATGTGGATGGGGTAAAGAAAATATAGCCACTAGTATTATTTGCCTACATTACATAAAGTAAACAGGAAAGATCAATCAAGCGTAAAACATTGATTATGAAACACGTTCCAACTTCAATGCAATTTTATATAAACATCTCTAAAATCCGGTACATTCCTCTATAATAGTTTTAAAATTATCACAATACTACATTATTTTATTATATTTGAAAACTTAAAACTTCATCGATAAAAATGAACTTCATTCAAATGACGGTATTAAAATATAAATTGTCTGGTTTAAATATCTCTAAAATGCGATACATTCCTCGGTAATATTTTTTAAATTATCATAATACTACAATAATTTATTATATTTGAAAACTTCATCGAAAACAAATGAACTTTATTCAAATAACGTCATCGAAATATAAATCGCCTGGCTCTCTCTATAAAGGCAGCATTTCATTCATGAACTTTATCCATTCCTTTCATTCATCACACTACTATAATAATTTATTTTATTTAAAAACTTAAAACTATGGAGGTACAAGTAATTTAACTCTATGCTTAAAACTTCATTGAAAAAATCGTCTGGTTCTCTGAGTAAAATTAATGAATGTTTCATTTATATTAGCTATATTGCAGACTCCATGAGCTAAATAATTTTGCGTTAAAGAAATTCAGCAATTCTTATACAACTAATTCTACATATTTTGCTGCTTACATTCTCCTTAGGGGGAAATTAGGCTTCGTTGCAGAAATAATCAAAGTTGGTTGATCATTTAAACTCCAATATATTGTGCTTGCGTTGTTTCGGTATGTAGATGCACAGAATTTAAGCAAAAATAAAACGGTTTTAGGACGGATATAACACTAAATATGAATTAAAAAGAACTTAATAAATCACGATTTTTACACAAGATGGATGCCATATATTATTTTAAAGTGGGTCACGTCATCTCTTCATATAATGGTCACGTGATCTCTTCATATAATGGTCACGTGATCTCTTCATATAAAGGATGTAATTAGAATTTTAATTTTTATTTAAAAAAACAACTAAATATATTTTGTTGAATTTTTTTTATGTATTTTATGGGATAATTTGAATATTTCCTAAAACTTTCGAAGCAATTTGTGAATTTTAAATTTGCTTAAAAAATATTTGAAAAATTAGGTGCCATAGGGTTCAATATATTTCATGTTTTCAACCCGGGTTCAATCGAAAACTAATTGGGTGGTGTTATTCATTTATATTCTCATAGGTCCCACAAACCGCCTGAAGAACATACTAAAATTTCATTTTGATAAAGTCATTTTTACGGCAGTTATCGTGTAGACAGACAGAATGAACAAAGTCATAAACACTTTTCAACTACATGTTGTAAAGTGTTTTAATCAGCCTAATTGAGAAATTAATATTCCCTTTTGAGTAGTAATCAGGCATTTATCTTTCTCGGATTTCTGCCGTCCGTGCAGCGGGCGCATCTATCGTTAGCTGTCGCTGCTAAAATGCCACTAAAATGCTAAAATGCCGCTAAAATGCCACTAAAATGCTAAAATGCCACTGAAATGCTAAAATGCTAAAATGCCACTAAAAAGTGACAGACAAAAATATTGACAGCTATATGCGGGCACCTCAGCTGGTAAATATTAAAACACGTTTTAAATACGGATTTTAAGGGAAATAAACTACAATGTAAATGTTTGATTGCATTTTGCGAACTACATTCGAAAACAAATACTAAAACGCCCCTGTTTGAAGTCACGCTCAAATGTTGTATTTTTTTAGAACTCCATTGACAATATTGCAGAAAATCCAAACAACTAAAATTTGTTAAAAACGCTTTATTTAAAAGCATATTGGGTTCACTAGTTACAAAATTATTTCACAGTCTGGATGTGACCCGCAGCTCGTAACGAAACTGGACAGCTTTGCATAAGTACAGACATATAGTATAAGCAGTATATATGATACTCAAAGGTATTTACAAAATAAATGATATGGAAGTCAATTGCTTTAACTAAACTAACATTAGTGAATTTATGCATAGTGGATTTTTCTCGCTGCGTAACACCAAGGTTAACAGATTTTTTCAAAACCAGCCAATGTTATTTAAAGAGTGCGTTCCCTATTTCTTCCTATCAATTTCAATTCACTGCGATCTTATTCAGCACAGCGTTCCTGATTGTACTAATGATTTTCACCCCCATATTATTAAACGTAATCGTTTTTTCTATACATTATATTTTAAATATATTATTGGTACATATAAACATCACACAAATTATTTCACTTTTAGTTTTACTTTCCCTGCAAAACATGGTAATGTATAGGGAAAGTATTGGAAACATGTCGAAAATCGCAACTCGAGTTTTCGACGGATCTACACGTTTCAAGACCTCTAGAATACGAAAAAAACCATTTTTGGCGTGACGTCTGTGTGTGTGTCTGTGAGTCTGTATGTCTGTGTGTCTGTCTGTGCAGTTTTTGTATCCACTCTAATTAAAAAACTAATAGACCGAATTTCATAAAATTTGGTAGGTATGTCACTTTTGAGCGAGTCTGGTGCTGATTAAATTTGGGTACGATTTGGGATAAAAGAACTCGCCTTTTTTTGCGAAAGGGCCCGGAATAGCTTGTATCCACTCTAGTTTAAAAACTAATGAACCGAATTTCACAAAATTCGGTAGATATGTTACCTGCGGAAAAATCTGGTGCTGATTAGATTTTGGTATGATTCGGAAAAAAATAACCTGCCTTTTTTTTGAAAAATGGCCCGCAAAAATCGTCAAAATCTAAAATGAAACACTACGTATGCTCAAATATATCCATTGAATGCTTGTTTAATACGTAATGATTGACGAAAAAAAGAATAAGACCAACCTTTTTACACTAGGACTAACCATTCTCGAGATATTTGAGATATTTTAGTTTTTCGTATTTTCTCTACGCCACCTTTGAAAAGAAGTCCAGTTACCCAATGAGAACGAAAATTGTATTAAAAGTGAATTAAATGTAATTAAAATAAAGAGAACGTGAATATAAATCTGCAGGGAAAGTCATGTGCTGCCCACATCAGATTTTTTACTTTCCCTGCAATACATGGTAATGCATAGGGAAAGTATTGGAATCATGTCGAAAATCACAACTCGAGTTTTTGACGGATCTACACGTTTCAAGACCTCTAGATTACGAAAAAACCACTTTTAGCGTGATGTCTGTGTGTGTCTGTCTGTCTATCTGTGCAGATTTTGTATCCGTTCTAACTAAAAAGCTAATTGACCGAAGTTCATAAAATTTGGTAGGTAAGTCATTTGTGGGCGAATCTGGTGCTGATTAATTTTGGGTACGATTTGGGATAAAAGAATCCGCTTTTTTTTTACGAAATAGCCCGCAAAAGCCTGCATCCACTCTAGCTGAAAAACTATTGGACCGAATTTCACAAAATTCGGTAGAGTCGTTTGTAGGTTACTCTGGTTCTGGTATGCTTCGGAAAAAATAGCCTGCCTATTTTGCGAAATAACCAGCAAAAATCGTCAAAATCTAAAGTAGAAACTACGCATGCTTAAATATATCCATTAAATGCTTGTTTTATGCAATTTTTAATGAAGAAACGAATAACCAATCCCATTGCACTAGGACTAGCCGTTCTCGAGATATTTTAGTTTTTTTTCGTATTTTCTCTACGCCACCTTTGAAAATAAGTCTAGTTACCAAACGAGAACCAAAATTGAATTAAAAGTGAATTTAATTTAATTAAAATAAAGTGAACGTGGATATAAATCTGCAGGGAAAGTCATGTGCTGCCCACATCAGATTTTTCTTTTTCAATCTCCGACTTTGTGGAGATGGAATACTTTTTTTTATTCGTATAACTAAAAGCTATCCAAATAGCTGCCGTCAACCTTGTGACCTGTCGGACTTTAAATAAAGTAAAATAACATTTAGATTTGAAATGACAGAATTGGTGCCAATATAATATAAGTGGCAAAATAAAATCAAAATTTATTTGAATTTCAAAATATGTTTTCTTGGTAATATTATCATGTGCTGAAAAGTGAATTAGAATGAAACTTTCTGCTGACAAATTTACGTCCTCTTTATATTTATTGCAAATACTTAAAATTTGGATCTATCGTGTTAAATCGAAACAACTTGTGTAAAAAGAGAATGAAATTATTATTTTAATTCGTATTAAATCAAAATCGTGTAAAAAAAGTTCGTGCAAAAACAGAATTGGGTGTACATGCTATTTCTTAACCCCAAGAAAACTCAGAGTGAAAATAATGGGAGTGGACAAATTTGGGCGTGGCCATATACACATTTTATACATATCCAAGCTATTCACAAATAAATCTTGTAGATATTTCTAATTAATACATATTATAACGGAAAGAAAATTATCAGGATTTTCCATTCGTTTAAAATCTTATTGGCACCTACTTTACCCCTGTTTAAGCTCCTATACAAAATGAAATTCACCAGTCCTACTTACAATTTATTAAAGAAGATATACACATACACTGTATATGTATATCTCCAGTGTATATGTACATACACTGCTCTTCAAAAGCTAAGCACGGAAGTAGAAATATAGGACAAAATTCAAAAAATTCTTCGTCGATCAATTCTAAATTTCACAGAAAAATTTACTTGGTTGTTTAGTTATACAAGCTTCAATGAGATAAACAATTACTTACTACAGGGATTATATTAAACCCTAAATTGCTACAACAGAATGATACATCGAAAGGTTGAGGGGCCAATTGAAGGAATATGGCCCCCTGGTATCCTGCTACAGATTTAGCATTGATAATTTATACTCGAAATCAAATGAGCCTGGGAGGGGGGGGGGCAAATTACCTTCACCCTCTGCGGCAACCTGGGAGTTTATGCTGACTACAAGGGAAGGAGGTAAAGCGTGATATCCGCCACCCAGCGAGACCACGACCCGGAGAGCAAGGGTCGGCGGAACCATTCACCGGGCAGGGCGTAGGCCTGCTAAGATTCGACCCCAGTCACCGACGGGTCTGGTACCAGATCACAAAAGACCTACTCATCTCTGCCAGCTGGAAGCGCCTACTTCAAGACCAAAAGCACGTTAGCACCCGGCCCATTCACAGATTGATATACCCCCACACGAAAGGAGGATCCGAGCTATGAGGAAGCTAAATTCCGTTCACCGCCATCTTGTTGCGAGCCCCCTGTGGGTGTAGCCTGGGAGACAAAAGGAAAGAAGTTTCTCAAGAAATACAACAGGAAAAACTAGCTACTTATTCTGTCATTAATTACAGACAGGTTTACAGAGTTAAGCCTATCTCGCCATTTGGGTTGAGGTGGTTTAGCTGCACTGGGTTGTTGGCTAGGAGTTTCCGGAATCGGTACTGTTCTGGAACTTAGGTCTGGGCCTTAGAAAAGCCTGGTTACTCTTTCTTCAGATGATCCGCATGGATAAATCCTGTCTTTCGTTCCACTTGTTTGGCGAAGTTACTGCATCCTTGGTGTATGTGGCCTCGAAACCAGTTGATCTTATTGCCTCTCACTTACCGATCCATTACGTTATCCCCTTCATTGCAATTTATGTCGAGTTATTTGTCCCTATCCTGATAGGCTTTCATCTTTCGCTGCTTTTCAATCAGCCTACCATTTAATCTAGGGAATAACAATGTTAGTTGGTCAGGGGGTGTATGAACACCTCACCAGGATTTTGTTCAATAACTGCATTAAATGTGTTCTTGTATGAAAATAGAAGATTGTAAATTTTGTATAACACAATTTAAATTGACCCGTTCGATTGATATCTTCAAAGACATATTTGGACAAGATCGTATTCACAGTTTAAAAACAACGTTAGGCCAAACTTTTCAAGCATAGATGTGAAGATGGTATACGCTTGTGTGTTACTCTATTTTTACCAAAATTGTTTCAAAATTGCTTCAAAATTGTCACTCGTCAAAGGGGGGGGGGTTCTATTGTGGGAGACTAATACTTCTGGTAACCCATATTCTGAACATAAATAAGGTTCTTAGTTTTTCGATCGTCTTCAAGGAAATTTTTTGCTTTATTGCAAATACATTTATTTACCTTGAAAATGTATACACTGCACATACTGAATAATTTTCTTCTGCAACGGTTATCATCCGATTACTAGTATCTTTCGCGAATTCGACATGAATTCTATGTTTGGGATATCTAGCTTGCGGCCTCTGCCCCAGCAGAACTTTTGGGACTGGATTCTGCCAGTTTTGATAGATATCACATGCACTAAAATACATTTCGATATTTTCACAAATGTTTGGCCACCACATATGTGATCGAAATAGCATTTTTACTTTCATTATCCCCGTATCTTATTATCCCTTATTATCGCGTGGAGAAACTTTAGCACTGTATCCCCAATCGTTGTAGGTATATTCATCCTAGTTCCCCAAACAGAACATCAATTTCCTGACCCCCAGTTCGTTTCATCTGTCTTTGAAAGGAACTCAATTTTCTTACTTTGTTTGGCGATTAGTATAATGTGAATTGCATACTAAAAGAAAAGACTTGATCTCTTAATCTTTTGCATTATCGGTTGCAACCTTGACTGCTGTTACGTGTGTATCACTTTTCTACTCGAAGAATGATAAATATTTATAAAAATCATTACACTCTGAAGAGTGTATTACAGGTCAGTGTGTTCCGTATTTGGAACTGGAAATCAGGACAAGACTCGCATTTGCGATTTCCTTCCCTCTTTTCTACTATATTTCATAATTATATGCAGATACAATTATGGCCCATCGCTGAAATCTCGCAATCGCGACAAGTGGAATACCTTTCTTTACCCTTAATATTGCAGTTAAGGGTGTGTAATCCGTACGAAGAATCAATTTCTTCCGTATTTGTGAAACTTTTAAACCCCGTATAATATAGTAAGTGCCTATTTTTCCACTTGAGAATATTTCTTTTCTGTACAACTTAAAACTTTGGATGCGTAACTACTTAGCCGATATTCATTTTTTTCTTAGCCGATATTCATTTTTTTTAACCGATATTCGTGGAGAAATCGGAGCTCTTTTACGTCCAAACGAGGCATAACATATTAAAACTAAGGGTTTCGAAGAATCATGATGAATGGTGGGACAGCCCAGTGGTTAGCGCGAGAAGCTTGTGCCCGGACAATTCGAGTTCTATTCCCTGCTCTGCCCAAACTGTCCCTGTGTTCACGCGGAGTACGAACACGTGAAATATATGGTTCCGTAAGTCCTTCCGAGAGGTTGGTGATAGAGGAATGGGGAACGGTTCTTGTGGATGCCACAACCCCTGGGTTCCGGTCTAAATTATGTGGTACTTCCTGACCGTCTATCTCCGGGTTCGTAGGATGGTCTAGTTCTAAGAAGAAGAATCGTGATGAACCTTTACAAAATCTGAAGATATCCATTTTTGAAATTTCAATTCCAGGGCACATTTTTCAATCATAATTTCAATCATCTGAATCATAAAATGTTGAAATATATGGAGAAAAGTTGGGGACAATTTTCCTGTAGAAATTTAATAATCCTACATAGGATTATAGTTGTACGACAGGTTGGAGTTCTGGAGCATTTATGATCGTTTAAAAGTTTATCCGTTGTCGCGATTCTATTTTCTGAGACTTTATATCCCAAGTAAGTTAATTCTGAACATAAAAATTTACACTTCTCAAAATTTACTTTGATTCTCATTTCCTCAAATGGCTTGAACACGGTGTGCATGAACTGTATTCCAAATTTTTAGAATTACTAACCAAAATTATATCATCTATATAACACATTGGGTTTGGAATGCCTATTAAAATGTCATCCACAGTTTCTTGAAAAGAAAATGGCGTTGACTTAATCCCGTTTGGGAGTCTAATGTACGTCAACAGCAGCCACCGCTGTAAATCGTGTATACTTATACTCGTGTATAATCTGGGCTGTGCGAAGACAGATGGCTCTTGCAACTTTCTTCAACATAAGTTCTTACAATGGTAACCTTGAATTTGAAACTTTGAAGCTGAGCGACATGCTTCTGGGCGGATATTTCGACATTTGAATATTCTATTGGAAGCCAACAGCGAGCTTCGTTCGTTCTCGTTATCTCGCTATCTGTCTAGCTATCAGTAAGATTCCCATGCTCTCGCTTTCTAAATATTCCCATGCTCTCGCTTTCTAAATATTCCCATGCTCTCGCTTTCTAAATATTCCCATGCTCTCGCTTTCTAAATATTCCCATGTTCTCGCTATCTATTCTCGCGCTCTCCTATCTCGCTATCTATTCTCGCGCTCTCATATCTCGCTATTCTTTGCATTTAATGCTTATCTTTTGTTTGAAAAGAATGACGGCTGTATTCTCTGCAAAAACCCAAATAAATGAAAATACCCGATTATTTCCCGTGTTAATATCAAATATTCTAAATTAAAATGTGCTAAATATTCGTCGATTCCGGTTTAATGATGAATATTCTGTTTAACGTATGTATAATTTGATAATAATGCACTAGGTATTTTCATTCTGTTTCTATAGAGTAACATATTTTTCACTGTTGAATAAAAAATATAATTGGAATTTATTTTTATCATTATACGCAAGATTATATATATATATATATATATATATATGAAAAAATGAAATTGAAAATGGAATAATACAATTAGAAGTTGTGTGTTTACGGGGTTGTAGAGTGGTCAAGGGGGATTGCGACCCCTTTTCCTGGTTTAAGCATGCTTTTAATCCCAGGAAACACTCCCAGAAACCACTACACGCCCGAAACAACAATCAACAGTATGCCAGGGGAAAAATGGAATCCCGAAATGAAGGCCTTAAAGTCACAAGAACATATAAAAGCATATAAAATGAAACAAGTATGATTAAAATATATATTCTAACCATGTATAAAGTTTAAAAAGGATGTTCGTAGATGCGCTACGTCGTTAGAAGTCCATAGACGAAACCCATCATAAATACCAGATGTAAAGATACTTTAAGTCACAAGAAGATCTTAAAGTCACTAGAACATATAAAAGCATATAAAATGAAACAAGTATGAATAAAAATATTCTAACCAAGGTAAAGTTTAAAAAGGATGTTTGTAGATGCGCTACGGCGTTAGAAGTCCATAGAAGAAACCCATTATAAATTCCAGATGTATAGATACTTCAATTGCACGATTTTAATTGCACAATCAATTACTTTACACATTGGAATACTAATATGAGTATAACTATACAACGTAATGTGATCATTAATCATTTTGCAAGATACAGACGTTTAAATTCAACTGATAAACAGATTGATATTTGCATACGACGTCTAATTATGGAAGCCTTAAAACATTCATACCCACCTCGTTTCATAAGACATTATTATATAGCATATTGTAAAAAGTACCGTAAGGAAATATATGCTAGTTTTGATTATTTGCTACAACTCAACTCTATCTGTTTGGAATCAGATACTCTGTAACCACGAGCTTATCTATCTCTACATCTGAATTTATCGTGTTTTTCTTCTATGGACTTCTAACGACGTAGCGCATCTAAAACCCCCCTTTATTCACGGTTAGAATACATTTTTATTCTTACTTGTTTCATTTTAAATGTTTTTATATGTTATTGTGACTTTAAGATCTTCTTGTGACTTGAAGTATCTATACATCTGGATTTTATCATGGCTTTCTTCTATGGACTTCTAACGACGCATCTACGAACATCCTTATTAAAAATTTATACATGGTTAGCATATATTTTTATTCATACTTGTTTCATTTCATATGCTTTTATATGTTCTTGTGACTTTAAGATCTTCTTGTGACTTGAAGAGTCTCTACATCTGGAATTTATAATGGGTTTCTTCTATGGACTTCTAACGCCGTAGGCGCATCTACGAACATCCATTTTAAACTTTACCCTTGGTTAGAATATTTTTATTCATAATTGTTTCATTTTATATGCTTTTATATGTTCTTGTGGCTTTAAGGTCTTCATTTCGGGATTCCGTTTTTCCCCTGGCATACTGTTGATTGTTGTTTCGGGCGTGTAGTGGTTTCTGGGAGTGTTTCCTGGTATTAAAAGCATGCTTAAACCAGGAAAATTGGTTGCAATCCACCTTGATCTCTCTACAACCCCGTAAACACACAACTTCTAATTGTATTATTCCATTTTCAATTTCATTTTTTCATATTGTACTTTGAGGCTTAGATAGTGCAGAAAATGCGCCTTACTATTCCTTGGATTTTATATTATATTTCATTTGGATTGTACTTGAGGAATATATATATATATATATATATATATATATATATATATATATATATATATATATATAATGCATATATATATATATATATATATATATGTAGTTAAAATACACACGTTAAATTTAAGAACTGAAATTAGGTTATGTTTTATGTTTATCTACATTCCTAATCTGTAAAATGATTTTAAAGTTTAAATTTAACTTGATATTATTGAAAAATATGTTAGACCCATGTTAAAGAACGTTCGTCATAAAATATATCAGGTTGAACCTTGTCTATGTCGTTAAAATGTCTATAATGATATTTTTACAGCTCTATAGAATATCGTTTTACAGGTTTCACTGCATATTTTCAGGACTCGAATAGTTTTTTTTTCAAAAGCAAAGAGTTGGTGATTGGTTCGTTTCCCATACTTACAGCATAAAAATTCCACCGTACATCTGGAAAACTTTGTTCCATCCCGCAGGGGTAAAAAAAAGTCATAGAAATCTGATACAACTAAATATTAGAGGTCGGCGGACTGATACTGTTGCCCCATATTGTATGTTTTGTTGCGCACAATATTGAAGTAATATTTGTTCTGAAATAAAATCATTAAATAAAGTAAAACGTTCCTCCTTTCTTCCGAATTTAGTTTTACTTATACGGGGTTGAAAAATTTTCTATTACCCGGATACCAGAAAGAATATTCGAACTTATATTTTAAATAATATACAGTATTTACGCATGTAAAGCGAAGTCTACATTGAGGACTCTAGAATTTTCATTCATTCAAATAACTTCACAGTGCTCTAAATTCTCATAGCATATACCTTACATGATAAAACCACAGTACTATTGAGGTGAGGGAAAGTGAACCTTGGAATTTTCTACTTTAAAGTAATAATTATGTCTTTGGATTGACTTAAATTATCATTCTTAAATTGTCCGTAAATCAGTATAGCCGTACATCATCGCTGCCACATTCAGTAATGATATATTCAGACATGATGTAGCAGTCTACTTGATAGTGATAGTGATGGTGAAAATGTCACTTAAGAAAGACATTTTTTAAAATGTTGTGCTCCAAATATGATGGCAAACAACGACTTTCAAACTGCGATAGCGTTCAATACTTAAGAGTGTGTTTCAGTGCCTACAACAAAAGGCAATAAAGGTTCAACATGTGTTTCAATGACCAAAGATAACAGCAGAGGGTATGTGCCAATTAACATTCATTTAGGTCATCAAGATTTTAGGCAAATAGATTCCTGGTCTCACACATCCAGGACCTCCTCTTTAAATATATATAATTAACATAAGCTAATCATAATTGTATATGTGTAATAAATAATGTTTATTTTAAAGTTTAAAATGGTGGAAGGCAATTGTGTAGTAAGTTAATATAATTTTATTTTAAGAATTCGCACAAAGAATAAATGGTGGGTTACAATGCGGTAACAATGCAATGTACGGATTTACTGGCAATTTAAATATGGTAATTTGAGTCAACCCAAAGATAAAAGTATTATTTATAAAGGAGAAAACTCCGAGGTTCGTTTTAATACACCACAGCTATACAAATTAAAAAATCTGATGTGGGCAGGACATGACTTTCCTTATATAATGCAATGAATTGACAACTTTTACAGCAAAAAAATAGCTTATTCTTATAGTAGATACTTATATTATTTTCAAGATATTGAATTTTCGTCAATGAGTCGTCATTTTCATTGATTTAACGTCATTTTTATCCATTTGGCAAGGTTTTCGTTAATTTGGCAACATTTAAAAAAGTTGGCGACATTCCGCCAAATCCGTCGCCAAAATCTCGCCAAACGTTATGGAAGGAGAAATAAGTTATTTTTATAGCAGATGAATGACTATTGGAGTTCAAATACAAAAGTATTACTCAAAGTATCTTTTCTCATGAATGGAACAAGCTAGATTCACAGAAATGATATCACTCAATTTATCGCATGATATTACATATGAAAAGTGAACATGTTTCTCGACAGTTAATATATTTTTTTAATTTATGAGATTTTTTGATACATTTATTTGAAAAATGTTCAATATCTCGAGAACGGTTCATGCTAGCGTTCTAAAGTTTATGTCAATCGTTTTCTAAGGAAAATTTACATAAGAAATGTCTCTCTACGTAACTATATTAAAGGTTTTGATATTTTGAAGATTTTTTCAAAATTGTACTCGAAAATTTAAAGGGGTTCTGAACATTCGATTGTGTTTAAAAATAATAGGCTTCCAGTATTCACGGATTGTGATTTGTGTACCAAATTTCATTTGAATCGCTCCATTCATTCGTGAGATATCGTCTCCACAGACTCACTGACACACACACACCCACACACACACACACACACACATAGACGTCACCTCAAAAATGTTTGATTCGTGATCAGTGATGCTTGAAACGTGCTCTCCCGTCGAAAACTCGAATTCGAATTTTCGACCCCGTCACAATACTTTCCGTATACATTATGTATATAAGGAAAGTAATAAGGGAAAAACTATAATTATAACTCTGAAAACATGCAAATCTTTCAAAACCGATGCCTTTCAATTGAATCATACTTTCTTATGCAAATTCCATATGAAATAAATTAAGATAGAATATATTCAAATATGCTTCACATACTTCGTGATATCCATGAGAATTTTCTTTTTTTTTTTTCTTGAATGCAGAAATGAAATCACCTGAATGATTTCTACTCTTATGACGTGATATGAAAACATTGGCAGCCAAAAGGACATTGCATTTTATTTATTTCCAGTCGAATTTCAGGGATCCTGGTATTATACAGAATCTTTAAGCAGCCAAATTACTTTGTGAAGAATTATGAGTGTATACGTTAGATCTAAATTGACCATTTCCCATAGGATAAGAGTGCTTTTACCGAACCTAGCGGATAATTTTAAAAGTTACGAGTACGAGCACCGCAACAAAGTAAGATGGAAGAAAATTCTCAAAGTCTTAGAGGATTACTTAAACAATGGGAATTAATATGAAGAACCCACCACACGGTTTATATGGAGGGCAATATGCAATACATATTTGCCAAAAAGTCATATCATCAGGGACTCTAACACGGTGACACCTCTCATGCATGTCAAAGTGTGCGGTCAAATTCCTTCTCGAATTAAAATGTGTATTCTGCTTCTTCGACCCAGACAGTCCAACCTGCACGAAAGTGTAAGGTATATGTTTCGACAGCCGGGAAGTACTACCCAATTTAGACCGAAACCCAGTGGGGGTGTATCATCAGGGACAAGTACCCTCATTCCCCTACCACCAACTTCTCGGAAGGACTTACGGACCCACATATTTAACGTTCCCGTACTTAGAGTGAACACGGGGGCAGTTTGGACAGAGCCGATTTCGGATCGTCCGAGAGAATCGAACTCTGGTCTTCTGAATGCATTCCCCTTGCGCTAACCACTGGGCTGTCCCACTCCTTAAATGTGCATTCTTCCTGACGGTGAGCATTTTGAACGGGATGTACGTTGGATTCCTGTGATTGTAAGTGTTCTTTTTTTATTTTAGCATTTCCGAACAGAACAGCTATTCACTAATAACTATACTGTGTAAAATAAACGCCTTCTGTAATAGTTTTATTGTCAATTTCTACTCATTAGCCAAAGTTTTAGAACTTTGTAGTTGGCTTTTTTTCATCTATCTAATAATGTTACCAAGTTTGTTATACAAACGTTTTAAATTATCACTTTTATTCAATCGGGCATAGTCACTATCAAAGATGTTGAACGGAAATACAGACAAAAAGAGATAATGTGTGGCTAATAAACAAGATTCAGATCTTTATGAGGCTAAAAATCCCCAACATATGCATTAAAACATTCAATATACATTAAAACATTCAGAATATGCACATAAATATGAATTTAGTCACCACTGATTACAGAAGGGGTTAAAGGCCCAGACCATACAGCCAACCCAGGGGTTTACGGCAATTGAGCGTATGGCCGGTGATTACAGAAGGGGTGTAAGAATAATCTGTTACTGCTGCTGCTAAGCCCTTTGACCTAGAAAATACTAGGTTAAGTCCAAAAGATCAACGAGAGGGAGTAGCCAAGGACGAATAACAGATACATGTAGGAAAAACTGTGTCTCCTCATTCAAACCTCATATCCTTAGTATAACCGCTCCTTAAGAATAATTTTTTTAAGGAAATGTCTTGTGGAATTCTGGTCTAAACACTATGGAATATGATTGTATGAGACAGCCGACTGGAGACTCACACTTATGATATTGGTGTTCAGATTTCATCAGCAATAAAAATTACATCAACCAGCAAACATTGAAACAACAATCGTATATCAAGTGACATCGTGCACTTTGGATATACTTTGCGAGTTTTAGAACTGAGCAAGGTACTAAGTAATTATTTTCTCATTTTATTAATTCATGCTTCAAAATACGATGAAGTTTATTAAATATTTAATAATTACTAGCCGTATACCCGTTTAAAATCAACGGTCTCGCAATAAGGAGAAAATATTGGAAAACTAAATTTTCGCACTTCTTCCTCTGTTTGTATTGTGTTTTTTATCAGATGATTGGCCCATATACCAAATATCAAGCCTCTATCACATTTAAAAGGAAGCGTGCCTCATTTATTCAGAAAATCGAACATATTAGTGTGCGCACCCCTTAAAGTAGCAAATATTGGAAATCTGAAATTTCACTCTTTCTTCCTTTCAAACTATCTAGCCTTACACCAAATTTGATATCTCTATCTCATTTCGAAGCATGGTTTTTTATCAATTCTCTTTTTGAACGTTTCGAACGAATAGATAGAGAGACATCGGCACCCCCTACAATAGCAAATGTTGGAAGACTAAAATTGCACACTTTCTTCCTTTCCAACTTTTTACCCGTACACCAAATTTGAAGTCTCTATCTCATCGTGAAGCATGCTTTTCTAGCATTTCATCTTTCGAATGCTTTTGTGTGGAGTACCCACCCCTTTAATTATACATTTTTAACAACTCTATTCTTTTTGTGATTTCTATGAGATGTTTCGCCCATATACCAAATATAAAGCCTCTATCACGTTTTTAAAGGAGCGTTTCTCCTTTATTCCGAAAATCGAACATTTTGGTGTGCGGCACCCCCTAAAGTAGAAAATATTGGTAAACTGAAATTGTACACTTTCGCCCTTTCAAACTATCTATCCTTACACCAAATCTGATATCTCTATCTCATTCCAAAGCATGGTTTTCTTTATCAATTGACTTTTCGAACGTTTTACTCTGGAGCACCCCCTTAAACAAACATTTTTGAAAAACTGTATTCGTCTTGGGCGCTTTCGTCAAATTATTAGCCCATATACCAAATTTTAAGCCTCTATCAAATTTTAAAGGCGTATTTTGTCATTTATTCGGTAAATCGAACGTTTTGGTGTGCGACACCCCCTTAAGTAGAAAATATTGGAAATCTGAAATTGCATACTTTCTTCCTTTCGAACGATTTACCCATACACCGAATTTGAAGTCTCTATCTCATCGCAAAGCATGCTTTCCTATCATTTCACTTTTCGAACGTTTTGGTGTGCGGCACCCCCTTAAGTAGAAAATATTGGAAATCTGAAATTCCACACTTTATTTGTTTCATACGGTTTACCCATACTCCAAACTTGAAGTCTCAATCTCATCGCAAAGCATGCTCTCCTATCATATCATTTTTCGAACGTTTTGGTGTGCTGCGCCCCCCCTTAAGGATAAAATATTGGAAATCTGAAATTGCACACTTTTTTCCTTTCGAGTGATTTACCCATATACCAAATTTGAAGTCTCTATCTCATCGCAAAGCATGCTTTCCCGTCATTTCACTTTTCGAACGTTTTGGTGTGGGGCACCCCCTCTATAGAACGTTTTCGAAAAATTCGATTTTTCCAGGTGGTTTTATCGAACGACCGAGCCGTGTACCAAATTGCAAGTCTCTATCTATTCGGGAAGTGCCTAAAAAAAGCGTGACAGACAGACAGACGGACAGACAGACAGACAGACGGACACTTGGCAATTAGTATATACTAGCCGCATACCCGTTGAAAATCAATGGCCCCACATTAAGCAACCCCTGAATAATGTAAATTTTTTAATAATTCGCGTTTCTTATTTATTCGACAAATCGAACATTTAGTTTTGAGGCACCCCCAAAAGTTCAAAATATCGGAAAACTGAAATTGCACATGTTCTTCCTTTCGAACTATCTACCTGTAAACCAAATTTGAAGTCTGCATCTTATTCCGAAGCATGTTTTTTTTTATCAATTCACATTTCGAACGTTTTCCTCTGGAAAACCCCCTAAAACGAACATTTTTGAAAAATTATATTCGTTTTGGGTGTTTTCATCAAATGATTTGTCTATATTTAAAATTTTGAGCCTCTATCAAATTTTAAAGGGGCCGTTTCTCATTTATTCGAAAAATCGAGCATTTTTGTGTGCGACACCCCCTTAAGTAGGAAATATTGGAAATCTGAAATTACACACTTTCTTCCTTTCTAACGGTTTACCTATATACCAAATTTGAAGTCCCTATCTTATCGCAAAGCAAGCTTTCCTATCATTTCACTTTTCGAACGTTTTGGTGTGCGGCACCCCCTTGAGTAGAAAATATTGGAAATCTGAAAATGCACACTTTCTGCCTTTCGAACGATTTACCCATACACCAAATTTGAAGTATCTACCTCATCGCAAAGCATGCTGTCCTATCATTTCACTTTTCGAATGTTTTGGTGTGCTGCACCCCACCCCCCCCTTAAGTAGAAAATATTGGAAATCTGAAATTGCACACTTTCTTCCTTTCGAACGATTTACCCATACACCAAATTTGAAGTCTCTATCTCATCGCAAAGCATGCTTTCCCGTCATTTCACTTTTCGAACGTTTTGGTGTGGGGCACCCCCTCTATAGAACGTTTTCGAAAAATTCGATTTTTCCAGGGGTTTTTATCGAACGACCGAGACGTGTACCAAATAGCAAGTCTCTATCTATTCGGGAAGTGCCTAAAAAAAGCGTGACAGACAGACGGACAGACAGACAGACAGACCGACGGACACTTGGCAATTAGTATATACTAGCCGAATACCCGTTGAAAATCAACGTTCTCGCAATAAGCAACCCCTGAATATTGTAATTTTTTAATAATTCGCGTTTCACATTTATTCGGCAAATCGAATATTTTAGTGTGAAAGCCCCAGGCCGTCCGGCTCTTCCAGAGGACTTGGAGCAACAAAATGGACGACCGGGAATATTTTAGTGTGCAGAACCCCCTTAAGTAGAAAATATTGGAAATCTGAAATTCCACACGTTCTTTGTTTCAAACGATTTACCCATACACCAAACTTGAAGTCTCTATCTCATCGCAAATCATGCTCTCCTATCATTTCACTTTTCGAACGTTTTGGTGTGCTGCACCCCCCCTTAAGTAGAAAATATTGGAAATCTGAAATTGCACACTTTCTTCCTTTCGAGTGATTTACCCATATACCAAATTTGAAGTCTCTATCTCATCGCAAAGCATGCTTTCCCGTCATTTCACTTTTCGAACGTTTTGGTGTGGGGCACCCCCTCTATAGAACGTTTTCGAAAAATTCGATTTTTCCAGGGGGTTTTATCAAACGACCGAGCCGTGTACCAAATTGCAAGTCTCTATCTATTCGGGAAGTGCCTAAAAAAGGCGTGACAGACAGACGGACAGACAGACAGACGGACACTTGGCAATTAGTATATACTAGCCGAATACCCGTTGAAAATCAACGTTCTCGCAATAAGCAACCCCTGAATATTGTAATTTTTTAATAATTCGCGTTTCACATTTATTCGGCAAATCGAATATTTTAGTGTGCAGAACCCCCTTAAGTAGAAAATATTGGAAATCTGAAATTCCACACGTTCTTTGTTTCAAACGATTTACCCATACACCAAACTTGAAGTCTCTATCTCATCGCAAATCATGCTCTCCTATCATTTCACTTTTCGAACGTTTTGGTGTGCTGCACCCCCCCTTAAGTAGAAAATATTGGAAATCTGAAATTGCACACTTTCTTCCTTTCGAGTGATTTACTCATATACCAAATTTGAAGTCTCTATCTCATCGCAAAGCATGCTTTCCCGTCATTTCACTTTTCGAACGTTTTGGTGTGCGGCACCCCCTTAAGTAGAAAATATTGAAAATCTGAAATCCCACACTTTCTTTCTTTCTAACGATTTATCCATACACCAAATTTGAAGTCTCTATCTCATCGCAAAGCATGCTCTCCTATCATTTCACTTTTCGAACGTTTTGGTGTGCTTCACCCCCCCCCCCCCCTTAAGTAGAAAATATTGGAAATCTGAAATTGCACACTTTCTTCCTTTCGAGTGATTTACCCATATACCAAATTTGAAGTCTCTAACTCATCGCAAAGCATGCTTTCCCGTCATTTCACTTTTCGAACGTTTTGGTGTGGGGCACCCCCTCTATAGAACGTTTTCGAAAAATTCGATTTTTCCAGGGGGTTTTATCGAACGACCAAGCCGTGTACCAAATTGCAAGTCTCTATCTATTCTGGAAGTGCCTAAAAAGGCGTGACAGACGGACAGACGGACAGACGAACAGACAGACAGACGGACACTTGGCAATTAGTATATACTAGCCGAATACCAGTTGAAAATCAACGTTCTCGCAATAAGCAACCCCTGAATATTGTAATTTTTTAATAATTCGCGTTTCACATTTATTCGGCGAATCGAATATTTTAGTGTGCAGAACCCCCTTAAGTAGAAAATATTGGAAATCTGAAATTCCACACGTTCTTTGTTTCAAACGATTTACCCATACACCAAACTTGAAGTCTCTATCTCATCGCAAATCATGCTCTCCTATCATTTCACTTTTCGAACGTTTTGGTGTGCTGCACCCCCCCTTAAGTAGAAAATATTGGAAATCTGAAATTGCACACTTTCTTCCTTTCGAGTGATTTACCCATATACCAAATTTGAAGTCTCTATCTCATCGCAAAGCATGCTTTCCCGTCATTTCACTTTTCGAACGTTTTGGTGTGCGGCACCCCCTTAAGTAGAAAATATTGAAAATCTGAAATTCCACACTTTCTTTCTTTCTAACGATTTATCCATACACCAAATTTGAAGTCTCTATCTCATCGCAAAGCATGCTCTCCTATCATTTCACTTTTCGAACGTTTTGGTGTGCTTCACTCCCCCCCCCCCTTAAGTAGAAAATATTGGAAATCTGAAATTGCACACTTTCTTCCTTTCGAGTGATTTACCCATATACCAAATTTGAAGTCTCTATCTCATCGCAAAGCATGCTTTCCCGTCATTTCACTTTTCGAACGTTTTGGTGTGGGGCACCCCCTCTATAGAACGTTTTCGAAAAATTCGATTTTTCCAGGGGGTTTTATCGAACGACCAAGCCGTGTACCAAATTGCAAGTCTCTATCTATTCGGGAAGTGCCTAAAAAGGCGTGACAGACGGACAGACGGACAGACGAACAGACAGACAGACGGACACTTGGCAATTAGTATATACTAGCCGAATACCAGTTGAAAATCAACGTTCTCGCAATAAGCAACCCCTGAATATTGTAATTTTTTAATAATTCGCGTTTCACATTTATTCGGCGAATCGAATATTTTAGTGTGCAGAACCCCCTTAAGTAGAAAATATTGGAAATCTGAAATTCCACACGTTCTTTGTTTCAAACGATTTACCCATACACCAAACTTGAAGTCTCTATCTCATCGCAAATCATGCTCTCCTATCATTTCACTTTTCGAACGTTTTGGTGTGCTGCACCCCCCCTTAAGTAGAAAATATTGGAAATCTGAAATTGCACACTTTCTTCCTTTCGAGTGATTTACCCATATACCAAATTTGAAGTCTCTATCTCATCGCAAAGCATGCTTTCCCGTCATTTCACTTTTCGAACGTTTTGGTGTGCGGCACCCCCTTAAGTAGAAAATATTGAAAATCTGAAATTCCACACTTTCTTTCTTTCTAACGATTTATCCATACACCAAATTTGAAGTCTCTATCTCATCGCAAAGCATGCTCTCCTATCATTTCACTTTTCGAACGTTTTGGTGTGCTTCACTCCCCCCCCCCCTTAAGTAGAAAATATTGGAAATCTGAAATTGCACACTTTCTTCCTTTCGAGTGATTTACCCATATACCAAATTTGAAGTCTCTATCTCATCGCAAAGCATGCTTTCCCGTCATTTCACTTTTCGAACGTTTTGGTGTGGGGCACCCCCTCTATAGAACGTTTTCGAAAAATTCGATTTTTCCAGGGGGTTTTATCGAACGACCGAGCCGTGTACCAAATTGCAAGTCTCTATCTATTCGGGAAGTGCCTAAAAAAGGCGTGACAGACAGACGGACAGACAGACAGACGGACAGACACAGACAGACGGACACTTGGCAATTAGTATATATAATAATAGATAGATAGATACAAACTTGGGTATGAAACAAAAAAGTAGTGCACGCGGCATTACCAAAGCGCCAGTTGTGGGATACGATATCTGACTCAGAGAACCGAAATTCTGAAGAACATTTTCATGATATTTTTTTAAGTTTCGCAACCGAACACAAAGAAATAAATATATGATGGACATTTTTATAGAGTTCTCTGTTTTTAACACATTGCTGATCGGCTATTTAAAGCCAAAACTACTCCATGGAGCCGGCTACTTTTCCGCAGATGAATATAAAATGAAAACATCTAAAATAAACTTCAATAAACTTTATTTACACAGCACGCTTTGAAATGAAACTTACTACATACATATATTTAATAATTTTTTCGGGTATGGTATATAGAGTAAAGCATTTACCTACGTGTAGTGGTACATAACAAGTTTTACAAACATATCGAATTTCGCTGCACTTTCCTTTGGAAGAGCATACTCTAAATGCTCTAGTGGGATATTTTTTCCCGCTAGTAACTATTTTTTTTCTAAAATATGGTGACATGAAAACACGAGTATACTCGTGTTAATTATAACAGTGGTTTAAGACATTCTAAGTAAAATATATTCAAATATTTCAATATAAAGAAAACTTGAGCATCGTATATAAGCACAAGTCACACAATAATGCAGCATACAGCTGTTTCGAGGATACTCTGGATCCCCTTCGTCAGTGCAAGAAAACTAACAAATCCGAAGTCCTAAAGAGGAATGTGTCAAATGAAAGAAACAGAGGGTGGTTATACAAAGTATATTTTACTTACTCATTTAAGGATATTTCGAATCTACACAACTTTTTCATATACATTATATAAATTTATAATCAATTAAAATATACTTTGTGCGAAGGATAAGGACATTTTGAACAGCGTTTTTAAGCAAAAATCAAGTAATAATGTACCCTACAGCTGTTTCAAGGATACGCTTGATACCCTTCGTCAGTACCGGAGAAACAACAAACTCGAAGTCAAAGCAACGAAATGGGCACTAATAGAAGAAACAGAGGGTTTATATATCCATGTCGTGGATTAAGAGTCTACATGAGAGAGCCAATTAGAAAGCAGAACGAACGACAGTTCTGTTCTTCATATGTATACTATCTTCTGTAAGCAAAATATCAACACGACTTCATAAAATTAATGGCATAATCTTGTAAATCAATTAACGAAATTCAGTTTCTGAAATTTGCAAGAAGCAATTATCTTTTGAGTTAGATAGCGAAGTTTAATTACGCCAAAATTAACGAGGATATAAACTTGCGTTTTAATTTAGGGCAACCGACAGCTGATTGAGTTCAATTTAAGTTTAAAGTAGCGCAAAATTGATGATCGAAAGAAAGTGTTGCATATTCTGTAGAAGAACCTAATTTGCTTGGTATGTAGTCCTAAATCATATTGGTAATACGAAAGTACATGTAATCGAACAGTTAAGCGCATCGAATTTTAAAATGGTATGATGTACATAGAATTTGGAACGTAGAATTGTTTTCAATTAGCCGTAATTAATATGCACACAGAAATGTATCAGTAATATCGTCTGCAGTTTCCTTCAGTTAGACGCTAATTGCAGACATGGAGTTAGAAAGAAGGAGACACAGCTCCTATGGATGACACGCTTGAAAATGCCATAATGCTTTGAGAATTATATCTAAGTGTGGCTAGTGTTAGTAAAATAGCCGTTATTGTTAGTTGATTCAGCTGTAAAGCGTAATATTTAGCATATGCATTTTTGATTATTTTTACATTAAGGATTCACTAATGATGAGTATAATTAACCAGTATTTTATCATAGTTGTAGAATAGAGTACAGAATATATGGAAATAAAAATAAATCGAAAGGTAAAATAATTTTGAATGCGTAGGAATATTGTTTATTGTTCCAGTTCTGCTTTGCATTGCGCTAATAATTTGGTTTTACAAAATGGACAGTTTAAATAAATATTTTAGACCTTTCGCCATAGAAATTTCTTAATATTAAGTTTTAACTCCTTACTTTTAACTCCATGATTGCAAACTTATTTTTTATCAAATTAAGAGCATAGCGTTATCCCAAACAGAAAGATTTTTTTTCTATTTTGAATACATATTTTACCACCCATTATTTTAAAAGTATTGTTGAAAAGTCTTAGAAGAAATGTTTAAGCTCTATTACATGAAATTGCTGTTTTGAATGAAAACAAGTATGTTGAAACAGTTGAAAATTAAATCAATAAAACTCCGTATTGCGCTTTTAGCAAGGATACTTGAAATACTAATTTAAACAAAATTATAAAACCCATTAAATTTTCACGTGTAATTCCTGAAAATTTAAAAAAAATCCCTGATTTATTCTGTGGTCAGCTATGCTAGATTTGTATGTTCTCCAGAAAGTCCATAAAGCAGTGTTCCTTTTAGACCCATTGTATCTAATATTGATACTGCTTTCTACAAATCAGGGAAACACTTACTTTCTAGGTTGTATACATTACTTAATAATAATATTCATACTTGCCTAATTTATAAAGTAAATTCGTAAATTAAATTATCGTGTTTTAACAAACCTTTGATGTTAAGTCCTTATTTACCACTAATGTAATTAATGTCTTAACTAATGTAATTAATGTAACTGATGCAACTAATTACTGATGTTAAGACCCTGATGAGGGTGAATTGTGTTATTTCAGGAAAATTTTGTATAAATTCCATTTCGTTGAATTTGAAATTAATGATCTTGTTTCTCTTACGAATATTTGTTTATTGCAAAATGATTTTGAATTCGGCAGTATGTTCTGATGGCTTGACTATGGGTAATCCAATCGGTTCTATTCTCAGTGACATCTATATGCATTAATTTGAAGTTAAGCTTTTGAAATTATCCACATAAGATTTTCAGACGCGGTTACGGATAGAGTTTAGGTTATGACTGAAAAGGTTTTCACAACAAATTCTCAAGTTGATACGAAAATGGATACAAAGGATTTTTACTTCCTCATACTATGTAATATAGTACAGAGAAAGCATTATTTTCACGGAAATTTTCGAATTTGATATTTTGATGCAAATATATGTTTTAAAACCTCCTGAGCACGTTCTGACTGTTTTTGAAGTGATGCCCGTCTGTATGTCTGCGGCCGATTTCTTGTGTACACAATAGCAGCGACAGATATTAATATATTTTTACGAAACCTTATATCTGGGTTTGTTATCCAAAAATGTAGAACTAGATAGAATTTTTTTTTTAAATTCGAGCGAAAACTTCGATATTCATTCGGAATTTTATTTTTTCTTAACATGGGAGAATAAGACAACATTTGTTCTAATCGTGCATAAAAGAGTTTATTTATTACTGGATGACCACAAGTCTCAACAGTTCCAATCTTATGAAAAATAGCCGCGATATAATTATTTTTTCGTTCGTGATATCTTTAATCCCTTTAGGGGCAAGTTACCGCCCCCGAGGGTACATTGTAAAGTATGGTATCAATCGGAAAATGTCTTCCAACTATTAAAGTGAAGGGTAACACGCAATAGTTGAAAGCATTTGGATCCAAGATATCGATTTTTAAAATTTTTAAAAAAATTAATAGATTTAAATTTAATCGATTTTTAAAAACCACTCAGTACACTTGCCCTGTCGTGTTTTAATAATGCATATAATGTTCTACAAAATTATAGAAATCCTTCCAAACTTTAAATTTTGATGAAGTGATATTTTCTTATGCAAAGGCCATACGAAATAAAATATGGAATATAGATTCAAAGACATTTACTATTTTTTGCACATTTCATGACATGACAATCCTCCTTCCAACCCGAGGGAGATATGAAATCACCAGAAGGATTTTCTTCGCTCAGGATATTATATTGAAATATTGACAGTCAGAGCGGCATTGGATTTTATTTCTCGCTAAATATTGCTTTAAATATCTGGGATATTTCCTAACGTGTAATTTCAGGTGGTACTCAATTGAATCAAAACATCTACCGTTTTTTTTTTTTATAAAATATTATATATAATGATATCGTTGTTTTATCTTTTTTACGTTTCACAGAATTAATGTCACAGTTTGATGATAAAAACCACATATTTAAACTGGAGATTAAAGGCGCTTCGCGCCTGGTGCTCTGTCCTGTACGACACTCAACTTTCTTTACGCACATTGCGTTATATGTTTTGAGTTGACAGTCGTATTTCCAGAATACAAAAAATAGGTTTTTGAAGCTTTTTGGGTTGTACAACTCTTTTAATATATAGTTTTATGGCAGAACCCTGGAAGTACTTTGTGCTCTAAATTATGCGTTCGAATGTTACTATTTTTAACACTTTCCAACATAGTTAAAAAGTGTTTATGACTGGTCATTCTGTATGCCTGTCTGTCCATTAGCACGATAACTGCCTAAAATGGCTTTATCGAAATGAAATTGTATTATGTTGTTGAGACCGTCTGTGGGTTGTTTGAAAATGAAAATGAATAATATTACACAATTAGTTTCGGATTTATCCCGGGTTGAAAAAATTAAATACATTGAAACCTATGGTACTTAATTTTTCAAATATTTGTGAAAGTAAGTTAACATTTACAAATTACTTCGAAATTTCCAGAAATTATTCAAATTATCACATAAAATGTGTAAAAATATTCAGCAATATACGTTGGGTTGTTTTTTTAAAATTAAAATTAAAATAGTGATACCCCATTATTGTGGAGTCCAGTTGAGGTACTCTCGATCCCAGTTTAGGCCGGCTCCTCTGTGCATGGCTGCCAGTGAGACGCAAACCACTAATTGTCTGGCATACATCTGATCTGCATGTAGCCGTCTGTAAACAGTTTGCCAAGATACCGGTCTTCCAGCCGACGATGCATCCTGAGCGGTTGTGACCCTTGGACGTACACTTGCTGGTCTCCGCTACACTGTTCCTTCCCTTTGATGCCGATTCCACAGGCGGCAAACGAAAGAACGATTAACAATTGGTTTGGGCTGCTTCCGACTGTTACATCCGAGACGTCCTATTACCTTCCATCACCTGGCGCCACTCAGCTGAAGTCGTCTATTTATTTTTAAAAATCTGATGTGAGCAACACATGACTTTCCTTATATAATGTAATAATAAATTCACTACTTTTACAGTAAAAAAAAATAGGTTTTTCTTATAGTAGATACTAATATTCTTTTCAAGATATTGAATTTTCGACAATTAGTCGTCATTTTCATTGATTTAGCGTCATTTTTATCCATTTGACGAGATTTTCGTTAATTTGACAACATTTCAAAAAGTCGCTAAGTTGGCGACATTCCGCCAAATTCGTCGCCAAAATCCCGCCAAGCGTTATGAACTTAGAAATAAGTTATTCTTACAGCAGATAAATGACTATTGGCGTTCAAATACAAAAATATTACTCGAAGTATCTTTTTTTATGAATGGAACGAGCTAGATCCACGAGAATTGTGTCACCCAATTTATCGCATGGAATTACATATGAAAAATAAACATGTTTCTCAATAGGAAATATTTTTTTTTTTATTTTATATGACTTTTTGATAATTTTTTTGAAAAATGTACAATATCTCGAGAACGGGTCATGTTAGCGTTCTAAAATTTATGTCAATCGTTTTCTAATGAAAAATTACATAAGAAATGTCTATTTGCGTAACTTTATTAGTGGTTTTGATGTTTTGACGATTATTTCAAAATTTCATTCGAAAATTTAGGGGGGGGGGTTCTGAACATTCGATTGCGTATAAAAACAATTGGCTTCCGGTGTTTACGGATTGTGATTTTTGTACCAAATTTGGTTCGAATCGGCCCATTCGTTCGTCAGTTATCGTCCCCACAGACTCACTGACACACACACACACAGACATCACTTCAAAAATGTTTGATTCGTCATCAGGGATGCTTGAAACGTGCTCTCCCGTCGAAAACTCGAATTCGAATTTTTTACCCCGTCACAATACTTTCCTTATACATTATGTATATAAGGAAAGTAAAAATTTGGCTATTTCGATTTTCCTACTGGAATCCGTAAGGCGGAGATTTGAGCTGTGCACAAAACAGGTTGTTTTTATACTTAATACGTTTCCTTGTCAAAAAATGTTGGTATGTAAAATGTTTTTCGCCTGCATGCGCCTGACATGTGCGCATATTTTGTCGCTACATCCGTTGTTTCTTTTTTCGAATATGCTAATTACTCCGTTTGTTGCTTAACTTTTGGACATGAATTAACGTAGAAAGTCGAGTCTCCGCAGTGACGGATTTCGGTTCTGTGATTGGAGGGGGGGGGGGGGGCTCACCCCCCTACCTCGCGAAGTGAGCTTCGAAGGTTGGTGAGCATCAACGAGCATGTGCGATGCTCCGTCATTAAACAAAACAAAGCGTTCTAAATAAATTTGTAAATCTTAATTTTTTAGAGTTCTAGTTTTCTTGTCTTGACAGGATTAAATGCTAACATGTATATAATTTCAAAATAAAAATATTCCAATACCAGAATTGATTAATTGCAGTGTGTGTCGTTAAACGAGTAAATCATTTTAAACAGATATCTATTTTAATTTAGAGAATCGAATAATTACAGATTCAGAAGGAAAAGCAATCGTGGAACAAAAAGCGATTATTGATTTTAACGGAGAAAACTCCATTATCTAAAAACAAAGTTTTCATCGATTTTTCATTAAATTATTCACGAGGGGAAACCTAAATAATGCTTTAAAGTATTTTTCTTTTCTATTTACGAAAAAATAGTTTTGGAAATTATGTGTACACGCTTGGAGGAAAAAAAAATATATAAAATATTTGTTCGTTTCTTTTGTGAATTTTTTAGTGTGCTTTTCGTTTTCAAAACTCATTGTATGGTAAATGAATTAAAATCCAATACAGCCAATAGATGACTTTCGCTACAGATCTAAATTTGTCTTTTTTTTTTTCACTTTCCCTGTTTTAGGGATAATTTTTGCAAAATTAATAATAATTTGAAGGTTAGGTTATTCAAGATGTCGTAACATGTTTAACGACATGTTTAATGACATCATAAACAAACCTAAATTTTTATTTTTTTGTTTTTGTTTTCCATTTTCCATATTTTGGGGATAATTTTTGTAAAAATAATAATAATTTGAAGATTAGGGTATTAAAGATGTCGTGACATGTTTAACGACATCATAAACATACTTAAATTTGCCTTTTTTTGTGTCACTTTCCCTATTTTGGGGTTAATTTTTGTAAAAATAATAATAATTTGAAAGTTGGGGTATTAAAAGTGTCGTAACATGTTTGAATTACTGATTTGTAGTGCCCTGTGATTAAGAACAACAAACACAACAACCCACATTCCAATTTTCTAGATGTTTACATCTGTTACCTAAAAACTGCTGGCAGGAAGAAAGTTCACTTTTGGAGTCTGAAATAAAAACAATTATTCTCCATAAAATAATATTTATTTCAAACATCTTCAAAATTGTTATTGATGACTGTAATTACAAAATTATAAAAAATACAAATTTGCAGCATTTATTAAAGAGGTTTTGGGATTTGGGAGAGGGTGATGTAATGACGCTGATATAAAATTAATTACCCTGTTATCATTATAGATGTTAAATCTTTATCGTCATCAATAAAATATATTTTACCAACATAGTACTTTTAATTGAGGAATTGAGACATGGGCATTTTGGTTGGGTTTGGATAGGTTCTATTTGGTTCATTAGGCATTTGGTCGATAGGCATTTGGTTCGTTTCGGTTTGCTTCTATCTATCCCCTTAATGGTAAGGCGGTAGATAGTAGTTCGGTTTGGATAGTGCAAAAAAAAAAATGCATTTTTATCTATACTCTATAACAAAAAAATCGACGCACCAAGAAGGAGTTGTCCGATTGTAATGAAATTTCGTATTCAAAGACATTTTGAGCGAACATGCAAATGAATAAAATTTGGTGTCCAATGAATAAATAGTGGGAGCTCCAGCGCATCGGAACTGCGCATTCAGCAGGTTTATATCTGCAGGTAGGTATGGTCTGGGGTGCCATCTCCTTTGATAGCCGGACCCTTTGGTAGTCATTTCTGGCATTCTGACAGCACAGCGGTACGTAGACAACATTCTACGACCAGTTTTGTTACCATTCCTTTTGCGACACACTGGACTTACTTTTCAACAAGATAATGTCCGGCCGCACACGGCACGTGTTGCTATGAATTTTCTTCAAGCTTGCCCAACACTTCCTTGGCCAGCTAGGTCCCATGAACTCTCTCCAATAGAGCACAATTAGGACGTTATGGGAAAGCGATTGCAACCATCCCGGAATGTTGACGATTTAGTTCGACAGTTGGAGACAACTTGGCAAGACCTTCTGCGGGACACCATCCGTAAATTTTATCAGTCTATGCCACGCCGGGTGACATCTTGCATCCAGGCCAGAGGTGGACTAACGCCTTATTGACTTCCTCCCTTTGTATACGGTCAAACTCTAAATCATTAAATTGTTCTGAAATTTTAATCGTTTCTTTTTCTATGTATGTTTTTCACATACACCAATTTTTATCGCAATCAGACAACTTATTCTTGGTGTGTCGATTTTTTTGTTATAGAGTGCATTAGGTTAGGGGTATGAGCTTCCAAAGTTACACCTTTCGTAACACTTCATTTTCCGCTACAGAAACCCCGAGAACAAAAGCTAGTCACATAAAAAATGTTGCAAATTACTGTTCTGGATTCGAATGTCTAAGTGAACGATTCTTAACACAGCATTATAAGTGTTTTTCCTGATATATCCCGATAGCATAAGAAAGTATTTCCCCACTCCTACATTAAATATTCTTCAATAGTGGAATATAAAACATTTATCCTCGTCAAATTTCGAATGATTTCTTAATGACATACCTATTTTCAGAATTCCACATGCATTTCATACGGATGGAATAAAAATGGTGATGCAATGATATCTCAACGAGAACAATCTCCATGAAATAATAGGTAAGTCATATACAATCTCATCAGTTGATTTTTCTATACAACTTTCTTTTCAATTGTCAACTGCTTTAATTAGTGACGAAAATCATGGATTATAAATCTGGGCAACTTATTAATAACAGAAGTTGGTGATGAAGTTAAAGGGTCCTGAAAACACCTGAAGGCCCAGGCCACTCGACTGGCCCTAAGGCTTGCAGCAGTTTTATGAGTGGCCGGGAGAGAGATCAGCCTAAGCCGACCTCTACGACAGGGTCACAGCTCCGACATCTTTTATTAAAAACTAATAATTATACATTGGAGAGATATTGTTGTAAAAGCAGTTTACAGGCAGTTTTACAAGCACCTTGCGATGAAGATGAACAGGAAAAGCTGAATGGCAGATATAAGTGAAAATATATACATATATACATGGAATAAAATACTGCGTCAGGATGTATAAACAGAGAATATTGTACAAAATATACACCTGGAACAGCCGAAAAGTCATTGACCGAGGGAGGAAATAGGTAATGGGCACAAACTTGTCACTAAGCTTGATCAGAAATTTCACTCGCGATGACAACACAATTTTTTAGCATATTTGTCAAGATCTTATTTTTCCTAACACCCGAGAACCAAGTCGCGCGGAGGTGGCCGGGGGGGCGAGTTAAATGAAATTTTGAGATAAATGGGCAGGAGAAGACGTAATGATCAACATCCCCGTAAGAGTTACAGGGGCAGTTAGGAGATTTTTTGCGTTTGAAATAGTATAGGTAGTCTAAAAAGGGGCCGTGACCCGTTAAAAAGTATATAAGATATTTATTATAAATTTGGAAGTTGGGATTAACTTTAGGGAGGTAATTTAAAATCCTGGCGGGGTCATGGGTACGGGGAGAGATATAATTATTAAGGAAAGTTTGCCAGTTATTTAAGAGGAAGGATTTACAGTGGTTAATTAGGTAAGAGTAAGGGAAAGGAATTAGAAGAGGTGTGCCAGAAACGGTTGCCTGTTTGGCTGCTTGGTCTGCGACTTCGTTACCTTGGATGTTAGCGTGGGCTTTGACCCAAGAGAGGTTGATTAGCGGTTTTGAAGCGAGGGCTGAGGATTTAATTTTGGATAGGAGTTTAGTTTTATTATTGGGAGATTTTAAGGCCGAAATAGATGATAGGCTGTCCGAAAAAATATTGACTTTGGATTTGTTTTTAGCAGCCCAGAGAATGGCTTGATTGATGGCTTCAAGTTCTGCTTGAAAAACTGTGTTCCCCGTTCTCAGTTTGTAAGTGAATGACTCAATGAGCCGTTCACGCTCGAAGACGCAAACGGAGAGACCGACATTCTCGTCAAGTTTGGAGCCGTCAGTATAAATGTTTATGTGCGAGAACGAAGAGGGGTATGAGGAGGGAAGGTTAATAATCCGAAGGGGAGGAGGCATGGCGGAAGTAGCGCAAGACGTGTCAAACTGGTCAGCAGAAGGGAGGGAGGGATCTGGGAAGAAATTTATTTTTTGTTTCCAAAATTGGTATTTGTTGAAAAGGGTTTTGATAACTAGATGAATTGGTGGGATGCCAGTAAGTGAGTAAAGAGAGACGTTTGAAGTTGTCCGGTAGCCCGCAGAGATTTTGAGTAGAAAGATTCTCTGGAGTGAAAGAAGTTTTGAGATTTGGACCTGAGTTAGATTTTTGCCCCAGACCCCCGAACCGTAGACAATGATCTTTTCTATGACCACAAGGTACCAAATTTTAAGTAGGGATTTATTGACTCCCCAGTTGTTACCTGCGATTTGTGCAAAGGTTGAGGACAACTTAAAAGTCCGTAATTTCGTAGCGTTTGATATTTTAAAACTTCTATACCCATATCTGCAATTTATTAAAGTTGGATCGAGATAGTTTAGGCAAAGAATAATATTATCTTTTCTACCGAGTGTGTTTCAATGGCAATCGTGGACAATTTCGTACTCAAACATTTATCTGTAATTTATTTTTTATTGCACTTAATAATTTACACCAAAGACAGATACAATTTTCTCTACTGAGTGCGCTTCAATGGTAATCGTGAACAATTTCAGAACTCGAACACTTATCTGTATTTTTTTAAGTTTGCGCATAAAGAGAGACATAATTTTCTCTACTGACTGCACTTCAATGATAAACGTGGACAACTTTTGTACTCAAACCCTTATCTGCCATTTATTCAAATTTTCTCATAAAGAAGGATATAATTTTCTCTACTGAGTGAGCATTACAGATTACCGTAGACAGCTTCTGTACTCAAACCCTTATCTGAAATTTATTCAAGTTTACACATAAAGAGAGATATAGTTTTCTCTGAGTGCGCTTCACTGATTACCGTGGATAACTTTTGTACTCAAACCCTTATCTTTACTTTATCCAAGTTTGCAGATAAAGAGGGATATAATTTTCTCTACTAAGTGCGTTTCAATGATAACCGTGGACAAATTTTGTACTCAAACGCTTATCTGTAAGTTATTCAAGGTTGCGCATAAAGAGAGCTGTACTTTTCTCGACAGAGTGCGCTTCACAGATTACAGTGGACAACTTTTCTAATCAAACCCTTATCTGTAATTTAATCAAGTTTAATCATAAAAAAGGATATAGTTTTTTTCTACTGAGTGAGCTTCACTAATTACCGTGGACAACTTCTGTACACAAACACTTATCTGTAAGTTATTCAAGCGTGTACATAAAGAGGGCTATCATTTTCTCTATTGAGTACGCTTCACTGATTACCGTGGACAACTTTTGTATTCCAACACTCATCTGTAATTTATTCAAGTTTGCTGAAAAAGAGGGATATAATTTTCTCTACTAACTGCGCTTCAATGATAACCGTGGACAACTTTTGTACTCAAACCCTTATCTGTAAGTTATTCAAGGTTGCGCATAAAGAGAGCTATACTTTTCTCTACTGAGTGCGCTTCACAGATTACCGTGGACAACTTTTCTAATCAAACCCTTATCTGTAATTTAATCAAGTTTAAGCATAAAAAAGGATATAGTTTTTTTCTACTGAGTGAGCTTCACTAATTACCGTGGACAACTTATGTACTCAAACCCTTATCTGTAAGTTATTCAAGGTTGCGCATAAAGAGAGCTATACTTTTCTCTACTGAGTGCGCTTCACAGATTACCGTGGACAACTTTTGTAATCAAACCCTTATCTGTAATTTAATCAAGTTTAAGCATAAAGAGGGATATGGTTTTTTTCTACTGAGTGAGCTTCACTAATTACCGTGGACAACTTTTGTACTCGAACCCTTATCTGTAAGTTATTCAAGGTTGCGCATAAAGAGAGCTATACTTTTCTCTACTGAGTGCGCTTCACAGATTACTGTGGACAACGTTTGTAATCAAACCCTTATCTGTAATTTAATCAAGTTTACACATAAAGAGAGATATAGTTTTCTCTGAGTGCGCTTCACTGATTACCGTGGATAACTTTGGTACTCAAACCCTTATCTTTACTTTATTCAAATTTGCATATAAAGAGGGATATAATTTTCTCTACTAAGTGCGATTCAATGATAACCGTGGACAAATTTTGTACTCAAACGCTTATATGTAAGTTATTCAAGGTTGCGCATAAAGAGAGCTGTACTTTTCTCGACAGAGTGCGCTTCACAGGTTACCGTGGACAACTTTTCTAATCAAACCCTTATCTGTAATTTAATCAAGTTTAAGCATAAAAAAGGATATAGTTTTTTTCTACTGAGTGAGCTTCACTAATTACCGTGGATAACTTTTGTACACAAACACTTATCTGTAAGTTATTCAAGCGTGTACATAAAGAGGGCTATAATTTTCTCTATTGAGTGCGCTTCACTGATTACCGTGGACAAATTTTGTATTCCAACACTCATCTGTAATTTATTCAAGTTTGCTGATAAAGAGGGATATAATTTTCTCTACTAAGTGCGCTTCAATGATAACCGTGGACAACTTTTGTACTCAAACCCTTATCTGTAATTTAATCAAGTTTACACATAAAGAGAGATATAGTTTTCTCTGAGTGCGCTTCACAGATTACCGTGGACAACTTTTGTAATCAAACCCTTATCTGTAATTTAATCAAGTTTAAGCATAAAAAAGGATATAGTTTTTTTCTACTGAGTGAGCTTCACTAATTACCGTGGACAACTTCTGTAAACAAACACTTATATGTAAATTATTCAAGCGTGTACATAAAGAGGGCTATAATTTTCTCTATTGGGTGCGCTTCACTGATTACCGTGGATAACTTTTGTACTCAAACCCTTATCTTTACTTTATTCAAATTTGCAGATAAAGAGGGATATAATTTTCTCTACTAAGTGCGATTCAATGATAACCGTGGACAAATTTTGTACTCAAACGCTTATATGTAAGTTATTCAAGGTTGCGCATAAAGAGAGCTGTACTTTTCTCGACAGAGTGCGCTTCACAGGTTACCGTGGACGACTTTTCTAATCAAACCCTTATCTGTAATTTAATCAAGTTTAAGCATAAAAAAGGATATAGTTTTTTTCTACTGAGTGAGCTTCACTAATTACCGTGGATAACTTTTGTACACAAACACTTATCTGTAAGTTATTCAAGCGTGTACATAAAGAGGGCTATAATTTTCTCTATTGGGTGCGCTTCACTGATTACCGTGGACAACTTTTGTATTCCAACACTCATCTGTAATTTATTCAAGTTTGCTGAAAAAGAGGGATATAATTTTCTCTACTAAGTGCGCTTCAATGATAACCGTGGACAACTTTTGTACTCAAACCCTTATCTGTAAGTTATTCAAGGTTACGCATAAAGAGAGCTATACTTTTCTCTACTGAGTGAGCTTCACTGATTACCGTGGACAACTTTTGTAATCAAACCCTTATCTGTAATTTAATCAAGTTTACGCATAAAGAGGAATATAGTTTTTTTCTCTACTGAGTGAGCTTCACTAATTACCGTGGACAACTTTTGTACTCAAACCCTTATCTGTAAGTTATTCAAGGTTGCGCATAAAGAGAGCTATACTTTTCTCTACTGAGTGCGCTTCACAGATTACCGTGGACAACTTTTGTAATCAAACCCTTATCTGTAATTTAATCAAGTTTAAGCATAAAAAGGGATATAGTTTTTTTCTACTGAGTGAGCTTCACTAATTACCGTGGACAACTTTTGTACACAAACACTTATCTGTAAGTTATTGAAGCGTGTACATAAAGAGGGCCATAATTTTCTATATTGAGTGCGATTCACTGATTACCCTGGACAACTTTTGTACTCCAACCCTCATCTGTAATTTATTCAATTTTGCTGAAAAGGAGGGATATAATTTTCTCCACTAAGTGCGCTTCAATGTGAACTGTGGACAACTTTTGTACTCAAACCCTTATCTGTAAGTTATTCAAGGTTGCGCATAAAGAGAGCTATACTTTTCTCTACTGAGTGCGCTTCACAGATTACCGTGGACAACTTTTCTAATCAAACCCTTATCTGTAATTTAATCAAGTTTACGCATAAAGAGGAATATAGTTCTTTTTCCACTGAGTGAGCTTCACTAATTACCGTGGACAACTTTTGTACTCAAACCCTTATCTATAAGTTATTCAAGGTTGCGCATAAAGAGAGCTATACTTTTCTCTACTGAGTGCGCTTCACAGATTACCGTATACAACTTTTGTAATCAAACCCTTATCTGTAATTTAATCAAGTTTAAGCATAAAAAAGGATATAGTTTTTTTCTACTAAGTGAGCTTCACTAATTACCGTGGACAACTTCTGTACACAAACACTTATCTGTAAGTTATTCAAGCGTGTACATAAAGAGGGCTATAATTTTTTCTATTGAGTGCGCTTCACTGATTACCGTGGACAACTTTTGTATTCCAACACTCATCTGTAATTTATTCAAGTTTGCTGAAAAAGAGGGATATAATTTTCTCTACTAAGTGCGCTTCAATGATAACCGTGGACAACTTTTATAATCAAACTCATATCTGTAATCTAATCAAGTTTAAGAATAAAGAGGGATATAGTTTTTTTCTACTGAGTGAGCTTCACTAATTACCGTGGACAACTTTTGTACACAAACACTTATCTGTAATTTATTCAAGTTTGTGCATAAAGAGAGATATAATTTTCTCTATTGAGTGCGCTTCAATGATTAAGGTGGACAACTTTTGTACTCAAACCCTTATCTGTAAGTTATTAAAGCGTGTACATAAAGAGGGCTATAATTTTCTCTACTGAGTGAGCTTCACTGATTACCGTGGACAACTTTTGTACTCAAACCATCTTCTGTAATTTATTCAAGTTTGCACATAAAGAGGGATATAATTTTCTCTACTGAGTGCGCTTCACCGATTACCGTGGATAACTTTTATACTCAAACCCATATCTGTGCTGTATTCAAATTTGCTGATAAAAAGGGATAAAATTTTCTCTACTGAGTGCGCTTCAATGATAACCGTGGACAACTTTTGAACTCAAACCCTTATCTGTAATTTTTTCAAATTTGTGCGTTAAGAAATATATAATTGTCTCTACCGAGTGCGCTTGAGTGGTAACTGTGGGCAACTTCTGTACTCAAACCCATATCTTCATTTTTTTAAGTTTGCGCTTGATAGCTTAGCCACGTGAATAATGTTCATTTCTCTACCAAGTGCATTTCAATAGCAATCGTGGATAACTACTACACCCCAAACCCTTATCTGTAAATTTTTTTTGAGTTTGAGTGTGATATTTAAGACCCAAAAAAGATATTATTTTATTTACGGAATGCGTTTCAATGGCACTGGCGGACAGCTTCTGAACTCAAAACCGTACCTGTAATTTCTTTTAACTTTATGCGTGAAATTTTTGACTCAATGATATTATTTTCTTTATCGATTGCGTTATAATCGCAATCGTAGGCGACATCTGTCCAATCGATAATGTAGCTACAGAGGAAAAATATGTTTAAATATTTAGAGACGAAATGAGGTGATAAAGAATACGCATTCGTAACTTTTTAGCTTTATGTATAGGAACGATAATTGAGTGTGAAGACTGTTTAGAATGAAATATAAATATGCATTTCCATGTATTTAAAATTCAGGAGACGTAAGAAAACGATCAGATTTCGGAATAAAACTCTTTGTTTTCGCACAATTATTGTCATATATCATATACACAACATTCCTAAGAAAGTCCTTAAGCATCACAATAACTTTACAAAGAAAGATACAAGAGTATACACATTCAGTCTATCTATAGTAAAGTGACCAACCCCAATCAAATGGAAGTAAGTAATTTCAACGTTCCTGGAATATAATCAAACAAAAAATACCAATCATTCATAAAGCATTGATAATAAAGCATTTTCAACTGAAATTCAATTTTATTTAAACATCTCTAAAATGGGATACATTCAGCAGTGACATTTCTTAAATTATCACAATTCTACAGTAATTTATTATACTCGAAAATATAAAACTTCATCTAAATATAAATCGTCTGCCTCTCTATGTAAAATCAATGAACATTTCATTTTTATCACTTATAGTCCAGACTCCAGAGCTAAAAAATTTTGCTTGGAAAAATTCATCAATTCTTATTCAACTCACCTTGCAATCGCTTGATTTGTTTACATTCTGTGCAAGTTAAAATCAGGTTTCGTTGTAGAAATAATCCAAGTTTAGTGAGCATTTAAAGTAAAAAATATTGTAATTGCGTTGACAGAGAATTTCGATACGCAGATAATGCGAAAACATAAAGCGGTTTTAGGACGGAATGGATGCAACACTAAATATAAATTTAAAATATCCTTAAATATCACGATTTTTACACACGAAAAAGAAAATGAATGCCATATTTTATTTTACAATGAGTCACGGGATCTCTGCATATATCATGGGTTGTAGTTGATGTTGTTGAGACCCAGACCGTCCTACCTACCAGAAAGGTGTAAGGTAACTGCTTCGATGGCCGGGAAGTACCACACAATTTAGACCGGAACCCAATGAGGGAGGCATCCACAGGGACCGTACCCTTCTTTCCCTACCACCAACCTCTCGGAAGGACTTACGGATCCACATGTTTAACGTGATCGTACTCCGCGTGAACACGTTGGCAGTTTTGACAGTGGCGGGAATCGAACCCGGGCCTACCGAGTGCAATTCCTGCTCGCTAACCGCTGGGCTACAGCGCCCCGCACATATCATGGGTTGAAGAACCAGACCGTCCGACTCATCCGAAGACTTGAGCAACCATCTGGACGGCCGGTCATATATCATGGGTGTAATTATTATTTCAATCTTTATTTTGAAATCTGCATAACATTTTTTTTATATATAATAATTTGAATATTTCTTAAAATTTCAGAAGCAATTTGCAAATTTTAACTTAAAATTGTTTGAAAAATTAGGTCCCATAGGATCCAATGTATTAGTATATTAGTCCAATGTAGGATCCATTATTTTTATCCTGGTTTAATCTGAAATTAATTGTGTGATATTTTTCATTTATAGATAGTCTCAACAATATACTGAAATTTCATTTTGTATATTGAAAAATTTTACGGCAGTCATTTTTTACGACAGTTATCGTGCAAACAGATAGACAGACTGAATGACCTAAGTCAAACACTTTTCAACTATGTTGGAAAGTGTTAAAAATGGGGATAGCTAACTATACAACAAAGCCAGATAGACTAAAAAAAATTACATGGTTAGAGAGTATTGATTAATTACTATGTATCGACAATAAAACTCTTACAGATAACATTTATTTAGCACGGTATAATTATAGCCTAATAGCTGCCTTATCAAGGTATACAAAAATAAGCAACACTTACATGCACAGGAATATTACGTGCAGCCTGTTCAAAATGCCTTTTCGTTAGACAAAATGCGAATTGAAGTTCGAAAAAGTACATGACCGCGTACTTCAGAAGGCATTGTAGGTGCTACCGTGTTACACGTCCTGGTGATACGACTTTTTGATAAGAACTCATCACCTTTTATATACACATTTCCTGCTGATAACGAATCCAACGAATTTGACAACGCTCAACAATTATGTTATTTTGCAATTGAAGTTTTCATCAATATCTCTTTCTTGCCCAGTTCGTATCTTTGCTTTTTAAATTTTCTGCGAGGAGTGCTGCATTTACTTATATTCAATCCGGTACGGTCACTTTACTATAGCTAGACCTAACAAGTACACTTATGGACTTTACAAAGTTATTGGGGTTGTTTAGGAGTTTCTATAGAACCCTGTGTAACATTGCCAAAACAGGATTTTTTCTTCTTGAACAGCGGCCTTTCCATCATATTTAACCGTAACTATTATCAGCCGTGTATGTTTCAGTCATTGTTACGAACGTATCCTCTAGAATCGTGGGTGTACACACGGGATACAAAAACGCATCCAAGTTTCTGGGTAACTTAACGTTTATTCACAAGCACAAAGTAAACAGGAACAGTGCGCAGAAAAACATCATTTAAATTCTCCACCCATTTCATAGAATAAGCGTTATTATTGACATAATGTTAACGAAAGTAATTTCACAAAACAGCCACTACTATTCTCAAAACATTGGCTAAAATCACAGTTCTATGTAGTTCGTATCAAGTCCATTCGTCAACTCCTACAACAGACTGACGAGTTCTTTTTATAGTCTCTTCATAGAAACTTAAGGAAATCCCAATATCTCAATGAATAATCGTTCTATCGAGAAGGTTCTGGAACGTTCCGGAAGTCGTCAAATTGGCGATAAATCGCCAAATCTGGCAACTCTTCTTCTAACTGGGAAATCCTGGGCTTACGTCAGCCTCACGTCATGATGACGTCATGGACCGTGTTTTCTTCGCCTGGCCTTTGAGACAGACGAAACAGGAGGCGCCAAAAGGAATATTACGCGTTGCAACAATATTGTTTTCAATATTATACATATTCTATTATCATGTTTCATTCAGGCATTATCACCCTTTTAGACTATGCACTTGTTGCTGTTAGTTGCTCATATTCACAAGTCGATACTTTATGTCTGGTGCAGCATATCCTCTTTGGATCTTGTGTCAAGAAACCCTAATCAATCCACCAACCAACCAACCAGCAAATCAGCTAACCACTATTTTTTAGTTCTCAGCGGGTATAACATAAAAGCATATTCTGGTATTCAATAATTCGCTGTATGTTCGGGTGTAGTTTTTGTCAAAGGTTTGCATCATAAATCTCAAACAACACCATACACAATGTCTTCCATAAAAACGTGGATTACATTTCATTTGAATGTTTCTAGAAATCTGAGTTTGTAGCTCCCCATATCTTATTTGCTCAACACAGAAGAAAAAGCTTTTATATATATATATATATATATATATATATATATATATATATATATATATATATAAATAAATAAAAACATGGGAGTTAAACCTTTGCTCACCGGAACGGACTGATAAGTCTAAAGCTACCACTGTTACTATACGGAAAAGAAAAATAAAGCAAAAATCATAACATCGCCAGGGTCACTAGGGAAATAAAATAAGTAAAAGCCAAAGAAATGTTTTTATCGGACAGAGTGTATTTCAATATTTTTCTAGTGATTTATGACGGTTAGTGCCCGGTGGGTATTTTATGCATCGTCGGACTGCGATTTTGGAACAGAATAGAACATATTCAATCTGTATATGCGTTCGGATTGCATAGGAGATGAAAAAACAGGTATTTTTTTAAATCTCGTTTTAGGGTATGCAAAGAACAGTACATTTCGCAAATAAATCTCTATATACTTACATTTAAAAGCTACGAATGTAACTTTTAAAAGTTTACAAAATTGAAGCTTTTTGTTTGAATTTATATTCCTTCTGAGGATTTTACTGTCTAAAAAATTGGTTGTACTCAGGATGTCATTATATGACTATATATCTTCATTAGGTCTAATAGCAGTAGTGTGTGCAATTAGTGGAGAAGGGGTAGTGAAATAAAGTGGGGAAACACAGAACCAAGAACCAAAATTAGCAAATTAAAAAATTTCGTGATATATATTTTAATAAGGTTATGAATGAAAAAAAATATAACTGAACTACAGTGAAAATAAATGAATGATATTTTGCAATTGTATTATTACAATGGAACCCCGGTTTGGCGTTTCTCTGTCGAACTGATTCTAAAATGTCATATGCGCGAAAACACAATACACGGGAAACTCTATTATAACTAATCTGTATAAAACAAGTAAGAAAATACCACTCACCAAACTTTACTTTGTCGCTTGCTAAAAGTTTAATTTATGATTTCAATAGAAAAATTCCAAACTTAGATGAAATGCCAAACTTCCTATAATTTTGAGATTCTCTAAAGTGCTTATTTACTTTTCAAAATGATTATCTATAATCCTCAGACGGTAAACACTATGTTTGCTGAAACAAAACGATTCAGACAGCAAAACAGAATTGAAATCCCAATATGAAGGGAGGGAGGGAATCTTTACCTCACCAAAATTTCCTGCAGCTTAAGCACGTCTACCCGAGCCTATATCATAGTTAAATGATAAAAGTGCGCGAGTATTTTCTTTTGATGCCATTCCCATAGTCATATCACTTATAAAATGTGGTAGACATTTTACGATATGTCTCTCCTGCAAATTACGTTGGCACTGTACCTGACGCCAGTCGGAGCAAATATATGTCTGCAGTTTCCTTCGTTTATTTACAAAGAAAATATTCTATACATTTATTTCATTAATATATAATTAAAATTAAAATTTTTTGTAGTAAAGTATTGTTTTGTAGTTTGTGTAGGCAGTGTCTTCCTTGGCTCCTCTGGAGCTTCACCACTGGTAATGTGTTTCGTAACGTCGAAGTTGAGAATGCTCACAACTGAGCAGTTTTGCTTGACAAATTCGGATTATCTGCCTTAAAATGGCTTCAGAATATTTATGGTGATGGCACAATGAAAGAATAAAGCTCGAGAACAAAATAGTCATTTGTTCTGCTTGACAATGCGCCAGATTAAAGTTACTTATTGGTCAACTTTTCAAGAAGTTCCTAGCAAAGTACTATGTAACGTCACTGGATCGTTACTCTTAACTTGGAACTCACGAAAATGTTTTCGGTCGCTAAGGAATCGATATGTGTGAAAATCGTGTTTAAGCATTAAAATATGTAAATAACTAATTCGAATTTTAAAACAATAACGCATATATACACCTTTCCGGATCCTGATGTTGTAAAGAGCTTTGCTGTCAAAACCGGGAATCCAATCATAGATCTTCGAACTGGCCAGCCGACGCTTTACTATTGAGCTACAGGGATGGATTTGCAAGCTGTCGAAATGGGCAACTGACAATCTGACCGAACACCTCCTGCCATTTTTACTTCTGGTTAGCATTCTGATGCCATTTTTACCTCAGGTTAGCTTTCTGATGCCATTTTTACCTCAGGTTAGTCTTCTGATGCTATTTTTACCTCAGGTTAGCCTTCTGATGCTATTTTTACCTCAGGTTAGTCTCCTGATGCTATTTTTACCTCAGGTTAGTCTCCTGATGCTATTTTTACCTCAGGTTTGGCTTCTGCTGCTGTTTTTACCTCAGGTTAGCCTCCTGATGCAATTTTTACCTCAGGTTAGCCCCATGATGCATTTTTATACTCCAAACTGGCTTCTTGCGTGATCGTTATCCTCTCGATTTGAAATCGGTACTCAACATCCCAGAGTTTACTGAATTCGTGCCAGTTGTGCTAGGGTCACTACCAAACCTCCGTCATCTTTGCACTTGCCTACAGAGTTGATTTGTTCGGGCGTCATTGTAATAAACCTGTTGTTGTTGTTTCCAATCCCCTTGGTGTAGGAAAGCCTACACCAAGTCCAGAAGACCCTGCCGTAAAATAGAATCACAAATTCCTGCTCAACCGACAGCTGTCCCAAGAGACGTCCATACAATCTAGGAGGTGAGCAGGAAAATCAGGAAGGGGACAAGGACAAACAGAAAAATATTTCTCCCCTCCACGAATTAAACCTCCACGTAAAGATCCTCTCTGTCCCCAACCAGGAATCGAATCCTTATTCTTCTAACTGGCCACTCGACGCTCTACCGTTGAGATACTGGGACTGAATTGCAAGCTCTTATTTTCAAAGTGGACTCTACAATGTACCTATGTACCAAATTCCATGGCCGTGCGATGCTTAGATTTCCCTCTACAGACCACACAAACAGACAAACATATTTTTTATGTAAAACATAAAAACTGTATTTAACTTTGAAAAACCCGTAAGAATATTCAAATAAAATGCATACTTAACATATACTTATGCAGTTATCGCATTTTTTTACTAACCTCACATCCAATGTGAAACATTTAATCCACTTTTCAACCTGGTGTCAGAAGAAAATCCTTCAATCAAACTCCCTTCCAATATCCAGCGCCTCAATTTGACTGACTCACCGTTGTGCTTGCTCCTAACACCTGGATTTCGTTTCATTCACCGAGAACCTAGATTTCCAGCACTTCATTCTTTTATCTGCTTTTACGGATCAAGGAGCCTTTTACAGAAACCTGAGAGTCAAATCCATGCCCACCGGAATGAATTGAGAAATCGGAAGCTCCTGCGATATTTTTAACAGTAAATAAAGTAGAAATCATAACATTATCATGGACACTGTCGAAATAAAATAAGAAAAAGGTTAAGCCAGAGGAACTTTTATCATCGGTGGAAGAAATATGCAATATTTTTTCAGGGATTCAAGAGTCATATCAGGTAGTAACATGTTTTATTTAGCATAAGACTGTTAGCTTTGAACGTGATGAAAAAAAATCTGATGTGGGCAGCACATGACTTTCACTACAGACTCAACTTTATTTTTTCTCTTTCATGCTTTCATAATTCAATAAATTGAGTTTAATTGCACACAATAGCGCGGATAAATATTTGTAAATGTAGTGAAATTACATTTTTAATTCAAATTTCGTTCTCAAGACGGTGTTGCAAAAAATGCATAAAACTCAACTATGTCAAGAACAGTTAGTCCTATATTGCAATGGGGTTCATATTTTGTCTTCATAAATTACGTATAAAACAATAATTCAATTGATACATTTGAGTTTATGTAGTCATTTTATTTAGGTTTTAATAAGTTTTGTCTGACCATTCTCGAAAATAGAGCAGTGTCTATCTCTCCTAATCGTACCGAAACCTAATCAGCACCAGAATAACACACAAGTGACTTATATACAAAATTTTGCAAAATTTCGTCGAATAGTTTTTGAGCTAGAGTGGGCACATACATCGAACAGATAAACTGACCCACAGGCGTGACTCTAAAAATAGTTTTTTCGTGTTTTAGTGTACTTGACATGTTTAAATCCATCAAAAACTCTTAATTCCGATATTCAACACTATTCCAATGGTTTTCCTATACATTAACACGTATTATAGAAAAAGTGAAACGTATCTATGTAAATATATAAAAACTAACCTGTAAAGTTATAAATAGAGCAAATAAGTTTTAAACGATGGTAACTAGAGCAATGAATATGAGCTTTCGGCATAATAAACTAACCTGGTGAGACTGACGGCTTCAAAAATTAGAATTTATCACTCCCATCTAGCAAATTATGAGATATACAGAATACAGAAAAAATGGTAACGACCAATTTGTCACTTTATCCTCTTTAGATGCCTTTGTAGAGGATTTCTACTTAATCTGTCAAAAGTGACTTGATATTCCGACCTTCCGATCCAAGGGCAAATACACAGGACGGCACTTTAAAATATAACTCAGTTTATTGAAGACTTCACAGAATTTACAGCAACTTGCTGTTTAAAGAAACGGACAACATAGATCCTAATTGTTATTGCACACACCCAGAATAGATGACAATTATACAAGCTACTACAATATACTAAGCTGGTGATAATGATTACATGGACATGCATTTACAAAGCTTATATGCTTTCCCCGGCATTCTCTTAGTTCGCCCTGTATTGCTGCCACACCCAGAATACTAGACTCTTCCCAATAATCGTTGTATCGAATGGGGTTTCCTTTCACTCACTACTCGAATCTCTCATCGTCTACCGAAGAATCCTTCTTTCATTCTAAGAACTCTACTCAAGAACCCACTACTCAAGAACCCTTCTTTCATTCCAAGAACCCACTGCTTAAGAACCCTTCTTTCATTCCAAAAATTCACTACACAAGAACACTTCTTTCATTCCAAAAATTCACTACACAAGAACACTTCTTTCATTCCAAAAACATACTGAAAACCTCACGATCCAAAACATATTCCTATTCACCGTAGGAACGCAGAAAATATTGCCTTCAGTCTTTTATTATATCGCGTGTTTACTTTACTATACCGATACCTCACTTACGTAGCTTAAGTTTCCATCGTTCCAAACGCATTTGACCAAAACTTACAACTCATACTGTAAATAATAAAATGCCAATATCTCTGTCTATCACGCTTGATGACACATTTGACGACTTTCACGGCAAGTTTGGTGACTTTCATAATAAATTTGACAACCATTAAGGTTGTGCAAAAAATTGGGGCATCAAGACTCATCACTTATTAATCTAACGACACTAAAAAGATATATATTGCCAACTTGGCGACTTTTGAAAAATAGGTTAGGTTTGGTGATTAACTATTGCTTTGTGGGGAAAAAAATTAATATACTCGATTCAAAATATAACAACTTCCACGTTTTGGGGAACAGGTACATTTATTTAAAGGGTTATAGAATAATTATGTTATGTTTGAAAATCGTATAGTTATTACTAATACTTATCGAGAGAGGTACATGGCTTGATTATCTCCGGGAATGCATGCGAGTAGAAGAATTTTTTTTTTTACAAAATTTCATGCGCCGCATTACTCACAGAATCGGTAAAGATTTGCAAAAGCTAAAATAGAGCCCCCCATTGTAGATAACAGCATCTATAAATCGGTATTGCACTTCTTATTAGCTCATTAGAATGTAGTAACCAATTCCTGATGTGAAAGCAAAACAGGATTGACATGTGTCCTAATTTTATACACCATGTGATACAGTGGACTCAATATCTAATAATATCCATATTAAAGGAATGATGGTACATAAGGCATCTTTAAAGAACAATCTTCACTAAAGAAAAACTTAAACAATGTAATAATACACAAGTTAATAAACAATGATTCGAGGATATGTTGCATACAAACAACACCACTCCATTCTTGTAATGTATTACTTAGAATGTCAGAATTACGTTTAAAAACTAAACTAATATATCCAAAAACAGTACTGTGTACACATTAAGGTAGAAGTCTGCTTAAAAATGTCTTATTATCTATTGGGAACCTGTACAAGATCTGCCCCCCCCCCCTCCTCATTACCGGGCTTCGCAGTATGACAGTTCTACTCCTGGCAGCCACTACACCACTCCGTTCTTGTAATGCATTACTCAGAATGTCAAGATTACGTCTAAAATCTAAACTAATATGTCCAAAAAAATTACTGTGTACACATTAGTTTCGTAAAAGAAGTTTTTAGTTTGTTTAAAACGACATTTGTCGTCTTTCAATCCCCTAAGCTATGTCGTTATCAATCCCATGAGGCATGCTTTTAGAAGACTTTCAGATCGTTAAGAACTAACTCCCAGACGCAAACCCAACGAAGTGTAAAAACTACGCTTTCTGGGAAGAAACCGATAGAATTCGTTAAATCCTTAAAAGAAATATATTTTTGTCAACCCAGTAGATTTTATTTGCTCATTCCATACATTTTAGTTTTGAACTAATACCACTTTGAGATTTTGATTTATATATTTTCTATATTTCATTTCCATCTTTTTGGAATTTATCTAATACGCCAATGATATTATTTTGTGCAGATGATAGAAGTGGATAATTTACACGAATACCGTAAGGGATCAGAAAACCCGCTTACGACGTATCTAGATAAGTGTGTAAATACACGAATAACTTTGTAAGGTAAAGTTCTTGAGTGTGCACGTTAGGTCAATTTATTGTAAAGTGACCATGCTGGAACGAATATGAGATTCGAATATGAGAACGAATATGAGAATATATTGCAAAGAAATTGCAATGGTGGACAGTTTTAGGACATCGAACTGGACTACAAAGCGAGATAGATAAATAACAGTGATGGAGCATACTCTAATGAGAAGGACTCTACAGCAAAACTGTTACAGAAAGCATTGATATAAATTGCATAGTGGTCGAACATTCGCTAATGAGAAGGACTCTACAACAAAACTGTTACAGAAAGCATTGATATAAATTGCATAGTGGTCGAACATTCGCTAATGAGAATGAATCTACAGTAAATCTGCTACATAAAGCATTGGTACAAATTACATACTGGTCGAGCATTCTCTAATGAGAAGGAATCTACAGTAAAATATTACAGAAAGCATTCATACAAATTACATAGTGGTTGAGCATTTGCTTGAGGTAATGGGAAGGACTCTACAGCAAAACTGTTACAGAAAGCATTGATATAAATTACATAGTGGTCGAACATTCGCTAATGAGAATGAATCTACAGTAAATCTGCTATATAAAGCATTGGTATAAATTACATAGTGGTCGAGCATTTTCTAATGAGAAGGAATCTACAGTAAAATGTTACAGAAAGCATTCATACAAATTACATAGTGGTCGAGCATGCTCTAATGAGAAGGAATCTACAGTAAAATGTTACAGAAAGCATTCATACAAATTACATAGTGGTCGAGCATTCTCTAATGAGAAGGAATCTACAGTAAAATATTACAGAAATCAATCATACAAATTACATAGTGGTCGAGCATTCGCTAATGAGAAGGAATCTACAGTAAAATGTTACAGAAAGCATTCATACAAATTACATAGTGATCGAGCATTCTCTAATGAGAAGGAATCTACAGTAAAATGTTACAGAAAGCATTCATACAAATTACATAGTGGTCGAGCATTCGCTAATGAGAAGGAATCTACAGTAAAACTGCTACAGAAAGCATTGATACAATATGGCTATAGGTGAATTTCAGCCCTATTCAGAAATGATACAATAAACAACAATTGCATGAAAAAAAAATCTAGAACCTGTTTAAAATATACTCCATCAAATACAATGCGTATTTGAATTTCAGAAAACATACACTCTGTTTCCATACGGAAGTTGTATAATATATTTAATATACCACACGCAACTGCTCTGTAAATTATTAAACTAGAAGAAAATAATCTATTTTTAATGTGTCAAATAGAATCAGGAGGAAAATGCTATCTTGCCGATATAGACATGAAGCTTGCAAAGAAGGAAGAAAGAATAAGGCAATGAAAAACTAAGGAGAAAGAAAAGCAACAAAATTTACACAGACAGCTTCTACACCTTGCGATTCCCGTCATTTGAAAAATTCGAAGAAGTGGAGTCAGACTCAAATGAAACGGAAGACTGTGAATGCGTTTCAAAATTACTAGATAATTTGCAAACAAAGAATGATGGTAAACGTAAAAGAATAGAATTTATGACACCTAAACTAGCTGCTGCACTAGATAGATATCAGTTAAAGATTAGAAATCCAATCTATGTTTTTCTGTTGGCAACAAAAGCATTAGGACACAGTAGTGATCAACAAGTCATCTATTCAAGGAAGAAGCAGCTGAAAAGATTAAATATGCACTTGAAAAAAGTATGCTACAAATTCATAATGTTTCATTGTGATAATCTCTTGCCAGTTTTAATTGTTAGAGATTCTAAAGTGGAACGGATCCCTGGTATGGCCACACATGGAAGCAAATAACAGCTGACTGGAGTTGCAAAATAACTCATTTCTTCTGGTAAAGAGCAATTATCTGATAAAGATACCTAAATTCGTGATGGTTCATTGGGATAATCTCTTGCCAGCTTTGAACGTTAGAGATTCTGAAGTGGAACATCGCCCTGTTGTGGCCACACATGAAAGCAAAGAGCAGCTGATCGGAATTGCAAAATTACTCAATGCATCTGGTAAAAAGAAAGCGCAAGCTGTTTAGAGTGTTTTACAAGATTGGGCTTTGGAAGGTAAGGTTCAGGCCCTCTGTTGTGACACAACTGCATCTAATACTGTAGGTATAAATGGTGCTTGCCATATTATTGACAGTTGCGGCTCCTGACTTCAAGAATGGGTGATGAAGATTCCTTCTCGACGACGAACATTATCAAAACACATCACGCTACTGGCACAAGTGTTGTGAAATATTATCAAAAAATAGTCAAACGAGTCTGAAAAATTCCACAAATAATAATAATAACCCATTCAGAGATAGCTGATATAAAGCAGCGCTGATTCAGCATCACCTGATTCGCCTCACGAGCCACTATTGAACAGAATTCGTGGAGATTTTTGTTTTGTACTTACCATGCCAGCATCACATTTATGAACTAGTTTTGCGCAGTATTTTTGAATTCAAAGTGCCTGAAGCAACACGCAGTCCAGTTATTCGTTTTATCAAATAGTTAAGAGATACATTATCAAAACACATCACGCTACTGGCACAAGTGTTGTGAAATATTATCAAAAAATAGTCAAAGGAGTCTAAAAAATTCCACAAATAATAATAATAACCCATTCAGAGATAGCTGATATAAAGCAGCGCTGATTCAGCATCACCTGATTCGCCTCACGAGCCACTATTGAACAGAATTCGTGGAGATTTTTGTTTTGTACTTACCATGCCAGCATCACATTTATGAACTAGTTTTGCGCAGTATTTTTGAATTCAAAGTGCCTGAAGCAACACGCAGTCCAGTTATTCGTTTTATCAAATAGTTAAGAGATACATTATCAAAACACATCACGCTACTGGCACAAGTGTTGTGAAATATTATCAAAAAATAGTCAAAGGAGTCTAAAAAATTCCACAAATAATAATAATAACCCATTCAGAGATAGCTGATATAAAGCAGCGCTGATTCAGCATCACCTGATTCGCCTCACGAGCCACTATTGAACAGAATTCGTGGAGATTTTTGTTTTGTACTTACCATGCCAGCATCACATTTATGAACTAGTTTTGCGCAGTATTTTTGAATTCAAAGTGCCTGAAGCAACACGCAGTCCAGTTATTCGTTTTATCAAATAGTTAAGAGATACATTATCAAAACACATCACGCTACTGGCACAAGTGTTGTGAAATATTATCAAAAAATAGTCAAACGAGTCTGAAAAATTCCACAAATAATAATAATAACCCATTCAGAGATAGCTGATATAAAGCAGCGCTGATTCAGCATCACCTGATTCGCCTCACGAGCCACTATTGAACAGAATTCGTGGAGATTTTTGTTTTGTACTTACCATGCCAGCATCACATTTATGAACTAGTTTTGCGCAGTATTTTTGAATTCAAAGTGCCTGAAGCAACACGCAGTCCAGTTATTCGTTTTATCAAATAGTTAAGAGATACATTATCAAAACACATCACGCTACTGGCACAAGTGTTGTGAAATATTATCAAAAAATAGTCAAAGGAGTCTAAAAAATTCCACAAATAATAATAATAACCCAGAGATAACTGATATAAAGCAGCGCTGATTCAGCATCACCTGATTCGCCTCACGAGCCACTATTGAACAGAATTCGTGGAGATTTTTGTTTTGTACTTACCATGCCAGCATCACATTTATGAACTAGTTTTGCGCAGTATTTTTGAATTCAAAGTGCCTGAAGCAACACGCAGTCCAGTTATTCGTTTTATCAAATAGTTAAGAGATACATTATCAAAACACATCACGCTACTGGCACAAGTGTTGTGAAATATTATCAAAAAATAGTCAAAGGAGTCTAAAAAATTCCACAAATAATAATAATAACCCAGAGATAACTGATATAAAGCAGCGCTGATTCAGCATCACCTGATTCGCCTCACGAGCCACTATTGAACAGAATTCGTGGAGATTTTTGTTTTGTACTTACCATGCCAGCATCACATTTATGAACTAGTTTTGCGCAGTATTTTTGAATTCAAAGTGCCTGAAGCAACACGCAGTCCAGTTATTCGTTTTATCAAATAGTTAAGAGATACATTATCAAAACACATCACGCTACTGGCACAAGTGTTGTGAAATATTATCAAAAAATAGTCAAAGGAGTCTGAAAAATTCCACAAATAATAATAATAACCCATTCAGAGATAACTGATATAAAGCAGCGCTGATTCAGCATCACCTGATTCGCCTCACGAGCCACTATTGAACAGAATTCGTGGAGATTTTTGTTTTGTACTTACCATGCCAGCATCACATTTATGAACTAGTTTTGCGCAGTATTTTTGAATTCAAAGTGCCTGAAGCAACACGCAGTCCAGTTATTCGTTTTATCAAATAGTTAAGAGATACATTATCAAAACACATCACGCTACTGGCACAAGTGTTGTGAAATATTATCAAAAAATAGTCAAAGGAGTCTAAAAAATTCCACAAATAATAATAATAACCCAGAGATAACTGATATAAAGCAGCGCTGATTCAGCATCACCTGATTCGCCTCACGAGCCACTATTGAACAGAATTCGTGGAGATTTTTGTTTTGTACTTACCATGCCAGCATCACATTTATGAACTAGTTTTGCGCAGTATTTTTGAATTCAAAGTGCCTGAAGCAACACGCAGTCCAGTTATTCGTTTTATCAAATAGTTAAGAGATACATTATCAAAACACATCACGCTACTGGCACAAGTGTTGTGAAATATTATCAAAAAATAGTCAAAGGAGTCTAAAAAATTCCACAAATAATAATAATAACCCAGAGATAACTGATATAAAGCAGCGCTGATTCAGCATCACCTGATTCGCCTCACGAGCCACTATTGAACAGAATTCGTGGAGATTTTTGTTTTGTACTTACCATGCCAGCATCACATTTATGAACTAGTTTTGCGCAGTATTTTTGAATTCAAAGTGCCTGAAGCAACACGCAGTCCAGTTATTCGTTTTATCAAATAGTTAAGAGATACATTATCAAAACACATCACGCTACTGGCACAAGTGTTGTGAAATATTATCAAAAAATAGTCAAAGGAGTCTGAAAAATTCCACAAATAATAATAATAACCCATTCAGAGATAACTGATATAAAGCAGCGCTGATTCAGCATCACCTGATTCGCCTCACGAGCCACTATTGAACAGAATTCGTGGAGATTTTTGTTTTGTACTTACCATGCCAGCATCACATTTATGAACTAGTTTTGCGCAGTATTTTTGAATTCAAAGTGCCTGAAGCAACACGCAGTCCAGTTATTCGTTTTATCAAATAGTTAAGAGATACATTATCAAAACACATCACGCTACTGGCACAAGTGTTGTGAAATATTATCAAAAAATAGTCAAAGGAGTCTAAAAAATTCCACAAATAATAATAATAACCCAGAGATAACTGATATAAAGCAGCGCTGATTCAGCATCACCTGATTCGCCTCACGAGCCACTATTGAACAGAATTCGTGGAGATTTTTGTTTTGTACTTACCATGCCAGCATCACATTTATGAACTAGTTTTGCGCAGTATTTTTGAATTCAAAGTGCCTGAAGCAACACGCAGTCCAGTTATTCGTTTTATCAAATAGTTAAGAGATACATTATCAAAACACATCACGCTACTGGCACAAGTGTTGTGAAATATTATCAAAAAATAGTCAAAGGAGTCTGAAAAATTCCACAAATAATAATAATAACCCATTCAGAGATAACTGATATAAAGCAGCGCTGATTCAGCATCACCTGATTCGCCTCACGAGCCACTATTGAACAGAATTCGTGGAGATTTTTGTTTTGTACTTACCATGCCAGCATCACATTTATGAACTAGTTTTGCGCAGTATTTTTGAATTCAAAGTGCCTGAAGCAACACGCAGTCCAGTTATTCGTTTTATCAAATAGTTAAGAGATACATTATCAAAACACATCACGCTACTGGCACAAGTGTTGTGAAATATTATCAAAAAATAGTCAAAGGAGTCTAAAAAATTCCACAAATAATAATAATAACCCAGAGATAACTGATATAAAGCAGCGCTGATTCAGCATCACCTGATTCGCCTCACGAGCCACTATTGAACAGAATTCGTGGAGATTTTTGTTTTGTACTTACCATGCCAGCATCACATTTATGAACTAGTTTTGCGCAGTATTTTTGAATTCAAAGTGCCTGAAGCAACACGCAGTCCAGTTATTCGTTTTATCAAATAGTTAAGAGATACATTATCAAAACACATCACGCTACTGGCACAAGTGTTGTGAAATATTATCAAAAAATAGTCAAAGGAGTCTGAAAAATTCCACAAATAATAATAATAACCCATTCAGAGATAACTGATATAAAGCAGCGCTGATTCAGCATCACCTGATTCGCCTCACGAGCCACTATTGAACAGAATTCGTGGAGATTTTTGTTTTGTACTTACCATGCCAGCATCACATTTATGAACTAGTTTTGCGCAGTATTTTTGAATTCAAAGTGCCTGAAGCAACACGCAGTCCAGTTATTCGTTTTATCAAATAGTTAAGAGATACATTATCAAAACACATCACGCTACTGGCACAAGTGTTGTGAAATATTATCAAAAAATAGTCAAAGGAGTCTAAAAAATTCCACAAATAATAATAATAACCCAGAGATAACTGATATAAAGCAGCGCTGATTCAGCATCACCTGATTCGCCTCACGAGCCACTATTGAACAGAATTCGTGGAGATTTTTGTTTTGTACTTACCATGCCAGCATCACATTTATGAACTAGTTTTGCGCAGTATTTTTGAATTCAAAGTGCCTGAAGCAACACGCAGTCCAGTTATTCGTTTTATCAAATAGTTAAGAGATACATTATCAAAACACATCACGCTACTGGCACAAGTGTTGTGAAATATTATCAAAAAATAGTCAAAGGAGTCTAAAAAATTCCACAAATAATAATAATAACCCAGAGATAACTGATATAAAGCAGCGCTGATTCAGCATCACCTGATTCGCCTCACGAGCCACTATTGAACAGAATTCGTGGAGATTTTTGTTTTGTACTTACCATGCCAGCATCACATTTATGAACTAGTTTTGCGCAGTATTTTTGAATTCAAAGTGCCTGAAGCAACACGCAGTCCAGTTATTCGTTTTATCAAATAGTTAAGAGATACATTATCAAAACACATCACGCTACTGGCACAAGTGTTGTGAAATATTATCAAAAAATAGTCAAAGGAGTCTAAAAAATTCCACAAATAATAATAATAACCCAGAGATAACTGATATAAAGCAGCGCTGATTCAGCATCACCTGATTCGCCTCACGAGCCACTATTGAACAGAATTCGTGGAGATTTTTGTTTTGTACTTACCATGCCAGCATCACATTTATGAACTAGTTTTGCGCAGTATTTTTGAATTCAAAGTGCCTGAAGCAACACGCAGTCCAGTTATTCGTTTTATCAAATAGTTAAGAGATACATTATCAAAACACATCACGCTACTGGCACAAGTGTTGTGAAATATTATCAAAAAATAGTCAAAGGAGTCTAAAAAATTCCACAAATAATAATAATAACCCAGAGATAACTGATATAAAGCAGCGCTGATTCAGCATCACCTGATTCGCCTCACGAGCCACTATTGAACAGAATTCGTGGAGATTTTTGTTTTGTACTTACCATGCCAGCATCACATTTATGAACTAGTTTTGCGCAGTATTTTTGAATTCAAAGTGCCTGAAGCAACACGCAGTCCAGTTATTCGTTTTATCAAATAGTTAAGAGATACATTATCAAAACACATCACGCTACTGGCACAAGTGTTGTGAAATATTATCAAAAAATAGTCAAAGGAGTCTAAAAAATTCCACAAATAATAATAATAACCCAGAGATAACTGATATAAAGCAGCGCTGATTCAGCATCACCTGATTCGCCTCACGAGCCACTATTGAACAGAATTCGTGGAGATTTTTGTTTTGTACTTACCATGCCAGCATCACATTTATGAACTAGTTTTGCGCAGTATTTTTGAATTCAAAGTGCCTGAAGCAACACGCAGTCCAGTTATTCGTTTTATCAAATAGTTAAGAGATACATTATCAAAACACATCACGCTACTGGCACAAGTGTTGTGAAATATTATCAAAAAATAGTCAAAGGAGTCTAAAAAATTCCACAAATAATAATAATAACCCAGAGATAACTGATATAAAGCAGCGCTGATTCAGCATCACCTGATTCGCCTCACGAGCCACTATTGAACAGAATTCGTGGAGATTTTTGTTTTGTACTTACCATGCCAGCATCACATTTATGAACTAGTTTTGCGCAGTATTTTTGAATTCAAAGTGCCTGAAGCAACACGCAGTCCAGTTATTCGTTTTATCAAATAGTTAAGAGATACATTATCAAAACACATCACGCTACTGGCACAAGTGTTGTGAAATATTATCAAAAAATAGTCAAAGGAGTCTAAAAAATTCCACAAATAATAATAATAACCCAGAGATAACTGATATAAAGCAGCGCTGATTCAGCATCACCTGATTCGCCTCACGAGCCACTATTGAACAGAATTCGTGGAGATTTTTGTTTTGTACTTACCATGCCAGCATCACATTTATGAACTAGTTTTGCGCAGTATTTTTGAATTCAAAGTGCCTGAAGCAACACGCAGTCCAGTTATTCGTTTTATCAAATAGTTAAGAGATACATTATCAAAACACATCACGCTACTGGCACAAGTGTTGTGAAATATTATCAAAAAATAGTCAAAGGAGTCTAAAAAATTCCACAAATAATAATAATAACCCAGAGATAACTGATATAAAGCAGCGCTGATTCAGCATCACCTGATTCGCCTCACGAGCCACTATTGAACAGAATTCGTGGAGATTTTTGTTTTGTACTTACCATGCCAGCATCACATTTATGAACTAGTTTTGCGCAGTATTTTTGAATTCAAAGTGCCTGAAGCAACACGCAGTCCAGTTATTCGTTTTATCAAATAGTTAAGAGATACATTATCAACACACATCACGCTACTGGCACAAGTGTTGTGAAATATTATCAAAAAATAGTCAAAGGAGTCTAAAAAATTCCACAAATAATAATAATAACCCATTCAGAGATAGCTGATATAAAGCAGCGCTGATTCAGCATCACCTGATTCGCCTCACGAGCCACTATTGAACAGAATTCGTGGAGATTTTTGTTTTGTACTTACCATGCCAGCATCACATTTATGAACTAGTTTTGCGCAGTATTTTTGAATTCAAAGTGCCTGAAGCAACACGCAGTCCAGTTATTCGTTTTATCAAATAGTTAAGAGATACATTATCAAAACACATCACGCTACTGGCACAAGTGTTGTGAAATATTATCAAAAAATAGTCAAAGGAGTCTAAAAAATTCCACAAATAATAATAATAACCCAGAGATAACTGATATAAAGCAGCGCTGATTCAGCATCACCTGATTCGCCTCACGAGCCACTATTGAACAGAATTCGTGGAGATTTTTGTTTTGTACTTACCATGCCAGCATCACATTTATGAACTAGTTTTGCGCAGTATTTTTGAATTCAAAGTGCCTGAAGCAACACGCAGTCCAGTTATTCGTTTTATCAAATAGTTAAGAGATACATTATCAAAACACATCACGCTACTGGCACAAGTGTTGTGAAATATTATCAAAAAATAGTCAAAGGAGTCTAAAAAATTCCACAAATAATAATAATAACCCATTCAGAGATAACTGATATAAAGCAGCGCTGATTCAGCATCACCTGATTCGCCTCACGAGCCACTATTGAACAGAATTCGTGGAGATTTTTGTTTTGTACTTACCATGCCAGCATCACATTTATGAACTAGTTTTGCGCAGTATTTTTGAATTCAAAGTGCCTGAAGCAACACGCAGTCCAGTTATTCGTTTTATCAAATAGTTAAGAGATACATTATCAAAACACATCACGCTACTGGCACAAGTGTTGTGAAATATTATCAAAAAATAGTCAAAGGAGTCTAAAAAATTCCACAAATAATAATAATAACCCATTCAGAGATAACTGATATAAAGCAGCGCTGATTCAGCATCACCTGATTCGCCTCACGAGCCACTATTGAACAGAATTCGTGGAGATTTTTGTTTTGTACTTACCATGCCAGCATCACATTTATGAACTAGTTTTGCGCAGTATTTTTGAATTCAAAGTGCCTGAAGCAACACGCAGTCCAGTTATTCGTTTTATCAAATAGTTAAGAGATACATTATCAAAACACATCACGCTACTGGCACAAGTGTTGTGAAATATTATCAAAAAATAGTCAAAGGAGTCTAAAAAATTCCACAAATAATAATAATAACCCAGAGATAACTGATATAAAGCAGCGCTGATTCAGCATCACCTGATTCGCCTCACGAGCCACTATTGAACAGAATTCGTGGAGATTTTTGTTTTGTACTTACCATGCCAGCATCACATTTATGAACTAGTTTTGCGCAGTATTTTTGAATTCAAAGTGCCTGAAGCAACACGCAGTCCAGTTATTCGTTTTATCAAATAGTTAAGAGATACATTATCAAAACACATCACGCTACTGGCACAAGTGTTGTGAAATATTATCAAAAAATAGTCAAAGGAGTCTAAAAAATTCCACAAATAATAATAATAACCCAGAGATAACTGATATAAAGCAGCGCTGATTCAGCATCACCTGATTCGCCTCACGAGCCACTATTGAACAGAATTCGTGGAGATTTTTGTTTTGTACTTACCATGCCAGCATCACATTTATGAACTAGTTTTGCGCAGTATTTTTGAATTCAAAGTGCCTGAAGCAACACGCAGTCCAGTTATTCGTTTTATCAAATAGTTAAGAGATACATTATCAAAACACATCACGCTACTGGCACAAGTGTTGTGAAATATTATCAAAAAATAGTCAAAGGAGTCTAAAAAATTCCACAAATAATAATAATAACCCAGAGATAACTGATATAAAGCAGCGCTGATTCAGCATCACCTGATTCGCCTCACGAGCCACTATTGAACAGAATTCGTGGAGATTTTTGTTTTGTACTTACCATGCCAGCATCACATTTATGAACTAGTTTTGCGCAGTATTTTTGAATTCAAAGTGCCTGAAGCAACACGCAGTCCAGTTATTCGTTTTATCAAATAGTTAAGAGATACATTATCAAAACACATCACGCTACTGGCACAAGTGTTGTGAAATATTATCAAAAAATAGTCAAAGGAGTCTAAAAAATTCCACAAATAATAATAATAACCCAGAGATAACTGATATAAAGCAGCGCTGATTCAGCATCACCTGATTCGCCTCACGAGCCACTATTGAACAGAATTCGTGGAGATTTTTGTTTTGTACTTACCATGCCAGCATCACATTTATGAACTAGTTTTGCGCAGTATTTTTGAATTCAAAGTGCCTGAAGCAACACGCAGTCCAGTTATTCGTTTTATCAAATAGTTAAGAGATACATTATCAAAACACATCACGCTACTGGCACAAGTGTTGTGAAATATTATCAAAAAATAGTCAAAGGAGTCTAAAAAATTCCACAAATAATAATAATAACCCAGAGATAACTGATATAAAGCAGCGCTGATTCAGCATCACCTGATTCGCCTCACGAGCCACTATTGAACAGAATTCGTGGAGATTTTTGTTTTGTACTTACCATGCCAGCATCACATTTATGAACTAGTTTTGCGCAGTATTTTTGAATTCAAAGTGCCTGAAGCAACACGCAGTCCAGTTATTCGTTTTATCAAATAGTTAAGAGATACATTATCAAAACACATCACGCTACTGGCACAAGTGTTGTGAAATATTATCAAAAAATAGTCAAAGGAGTCTAAAAAATTCCACAAATAATAATAATAACCCAGAGATAACTGATATAAAGCAGCGCTGATTCAGCATCACCTGATTCGCCTCACGAGCCACTATTGAACAGAATTCGTGGAGATTTTTGTTTTGTACTTACCATGCCAGCATCACATTTATGAACTAGTTTTGCGCAGTATTTTTGAATTCAAAGTGCCTGAAGCAACACGCAGTCCAGTTATTCGTTTTATCAAATAGTTAAGAGATACATTATCAAAACACATCACGCTACTGGCACAAGTGTTGTGAAATATTATCAAAAAATAGTCAAAGGAGTCTAAAAAATTCCACAAATAATAATAATAACCCAGAGATAACTGATATAAAGCAGCGCTGATTCAGCATCACCTGATTCGCCTCACGAGCCACTATTGAACAGAATTCGTGGAGATTTTTGTTTTGTACTTACCATGCCAGCATCACATTTATGAACTAGTTTTGCGCAGTATTTTTGAATTCAAAGTGCCTGAAGCAACACGCAGTCCAGTTATTCGTTTTATCAAATAGTTAAGAGATACATTATCAAAACACATCATGCTACTGGCACAAGTGTTGTGAAATATTATCAAAAAATAGTCAAAGGAGTCTAAAAAATTCCACAAATAATAATAATAACCCAGAGATAACTGATATAAAGCAGCGCTGATTCAGCATCACCTGATTCGCCTCACGAGCCACTATTGAACAGAATTCGTGGAGATTTTTGTTTTGTACTTACCATGCCAGCATCACATTTATGAACTAGTTTTGCGCAGTATTTTTGAATTCAAAGTGCCTGAAGCAACACGCAGTCCAGTTATTCGTTTTATCAAATAGTTAAGAGATACATTATCAAAACACATCACGCTACTGGCACAAGTGTTGTGAAATATTATCAAAAAATAGTCAAAGGAGTCTAAAAAATTCCACAAATAATAATAATAACCCAGAGATAACTGATATAAAGCAGCGCTGATTCAGCATCACCTGATTCGCCTCACGAGCCACTATTGAACAGAATTCGTGGAGATTTTTGTTTTGTACTTACCATGCCAGCATCACATTTATGAACTAGTTTTGCGCAGTATTTTTGAATTCAAAGTGCCTGAAGCAACACGCAGTCCAGTTATTCGTTTTATCAAATAGTTAAGAGATACATTATCAAAACACATCACGCTACTGGCACAAGTGTTGTGAAATATTATCAAAAAATAGTCAAAGGAGTCTAAAAAATTCCACAAATAATAATAATAACCCAGAGATAACTGATATAAAGCAGCGCTGATTCAGCATCACCTGATTCGCCTCACGAGCCACTATTGAACAGAATTCGTGGAGATTTTTGTTTTGTACTTACCATGCCAGCATCACATTTATGAACTAGTTTTGCGCAGTATTTTTGAATTCAAAGTGCCTGAAGCAACACGCAGTCCAGTTATTCGTTTTATCAAATAGTTAAGAGATACATTATCAAAACACATCACGCTACTGGCACAAGTGTTGTGAAATATTATCAAAAAATAGTCAAAGGAGTCTAAAAAATTCCACAAATAATAATAATAACCCAGAGATAACTGATATAAAGCAGCGCTGATTCAGCATCACCTGATTCGCCTCACGAGCCACTATTGAACAGAATTCGTGGAGATTTTTGTTTTGTACTTACCATGCCAGCATCACATTTATGAACTAGTTTTGCGCAGTATTTTTGAATTCAAAGTGCCTGAAGCAACACGCAGTCCAGTTATTCGTTTTATCAAATAGTTAAGAGATACATTATCAAAACACATCACGCTACTGGCACAAGTGTTGTGAAATATTATCAAAAAATAGTCAAAGGAGTCTAAAAAATTCCACAAATAATAATAATAACCCAGAGATAACTGATATAAAGCAGCGCTGATTCAGCATCACCTGATTCGCCTCACGAGCCACTATTGAACAGAATTCGTGGAGATTTTTGTTTTGTACTTACCATGCCAGCATCACATTTATGAACTAGTTTTGCGCAGTATTTTTGAATTCAAAGTGCCTGAAGCAACACGCAGTCCAGTTATTCGTTTTATCAAATAGTTAAGAGATACATTATCAAAACACATCACGCTACTGGCACAAGTGTTGTGAAATATTATCAAAAAATAGTCAAAGGAGTCTAAAAAATTCCACAAATAATAATAATAACCCAGAGATAACTGATATAAAGCAGCGCTGATTCAGCATCACCTGATTCGCCTCACGAGCCACTATTGAACAGAATTCGTGGAGATTTTTGTTTTGTACTTACCATGCCAGCATCACATTTATGAACTAGTTTTGCGCAGTATTTTTGAATTCAAAGTGCCTGAAGCAACACGCAGTCCAGTTATTCGTTTTATCAAATAGTTAAGAGATACATTATCAAAACACATCACGCTACTGGCACAAGTGTTGTGAAATATTATCAAAAAATAGTCAAAGGAGTCTAAAAAATTCCACAAATAATAATAATAACCCAGAGATAACTGATATAAAGCAGCGCTGATTCAGCATCACCTGATTCGCCTCACGAGCCACTATTGAACAGAATTCGTGGAGATTTTTGTTTTGTACTTACCATGCCAGCATCACATTTATGAACTAGTTTTGCGCAGTATTTTTGAATTCAAAGTGCCTGAAGCAACACGCAGTCCAGTTATTCGTTTTATCAAATAGTTAAGAGATACATTATCAAAACACATCACGCTACTGGCACAAGTGTTGTGAAATATTATCAAAAAATAGTCAAAGGAGTCTAAAAAATTCCACAAATAATAATAATAACCCAGAGATAACTGATATAAAGCAGCGCTGATTCAGCATCACCTGATTCGCCTCACGAGCCACTATTGAACAGAATTCGTGGAGATTTTTGTTTTGTACTTACCATGCCAGCATCACATTTATGAACTAGTTTTGCGCAGTATTTTTGAATTCAAAGTGCCTGAAGCAACACGCAGTCCAGTTATTCGTTTTATCAAATAGTTAAGAGATACATTATCAAAACACATCACGCTACTGGCACAAGTGTTGTGAAATATTATCAAAAAATAGTCAAAGGAGTCTAAAAAATTCCACAAATAATAATAATAACCCATTCAGAGATAGCTGATATAAAGCAGCGCTGATTCAGCATCACCTGATTCGCCTCACGAGCCACTATTGAACAGAATTCGTGGAGATTTTTGTTTTGTACTTACCATGCCAGCATCACATTTATGAACTAGTTTTGCGCAGTATTTTTGAATTCAAAGTGCCTGAAGCAACACGCAGTCCAGTTATTCGTTTTATCAAATAGTTAAGAGATACATTATCAACACACATCACGCTACTGGCACAAGTGTTGTGAAATATTATCAAAAAATAGTCAAAGGAGTCTAAAAAATTCCACAAATAATAATAATAACCCATTCAGAGATAGCTGATATAAAGCAGCGCTGATTCAGCATCACCTGATTCGCCTCACGAGCCACTATTGAACAGAATTCGTGGAGATTTTTGTTTTGTACTTACCATGCCAGCATCACATTTATGAACTAGTTTTGCGCAGTATTTTTGAATTCAAAGTGCCTGAAGCAACACGCAGTCCAGTTATTCGTTTTATCAAATAGTTAAGAGATACATTATCAAAACACATCACGCTACTGGCACAAGTGTTGTGAAATATTATCAAAAAATAGTCAAAGGAGTCTAAAAAATTCCACAAATAATAATAATAACCCATTCAGAGATAGCTGATATAAAGCAGCGCTGATTCAGCATCACCTGATTCGCCTCACGAGCCACTATTGAACAGAATTCGTGGAGATTTTTGTTTTGTACTTACCATGCCAGCATCACATTTATGAACTAGTTTTGCGCAGTATTTTTGAATTCAAAGTGCCTGAAGCAACACGCAGTCCAGTTATTCGTTTTATCAAATAGTTAAGAGATACATTATCAAAACACATCACGCTACTGGCACAAGTGTTGTGAAATATTATCAAAAAATAGTCAAAGGAGTCTAAAAAATTCCACAAATAATAATAATAACCCATTCAGAGATAGCTGATATAAAGCAGCGCTGATTCAGCATCACCTGATTCGCCTCACGAGCCACTATTGAACAGAATTCGTGGAGATTTTTGTTTTGTACTTACCATGCCAGCATCACATTTATGAACTAGTTTTGCGCAGTATTTTTGAATTCAAAGTGCCTGAAGCAACACGCAGTCCAGTTATTCGTTTTATCAAATAGTTAAGAGATACATTATCAAAACACATCACGCTACTGGCACAAGTGTTGTGAAATATTATCAAAAAATAGTCAAAGGAGTCTAAAAAATTCCACAAATAATAATAATAACCCAGAGATAACTGATATAAAGCAGCGCTGATTCAGCATCACCTGATTCGCCTCACGAGCCACTATTGAACAGAATTCGTGGAGATTTTTGTTTTGTACTTACCATGCCAGCATCACATTTATGAACTAGTTTTGCGCAGTATTTTTGAATTCAAAGTGCCTGAAGCAACACGCAGTCCAGTTATTCGTTTTATCAAATAGTTAAGAGATACATTATCAAAACACATCACGCTACTGGCACAAGTGTTGTGAAATATTATCAAAAAATAGTCAAAGGAGTCTAAAAAATTCCACAAATAATAATAATAACCCATTCAGAGATAACTGATATAAAGCAGCGCTGATTCAGCATCACCTGATTCGCCTCACGAGCCACTATTGAACAGAATTCGTGGAGATTTTTGTTTTGTACTTACCATGCCAGCATCACATTTATGAACTAGTTTTGCGCAGTATTTTTGAATTCAAAGTGCCTGAAGCAACACGCAGTCCAGTTATTCGTTTTATCAAATAGTTAAGAAATACATTATCAAAACACATCACGCTACTGGCACAAGTGTTGTGAAATATTATCAAAAAATAGTCAAAGGAGTCTAAAAAATTCCACAAATAATAATAATAACCCAGAGATAACTGATATAAAGCAGCGCTGATTCAGCATCACCTGATTCGCCTCACGAGCCACTATTAAACAGAATTCGTGGAGATTTTTGTTTTGTACTTACCATGCCAGCATCACATTTATGAACTAGTTTTGCGCAGTATTTTTGAATTCAAAGTGCCTGAAGCAACACGCAGTCCAGTTATTCGTTTTATCAAATAGTTAAGAGATACATTATCAAAACACATCACGCTACTGGCACAAGTGTTGTGAAATATTATCAAAAAATAGTCAAAGGAGTCTAAAAAATTCCACAAATAATAATAATAACCCAGAGATAACTGATATAAAGCAGCGCTGATTCAGCATCACCTGATTCGCCTCACGAGCCACTATTGAACAGAATTCGTGGAGATTTTTGTTTTGTACTTACCATGCCAGCATCACATTTATGAACTAGTTTTGCGCAGTATTTTTGAATTCAAAGTGCCTGAAGCAACACGCAGTCCAGTTATTCGTTTTATCAAATAGTTAAGAGATACATTATCAAAACACATCACGCTACTGGCACAAGTGTTGTGAAATATTATCAAAAAATAGTCAAAGGAGTCTAAAAAATTCCACAAATAATAATAATAACCCAGAGATAACTGATATAAAGCAGCGCTGATTCAGCATCACCTGATTCGCCTCACGAGCCACTATTGAACAGAATTCGTGGAGATTTTTGTTTTGTACTTACCATGCCAGCATCACATTTATGAACTAGTTTTGCGCAGTATTTTTGAATTCAAAGTGCCTGAAGCAACACGCAGTCCAGTTATTCGTTTTATCAAATAGTTAAGAGATACATTATCAAAACACATCACGCTACTGGCACAAGTGTTGTGAAATATTATCAAAAAATAGTCAAAGGAGTCTAAAAAATTCCACAAATAATAATAATAACCCAGAGATAACTGATATAAAGCAGCGCTGATTCAGCATCACCTGATTCGCCTCACGAGCCACTATTGAACAGAATTCGTGGAGATTTTTGTTTTGTACTTACCATGCCAGCATCACATTTATGAACTAGTTTTGCGCAGTATTTTTGAATTCAAAGTGCCTGAAGCAACACGCAGTCCAGTTATTCGTTTTATCAAATAGTTAAGAGATACATTATCAAAACACATCACGCTACTGGCACAAGTGTTGTGAAATATTATCAAAAAATAGTCAAAGGAGTCTAAAAAATTCCACAAATAATAATAATAACCCAGAGATAACTGATATAAAGCAGCGCTGATTCAGCATCACCTGATTCGCCTCACGAGCCACTATTGAACAGAATTCGTGGAGATTTTTGTTTTGTACTTACCATGCCAGCATCACATTTATGAACTAGTTTTGCGCAGTATTTTTGAATTCAAAGTGCCTGAAGCAACACGCAGTCCAGTTATTCGTTTTATCAAATAGTTAAGAGATACATTATCAAAACACATCACGCTACTGGCACAAGTGTTGTGAAATATTATCAAAAAATAGTCAAAGGAGTCTAAAAAATTCCACAAATAATAATAATAACCCAGAGATAACTGATATAAAGCAGCGCTGATTCAGCATCACCTGATTCGCCTCACGAGCCACTATTGAACAGAATTCGTGGAGATTTTTGTTTTGTACTTACCATGCCAGCATCACATTTATGAACTAGTTTTGCGCAGTATTTTTGAATTCAAAGTGCCTGAAGCAACACGCAGTCCAGTTATTCGTTTTATCAAATAGTTAAGAGATACATTATCAAAACACATCACGCTACTGGCACAAGTGTTGTGAAATATTATCAAAAAATAGTCAAAGGAGTCTAAAAAATTCCACAAATAATAATAATAACCCAGAGATAACTGATATAAAGCAGCGCTGATTCAGCATCACCTGATTCGCCTCACGAGCCACTATTGAACAGAATTCGTGGAGATTTTTGTTTTGTACTTACCATGCCAGCATCACATTTATGAACTAGTTTTGCGCAGTATTTTTGAATTCAAAGTGCCTGAAGCAACACGCAGTCCAGTTATTCGTTTTATCAAATAGTTAAGAGATACATTATCAAAACACATCACGCTACTGGCACAAGTGTTGTGAAATATTATCAAAAAATAGTCAAAGGAGTCTAAAAAATTCCACAAATAATAATAATAACCAAGAGATAACTGATATAAAGCAGCGCTGATTCAGCATCACCTGATTCGCCTCACGAGCCACTATTGAACAGAATTCGTGGAGATTTTTGTTTTGTACTTACCATGCCAGCATCACATTTATGAACTAGTTTTGCGCAGTATTTTTGAATTCAAAGTGCCTGAAGCAACACGCAGTCCAGTTATTCGTTTTATCAAATAGTTAAGAGATACATTATCAAAACACATCACGCTACTGGCACAAGTGTTGTGAAATATTATCAAAAAATAGTCAAAGGAGTCTAAAAAATTCCACAAATAATAATAATAACCCATTCAGAGATAGCTGATATAAAGCAGCGCTGATTCAGCATCACCTGATTCGCCTCACGAGCCACTATTGAACAGAATTCGTGGAGATTTTTGTTTTGTACTTACCATGCCAGCATCACATTTATGAACTAGTTTTGCGCAGTATTTTTGAATTCAAAGTGCCTGAAGCAACACGCAGTCCAGTTATTCGTTTTATCAAATAGTTAAGAGATACATTATCAACACACATCACGCTACTGGCACAAGTGTTGTGAAATATTATCAAAAAATAGTCAAAGGAGTCTAAAAAATTCCACAAATAATAATAATAACCCATTCAGAGATAGCTGATATAAAGCAGCGCTGATTCAGCATCACCTGATTCGCCTCACGAGCCACTATTGAACAGAATTCGTGGAGATTTTTGTTTTGTACTTACCATGCCAGCATCACATTTATGAACTAGTTTTGCGCAGTATTTTTGAATTCAAAGTGCCTGAAGCAACACGCAGTCCAGTTATTCGTTTTATCAAATAGTTAAGAGATACATTATCAAAACACATCACGCTACTGGCACAAGTGTTGTGAAATATTATCAAAAAATAGTCAAAGGAGTCTAAAAAATTCCACAAATAATAATAATAACCCATTCAGAGATAGCTGATATAAAGCAGCGCTGATTCAGCATCACCTGATTCGCCTCACGAGCCACTATTGAACAGAATTCGTGGAGATTTTTGTTTTGTACTTACCATGCCAGCATCACATTTATGAACTAGTTTTGCGCAGTATTTTTGAATTCAAAGTGCCTGAAGCAACACGCAGTCCAGTTATTCGTTTTATCAAATAGTTAAGAGATACATTATCAACACACATCACGCTACTGGCACAAGTGTTGTGAAATATTATCAAAAAATAGTCAAAGGAGTCTAAAAAATTCCACAAATAATAATAATAACCCATTCAGAGATAGCTGATATAAAGCAGCGCTGATTCAGCATCACCTGATTCGCCTCACGAGCCACTATTGAACAGAATTCGTGGAGATTTTTGTTTTGTACTTACCATGCCAGCATCACATTTATGAACTAGTTTTGCGCAGTATTTTTGAATTCAAAGTGCCTGAAGCAACACGCAGTCCAGTTATTCGTTTTATCAAATAGTTAAGAGATACATTATCAAAACACATCACGCTACTGGCACAAGTGTTGTGAAATATTATCAAAAAATAGTCAAAGGAGTCTAAAAAATTCCACAAATAATAATAATAACCCATTCAGAGATAGCTGATATAAAGCAGCGCTGATTCAGCATCACCTGATTCGCCTCACGAGCCACTATTGAACAGAATTCGTGGAGATTTTTGTTTTGTACTTACCATGCCAGCATCACATTTATGAACTAGTTTTGCGCAGTATTTTTGAATTCAAAGTGCCTGAAGCAACACGCAGTCCAGTTATTCGTTTTATCAAATAGTTAAGAGATACATTATCAAAACACATCACGCTACTGGCACAAGTGTTGTGAAATATTATCAAAAAATAGTCAAAGGAGTCTAAAAAATTCCACAAATAATAATAATAACCCATTCAGAGATAGCTGATATAAAGCAGCGCTGATTCAGCATCACCTGATTCGCCTCACGAGCCACTATTGAACAGAATTCGTGGAGATTTTTGTTTTGTACTTACCATGCCAGCATCACATTTATGAACTAGTTTTGCGCAGTATTTTTGAATTCAAAGTGCCTGAAGCAACACGCAGTCCAGTTATTCGTTTTATCAAATAGTTAAGAGATACATTATCAAAACACATCACGCTACTGGCACAAGTGTTGTGAAATATTATCAAAAAATAGTCAAAGGAGTCTAAAAAATTCCACAAATAATAATAATAACCCATTCAGAGATAGCTGATATAAAGCAGCGCTGATTCAGCATCACCTGATTCGCCTCACGAGCCACTATTGAACAGAATTCGTGGAGATTTTTGTTTTGTACTTACCATGCCAGCATCACATTTATGAACTAGTTTTGCGCAGTATTTTTGAATTCAAAGTGCCTGAAGCAACACGCAGTCCAGTTATTCGTTTTATCAAATAGTTAAGAGATACATTATCAAAACACATCACGCTACTGGCACAAGTGTTGTGAAATATTATCAAAAAATAGTCAAAGGAGTCTAAAAAATTCCACAAATAATAATAATAACCCATTCAGAGATAGCTGATATAAAGCAGCGCTGATTCAGCATCACCTGATTCGCCTCACGAGCCACTATTGAACAGAATTCGTGGAGATTTTTGTTTTGTACTTACCATGCCAGCATCACATTTATGAACTAGTTTTGCGCAGTATTTTTGAATTCAAAGTGCCTGAAGCAACACGCAGTCCAGTTATTCGTTTTATCAAATAGTTAAGAGATACATTATCAACACACATCACGCTACTGGCACAAGTGTTGTGAAATATTATCAAAAAATAGTCAAAGGAGTCTAAAAAATTCCACAAATAATAATAATAACCCATTCAGAGATAGCTGATATAAAGCAGCGCTGATTCAGCATCACCTGATTCGCCTCACGAGCCACTATTGAACAGAATTCGTGGAGATTTTTGTTTTGTACTTACCATGCCAGCATCACATTTATGAACTAGTTTTGCGCAGTATTTTTGAATTCAAAGTGCCTGAAGCAACACGCAGTCCAGTTATTCGTTTTATCAAATAGTTAAGAGATACATTATCAAAACACATCACGCTACTGGCACAAGTGTTGTGAAATATTATCAAAAAATAGTCAAAGGAGTCTAAAAAATTCCACAAATAATAATAATAACCCATTCAGAGATAGCTGATATAAAGCAGCGCTGATTCAGCATCACCTGATTCGCCTCACGAGCCACTATTGAACAGAATTCGTGGAGATTTTTGTTTTGTACTTACCATGCCAGCATCACATTTATGAACTAGTTTTGCGCAGTATTTTTGAATTCAAAGTGTCTGAAGCAACACGCAGTCCAGTTATTCGTTTTATCAAATAGTTAAGAGATACATTATCAAAACACATCACGCTACTGGCACAAGTGTTGTGAAATATTATCAAAAAATAGTCAAAGGAGTCTAAAAAATTCCACAAATAATAATAATAACCCATTCAGAGATAGCTGATATAAAGCAGCGCTGATTCAGCATCACCTGATTCGCCTCACGAGCCACTATTGAACAGAATTCGTGGAGATTTTTGTTTTGTACTTACCATGCCAGCATCACATTTATGAACTAGTTTTGCGCAGTATTTTTGAATTCAAAGTGCCTGAAGCAACACGCAGTCCAGTTATTCGTTTTATCAAATAGTTAAGAGATACATTATCAAAACACATCACGCTACTGGCACAAGTGTTGTGAAATATTATCAAAAAATAGTCAAAGGAGTCTAAAAAATTCCACAAATAATAATAATAACCCATTCAGAGATAGCTGATATAAAGCAGCGCTGATTCAGCATCACCTGATTCGCCTCACGAGCCACTATTGAACAGAATTCGTGGAGATTTTTGTTTTGTACTTACCATGCCAGCATCACATTTATGATCTAGTTTTGCGCAGTATTTTTGAATTCAAAGTGCCTGAAGCAACACGCAGTCCAGTTATTCGTTTTATCAAATAGTTAAGAGATACATTATCAAAACACATCACGCTACTGGCACAAGTGTTGTGAAATATTATCAAAAAATAGTCAAAGGAGTCTAAAAAATTCCACAAATAATAATAATAACCCATTCAGAGATAGCTGATATAAAGCAGCGCTGATTCAGCATCACCTGATTCGCCTCACGAGCCACTATTGAACAGAATTCGTGGAGATTTTTGTTTTGTACTTACCATGCCAGCATCACATTTATGAACTAGTTTTGCGCAGTATTTTTGAATTCAAAGTGCCTGAAGCAACACGCAGTCCAGTTATTCGTTTTATCAAATAGTTAAGAGATACATTATCAAAACACATCACGCTACTGGCACAAGTGTTGTGAAATATTATCAAAAAATAGTCAAACGAGTCTGAAAAATTCCACAAATAATAATAATAACCCATTCAGAGATAGCTGATATAAAGCAGCGCTGATTCAGCATCACCTGATTCGCCTCACGAGCCACTATTGAACAGAATTCGTGGAGATTTTTGTTTTGTACTTACCATGCCAGCATCACATTTATGAACTAGTTTTGCGCAGTATTTTTGAATTCAAAGTGCCTGAAGCAACACGCAGTCCAGTTATTCGTTTTATCAAATAGTTAAGAGATACATTATCAAAACACATCACGCTACTGGCACAAGTGTTGTGAAATATTATCAAAAAATAGTCAAAGGAGTCTAAAAAATTCCACAAATAATAATAATAACCCATTCAGAGATAGCTGATATAAAGCAGCGCTGATTCAGCATCACCTGATTCGCCTCACGAGCCACTATTGAACAGAATTCGTGGAGATTTTTGTTTTGTACTTACCATGCCAGCATCACATTTATGAACTAGTTTTGCGCAGTATTTTTGAATTCAAAGTGCCTGAAGCAACACGCAGTCCAGTTATTCGTTTTATCAAATAGTTAAGAGATACATTATCAAAACACATCACGCTACTGGCACAAGTGTTGTGAAATATTATCAAAAAATAGTCAAACGAGTCTGAAAAATTCCACAAATAATAATAATAACCCATTCAGAGATAGCTGATATAAAGCAGCGCTGATTCAGCATCACCTGATTCGCCTCACGAGCCACTATTGAACAGAATTCGTGGAGATTTTTGTTTTGTACTTACCATGCCAGCATCACATTTATGAACTAGTTTTGCGCAGTATTTTTGAATTCAAAGTGCCTGAAGCAACACGCAGTCCAGTTATTCGTTTTATCAAATAGTTAAGAGATACATTATCAACACACATCACGCTACTGGCACAAGTGTTGTGAAATATTATCAAAAAATAGTCAAAGGAGTCTAAAAAATTCCACAAATAATAATAATAACCCAGAGATAACTGATATAAAGCAGCGCTGATTCAGCATCACCTGATTCGCCTCACGAGCCACTATTGAACAGAATTCGTGGAGATTTTTGTTTTGTACTTACCATGCCAGCATCACATTTATGAACTAGTTTTGCGCAGTATTTTTGAATTCAAAGTGCCTGAAGCAACACGCAGTCCAGTTATTCGTTTTATCAAATAGTTAAGAGATACATTATCAAAACACATCACGCTACTGGCACAAGTGTTGTGAAATATTATCAAAAAATAGTCAAAGGAGTCTGAAAAATTCCACAAATAATAATAATAACCCAGAGATAACTGATATAAAGCAGCGCTGATTCAGCATCACCTGATTCGCCTCACGAGCCACTATTGAACAGAATTCGTGGAGATTTTTGTTTTGTACTTACCATGCCAGCATCACATTTATGAACTAGTTTTGCGCAGTATTTTTGAATTCAAAGTGCCTGAAGCAACACGCAGTCCAGTTATTCGTTTTATCAAATAGTTAAGAGATACATTATCAAAACACATCACGCTACTGGCACAAGTGTTGTGAAATATTATCAAAAAATAGTCAAAGGAGTCTGAAAAATTCCACAAATAATAATAATAACCCAGAGATAACTGATATAAAGCAGCGCTGATTCAGCATCACCTGATTCGCCTCACGAGCCACTATTGAACAGAATTCGTGGAGATTTTTGTTTTGTACTTACCATGCCAGCATCACATTTATGAACTAGTTTTGCGCAGTATTTTTGAATTCAAAGTGCCTGAAGCAACACGCAGTCCAGTTATTCGTTTTATCAAATAGTTAAGAGATACATTATCAAAACACATCACGCTACTGGCACAAGTGTTGTGAAATATTATCAAAAAATAGTCAAAGGAGTCTGAAAAATTCCACAAATAATAATAATAACCCAGAGATAACTGATATAAAGCAGCGCTGATTCAGCATCACCTGATTCGCCTCACGAGCCACTATTGAACAGAATTCGTGGAGATTTTTGTTTTGTACTTACCATGCCAGCATCACATTTATGAACTAGTTTTGCGCAGTATTTTTGAATTCAAAGTGCCTGAAGCAACACGCAGTCCAGTTATTCGTTTTATCAAATAGTTAAGAGATACATTATCAAAACACATCACGCTACTGGCACAAGTGTTGTGAAATATTATCAAAAAATAGTCAAAGGAGTCTGAAAAATTCCACAAATAATAATAATAACCCAGAGATAACTGATATAAAGCAGCGCTGATTCAGCATCACCTGATTCGCCTCACGAGCCACTATTGAACAGAATTCGTGGAGATTTTTGTTTTGTACTTACCATGCCAGCATCACATTTATGAACTAGTTTTGCGCAGTATTTTTGAATTCAAAGTGCCTGAAGCAACACGCAGTCCAGTTATTCGTTTTATCAAATAGTTAAGAGATACATTATCAAAACACATCACGCTACTGGCACAAGTGTTGTGAAATATTATCAAAAAATAGTCAAAGGAGTCTGAAAAATTCCACAAAAAATAATAATAACCCAGAGATAACTGATATAAAGCAGCGCTGATTCAGCATCACCTGATTTGCCTCACGAGCCACTATTGAACAGAATTCGTGGAGATTTTTGTTTTGTACTTACCATGCCAGCATCACATTTATGAACTAGTTTTGCGCAGTATTTTTGAATTCAAAGTGCCTGAAGCAACACGCAGTCCAGTTATTCGTTTTATCAAATAGTTACGAGATACATTATCAAAACACATCACGCTACTGGCACAAGTGTTGTGAAATATTATCAAAAAATAGTCAAAGGAGTCTGAAAAATTCCACAAATAATAATAATAACCCATTCAGAGATAACTGATATAAAGCAGCGCTGATTCAGCATCACCTGATTCGCCTCACGAGCCACTATTGAACAGTATTCGTGGAGATTTTTGTTTTGTACTTACCATGCCAGCATCACATTTATGAACTAGTTTTGCGCAGTATTTTTGAATTCAAAGTGCCTGAAGCAACACGCAGTCCAGTTATTCGTTTTATCAAATAGTTACGAGATACATTATCAAAACACATCACGCTACTGGCACAAGTGTTGTGAAATATTATCAAAAAATAGTCAAAGGAGTCTGAAAAATTCCACAAATAATAATAATAACCCATTCAGAGATAACTGATATAAAGCAGCGCTGATTCAGCATCACCTGATTCGCCTCACGAGCCACTATTGAACAGTATTCGTGGAGATTTTTGTTTTGTACTTACCATGCCAGCATCACATTTATGAACTAGTTTTGCGCAGTATTTTTGAATTCAAAGTGCCTGAAGCAACACGCAGTCCAGTTATTCGTTTTATCAAATAGTTACGAGATACATTATCAAAACACATCACGCTACTGGCACAAGTGTTGTGAAATATTATCAAAAAATAGTCAAAGGAGTCTGAAAAATTCCACAAATAATAATAATAACCCATTCAGAGATAACTGATATAAAGCAGCGCTGATTCAGCATCACCTGATTCGCCTCACGAGCCACTATTGAACAGTATTCGTGGAGATTTTTGTTTTGTACTTACCATGCCAGCATCACATTTATGAACTAGTTTTGCGCAGTATTTTTGAATTCAAAGTGCCTGAAGCAACACGCAGTCCAGTTATTCGTTTTATCAAATAGTTACGAGATACATTATCAAAACACATCACGCTACTGGCACAAGTGTTGTGAAATATTATCAAAAAATAGTCAAAGGAGTCTGAAAAATTCCACAAATAATAATAATAACCCATTCAGAGATAACTGATATAAAGCAGCGCTGATTCTGCATCACCTGATTCGCCTCACGAGCCACTATTGAACAGTATTCGTGGAGATTTTTGTTTTGTACTTACCATGCCAGCATCACATTTATGAACTAGTTTTGCGCAGTATTTTTGAATTCAAAGTGCCTGAAGCAACACGCAGTCCAGTTATTCGTTTTATCAAATAGTTACGAGATACATTATCAAAACACATCACGCTACTGGCACAAGTGTTGTGAAATATTATCAAAAAATAGTCAAAGGAGTCTGAAAAATTCCACAAATAATAATAATAACCCATTCAGAGATAACTGATATAAAGCAGCGCTGATTCAGCATCACCTGATTCGCCTCACGAGCCACTATTGAACAGTATTCGTGGAGATTTTTGTTTTGTACTTACCATGCCAGCATCACATTTATGAACTAGTTTTGCGCAGTATTTTTGAATTCAAAGTGCCTGAAGCAACACGCAGTCCAGTTATTCGTTTTATCAAATAGTTAAGAGATACATTATCAAAACACATCACGCTACTGGCACAAGTGTTGTGAAATATTATCAAAAAATAGTCAAAGGAGTCTGAAAAATTCCACAAATAATAATAATAACCCAGAGATAACTGATATAAAGCAGCGCTGATTCAGCATCACCTGATTTGCCTCACGAGCCACTATTGAACAGAATTCGTGGAGATTTTTGTTTTGTACTTACCATGCCAGCATCACATTTATGAACTAGTTTTGCGCAGTATTTTTGAATTCAAAGTGCCTGAAGCAACACGCAGTCCAGTTATTCGTTTTATCAAATAGTTACGAGATACATTATCAAAACACATCACGCTACTGGCACAAGTGTTGTGAAATATTATCAAAAAATAGTCAAAGGAGTCTGAAAAATTCCACAAATAATAATAATAACCCATTCAGAGATAACTGATATAAAGCAGCGCTGATTCAGCATCACCTGATTCGCCTCACGAGCCACTATTGAACAGTATTCGTGGAGATTTTTGTTTTGTACTTACCATGCCAGCATCACATTTATGAACTAGTTTTGCGCAGTATTTTTGAATTCAAAGTGCCTGAAGCAACACGCAGTCCAGTTATTCGTTTTATCAAATAGTTACGAGATACATTATCAAAACACATCACGCTACTGGCACAAGTGTTGTGAAATATTATCAAAAAATAGTCAAAGGAGTCTGAAAAATTCCACAAATAATAATAATAACCCATTCAGAGATAACTGATATAAAGCAGCGCTGATTCAGCATCACCTGATTCGCCTCACGAGCCACTATTGAACAGTATTCGTGGAGATTTTTGTTTTGTACTTACCATGCCAGCATCACATTTATGAACTAGTTTTGCGCAGTATTTTTGAATTCAAAGTGCCTGAAGCAACACGCAGTCCAGTTATTCGTTTTATCAAATAGTTACGAGATACATTATCAAAACACATCACGCTACTGGCACAAGTGTTGTGAAATATTATCAAAAAATAGTCAAAGGAGTCTGAAAAATTCCACAAATAATAATAATAACCCATTCAGAGATAACTGATATAAAGCAGCGCTGATTCAGCATCACCTGATTCGCCTCACGAGCCACTATTGAACAGTATTCGTGGAGATTTTTGTTTTGTACTTACCATGCCAGCATCACATTTATGAACTAGTTTTGCGCAGTATTTTTGAATTCAAAGTGCCTGAAGCAACACGCAGTCCAGTTATTCGTTTTATCAAATAGTTACGAGATACATTATCAAAACACATCACGCTACTGGCACAAGTGTTGTGAAATATTATCAAAAAATAGTCAAAGGAGTCTGAAAAATTCCACAAATAATAATAATAACCCATTCAGAGATAACTGATATAAAGCAGCGCTGATTCAGCATCACCTGATTCGCCTCACGAGCCACTATTGAACAGTATTCGTGGAGATTTTTGTTTTGTACTTACCATGCCAGCATCACATTTATGAACTAGTTTTGCGCAGTATTTTTGAATTCAAAGTGCCTGAAGCAACACGCAGTCCAGTTATTCGTTTTATCAAATAGTTACGAGATACATTATCAAAACACATCACGCTACTGGCACAAGTGTTGTGAAATATTATCAAAAAATAGTCAAAGGAGTCTGAAAAATTCCACAAATAATAATAATAACCCATTCAGAGATAACTGATATAAAGCAGCGCTGATTCAGCATCACCTGATTCGCCTCACGAGCCACTATTGAACAGTATTCGTGGAGATTTTTGTTTTGTACTTACCATGCCAGCATCACATTTATGAACTAGTTTTGCGCAGTATTTTTGAATTCAAAGTGCCTGAAGCAACACGCAGTCCAGTTATTCGTTTTATCAAATAGTTACGAGATACATTATCAAAACACATCACGCTACTGGCACAAGTGTTGTGAAATATTATCAAAAAATAGTCAAAGGAGTCTGAAAAATTCCACAAATAATAATAATAACCCATTCAGAGATAACTGATATAAAGCAGCGCTGATTCAGCATCACCTGATTCGCCTCACGAGCCACTATTGAACAGTATTCGTGGAGATTTTTGTTTTGTACTTACCATGCCAGCATCACATTTATGAACTAGTTTTGCGCAGTATTTTTGAATTCAAAGTGCCTGAAGCAACACGCAGTCCAGTTATTCGTTTTATCAAATAGTTACGAGATACATTATCAAAACACATCACGCTACTGGCACAAGTGTTGTGAAATATTATCAAAAAATAGTCAAAGGAGTCTGAAAAATTCCACAAATAATAATAATAACCCATTCAGAGATAACTGATATAAAGCAGCGCTGATTCAGCATCACCTGATTCGCCTCACGAGCCACTATTGAACAGTATTCGTGGAGATTTTTGTTTTGTACTTACCATGCCAGCATCACATTTATGAACTAGTTTTGCGCAGTATTTTTGAATTCAAAGTGCCTGAAGCAACACGCAGTCCAGTTATTCGTTTTATCAAATAGTTACGAGATACATTATCAAAACACATCACGCTACTGGCACAAGTGTTGTGAAATATTATCAAAAAATAGTCAAAGGAGTCTGAAAAATTCCACAAATAATAATAATAACCCATTCAGAGATAACTGATATAAAGCAGCGCTGATTCAGCATCACCTGATTCGCCTCACGAGCCACTATTGAACAGTATTCGTGGAGATTTTTGTTTTGTACTTACCATGCCAGCATCACATTTATGAACTAGTTTTGCGCAGTATTTTTGAATTCAAAGTGCCTGAAGCAACACGCAGTCCAGTTATTCGTTTTATCAAATAGTTACGAGATACATTATCAAAACACATCACGCTACTGGCACAAGTGTTGTGAAATATTATCAAAAAATAGTCAAAGGAGTCTGAAAAATTCCACAAATAATAATAATAACCCATTCAGAGATAACTGATATAAAGCAGCGCTGATTCAGCATCACCTGATTCGCCTCACGAGCCACTATTGAACAGTATTCGTGGAGATTTTTGTTTTGTACTTACCATGCCAGCATCACATTTATGAACTAGTTTTGCGCAGTATTTTTGAATTCAAAGTGCCTGAAGCAACACGCAGTCCAGTTATTCGTTTTATCAAATAGTTACGAGATACATTATCAAAACACATCACGCTACTGGCACAAGTGTTGTGAAATATTATCAAAAAATAGTCAAAGGAGTCTGAAAAATTCCACAAATAATAATAATAACCCATTCAGAGATAACTGATATAAAGCAGCGCTGATTCAGCATCACCTGATTCGCCTCACGAGCCACTATTGAACAGTATTCGTGGAGATTTTTGTTTTGTACTTACCATGCCAGCATCACATTTATGAACTAGTTTTGCGCAGTATTTTTGAATTCAAAGTGCCTGAAGCAACACGCAGTCCAGTTATTCGTTTTATCAAATAGTTACGAGATACATTATCAAAACACATCACGCTACTGGCACAAGTGTTGTGAAATATTATCAAAAAATAGTCAAAGGAGTCTGAAAAATTCCACAAATAATAATAATAACCCATTCAGAGATAACTGATATAAAGCAGCGCTGATTCAGCATCACCTGATTCGCCTCACGAGCCACTATTGAACAGTATTCGTGGAGATTTTTGTTTTGTACTTACCATGCCAGCATCACATTTATGAACTAGTTTTGCGCAGTATTTTTGAATTCAAAGTGCCTGAAGCAACACGCAGTCCAGTTATTCGTTTTATCAAATAGTTACGAGATACATTATCAAAACACATCACGCTACTGGCACAAGTGTTGTGAAATATTATCAAAAAATAGTCAAAGGAGTCTGAAAAATTCCACAAATAATAATAATAACCCATTCAGAGATAACTGATATAAAGCAGCGCTGATTCAGCATCACCTGATTCGCCTCACGAGCCACTATTGAACAGTATTCGTGGAGATTTTTGTTTTGTACTTACCATGCCAGCATCACATTTATGAACTAGTTTTGCGCAGTATTTTTGAATTCAAAGTGCCTGAAGCAACACGCAGTCCAGTTATTCGTTTTATCAAATAGTTACGAGATACATTATCAAAACACATCACGCTACTGGCACAAGTGTTGTGAAATATTATCAAAAAATAGTCAAAGGAGTCTGAAAAATTCCACAAATAATAATAATAACCCATTCAGAGATAACTGATATAAAGCAGCGCTGATTCAGCATCACCTGATTCGCCTCACGAGCCACTATTGAACAGTATTCGTGGAGATTTTTGTTTTGTACTTACCATGCCAGCATCACATTTATGAACTAGTTTTGCGCAGTATTTTTGAATTCAAAGTGCCTGAAGCAACACGCAGTCCAGTTATTCGTTTTATCAAATAGTTACGAGATACATTATCAAAACACATCACGCTACTGGCACAAGTGTTGTGAAATATTATCAAAAAATAGTCAAAGGAGTCTGAAAAATTCCACAAATAATAATAATAACCCATTCAGAGATAACTGATATAAAGCAGCGCTGATTCAGCATCACCTGATTCGCCTCACGAGCCACTATTGAACAGAATTCGTGGAGATTTTTGTTTTGTACTTACCATGCCAGCATCACATTTATGAACTAGTTTTGCGCAGTATTTTTGAATTCAAAGTGCCTGAAGCAACACGCAGTCCAGTTATTCGTTTTATCAAATAGCTAAGAGATAACTGAAAAAGGATCAACACTAGTAATATTCAAAATGGCCAAAAAGTGATAAAAAAATGCCATAAGTGAACTCGAAATAAAGGAAATTTTGGACTTTTTAAATAAAGAGCTGCTTAGCACCACATTAAGAAATGATTATCGTGCTTTTATGGAACTATCAATTATGTTTTTAGATGGAGATATGAAGAAGAAACTTAAAATTCGCTTTTCTGAGGCTATGCATCTATCTCGTTGGATGTCTAAATCAATTTACTCTTTAAAAATTTTTTTCACTTAGACAAGAACTTAAAACTGTGTTCAAAAGACGAAAATGCTTAACAGACTATACAGAGTGTCCCAAAAACATTGACCTCGGCTTTTATTCCTTGAATATTGATCTTAGACATATATAATAAATTACAAAGTTGCGTAAAAAAAGGTACAGGATCTATAAAAATTTTCAGAGGATTAAATTTGAAAAAATACAAAATTAAAATTTTTATACGGCCCCCGTACAAAAACATTTCCAAAGAGTAAAATGTGCTCCATACACTAATAAGGTTATGTACAAAATTTCAGCATTTTATCATAAAAAATCCCAGAGATATGTTTAAACAAAGGTTGTGAGGGATTAATCACAAATTAAAATGTAATTGTTTACAGCAAGAGTGCAAATGATGCAACGCAGAAATGCATCATATGCAAATAATATATGCCTCCTCAATGGATTTTTGGCATGGATGGAAAACATTTTGAGCAAGCTTTGTAATCTTTATGTAAAGTTGTTATTTGTACACGGTGTAGATACTTTTGTACCAATATATAGTAAAATTATTATTTATTTATGTCATCATTGATTTCTTTCGTAATTTGTGTATGACCTCTGAAACGCGATTTGTCGACAAGATTTTTTCTCTCTGAGAACCCAAGTCGATGCATCGAAAAGTGGTTTAAGTCAGCATTTTTGTCTTTTCATATCTCAGGGATATTTTATGATAAAATGCTGAAATTTTGTACATCACCTTATTAGTGTATAGGGCACGTTTTACTTATTGGAAATGTTTTTGTTCGGGGTCGTATAAAAATTAAATTCTGTATTTCTCAAAATTTAATTCCCTTGAAAATTTTAATCGATTTTATAAAATTCTGTACCTTTTCTACGCATTTTTGTAATTTATTATATATGTCTAAGATCAATATTTAAGGAATAAAGGCCGAGGTCAATGTTTTTGTGACACCCTGTATATTTGTTTATAGTTAAAATTTACTTAAAAGTCTGGTTCAATTGCCAATCACTCATACCAGCTCCTTATCAAGAAAGAGCTGAAAAAGTGTCAATTGATAGACACATCTATTTTTAAAGCCGCTGTAAACAAGTTTGTAAACATCTTTGGTACAAAGAAATATCCGTATTATCCCTATTTCATGTTGATACTCAAACAAAAATTAAAATAGTGAACATTTTGAATAAAGACAGCTTAAATATGGGAAATATATTTTACAACCCGATGATATGGATGATAAATTTCTTGGTAAGTTTAAGCTTGTTTTTATTTACAAAAATGGTTTTGTATTGGGTACTTTTTAATTTAACTTTTGTTCCTTCTTTCGCATTGCTTCATTCTGTATTTTTTCTCTTCTGAGCGTCACCCCGGACAAAAAACCCAGAAAAACCAGTTTACATCAACGTGAAGTCGACACGGGTAAAATAAATTTGAGTGAGTTCAAATTTTACACAGAAACACTTGTGATCGTTTAAAAGATGTGTGTGGGTTTGGGGAGGTGGGAATAAGTGATATCCTAAGTGGGCTTGTATAGATTGTGTATATAGCCACGCCCACATGTGTCCCACTCCCATTGTTAGCATTCGTAGTTTTCTTGGGGTAAGGAAAGGTTGTGTATTTGCAAGAAATATGAGAAAGGGGGAATTTTTAAGCAGATTATCTGACTCTAATTCCCTGTTTCCGCATATAATAAAATGACCAAGCAAAATTCGGAAATTTTTAAACTTTTTCATATTGGCAGTTGTATGGATATCATATTGGAACTAATTCTGCTATTTCAAGTCCAATTTTCATTTTATTTTATTTTGTGCCCGACAGGTTATATGTCGACGACAGCCATTTGGACAGCCCATAATTAAACGGATGAAGATATTCAATTTCCCCGGAGCATGAGAATACAAAAACTTGAAAGTGAAATATTTTGTGTAATGTCCATAGATACCAGTAATATTGTGAAAATATACTCTATGGAAAAAATAATTCCGTCTAATCGTGATCAGAATAATGGTAAATAATAAATCCAGAACGCTGCGTTGAATTTTGTGGCAGCTAAATAAAATCGAACAAAAAAGATAGTGGACTAATCGGATTCTCGTCCCGGGAGTGAATTATTTAATTTTCTTTTTACCTGGCTCTGCGCATATGATGTCACGGGCAGAGATCAAAATAACGCCTCTACACGCGTATTTGACGCTTTAAAATAAGCAAATACGCTTTATAAATGCGTAATTATAAATGCGCAATGCAAGTCATGCGTAATTTTACGCACCGATTTTGTAAACAAATAAAAATATTTGAGGGTAATTGTACATTTGTTAAAAGTTACTCCTCTGGAATGCAAAATACTCCTTCAAATCAAGTCAGGGAGTATTTTTACTATTCTGGAAAAATTCTAACTCGATCTCTGGTCACGGGAATAGCAAACGCATGCATTTTGTTGTCGGGAAAAACCTAACTTGTTCACTGCAACTGTCATTCTGTCTGCCGACGTCACTAAATCTCTTTGGACTCACTGGCAAAGGTATGCACAGTGCAATTCAAAATATCTGACAAGTTGTTTACGTCTGGGTATTACCACTTCAAAATTAACAAGCAATTTTTAATTGTAATAATGCCAGAACTTGCTGTCTTTTTGGCAACGGCTATCAAAGTCCTCCCTGATACGTGGCGTCACGAATGACTAATGCGCGAATCGTCGACGTCAAGCTGACAACTTTTTGATTTATTGTCATGCTGATAGCCTAACATATTACAGAACCTTGAGCGGGCTACACTCTCCAAATGACATGTCGGGTTATTGTCGAGGGCCATCCTTGGTGTTACACAATATGAAAATCCGCTGTGTAAGTCTGCGTAAAAGTTCACCACTGTTTGTTTAGTTAAAGCAATTGACTGGTAACTCGTTTATTTTGTAAATACCTTTAAATGTTAAATTTCCTGTTTATATAATATGTCACCACTTCTGCAGGACTGTACAGACTGTTGAAGTCCCAGGTCGCCCGACTCATCCGAGACTGCGAGTAGCTATTTTGTACAAACTGTTGTTGTTGTTGAGACCCAGACAATCCGACCTACCAGAAAGGTGTAAGGTAACTGTTTGGACGGCCGGGAAGTGCCACCCAACTTAGACCGCAACCCAGTGGGGGGTGGCATCAACAGGAACCGTATCCTCCTTCCCCTACCACCAACCTCTCGGGAGGTGTTACGGACCCACATGTTTAACGTGATCGTACTCCACGTGAACACGGCGGCAGTTTTGGAAGTGGCGGGAATTGAACCCGAGCCTACCGAGTGCAATTCCCGCACACTAAACACTGGGCTACCGTGCCTTTTGTACAAACTGTGAAATAATTTTAGAAACCTGTGAATCCAACATGCTTTTAAATGAAACAATCTGAACAAATTTCATTATCTGAACTTTTTACAATTTCCTAATGAAGTTTTACATAAATCAACAGCATTTCAGCGTAACTTTAAACAAGGACATTTTGGCGTAATTGGATGTAGTTCAAATTTCTAAAATATTCGTAAAATTTACTCAAGCATTAACTTGTTGTCCTAATCTATATATTTAAAACATGTTTTAATGTTTACCAGTTGATATAAACCGATTAATTATTTAACTGTCGCTTTTTAAGGCCACTTTGTTTCGAAGCCACGGCTAACGACATATACGATAACTGACCGGGCGAGAGAAATCTGAGTACGATAAATACTCAATTAATCTATAAAACAGGAAGATTATATTTGCAATATAATCATTTTACCCGTATTCAAATTAGACAAATGCAGGAGGCCCTTTTTTCGACACCATCCACATTTCCTATTATTTTTGGAAAAATATTTTATCATTTTTACTATCCCTACATACATAGTATAATGTATAGAGAAAGTATTGTGACGGGACCGAAAATTCGAATTAGAGTTTCCCCGAATTCGAATCGAACGTTTTGAAGTGATGTCTGTCTGTGTCTGTCCGTCAGACTGTGAATACGATATCTCACGAACAAATGGAATGTTTTGAAAGTAATTTTGTATGTTTACTATTATTCTAAAACGAATGACGTAAACGTTTGAACGCTAGTTCAAACCGTTCTCTATATATTGCACGTTTTTCAAATAAATATATCTAATATAGTGCATAATAATAAGCAGTAGTCATTATCAAATATCAAACACTTCGCTATAATTTTGGCGACTAATTTTGCAAAATGTCACTAACTTGCGACATTTTCATGTACTGTCAAATTGACGAAAATGTCGCCAAATTGGCAAAAATGACGCTGAAATTACATAAATGACTCCAAATTGATGTATAATTAACATATTTTAATATAATATAATAGAGTGTACTGCTGAGCAAATGTTAGCAATATTTCCAATTGTCAACTTATATTTGCGCAAAATATAAATGAATTTGGTACTTTAAAATAAGTTTACATGTTGTCATCTGGAAAAGCACTGAACGTCAGGTACTTTTCAAAGTTAAACCATTATGCCGTAGACCTTGTCCTTCACTATTTTATATTGAACAATGTAAAGTACTTGCATTCTGTAGTGAAAGTCATGTGCAACCGACATCATATTTTTTAACTGAGAACTAACTCAGTTATACAGCCTTAAGAGAAATAATTCACAATATTTAACGCATTTTCATCCATCCTAGAATTCATAATATGCAATGAGTAGAAAAAGCATTGTAACAGAGCAGAGTTTTTGTTAGCTTTGCACATTTCGCAGATGAAGGAATACGATTCAACTATTTTTAGACTTACGGCTATTTTGCATATGCGTGTGCAGTGTGCCTATCTGTAAAACTGAAATGTACTGTAAGTTTGTATCAATTACAACTAAAAATGTAACAGATTTTCATGAAATTTACAGTTGGTGATTTTACTATGTTGCCCATTAAAGACTATAAAAAAAAATAATAAAACATGCTTAAGAATATAAAAAAATAAATTAGCGTGGTTCGACTTAAATTTCTCATACCAGAATTCATTTTAAGTATCTTGTGATATTTTTATTTTATTTATTTACTTTTGCAAGAACATTTTTGAAAAATGAAAAAGATGTATTGTTGGTCCGTATGGGCACAATTAAATAATGTTACTCTTCATTTAAAATGACTTGAAACATATTTCAATTGAAGTTCGGCAATGTACCCCCCAAGGGGAGGGGGATGCTAATGACATCACGAACAACATAATTGTACTGCGTCTATTTTTCTCTACAGTGATTGAAACTCTTAAATTTCGTGCTCATTGAGCCATAAATACATTATGTCAAGTTTTGTTCTACACTGTCATGTTAAGGAAGTATAAAATTTCGAATAAGTTTCGCAGTTGTCACTCGAATTTAGAAAAAAATTCTATCTAGTTTTTTATTTTTCGATAACAAAGCCGTATATAAAGCTTCGTAAATATCGATTTTAATTTTTGTGACAATTATTGAGAACACAATTAAGAGTACACAATTAATCGAGTACACAATAATTACACACTATCGAGTACCCCGGCCACACAAATAGCTACCAAAAGCCTTCGGGTTGGTCGTGCGGTCTGGGTTTTCCACACTATCCAGTACACAATTAATTACAGGCAGATAAGCAGACATCACGCTAGAAATAGTCTAAACATGTAATCATAATTCGGGAAGCCAAAAACCATATATTTGTATCAAAATCTCGACCAATATCATATTCACACTAATTCTAACATGTAAAGTCCAAATTTCATTTTATTTTATTTATTGCCTGGTAAGTTATATGTCGACGACAGCAATTTTGGCACTCCTTAATTAAAAGGGAATAATATTCATTGAGAATACAAAGCTTTGAAACTGAAATATTTTGTCTAATGTCCATATGTACCAGTAATATTTTGAAAATATGTTTTTCATAAGAAATGATTTCGTTTTATTATGGCTTCAAGTAATAATACTTTCAAAATCCAGAATGCTGCGTTGAATAAGGTCGCAGCTAATTAAAATAGGCAGTAAATATTAACGAACTACCCTCTTCAAACAACATTGTCTGTTAATTAACCTTGGTGTCACACGATATGAAAATTTGCTAAGTAAGGCTACGTAAAATTCAACTAATTTTTGTTTAGTTAAAGCAATTGACTGCTAATTCGTTCATTTTGTAAATACCTTTAAATGTTATATGTACTGCTCATATTATATGTCTACAATCTTGCAGGGCTGTACAGACTACGATTATTTTACTTAAAACACTTTAAACAAATATAATTATTTGAATTTTCTACAATTTCTCAATGAAGTTCCAACATAAATCAACAACATTCAAACATAAATTCAAATACGGGCATTATGGTATGTTTTTAATTGTAATTCAAGTTTCTAAAATATTTATAGAATTTATTCAAACATTCACTTTTTTATTTATTTTCGTTAATATACATTTAAAACATGCTTTAATATTTACCAGCTGATATGAATCCATTATTTTTAAGCTGTCACTTTTTAAGGGTTACTTTTTTCGAAGCCACAGCTAACAACACATACGTTCATTGTGAAGACGCAAGATATCAGAGAAAGGAAAAAGATTATATTCTCAATATGACCGGTTTTAACTGTAGGAAAGTTAGATAAGTGCAGAAAACCCTATATCCGACACAATAAGCATTTCATATTTTTGGAAATATATTTTATCAATTTTACTGTCCTTACACATTTAGTATAATGTATAGGGAAAGTATTGTGACGGGGTCGAAAATTGGAATTCTAATTTCCGATGGAAGAGCAAGTTTCAAGCATCCTTGAAATCGAACCGAACTTTTCTGAGGTGATGTTTGTATATGTATGGCTTGAACCGTTCTGGAGATATACGTTTTTTTAAATATATAAATAAATAAATATAATAAATAAATTTGATAAAATATTACAAGCAACTTAAAACTCCCGGGTTCGATTCCCGCCGCTGCCAAAACTGCCGCCGTGTTCACGCGGAGTACGATCACGTTAAACATGTGGGTCCGTAAGTCCTTCCGAGAGGTTGGTGGTAGGGGAAGGAGGGTACGGTCCCTGTGGATGCCTCCCCCACTGGGTTCCGGTCTAAATTGGGTGGCACTTCCCGGTCGTCCAAACAGATACCTTACACCTTTCTGGTAGGTCGGACGGTCTGGGTCGAAGAAGAAGAAGCAACTTAAAACTGGATTCTGGTATGAGAAATTTAAGTAGAACCACACTCCATTTTTTTTTTTATTCTTGAGCAAGTTTTATTCATTTTTTAAACAGTCTTTAATGAGCAACAGAATAAATCACCAACTGTAAATTCCATTTAAATCTGGTAATATTTTAGTTGCAATTAATATATATATACAGTACATTTCAATTTCACTAAACCGTAAGCACATTGATTATGTCACATTTTGCTCTACGTTGCCATGTTAAGAAAATTTTAAGTTTTGAATAAGTGCTGAAGTTTTCATTTTAATTTAAAAATAATTATATCTAGTTCTAGATTCTTCAATAATGAAGCTTTGTAAAGCTTCGCGAAAATTCATTAATTTTTGTGACAGCTATGGTGTGCACAAAAAGTCGACCACAGACAGACAGATATCACTATAAAAATAATCTAAACGTGTTCATGAGGTTCAAGAACATATATCGGTATCAATATCTCGAAATCGTAAATTTTCGCCAAAACAATACTTTCTCTACATTTTGTATGAGGAAGTAAAAACTGAAAAAGAGATAAAACTTTTGGACACCAGTATATAAAAAATTTTAAAGAGTTCAAATAAATGTGTATGTAGTTTACGAGTTATTCTACTTCTTATGCACTTTTCAAGTGAAAAATGTTCTTCCGTCTCTACCGCAATAACCATAGCTTACAAAAATATAAAATCGGCACCTTCATAGAGAAATGATGGGGAAACATACCTCCCGCCTCGCGAAGCAAATTATGGGGGCTATCAAAGCGTAGCCAGCAGGAGGCGGAACACCCTAACTGAATCAAATAAAATTTATTTAAACTGTTAATTTATCATAAATTATCAGTGCAATACAATTAGAGCCAAAAGAAAATAGAAATTCCTACTTTTTCAATTTTTTTTTTTAACTTTCAATTTATTTTTATCTCCATATATTCTTTACCTTGTTCTACAAATAGAAGTAAATAATTGTTACTTCTATACTCATTAAGGACGTTCAATTTATAAACGCTCAAAATACATTTACTAAACACTACGTATTCCTATAGTGTCAAATGAAAGCAATTGGGAGTTTTCTAACACTAGCGGCACCTAGATATAATTCTAAAAACGTTATGGCATTTAGAAGCATTTCATAGAAGTTTCGATCTCCTTTCTAACTCGGTAATGTAAGCTTTAATATAGAATGGGTCTTGCTGGAATAAAATAATTGTAATTTGCATGATTAAAATAAAATGTTACTAAAGATTTTTTAAGGAGTCATGCCTGGTCTAAACATAGAATCACTAATGTATGGATCTCTAAACAACGCTCCATCCATTGAGTTTGAATTGTGATTTACTGCATTTGAAGTAAATTTAATATTCCCGTCGTTCAGTTATCAGATAAAAGTACAGGGGGGGGGGGGGAGTTTTATATTTTCTCAATATAAAATCTACTCCCCAAAGCATCCCAAACATTTTCAATGGGGTTTAGATCTGGAGAACGTGCTGACCATACGAGGCATTGAATAGCCTCGCTGGCTAGGCAATCCTGAACAGCGAGAGTTCGATGACATGGTGCGTTGTCGTCCATGAAAACAAATTTATCACCGACCGCACCACGGAAAAGGCGAACATGAGGCAGTAGAACTTCATCAATGTACCGTTGGCCGGTCATAGTCCCAGTTGCAACCACATGTAAGGGCGTACGGCTATTGATCATGATGCCGGCCAATACCATGATACTGCATGTCGGATATCCGTTCCTTTCCTGGATATTGTCTGGATGGTAAGCAGTGCCATTCACGCCAGATCAATTGACGTCTACAATCCGATGACAGACTGCACTTACTGTCATCTGAGAATAGTACGCAAGCCCAGTCCTACTCGGTCCAATTACGATGCTAACAACACCATTGCAATCGGACATTATGGTGCAGTCTGTACAATGAGACACACACAACAGGTCTGCGGGCGTATAGTCCTCCTTCTCCCAAACGTCTAGTTACAGTTTTTCGGAAGATTCTCTGTCCTGTGGTAGCAAAAAACTGATTTGCCACCTGCTGAGCAGTGGTGCGCCTGTCCCTTTTTACCGATAGGACAATATACCTGTCTCCTATAGGCGTCGTACTTCTAACACGACCGCCCCCGTGGCGCTTGCTATACATTCCAGTTGTTTTAAATGCTTGCCACAGCCGTGAAACAGCGTTGTGGGCAATGTCGAACTCCCTGGCAACATCTGTTATTTTTCACCGTTCTTTGATCTTTCCAATAATACGGCTACGCGGAAAAGCATTTAAGTGATATCGGGAAGACATACCGAAAATTTCAAGTTCGTCAATTAAATCTTTCCCGCAAAACTTTCACACGGAACAACAATTGTCCACACTCGTCAAATCCTTTAAATCTCTTATCAGGGCTATCACGAGACGAACAGGCATTGAAATGAAAAATTTGCATACGCAGACCTCTTCTTACTGTATCCCGTACTTATTCTAATTTTCCACATTTTGCTTCCTTACATTTTGTGGTTGCTATGGGTGATAGTGTCATCCGTCATTAGCAATTCTCCAGCAGTGTATATGCACTTTTTAACCACTATATGTACATATATAGAAGTAAGTACTATATACAGTCTTTTGCAAAAAAAAAAAGAAGCACCAAGAAGAAAGTGACTGTTTTTTATTGAAATTGAATATGCTTACAGCTCATATACAGGTAATGAAATGATTACAAAATCAAGGCCGCAGGAGCAATCAATGGTTAGCAATTTCACATTGAATTTTCAAATCAAAAATCGGTGAAATCCCTCTTGACGGCAATACATGCTTGTATACGTCTAGGTAAGTAGTGATAAAGTTTTCTAATGTCATCCTGCGATACATTCTGTCAAGTATTCCTCATTTGTTGCTCCAGATCTGTAACATTTCGGGGTGCCCGAATCTGGCGGCCTAGCATGTCCCATACATGCTGGATTGGCGAAAGGTCTGGTGATCTTGCTGACCAAGGAACAGTATCAATAGCACGGACACATTTCACAGATATGCGAGCCGCATGTGGCGTGGCATTATCTTTTTGAAAAATGGCCCAGAATGAAGCGCCATGAAGGGCAACGCAAACGGCATCAGAATTCCAGCAACATATCGTTGAGCTGTTAAGTTGTACTACACATGATAACTAGGGGCGACCTGCAGTCATAAGAGATAGCACCCCTCACCATCACACCAGGGGTAGTGGCTGTGTGCCTGCTTTAAACAAAAGCTGACTGAGACCTCTGGCCCTGTCGTCTCCACACGCGTACCCGATGGTCATCTGCTGAAAGACTGAAGCGTAATTCAACGCTGAACACCATGCGATGCCAGTCTGCTGGCAGCCATGATGCTCGGCTACGATACCACTACAGACGACTCTGTCGATGTTATGGGGTTATGGGCAGCCGTCTTAAAGGTTGCTTGAGTGTAACCCCACCTCAACCAAGCGCCGTGAGATGGTGGAAGGTACCACAGGTGATATGGAAGAGACTGTAGCACGTTGGATGGTGGACAATAATGCCGTTGGGTCAGTTCGTGCTTGTCACACAATCACCCGATCTTGCCTCAAATTCGTGCACCTTGGCCTTCCAGAGCCTTCATTTCGTCTATGAATTCCTTGCGACAACCATTACTGTCAGCACCTTTGCACAGCGGTATCCGTTCGGTGCAGGTGGCGGCCTATTGCTCTGTATGACCAGCCAGCTTCACGCACCCCGATTATACGACCACGTTCGAACTCGTCTAATTGCTTATAAGTTCTTCGGCAATGTCCTAACGGCAATTTTGGTTGTGTTTCCACGGAACTGCAACGCCGATAACGAGCAAAGATAAACCGTCCACATTTTTAATCTGTTTAATAGGATGCCAGTTGCACAACTTTAACGCGCGCTATGACTGAAATTAACACTCACTAGCCTTGAAAATTTAATCATTTGCATACTTGATATAAAAGAATTTGCATGCGAAGTGTCGAAATAATCGGATTATTTTTTTGGAGTGCTTCGTTTTTTTTTTGCGAAAGAGTGTATATATTAATATGTATAGTAATTACCATTGCACGGGTCCTGTTCAAAATCTGTAGCATATAGAAGCAAACTTTTTTTATCTATATAGTCTGAATGTATTATCATTTAGCTGGGTAACATAAAATATCTCCTGGGGAAGCTTTGTCTCCCCCCCCGGATGTATGCTTGAAAGAAACACTGACTTTTTCTCATTAAGAACTTCTTATTTCTTTGATTTTTTTAAAGGTAACATCATGTTTACCAAATTCAAAGCAAATGCAATAAATCTTGCTTGGAATTACAAAGTTCTTGAAATATTAATCATACAAACTTAGTTGCCAGATCGGCATTATAATGAACTTTTCTTACATCGAAAAATCTTGAGCTTCTCGGACAATTATCGTTCTAAATTATATAAATTTTGGAGTACTCCAAAATATATTTTATTTTTCTTATATACATAGTATAATCTATAAGGAAAGTTTTGTGACGAGGTCGAAAATTTGAATTCAAGTTTTCGACGGAAGAGCCCTGTTCAAGCATCCCTCAACACGAATCAGATGCTTTCGAGGGGATGTTTCTGTGTGTATGTGTCAAAGTATATGTGTGTGTGTCAGTGAGTCTATGGAGACGATATCTCATGAACGAATGGATCAATTCAAATGAAATTTGGTTCAGTGAATACTGGAAGCCTATTGTTTTTAAACACAATCGAATGTTCAGAACCCCTTAATTTTTGAGTAAAGCTTTGAAAAATGCATCAAAAAATCAAAACCTTTAATAAAGTTACGAAAATAATCATTTCTTATGTAATTCTTCCTTAGAAAATGATTGACATAAACTTAGTGAACGCGAGCATGAACCGTTCTCGAGATATTGAACATTTTTCAAATAATTGTATCAGAAAATCACATAAATTAAAAAAAAATATTAACTGTTGAGAAAGATGTTCACTTTTCATATGTAATATCATGCGATAAATTGGGTGAAATCATTCTCGTGGATTTAGCGCGTTCCATTCATGAGAAAAGATACTTTGAGTAATACTTTTGAATTTGAACGCCAATAGTAATTTATCTGCTATAAGAATAATTTATTTCTCCGTCCATGACGCTTGGCGAAATTTTGGTAACGAATTTGGCTGAATGTCGCCAACTTGGTGACTTTTTAAATGTTGCCAAATTAACGAAAATCTCCCCAAATGAATAAAAATGACGCCAAATCAATGAAAATGACGACTCATTGACGAAAATTCAATATCTTGGAAAGAATATAAGTATCTACCATAAGAATAACCTATTTATTTACTGTAAAAGTAGGAAATTCATTGCATTATATAAGGGAAGTCATGTGCTGCCCACATCACTTTTTTTTTTATTTCAAATGCCTGAGGCATATGAACAAAATACAAAAGTAACAAACAATGCGGAAAACGGAAAGAGTTTGAAAGATAGCCGAAGGTTATGGCCCCAGTAACTCTTAAATAACAAGAACTCGCAAAAGTACCTTTTCATAGTGAAAAAAGCTGATGGGGTCAGCACATGACCTTCACTACAGACACCGATTAGTTTTGTCTTCCTTTCTCAAGTTGAATTCAATTGCACAAAATAGAATGGATAACTATTATAAATTGCACTGGAATCGTATTTTTAATTCAATTTAATTTCTCATTTCGCGACTGGACATATTTTTAAAGGCGACTGGTTAAATTTCGAAATACTAAAATATCTCAAGAACGGTTAATTCTAGAGTTATGGGGGTGGCCTCATTATTTTCGCTGTCTAAAATTACGTATAAAATAGACATTTAATTTATACATTTGAACGTGCTTAGGCTTTTATTTTAGATTTTGAAGATTTTAGCGGGCCATTTTGCAAAATTATTTATTTCTTTATTTCTTCAACAATTCATTAAATTGAGTTTAATTGCACAAACTAACATCCATAATTATTTTAAATAACACTGAATTTACACTTTTAAGTTAATTGTCGTTTTCATTTGGTAACTAGGCGCATTTTCAAAGGCGACCTTACAAAAACCGAAAAAAAAGTATCTAGTCCTAGAGTAAAGAAAAGAGTCCTAGAGTAAAAAAAGAATGGCTAGTCCTAGAGTAACAGAGTCGATCTTATACTTTTTGTCGTCAAAAATTACGTATAAAACAAGCATTTAATTGATGTACTTAAGCATACGTAGTCTTTTATTTTAGACTAGCAGCGATTAACCGCCGTTGCTCGAGATTTACGATGCAAAACTCTGATGCAACTTACACCGGAAAATACCGGGCCGTTAATCTTATACATTGTTTTTTCACTGTGAAAGAAATAAATTCATTGCGTTATATAAGAAAAAGAAATGGATCTAATTGACCACTCTTTGGCCAATCAGATCCATTTGATCATACATACATACTTTTCTTCTTTATATATATATAGATAGATAGATATTTTTATATTCATTTATTTATAATTCAAATTAATAAAATTTATTGAGCAAGCCTGTGAAAAATAAACCATGGTGAAAGAGTTTCCATTTAAATTCATATTTCAAACCTGCGATTTTCAAAAGTGACTAATACGTTCAATAAGCTAGCCCAAAACAGAGATTTAATTGACTTTTACATTCTAAACCAACGATTTCCAAATTTTTCGTTGGGAATCATGGAGTTGGAGAGTAGAACTCCTAGGAAAAAGTTTCGTTTTCTATTAATATCTCGACAACCCCCTAATCTTAGAAACTCGAAACCTAGAGTAAATTTATGAGGGGCTATTTTAAAGCTACCCACAAAATTTCATTAAATTCGGTGCAGCTGTTCTCCTGTGATGATGAGACAAACGGTAGTTCCGTTTTTCATTAATATCGCGAACACTCCTGGTGTTAGAAACTCGAAACATGGACTAAATTTTAAGTGGGGATATTTCAAGACTACCAACCAAATTTCATCAAATTCGGTTCAGCCTTTCTCCCGTGATGTTGGATCATACATGCATGCATATATACATACATACTTTTCTTCTTCCTATATATATAGATTTTGAAGGTTTTTGCAGGCCATTTCGTAAAAGTGCCAGGTTTTTTTTTCCGAAACATAACAAAATCTAATCCCCATCAGGCTCACCCATAAGTGACTAAGCTATCCAAAGTCATATCAAAAGTTATAGGGCTACTTTAAAAGTTATAGGGCCCGTCTTTTAAGCGCCGCACAGTGGTGCCAAATGAGGAATTTGCGGAAAAAAATCACAACTTATGCATTTCTTAATATTTTCGCATACTTTTTGCGCATGTAGATAAGTTAAAAGTAAGATTTTATATGCATGGTAATATTAAAATCAGTGACGGTCCCAGATTTTTTTCGGGGGGAAATATGAAGGTATACTACACATACCCTTCACCTGTTTTTTTTAATTTTGAAGATAAAATTATAAAAGTTTTTTTATGAATGCACTAACACCCCACGACATACTTTCTGGTTGAATTTTGTTTCGGCTTACTGTCATTCTTTAATTAGCACATTAATTAGCTGTTAGTTAAAGAAATAAAAAAAATTAATATAAAATGTATGGAAATATGCCTGTATTTTGGCATGATTGTTGAAACAATACATCATAGAAAATACAAATTTTAATGTAGGTGTTAGATCCTAATGTATTACATTGCCACATTTCTTTGCTTTAATAATCACTTTAAATTTCGTAAATTGATATAAATGAACCAAAGTTATGTTTCGTGTTGCACAATGTGCGTCAAAATCACTTTCTACAGAAGTCGACTTTAAGTCCTTTAATCTGTTTAAAGTCCAAGTGGACCATTAAATAACTAATACCTTAGCTCATAAAAATAGCTGTATTTAAAAAAGTTAATGGAATTAAAAAAAATGAGGATATCTACAGAAAGACAAGAATTTGGGCAATAATATAAGCCAATAAAATAGAAATTTCAATTTTGACAGATTTTCAAGTTTTCAAGAGTATGCGTATACCTCTTAACATGTATTTCTAAATAATTGTGTTACCAAATGTTATTTTCTAAATTTGGGGGTGGGGATATATTCCCCAATTTTCCCCGCTATCGCCCTTGATTAAAATTATTTGTATATATATTTAATGAAAAAAATTAGAAAGAAAACAAATGCTTTAATTATAAATCTCTGTTTATTGTTATTGTGCATGTTTTCGAAACATGTTTGATGACCATTTAATAATACATAATTTTGCATTTTGAACTATGCCTTTCAAGTATCTAACTTAAATATTATTATAACTAAAGTACCTGAAGTACTATTTTTAGAATTTATGCATAAATGAATATACATACTATTTTAATATTTTTTTTTATTCTTCGCTAAGTGGCAGTGATTCAGTTTTCGGTTCTGGCCTTATGTGACTGATGTATGGATCTGATGATGTTAAAATCATATGAAACACATCTTCATTTGTTGCCAAACGAGAGCATTTCCTGCTGTGATAAATCCGAGAATACTTGTAATCTTTATTTCTACTCTCCTGTGCTTCTTCTGAGAGTGAACCTATAGGCAAAGTAGCACACTCTATTATTTCCTTTCCGTGCCTAAGAATTTTATGGACAGTTGCTGGCAGGTTATACAAGGGGTACTACGAAATCGCTAAATTAGCTGCTTCTCGAGCATATATTCCAAATTCGTCCCCATCAATCTGAAAATTATTGCAAATCGTTTCTAATATAACAGTCAATCTTTTTACTTTCCTTATATACATAATGTATAAGGAAAGTATTGTGACGGGGTCGAAAATTCGAATTCGAGTTTTCGACGGGAGAGCACGTTTCAAGCATCCCTGATCACGAATCAAACATTTTTAAAGTGATGTCTGTGTGTGTGTGTGTGTGTGTGTGTGTGTGTGTGTGTGTGTGTGTGTGAAAGTATGTGTGTGTGTGTGTGTGTGTGAAAGTATGTGTGTGTGTGTGTGTGTGTGTGTGTGTGTCAGTGAGTCTGTGGAGACGATAACTGACGAACGAATGGACCGATTCGAACCAAATTTGGTACAAAAATCACAATCCGTAAACACTGGAAGCCTATTGTTTTTATACGCAATCGAATGTTCAGAACCCCCCTAAATTTTCGAATGAAATTTTAAAAAAATCGTCAAAAAATCAAAACCACTAAAAAAGTTACGCAAATAGACATTTCTTATGTAATTTTTCATTAGAAAACGATTGGCATAAATTTTAGAACGCTAACATGAACTGTTCTCGAGATATTGCACATTTTTTAAAAAAATTATCAAAGAGTCATAAAATAAAAAAAAATATTTCCTATTGAGAAACATGTTCACTTTTCATATGTAATACCATACGATAAATTGGGTGACATCATTCTCGTGGATCTAGCTAGTTCCATTCATGAAAAAAGATACTTTGAGTAATACGTTTGTATTTGAACGCCAATAGTCATTTGTCTGTTGTAAGAATAACTTATTTCTTCGTCCATAATTCTTGGCGAGATCTTGGCGACGAATTTGGCGGAATGTCGCCAACTTGGCGACTTTTTGAAATGTTGCCAAATTAACGAAAATCTCTCCAAATGAATGAAAATGACGCTAAATCAATGGAAATGACGACTAATACTCGAAAATTCAATATCTTGGAAAGAATATAAATATCTACTATAAGAAAAACCTATTTTTTGTACTGTAAAAGTAGTAAATTCAGTACATTATATAAGGAAAGTCATGTGTTGTCCACATCAGATTTTTATTAATGTTTCGTCAACTTTCGTTATTTCGGCCGTTATAGTGGGGTTCCCCCCAAACCTTCTAGAAGTATAGAATTCAATAGTATAGAATTCAATTCCTTCTGGAATTCAATATGCCTTGTTATGGGAAAAGTTTAAAAGTTGTAAAATATGTCTTTGATGTTTTAAAAGTAGTAATAAAATATTTATCATGAAAATCAATGTCGCTGGATCAATTGGAACTACGAACGATACTTATGCAGGGCTGAACAGGACCTTCAGAAAAAGTATGAAATATGCCGAAACAGCGAAGGTTGCAAAAAGTTGCAGCTGATTTTCACAAAACAGTTACATAATAGTATCTGCTTTCGAAATAACTCATCCAGAGCGTGTAGGAACGTGTAGCTTTTTTATAAGCTTAAAGAAATGAAGGAAAACAAAAAATTTTATATATCTATATTTTACGCTTTATAGTATGATTTTGGCTATGTTTTTACGAAATGTATTTATATCAGAAATAAGCTGAGGTTAAATATATTGAAAATACGTGAGACATATAATTATAAATATCCACAAAACTTTTGGAAAAAATATTGAAATTTTAGTTAGAAAAAACCAGATTTCAATTAGAATGTGGAAGTCTTGTTTAAGATCAGTTTTTCCTTCTAGTTATACTGAATAAAATACATTTATTTACATGGCAAGATACTTCGGTTCATTGCCTTTCAAAAAATAGTAGTTGGTATCGAAAAATATTATTTTCGGGTTTCGGGGTTTTTTCCTCCACGGCACCACTGTTCGCCGTAAGAATGTACATGTGATATGCAGTGAACAGGACGGGGAGGGCCCCAAGTTAAACAAAATAGACCATATTGAAAAGACGCAATTTTATTTTTAAGAGTGTTCGTTTATTTGTGTCTTTGAGAGATTTAAACACTAGATAAGAAATAGTTAGAGTATAATTCCAAACGTTTAAAAGTTGTTACATGAGTTTTAAACAGAAAGCCAACAGTTATATGTTACAGAAAGGCTACACTTTAAAATGTTAATAATAGGTAACATGTACGTCAAATTTAAATATTAAAAAATGTTCAAACGAAACCTCTGAAAAAACTTCAATACATTTTTTTAAATAGAACTTAAAAACTTGTAATAAAATAAGTTCTTATTTATATAGGTTATGTCGAAGCCTAGTGTACATAAATAACCTAAATAATAGGTTATATTAACCTAATATATTAAGCATACCCAATATTATTAATAATTAGGAATGCCAGTAATTAATATATTAACCAAATATATTAAGCATACCATATATTATTAATAATTAGGAATACCAGTAATTAATATATTAACCTATATATTACATTATGTATGCAAAATTCAAATATTAAAAAAAATTTCAAACAAAAACTCTGAAACACTTATATAAGTTGTTATGAGTTTGTTTTGTTGTAACAACTTATATGAAAACAAATTTATAATAAAATACCTAATTCATTTAAAATTGAAAGAGATATAAAAGTATTCCTTCAGTTATATAACCATCGTACACTTAACAATTGTGAGCTTACAAAACCCCCTTAGGAGCTTTCTAAGAACGAAAGATATTTATTTAGAATAAATGATTTGAAATGTTAGGAAAGACAAACAATGTTTTTAATTGGTACCTCTGGGAGCTTAAAAACAAATATGTGTCTAGAAATGAAGTAAGACATTCTTACACGATTGTCCAGCATTAAGAAGAAATATATTTTCTTTATGCCCCGTAGTGTTTACGTGTGGCAAGCCGAACTTCATGTAATGCGAATTTTATTTTTGATACCTCTTCCGTAAATGCTATATTCAACGAGCAAATAAAGATAGTGTCAAAAAATATCTTCTTTAGGTATTGATGTATTTAAGATTCGATGATTCCTGAATACGAACCGGCCATTTATGTGATAATACCTGTGTATCTGTCTGTGTGTAGCCGCAATATATCTGAATCCAGTAGCGACTCAGAGGATTATTGTATCCCTGCGCATTGTAACAACATTCCAATCCTCCCAGGATCATAGTCAAGCAACTGCTGCCACATAACAGGGCATTATACGGCAGAAGTCGCTTGATTGTGATCCTGAACTGAAATTACTTATTCTTTCTAAAGAATAAAACTACCAGAAAAGTTCCGAAATATTTGCTATAAAGTATTTTGTGTTCTCTAATTGACTAGTTGCTGTGTTCATGCTAAACAGCAACGGCGACCATGAAGTCATTATTCACGGAAAAGAGAACGCCAATGGTTTTATTTTCTCTCTGTGTTGCAAAAAAGTAGCTGACGCCATTGTCGTTTGACAAATTTCGTGTCCCTTAAGTTCCCCTTTCTCGTACGGTAAAAAGTATAACACGCAAAAATATGAAATTTAGTACAGTTGTAAAGAAATGCTAAACAAACACGCTTATAAAACCTATTTTCGATCTAAACTTCGGTTTAAGAGGCATTTTATGTCAAACTCAAAGGAAAAGAATTTAAGTTGCAAGTTCGCATCCTGGATAGACTAGCAATAACAGGACCACGAATTTTGCAGGCATAGTTGTAGGCATAGTTTAGCAGGCATAGTAATATGCAGGCATAGTAATATGGGTTGAAAGAGCTCGCGAAGCCAGCTCCGGTTGTTGGTGAGTGCCAGTTCCGGCTGCAGGCGAGTGCCAGCTAACAAGGGCAAACCCTTAACCCTTTATGCTCCGACGGGACTTGTAAGTCCCAATTAATATAAAGTCAAATAAAATTAAAAGTCTTCCATGAATTCCAACGGGACTTTTAAAGTTCTTTCATTTAAACCTTCTTCTAATGATCAGTAGAAAGCAGCACTATATAAACGGTTTGTTCCGCATGGATATGGGTGAACAATTTCGTCATACGCTCAGTTTGAATGGCCATTTTGCTAGAAAGCTATTGACGTACTTCCAAGCTTCGCAACAACAGAATATTGATTGGTAAGTACTTTATATTTTTTTTACCTATTCTTTACGAACTTTCTTGTAATTTTAATTCAAAATATAACCAATTCAGTGAAAATTTTCTAACACGACCTGTTATTGTTCTTTCGGGACTTTGAAGTCCCGTTGGGTCATAAAGGTCCTGGTGAAAAATGAATAATTTTTTTTTGAAATGGATTTTTGTTATTGCATTTTATTATAATTTATTTTTAGCACTTGAATATATTCAATTATCCTGAAGTATTGCATTTCTTAATGGTTTTTTGTTTTGTCTTTGAGTATTTACAAATTTTTAGAGTTTTTCTCCCTTTTACAAAATACTTTCGATTTCTGTTTTTTTAGAATAATGTATAGACGAAGAAAAGGCTTGACGCCGGAAGAAATTAAAATTATCTGGGACGAATTACCATCTGATGTTGAAACATCAGAAGAGGATAGTAGTTCTGACGAAGATTCACCAGAACAAAATAAAACAAATAATCAAAGTTTGAATGCGACAAACATTCATAAAATTTCAGACTTTGAAAGCGATTCAAGTGAAGACACTGAAAGTGAAGAAATGACACCAAAAAGAATTTGGAAGAAAAGAGATTGTACATCAACTATCCCTCTATTTAGCTTATCTCATGGAACATGTGCATCATCTTTCGAAGGTAAAACATTGCCTACCGATTTTTTTTAACATTTTGAGACGATGAAATTATAAGTAATATTGTATTTCAAACAAACCTCTATTCAAATCAAAAACAAAGGAATATAAAGCCTATTTCTAAAGAGGAATTTTATGGATTTTTGGGACTAAATATGCTATTTAGCTACCACCGTTTACCTCGAGTACGAAATTATTGGAGCAGTGATATAGATTATTCTGTACCTGTTGTTCCTGATACTCTTTCACGAAATAGGTATTTCCAGATATTAGGTAACTTGCATGTAAATGACAATGAAGTAATACCAAAGCAAAATACTGATAGACTGTATAAAATTAGACCACTTATGGATAAACTAAATAAAAATTTTCAATCACTGAGAATGCCTCATCAAACACAAAGTATAGACGAAAGCTTGATATTATTCAAAGGACGCTCGACGCTCAAACAGTACAATCCTAAAAAACCAATAAAAAGAGGATACAAACTATGGTGTCGTTCAGATATGTCAGGTTACATGTATGAATTTGAAGTATATCAGGGAAAAGATGATTCAGAATTCAAAAGATTTGGTCTAGGAGGGAGTATAGTTCAGAATTTAACCAAATCTCTTGTAAATAAAAATCACATCATAATGATGGATAGCTTTTTTTCCTCTGTGGAATTGTATGAATATCTAAAATCTGTTGGTATATATGCATGTGTAACTGTACAAAGTAATCGTAAAGGTTTACCGTCTCTTGCAGTAGACAAAGCTTTGAAAAAGGGTGATTTTGACTGTCGCATAACAGACCAAGGAATTTCATACTTCAAATGGAAAGACAACCGCTGTGTTTTTTTCTTGTCCAATTACCATGGAACTGAAATTTGTAAAATTCAAAGAAAACAAAAAGATGGTTCAATTATGGATATACCAGCTCCTACAATAGTAAGAGATTATAACAGTCATATGGGAGGCGTGGATAAAAGTGACATGCTAAAATCACTATAGAAAGGCCAAAAAGTGGTGGCATCGTCTTTTTTTCGGTATTATAGAAATTGCAATAGTAAACTCGTATATTTGCTACTGTGACATACAGGATAAAATACCTCTTCTAGAATACAAACGAAGGGTAACACAAGGTCTAATAACAATGTCAAAAGTGTCTTCGAAGAAAAAGGGAAGACCTAGATCAGATGCTGGAGAGATAAGTGAATTACCACCCCCAAATAAACGCAAGATAGCAAATTTTTCTGTTTCTGATGACATAAGACAACAAAACAATGCACATTGGCCAGTATTTGTAAAAAATAGAGGACGGTGTGAGTTTTGTGCTTCGAAAAAAATTGAGTCACGACCACATTCTCAGTGCACATTATGCAAAGTATTTCTTTGTGTTAATGAAAAAAAGAACTGCTTTTATCAATACCATAATTAATTGTATAAAAATATATTACTTTTCATTTATATTTAATATTTTTTCTTCTTCATACTAATGGATGTAATGGCAATGTAATGAACATAAATCCCGACGGGACTTTAAAGTCCCGTGTAATATTCTGTGTTATTACAATAAAAATAATTATTGTAAATGAATCTCAAATTTTGTGTGTCTTTCTACAGTTAAATTAAGCATAAAAAAAATATATTGCACAAGTTTTCTAAAAATATCATAATTTGAGACATAAAGGGTTAACGTGCGTAATACTCCTGCATAATAGACGAAAAATCTCAAGATTCTTTGCTTCGTACCGCAAAACTATTGCATATAAATAAAATATGAAATTTGGTACACTTGTAGAAAAAGCTTTGAGGAATACGCTGAAATAAACTATTTTTTGATATATATTAAAGTTTAAGAAATATTTAATGTGAACTTTTGTGAAATGAGTGAATTTTGTGAATGAAGTGAACTTTTTTTCGTATCGGCACGTCTAGAGATTTCTCTGTGTCGTACCGTAAAAGCTATAGCATTCAAAAATATGAAATTTGGTACATTCATAGAGAAATAATAGTCTAACACGATGAAATAAACCGTTTATCGATTTAAACTTTAGTTTGGCATGAAATAGCCCCCAAAACAAGCTCATGATCAAGGAATTCGCTTTTTGGATTCCCTAGGCTTAGAAATATCCCTGCTTTTCCCTCCTGCAGGGAATAGGTAGGGATAGAAAAGATATTTTTGAAAGTAGAATTTTTAGGAAAGGTAGATGTGAAGGGTATCTCTGCGAGTGCAGAGAATAGGAGGGGAAGCCCCCCCCCCAATGGGGGTTGCTTATGCATGATAGATCTGTCTTGTTAAATTATGGTATCATTAACACAATAATATAATTTATTTATTTCTGTCGTTGATATATAACATAACATGTCCAATTGCAATGATCACAGTACAGGGAACTATATATATCAAAGAAAACTCGTCAAACATGCATTTTAAAAATATTGTTCAGACATAGCGGACAAATCAATTCTATTAGAACATAAATTAAATAAAGCATAAAATTTACAAACAGAGACGTTTCTTAAAAAATTGCGATTAACATCAGCTCGAATGCAAAACAACATACGACACTTCAAACTAGGTTTGCTAGCATAAAGATCGATCACATTTAAATGAGAACGATCTGATTGTTGAGTAATTTCTCAAAAACACCATACACCACATGTTCCGCTTGGATTTTAATGAATTAATACCAAACACGTGCCTGAGATACACAAAGGAAATGTCACCGGAGTATAAACCATTGATCTTGAAATAAGAGAACCTCACAAACTTATTCTGAACATTTTCAATCACATGGATTATGTAAATTGAAGCTGAAGTCAGAATCGAAAAAAATGCCCAAGTCTTTGAAGCCATTCACACGACGAAATCAAAGTTAATACAATACTTAAAAAAAATTAGCATCTCTATGAATAAAGCTGATGTTATTGCATGTTGGAATAATTAACTTAAGCTTATTATTTTCAGACCAGATATACAGTTGATCAAGATCAAACTGTAATTTGTGGCAATCATCAATAGTTTAAATTCACTTATAGAGTTTAATAAAATTATTATATGCATAGTATTTTACTAGAACGCCCAATCAGAACAAAATATTAATCCCGCATTTTTTTTTTTACTATAAGAGCACGTGCTGCAGGAAAGAACTTTTTAGGTGTACGCGATGTAAGCAAGTAGTTTTTAAGAGTACGCGGTTACAAGCAAACAACTGTTTAAAGGAGTACGCGATGTATGCAAGTAGATTTTCGGAGCACGCTATGCCAGCAAGTAGTTTGTAGAAGTACGCGATGTAAAATGAGACTTGGAGGTACGAGATCAAAAAAGTTTGGAGAGCACTTTACTTTCGTCATCGTGGACTTTCTGTGTCTTACGGGACAGAAACACCTTGGACAATTATTCTAAGAAATATTTACATTAAAATGCATCTAAATAAAAATATTACACATTTCAGTAAGCCACCAATTTACATAAATGAACATAAATATTAGGCACAATATATTAGGCAAATCCTTTTTGCTGGCTTGTATCTTTTCCAGTTACGTCTTGAACAAGAAAAAAAAGCAATATATAAATAACATTTATTGGAAGTGAAATAAACGGATTGAGGATATATTTTTGACAGTTTCCTTTTTTGTTTCTTTTGCGTTACTGAAACTGACATGCAACATATAAGTAGGGGGATATCTTCCAGAAACTTGAGTTTATTTGTGTAAAATTTGATCCTTTTCATAAACTTTCCTTAAGTGAAGTTATTGTTTGTTTTGAAGAATGTCAGAAGTGTAACCGTTCGAGTATTTAGATAAGAGAAAATGTTTATATTTGGACATATATATATACATATATATATATATATATATATATATATATATATATATATATATAAAGAAAACTGATATAAGAAAGTTGACAGTAATCTCACTGATCATATTTGCAAAGGAAATTGAAAATTGGAATGATATTGAAGTTTTCCGACTAAAGAATAACAAATATCAAGTGTTCAAAGAGAATATAAAAGATTTCAAATACGGTTATCACAATTGATATAAACTCTTTGCTTAAGTTCGGCATACAATATAAATTTTGTTTCCAACCAATTCTGGTGGCAAAAAACAGCTTTCTTCATCGGTAAATAGAAAATGATAAAAATCACTTACTCAAGCCTCAATTATTACTTTTCCTGCAATATATGGTAACGTGTGGGGAAAGTATTGGAAACATGTCGAAAATCGCAAATCGAGTTTTCGACGTATCCACATGTTTTGGGACCTCCTCGATCAAGAAAAAACTATTTTTAACGTGACGTTTGTGTGTCTGTGTGTCTGCCTGTGCAGCGTTTGTATCCACTCTATCTAAAACACTAATTGACCAAATTTCATAAAATTTTATATTAAGTAAGTCACTTGTGGATTACGCTGGTGCTGATTAGATTTTGGTACGATTCGGGATTAAAAAAACCTGCCTTTTTTCGCGAAATGACCCGCAAAAAGTGCTTATATCCACTCTAACTAAAAACTAATTAACCAACTTTCCCAAAATTTCGCGGATAAGTCACTTGTGTGTTACCCTGGTGCTGATTAGATTTTGGTACGATTCGGGATCAAAGAACCTGCTTTTCCCACGAAATGGCCCGCAAAATTTGCCAAAATCTAAAATAAAAGACTACGTTTGCTTAATTACATCAATTAAATGCTTGTGTCATGCTTAATTTTTGATAATGAAAAGTGTAAAGCCAACTTCATTACTCTAGGATTAGCCAATCTCTAGATATTTTCTTTTCGGATTTTGCTATTCCGCCTTTGAAAATACACTCAGTTACCAAGTGAAAACGAGAATTGAATTGAAAGTACAAATTTAGTGTAATTTAAAAATATTTATGGGTGTTATTTTGTGCAATTGAACTAAATTTACTGAATTATTGCAGAAATAAAGAAACCCTGAATATGAGTCTGCAGGGAAATTCATGTACTGCACACATCAGATATTTTTTTCGATTATTTGTTTTCATTTTCCTGAATTTTAGTTAGTTTCCGCTATATTATCTGACGAAGTTAGCTCATATAACATGCAAAACCAGTTTGTTCTTTAATATGTTTTATTCACTTTTATTCCCATTTTCTCAAATGCTTTGCCTTCATTTTATGATATTTTATACTTATATTTATTTGTTTTGTTTTCTACAGCTGAATCATGTGCTGCTGTTACCGATTTAATTGGTTTACTCACAAATCAATTATCATTTTCTCTCTGCTGTCGATTTACCTACCGTATGAATGTCCATTCTTTATTTTCTGCTATTATTTCCTAAGGTATCCCCTTTTCATTCGTAATGTCCTGCCACTCGTTTCCTGCGTCCTTGGTTTTACCTCTTCTCATGCCTCCTCGAGAGTATGTCATATTTTCTTCTACTTTCAGCCACATGTGTTATTCTACCGCAGATTCTAAACTTGCTTGAATAATAGCTTCTTGCTTATCGTACAGAAGAGGGCTCAGAAACCAGTAGTCACCTATAAGTGTATTGCATGTATAGTCATATGAATATTTTGTATTAATTGAGGTTTTAACAGCAGTTTTGAGAGTATTTTTATAGTTAACAGAAATTTATAGTTAACAGAATATTTTTTATAGTCAACAGAGTGTATTTTTATAAGTAAACAGAATTTTATCCTAAAATTTCAAATAAATTTCAATGTATGTGCTATCGATGTAGAAGTTTGTACACTAGTCGTTTTTGAATTTACAAATGCAATACATGTTGCACATCATTTATCAGGATAATTTAACAAAGAGATGTGTAGTCTTCCTTTCCCATAGTATTTTTTCAATGATTCTGATGTGTCAAACTCAGGATTTCATCTATAAATTATAATACCCTGAGACAACATAAAAAATTAGAGCTTTCTATCTATCCCACTCAAGAACATTAAACTGACTGTAGTTACCAATTAAAGTACGCATGCCAAATTCCTTTTAAACCGCTTGATTCTTTCGTGAGATATCGTGCTTCCAATTGCGAAAGGAAGCTTTCAAATATCACAAGAACCACTCGTGAAAGTTCCTAAAAATTTTTTCAAATCGTTTCTGGTTAGAAAATTATTCTTTGAAGATATATTTGATACTAATGATCATATATAATATTTTATAATTTTTCATTTTAAATTTAAAAAAAATCTAATGTGAGCAGCACATGACTTTCCCTGCAGACTTATATTAACGTTCTCTTTATTTTAATTAAATTTATTTCACTTTTAATTCAATTTTAGTTCTCATTCGATAACCGGACTTATTTTCAAAGGTGGCGTAGGGAAAGTACGAAAAACTAAAATATCTCGAGAACGGCTAGCCCTAGTGTAATGGGGTTGATCTTATTCTTTTCGTCGTTAAAAATTACGTATTAAATCAGCATTTAATGGATATATTTGAGTATACCCAGTTTTTTATTTTAGATTTTGGCAAATTTTGCGGGCCATTTTGCAAAAAAAGGCAGATTATTTTTTTCTGAATCGTACCAAAATCTAATCAGCACCAGGGTGACCTACACGTGACTCATCTACCGAATTTTGTGAAATTCGGTACATTAGTTTTTCAGCTACAGTGGATACAAGCTTTTGCGGACCATTTCACAAAAAAGGCGGGTTCTTTTATTCCGAATCGTACCCAAAACTAATCAGCACCAGCCCCGCACACAAGTGACTTACCTACAAAATTTTGTGAAGTTCGGTCCATTAGTTTTTTAGTTAGAGTGGATACAAAATCTGCACAGACAGACAGACACACAGACAGACACACAGACAGACACACAGACATACATACAGACGTCACGCTAAAAATGGTTTTTTCGTATTCTAAAGGTCTCGAAACGTGTAGATCCGTCGAAAACTCGAGTTGCGATTTTCGACATGATTCCAATACTTTCCCCATACATTACCATGTATTGCAGGGAAAGTAATAAGTATACAATATCTCGGGAAAGATTCATATTAACATTACACAAAGGATATTTATTTTCAAATATAACAATATATATATTTATATATAATTGTTTCATGATGTTTACCATATTTAATGTTTGTTTTTTAATATTTAAAACACAAATGATTTGAAATATTTTTTTTTTCTTTTGAAGTTTTCATTATATATAATAAATACATATAGACTGACATTTCATTTAATTTTTCTTTATAATTATTTTTATAATAATTTTTCAATTTCGAAAAAAAAAATTCAGGAAATTGTGAGGCATATTCCGTATTTAAACATTCGGAAAAACCTTTTCTATGGGTTTAAATAATTGCACCAAATTTCGTTTGTGCAGCTAATTTGTTCAAGAAATAACATGTTCGCAGTCAGACGTGCACATACCCATAGACATTGATAAAAATTCTAGATTCGTGCTCAATGATATACAAATGATGTCGATTCATCTAAATTTGGGAATCAGATTTCTGACATCCATCACAACGATTTCTTGTTATCAATACCATGTATTACAGGAGTAGTAGAAAGTGCAACCTAGTTTTACAAGCCTCATCTAAATCAAATATACAAAAAAAATTTCATTAGCAATTCAAATCACAACTCCAAAAAAAAAATCTGATGTGGGCAGCACATGACTTTCCCTGCAGACACATATCCACGTTCTTTTTATTTTAATTAAATTTATTTCACTTTTAATTCAATTTTCGTTCTCATATAGTAACTGGACTTATTTTCAAAGGTGGAGTAGAGAAAATACTAAAAAATCAAAATATCTCGAGAACGGCTAATCCTAGTGTAATGGGGTTGGTCTTATTCTTTTCATCGTTAAAAATTACATATAAAACAAGCATTTAATGGATATATTTGAGCATACGTAGTTTTTTAGTTTAAATTTAAGATTTTTGCGGACCATTTTACAAAAAAAGGCAGATTATTTTTTCCGATTCATACCAAAATCTAATCAGCACCAGGGTAATCTACAAGTGACTTATCTATCGAATTTTGTGAAAATCGATCCATTAGTTTTTCAGCTAGAGAGGATGCAAACTTTTGCGGGCCATTTCGCAAAAAAAGGCAGGCTCTTTTATCCCGAATTGTACCCAAAACTAATCCGGATTCCCAAAACTAATCCCAAAACTAATCCAGATTCACCACAAGTGATTTATCTACCGAATTTTATGAAATTCGTTTCTATAGTTTTTTAGTTAGAGTGAATACAAAATCTGCACAGACAGATAGACACACAGACAGACACACAGACACGCACATAGACGTCACGCTAATAATAGTTTTTTCGTATTTTAGAGGTATCGAAACGCGTAGATCCGTCGAAAACTCGAGTTGCGATTTTCGGCATGATTCCAATACTTTCCCTTTACATTACCATGTATTGCAGGGAATGTAATGCTTATCGGTTAATACAAAAAATATATGATACGTACATCGTTGGGAAAATATTGCATTAATGTTCTTTGTCCAATGATAATATTTCTTCTGTGTTTATTTTATCTCACCGCTGACCATGACAATGTTATGAATTCCTTTCCGTTCCCTCGTCAGAAGAAGGAGGACAATCTGCCTAAGCTTTAAAAAATTCTTAATTCATTCCGGTATACAGGGATTGAACCCTCAGGTTTCTATGAAAAAAAAAACTCCTTGAACCGTGTAAACAGATAAAAATATGAAGCGATGGCAGACCCAGTTTTAAAAAATATATGGATAAAGGAAACCAAGTTGTCGAGGAGAAAATTTTAACCTGTTCAAAAATGTGACAGGATACTATAAGCTGGATTGATTGAATTCTTCGCTACACAAAAAACCCGGACGTGGATTTATTTCCTTTCAAGGTGTAGTATATTATACAAAGCATTGGTAACCTATCAGACTGTTGAGAGTTTATTCCGAAGTAAAGTTGCAAGTTCAGATAGGTTCAGAAAGTTCAGATCCACTTTACTAACACCAGCGACACCTAGATATAATTCTCAAAGCATTATGGCATTTTCAAGTGTTTCATCCATAGGAGTTTTACCTCATTCTTTCTGATCCCATGGATTGAACAATCAGATGTCTGTAAAAAGCTTCTTGAACCGTATAAACAGATATAAAGATGGAGCGATAGAAGACCAAGTTTTCAAAGATATATGGATGAAATAAATCAAGTAGTGGAGGAACAAATTTTAACCGGTTCAAAGTTGTAACTGGATACTGTAATCTTGTTTGATTGAATGCTTCGCTACACGAAAGAACACGGGCGCGGGTTTATTTGTTTTCTAGTTGTAGTATACTATACTAAATATTTGTAACCTTTCTGACTGTTGTGAGTGTATCCGAAGTAAAATTACAGCTTCAAAAAAGGATTTCATAAAATTACGAAAAACTTACCGCAATATCATAAAATGTGAGAGTTTAATGTATGAGTTCAATGCTTCAAGTATCATGCATGCTCTTAGAGCATTCATTTTCTTTAAACTCACTCAAAAATGTATGATCCCTTATAATAAAATAACATACATAATTTCACAAAATAATACCCATAATTATTTAAAATTACGCTGAATGTGCACTTTTAATTCAATTTTTGTTCTCATTTGGTAACTGGACTTATTTTCAAAGGTGGCGTAGCGAAAATGCAAACAAAAAAACTAAATATCTCGAAAATGGCTGGACCTAGTGTAATGGGGTTGTTCTTATTCTTTTAATAGTTAAAAATTACGTATAAAATGAGCATTTAATTGATTTATTTGAGCTTACGTAGTTTTTTTAGAATTTGACGAATTTTCGCAAAAAAAGACAAGTTATTATTTTCAAAATCATGCCAAAATCTAATTAGCACCAGGGACTTATATACCACAAGGGACTTATATACCAAATGTTGTAAAATTTGATTTATTAGTTTTCTAGCTAGAGTGTATACAGGCAACTTTTGCAGGCCATTTCGCAAAAAAAAACAAGGTTTTTTATCCCGAATCTTACCAAAATGTAATCAGCTACATGATCACATACAAGTGATTTAATGTAATCAGCTACATGGTCACATACAAGTGACTTACCTACAAAATTTTATGAAATTTGGTTCATTAGTTTTTCAGTTAGAGTGGATACATATATAACACAGACAGACAGACACACACAGAGAGACAGACGACACGCTAAAAATAGTCTTTTCGTATTCTAGAGGTTTCAAAATTTGTAGTTCCGTCGAAAATTCGAGTTGCGATTTTCGGTATGATTCCAATACTTTCCCTATACATTACCATGTATTGCAGGGAAAGTAAAAAACTTGCAAAACATTCACTCGTTTATTAATACGGATCACATTTAATATTATAATATTATTTTGTTATAGATTTACAATTCAGCAATGTCTCATACATATATGTATATATATATACATATGTATATATATGTATATATATATACATATATGTATATATATGTATATATATATATATATATGTATATATATATATATATATGTATATATATATATGTATATATATATATATATATATATATGTATATATATATATATATATATATATATATATATGTATATATATGTATATATATATATACGTATATATATATATATATGTATATTGTCATAAGGTAAACTTATTCTAATCAAAAAGTATTATTCTATGACTTACCTATGATGCCGCCACTAAGGGTGGAGCATGTAAGCTCCCGGTTCTCAAGCTCGAGATACGAACACACAAAACATAAAGAAATACACATGCTTAATTGATCAATTTATTTTAATATTTTACTTAATAGATATCCATTGTAATCTTGAGTTATTATACTATAATTAAATCAATTATTAAAAGACACATAATACTGACAATATTACATTAATATATATATTTACACACATAATAACTTTGACTTAAATTTCTTAAAAACAGTTTTCTTTAAACAATCGATAAAGAATAGTTCTTATAGTTCAATATTTACGAACTCGTTCATATGATCTACTCATACGAACTGGTAGTTAATTATTTTAATAATCGTTAAAGGTGTGCCTTCCGTGCTAATAGTGACAATTGAAAGTTGGTTACCTTTACTCTTTGTGTTACGTGCATATTCGTGCCATCTCAATGATGTAGGAAAACCGTTGCACATCTAACTGCACTCGCTACCATTTTATTGCTCACATTCTATAGACACTTTTCACACAACCAAGAAAAATAATGCTGACTCGTTCGAAAGTTTTTAAGTCGACTGGAGCTTTTTCTTTCCCCCATTTATTCCCTACCACATCTACCATTCGCTGTTGCTGCAGACGGGGATGACCACTGTTTATATATGCATTTGTTGTGATTGGCTCCCTCTGCAGCATTTAGATAGTTCATTATTTAGGTTGGCATTTGTAATTGGGGTGGCAACATGTAATACAAATATTGTGTTACGTATATATATGTATATATATATATATATATGTATATATATATGTATATATATATATATATGTATATATATGTATATATATATATATGTATATATATATGTATATATATATGTATATATATATATATATGTATATATATATATATAATATATAATATATATATAATATATATATATATATGTATATATATATATATAATATATATATATAGCATAGTAAACATATTAAAATAAATATTTATTTCACAGTTATCCAATTTTTCTCCAGAAGTTGGCGCAATGCAGCACATTCTCCTAAAGTAACATACAAGATTCATATGAAAAAGAGAGGGGAAATGACCAAATGCAAGGCATAAAATGGTAGAGGGGGATGGCGACCCCTCTTTCCCGTTTAAAAGACTGCTTTTATGCCCGGGCAACACTCACGGTACCAATGCCATGCAGAAGCCATACTTCCGTAAATGTGTCAAATCAAAAACACTCGAAAAAGTGCAAAGAAAACAAATAGGAATCGACCAGGATCGCAAGGGTATATATATATATAATATATATAATATATATATAATATATATATATATATAATATATATATATATACATTATATATATATATGTACATTATATATTATATATATATATATATATACATTATATATATACAGTATTGTGGCAATTAATTGAGAAATGCAGTTTTTTTTATAAAATTCAGTTTTATTCAAGTTTTCTATGGATACATTTAAAACTAATAAGTGATATGACCTCCCCGAGACTTTATAACATAACAGACACGTTTCGGCATGGAATGTACTAGACTAGCACATGTAGTTTTAATTTCAACGTCTCTGAACCATATGTCAATAACGGCCGAAATTAGCTTGTCCATCGTCGTACAGTCAAATTTGTGAAGCCGTTTTTTCACAATAGCCCACAAATTTTCTATGGGATTCAAGTCTGGTGAATTCCCAGGCCAATCCAGTACGGTAATATTTTTTTTGAGCAGAAATTTTTGATTCGCTTCGAAGTGTGACATGGCGCGCTGTCTTGTTGGAAAACGCAATCTCCGTTCGGCCACAGTTTAGCCATGGTTGGAAGCACTTTTCGGGTCAATATGACTTCGTAACTGGCACTGTTCATCATTCCCTCTACGGGAACAAGAGATTCTGTCCCCAAACGCTGAAACAACCCCAAAACATCTTTTTGGGCGGATGCTTGATTGATGTGGTGCTGATTGAGAGGTTCTCCTTGGCTCCTTCTCACGAACATAGATCTAAATCCCTGAACCACAAAATGTGTTTCGTCAGAAAAGAGAACTTTCTCCCTGTCCTACTCAGTCCATGTTTTGTATTTCCGTGCCCATTCCAACCTTTTTTTCTTCATGCGAAGCGTCAGAAGCTGCTTCTTGAACGGTCGACGTGCCCTCCGTCCGCGTTCTAACAGCCTGTATCGCACTGTTGAAGGTGCAATATCAACACCAGCTGCCACCATGGACTTAGACAGGTCAAAACTGGTTAATCGAGGATTTTTAACACTCATTCGATGTAAAGTTTTGTCGTCACGAGTCGAAGTTGATCTTTTTCGGCCACATCTTCCAGAGCGGTTGGTTCCAGCATTTCCTGTTTCCTGAAACCGCTTCCAGATCCTCTCGACACTTGCTGTACTCACTCCACATATTTTACCTATTTCCTCGAACGTCTTAGAAGTGTGTTCTCTAAGCGCAATCACTTTAGCAGGTGTTTCCGCGCTGATATCCATGACGCTAATGAGCCCCGCAACAACTGAGGAACTACCACTGAGGAACACCTGCCACCTGGCGGAGGAATTTGAACACCTGCTACTTACCAGGTGCATACGAACACCTGCTACTTTGATAATAATTGCAATTTGAACTCTGAGCTAATTTGGAGTGCTTCTTCTTAAGCTTACGTGTGATAAAACGAAAAAAATGACATTTCTCAATTAATTGCCACAATACTGTATATATATATATATATATATATATATATACATTATATATATATATATATATATTATATATATATATATATATATATACATTATATATATATATATATATATATATATATATAATATGTATAGTGATTTAGATATTAATAATAAATTTTTGACATTTCCATATATTGTGCTTATACCTAAATTTCATAAAAATCCTATTAAATTTAGAACTGTTACTAGTGGTCATAATTCATACTCTACTACTGCTAGTAAATTATTACTAAATTATTTAAATGTACTAAATAGCAATGTACGAGATTCTGGTGATAGCTACATTATTCTAAATAACAGTAAGGAATTAAAAAATAAATTAAAAACACTTGGTAAAATAATAGGATTTCAAACTTTTGATTTTAAAGATCTATTTAATAATATTAAGATCATTGATCTATATGATGTCATTTTAGCTTTATATAATGCTTATATTACTAAACATTCTAATCTTACAAAATTTACCAATTTTCCTAAGCTTCTCCATCTTATTCTTTTCAATAATTATATCTTTCAAGGTAATAAATTATACTTACAAGTCTCAGGTGTTCCACAAGGTGGCTGTAGTAGCAGTATGTTAGCTAATTTATACTTATATCATTATGAAAAATTCTTTACTTCAACTGATTATAAAATTTATAGATATGTAGATGATCTGATTTGTCTTGTATTTACTGATAACTATGTCATAGATATAGATTTCTATCCGGATAATTTGGAATTGATACCTAATGAAACTTCTATTAGTAATAATGTTTATTATTTGGATTTAAATCTAATTATAGAACCTGCTCATGGGATAGTTACTAAATTATATGATAAAAAAGATTTTTTTAAATTTAATATTAATAAATTATTACCTTTTAATTCCTGCAACTCGATTCAATTGTTTAGAAATATTATTCTTAATCAACTTTTTAGAATTTATAGATTATCAGATAAAAAAATTCATGCTTTGCACATTAATAACCTCAAAATTACTAGTAAAATGTATCAATATCCTGCATATTTAGTCAATAGTATAGTTAATAAGTTTCGATTAGCCTAAAATTCTCATATTCTCCCCTTATTATCTTATTTTAGCCGTACTTCTTCATTCTCCTGCAATTATATTTTCATCTTTTTATCTCGAAGCTTTAACAGTTGAATAACTCATTTTATTTCATTTTATTGCTTTTGCGCAGTACAGTTTTTATTACTCTCTTTGGCAATAGCAAATCACATCTTTTCATTTTGGCATATGGCAACATTGATCCAGTCATATTTTGCTCGTCATGGTTGCGCTGAAGAGGTGTGTTTTGAGGTATTTATGTTTCCTTTATTGTTCCAATCTATATGCTTGTCGTCCATATAACACAAGTTTATAGATAAAATCTATCTTGTGTTTCAGAAACAAGCATTTTTGTGTTCATTTCGAAGGGATATATGGACCCGACGAGAATTTTTTCGAAATGAACTTTTCGTAAGCCTAATCTCGTAAGCCTAAATCTCCTCCATGTGCAAGCTTTTTTGCTTGATTTTTTTTTATTTTCTTATTAGCATTCCTCATTTTTGAAATTTGTTGATTGTCTTTGTCCTTATGACTTGCATTATGCTTTATTATTTCCTCTTTTTGTCTTAATTTCTTTTATTTCTTTGTATTTGTAGAAAATTTTGGAATAGTGTATTATGAGTTACTGCATACATTCTAACTTTGGATTTAATAATTTATATTTATATATATATATATACATTATATATATATATATATATATATATATATATATATATATATACATTATATATATATATATATATATATATATATATATATATATATATATATATATATATATACATTATATATATATATATATATATATATATATATACATTATATATATATATATATATATATATATATATATATATATATATATACATTATATATATATATATATATATATATATATATATATATATATATACATTATATATATATATATATATATATATATATATATATATATATATACATTATATATATATATATATATATATATATATATATATATATATATATATATATATATATATATATACATTATATATATATATATATATATATATATATATATATATACATTATATATATATATATATATATATATATATATATATATATATATATATATATATATATATATATATATATATATACATTATATATATATATATATATATATATACATTATATATATATATATATATATATATACATTATATATATATATATATATATATATACATTATATATATATATATATATATATATATATATATTATATATATATATATGTGTGTGTGTATACTTCTTTATATAAGTTTATTCAAGATTGTATCACATTTCCAGTTTTTCAATTATTCGCTGGCAATTTGCTGTTTTTATTGATTTGAAATTGCTAAAATTCTCATAAACTGGAAAGTTTACCACAATAGCTCATCTTGGCAATTGAAATTGATTATGTAGGATTTCTCATGAAACATTCACAGTAAACAATCATTTGCCAAATATAGATGTATATATTGTCCATTAAAATAAAAATTTACGATTAAAATTTTACGATTTAAGATAACATTTTACAAATACTTTAAAAGTAAGATTTACAATTAAGAACATGCCTACATGTTAAAGTTCGCAATTAAATGTTATTAATTTGTGGGAGAACTAACTCCATTCAACAATTGGAGAAAAGTTAATAATTAAATTAATTTAAAATGTTTTACTTAAAAGTGAGCTGCAAATATAGTTCACCTGTTACATTTGTTCAACCTATATCAATTAACTGCGGTCATACTCTCGACGCAGCTTTCTGGATTATGAAATTCAATCTCTGCGAACATTGATAAAACGACATTTTTTATATGTAGAGCGAACTTTTAGAATATTACTGGTGCATTTGGATAATTCCCCTAAAATTTATTATTTTAATTCTTCGTAATGCCACACTCTGAGTGGAAAGATAAAATAATGTTATACGTTTTGGATTTGATCACAAACTTTCTAATTATTTGCAATCGAAAATAATTCACCGATGACTTGTCTGTCAATACATACAATAAAATGAAAGTTTAACTTGAAATGTCAGAATTGATATCAATATAAAATCTACACTGAAAATATATTTCACTTTTAATATTTTTCCTTTGCAGCTGCAGAAGATTTAGAATGAAATAATCTTATTAAAAATGCACTCGTCTTTCATATCTGTTACAAATAAACAACATATCAATGTTCAAAGATGTCAATAATGAGAATGGCTAAATGTGGACGTATTTATATACACAATTGATACATGTCTCAGCAATACACCTTTGAACCTTTATATTTCCTGAATAATACTAATATTCTATAATTGAACATAATTCTCAAAATCATATGTCAGAATAGGGCGTGCCCAAAGAAAGGAAGACACTCCCATTGCAGATCACAGTGTCCATGGACAGATAGGGAACTTATTATGAGCTTAACTATGATTTGATATTGGTTGATATAGAATTTGACATTTGAATGCTCTTATAGTCCGAGCTAAATTGTATACGAATGTTCCCATAGAATTATGTAAGTTCCCACAGGCGTTTGTCAAATTACTACAAATAGCAAGTTTTTTCTGCTGTCATTGCATCTAAATGTTATCCCATGCTGATAAACGCTTAATAAACGCGAAACACTTTCCTTGGATACTGTTATCGATAACGGAAGCATCTTCATCATAATTGCTAGAATTTTACTTTTGCACTTTGTTTAATTTCTTATAGGATACAATTTTCTTATAGGATACAATTCGTTTAATTTCTTATATGGCAGTTTATAATTTCTTCTAGGCGGCCATAACCTATTCCAGCTCTGCTTTTCAAAAGTAGAGTTCAATGCTCCTTTTTACAGGAGATATAGAACAAATTGTTTATAAATTTATCAAAACTATTATAAAAAAAACAAGAAATTGGAGGTCAGTGACACCTGCAATGCAACCGTAGGACAAAACCTAAAGTATTAAAATTTACTATTTCTCAGACGAGAGCTAAATTAATGGTGTCATCAAAAACCCTCCATGGTGCCATCGACCCCCCCCCCCCCCCCCCTTCTCGGTGATAAGGAAAACTGGAATTTGTCACACTTATAGTATTGGACGCTGAACAGAACTTAACGGAGCCTATTTTTGATTAATACGGCTATTTTCAACGCCAAGCAACAAACATTGTTAAACAAAAAAGAAACATATTAAAAAACTGGAACTAATCCTTTAAGAGTGTTGGTCCCTCTCTCTTTGGCAGGCTTAAAGAATAGTTAGTAGAATTTTTTTTGTTCCGCATTTCTGAAAAAAAAGTAATAGCAAGAAACATTTCTATGGCTTGCTTTCCAGAAATGTGAAGTATTTACACTTCGATGGTAGCCGTCTTAGTGTTCCTAACGATCAGAAAGAGTTTCTAAAGACATGGATAAGAGGATTGGTGTCAGAAATATTTCGCGTTCTTTTGAAAAACAAGATAAAGTATCCCTCTTGGGTGTAGGCATGACTTTCCGGTAATACTCTGTAAGCGTTCTTCGTATTAATAAGGTCATAGACAAAACACTTGAAACGTGTTTAATAAGTTCTCCAATAAAATAATATAACTCCGAATTCCCTATACAAGTATTTCACAACTTTATTTTTTTTTTTAAATCTCGATAACCTCTAGTCTTAGAAGCTCGAAACATGGACTAAAATTTAAATGGGGTTCTTCCAAGTCTGCCTCAAAAATTTCATCAAATTCAATGCAGCCATTCTCCCTCCCGGGTTGATGAGACAAACAATCACACACATTCACACAAACAAACAAAAAATCTGATGTGGGCAGCACATAACTTTCACATCAGACTCAAATTCATTTTCTCTTTATTTCTTCAATAATTCATTAAATTGAATTTAATTGCACAAAATGACACTGAATTTACACTTTTAATTCAATTCTTGTTTTGGACATTTTTTCAAAGGCGTGTAACAAAAATCGAAAAAGCTCAAATACCTCGAAAACGGTTAGTTCCAAAGTAATGAGCCTGGTCTTATTATTTTTGTACTAAAAATTACATGTAGGACAAGCATTTAATTGGTACATTTGACCATAATTTAAGGTTTGGAGATTTGTGCGGGACATTTCATAGAAAAAAGAAGGTTCTTATTTTTTGGATCATACCAGAATCTAATCAGCACAAGAGAATTCCATGAGTGTAATTTTTAGCTCGATTGGATACGTGGGATTTTTATGAGCATTTCTCACAAAGGAAGCGTGTATTTTATCCCGTATCGAACCAAAATGTAATCAGCACCAGGATCACACACAAATAATTATAAAATCTTGATATATAATGATTATAATGACCTAAAATATTTTATGGAATGTGATCGATTAGTTTTTGAGTTAGGGTGGATACGTGCATTACAGACAGACACGTACACAGACGTCATTCTAAAAATATTTTTTTCGTGTTCTAGAGGTCCTAAAATGTGTAGATCCGTCGAAAACTCGAGATGCGATTTTCGATAGGATTCCAATACTTTCACTATGCATTACCATGCAGTGCAGGAAAAGTAAAATGACTAAATAGTTCATTTTCATTTATTTATTATGGGCATATATTTTTCCATAATATTGTTTTTACTAAAATTTACTAAAGCACCTATTTCTCAGGATCTGCCAGCTTATATGATTACTCATATTGATTCAACATCAAATTCAGGAAAAGATAAAATGATTCAATATGGATTTCCATTTCTGGTTCAAAAATTTTCATTTCACTTGAAATGTTTTTCAAGATTGAATGTAGATAGTACTTGGATGTTAATTGATATGAATTTATCATTGAATTCTGCGTAAGGAAGAGTGATACACTAAAAATTTTCATTTTTGGTTCAAAATATCGTCTTGAAACATCTATTTTTCAAGATTGGTTATACATGGAGCTTAGGTGTTTACTGATGGGGATCCAATTTAAAATTGTAGAGAAGGTAAGAAGCTCACTACTGATTCCGTTTCTGGTTCTGGAGATGCCGCTTCCAATTGAAAAGAAATACATTTTATTTTCAACCTCTGTTTCTGTAGATCAGCTCTAGAATGATCTTAAAATATGTCAGATATGGATTTGGACTCAAATTTTCAGAAGTGATATGTGAATTTCACTAAGGATTTCTTCTTCCGGTTGAAAACAATTTCGTGGTACATCTATATATCGGCTATAGATAAATATTAGATGATGATCTATATGGATTCAGTATTCAATTCTGGGAGGTTCACTAAGGTTTTTCCATTTCCGCTACTAGAGATGTCGTTAACAGTTTTTTGAAATTTTGTATGAGTAACATATATTTTAAATGTCTATACAAGGGTACCAAAATGTTTCATTGTTCCGTCGAAAAGGAAGTGTTCATAATACTTGCCACCACTGGAAGACTTCTGGTTGATCATCTGCAAGAGAAACATTCATAATAACTCACTGGAAATTTTCTTAAACAGATAGCGGTATCCGTTGAATACCGTTCTGATACCGCTTTATGTTTGAGAATGTCACAGCTACGAACATTAATTTAGATGTTTCTCATGTCCATGTTCAACTACTTGTTCATTGTCAATTACCTTTACCTTTAGCATAAAAACTTTGTCCTCCAGTTATTACTTAATGATTTAGCTTAGATGCAAATGTTTATGCCCGAATACAAACAATACATACGTTTATAACTAACTACAAAAAATTACTCTCCGTTTACCGGGACCTAAGTAATACAGATACAAATACAGAATCTTTCTAAATCGAATGCTTTGAACCAAAAATTATTCCCACGCTCCTTTCTTTTCCAGCGCAACTATGCCAATTGTAAAACACGGATGTGATACACCCTAAATACGCTCCGTTGATACGCCTTAAATAAACGTGCTGGAAATACTAGAAACAACAACAAAGTAGTTCCTCTTAGTTATGAAATATGGATTTTCGTTCATGTATGTTCTATTTCTGCGATTGAAGCGTCAGCTTTGCATCATCTTTATTGCATCCACTTTATTACGTCCTCTTTGCATCATATGTATTGTGTCCTCTTTGCATCCTCTTTATTGCGTCTTCTTTGCAATAACGTATTTGCGTTCTCTTTGCATCATCTTTATTGCGTCCAATTAGCACCAAATTTATTGCGTTCTCTTTGCATTATTTTTTGCGTCCTCTTTCTATCAACTTTATTACGTCCTCTTTGCATCAACCTTATTAAGTCCACCTTGCATCATTTTTATTGTTTCCTCTTTGCATTATCTTTATTGCGCTCTCTTTGAATCATCTTTATTGCGTCCTCTTTGTAACAACTTTATTGCGCCCTCTTTGATTCAACTTTATTGCGTCCTCTTTGTATCATCTTTAATGCATTCTCTTTGCATCACTTTTTTTGCGTCCTCTTTTAAACTAAATTCCCTGCTGTAGGACTAATATTTCTTGTCCTTTACCATCGTCTTGGGTATTTTGAGGTAGAAGACTGGCTTTTTAAATAAAGAAAATCTCAAACTGGAAACCAAGAAAGAAATCGGAAGATGTAAAATATCTATTTAAACCCGTAAATGTTCGATTATATGAAATTTATTTTGTAACTACGTTACCCGTAATGCATATCTGGGATTCAGTTACTCGCGTGAATAATATAATGAATGTATTTATTGAATTCCTGCTATATTCCCAGTAAACACCGGATAAATTTTCTAAGGCTGAAATAATTCTGCATTCCAAAAATTGAAAATGTTTCTTTATCCTTAAGTACGAAAATCGTAAATTTAATAACACCCAAGGTCTAGACCAAAAGTTTGCTGAACATCTAAGAGAGAAGGATGCTCGTAATTGAACATAATCAGAAACTCATGAAATTAGATGTAAAAATATCACAAATTCGGTCGAATTTCAACTTTTAGGTTCATAACTTCTAAATTAGTTTGAATTGCGGAAAACACGATGTGGAAAGTCTGCTACTACATTATCGGATTTTGTAGCTGTCAGAAGATTCGATTTTTAACTACAGAAGAAGCTCACTCGAAACACACAAACAACTTCTTTTATAATATAAGATGTAGTTAAAATGTGTTCTATATTCCCAAAACATATATTCCTCAAACTTTTAATTTCAAGTTTGCAAACCTGTTGCTCAATTTTTCCACATACGTATAAGTATACTATGTAGTACAATCAAAACATCATCTTTTAATGGCATGTTAAATAGCCATTCGATACCGCATACGCAAGATTGTCACTCAATAACGCAATGCATGAAATAACACCAAACAAGTTGAAAATCGGAATTTTCTCAAAATGTCCCTTCCTTTTTCCTTTCTGATACGATAACTGAAGACATGAGTAGATTTTTTTTCAGCAGAAAATAAAAATAAAAAAGTTATTTATGTTGACGCAATAGTCTTACGGCTTTTACGGGAGCAAAATCCAATAATAAATGATAGGAGGGTGTCTGTTTATTTTTGAGCTTTATTTGGGGATCCATGCTATTCTCTTGAAATATAATGATAGAGTGTTATGCTTTCTCATCCAATGAGAGTGCAATGTTGAGTATATCTAAAAGTCAATTTATTATTTTCCCTGTACAATTTCCCTTTACAGTATATTTTACATGAAAAAAAGGGAAAATAATGACGGATTTTCCCACTTAGTAGAGATCTCGGAGAATCATTTCATTTTATTATCCCTACAATGCATAATATATTCAATACATACAATAAATTGGAGAATGGTTGAAGATAATATTGGAAAAGGCTTCGAAAATAAAAAATATAGATAATATAAATCGATTATAATTTAAAGTACACTTTACAGTATATTTTACATGTAAAAAAGGGGAAAATAGTGACGGATTTCCCCGCTTAGAAGATCCGTCACTATTTTCTCTCAGAGAATCATTTTATTATCCTCACAATGTATAATATATTCAATACACACCACAAAGAATTGGGTAAAGATAATTTTGAAAATGGTTTTGAAACAAAAATGATGGTCATAACTCGATTATAATTTAAGGTAAAACATAAAACCATTAAGCTGAATGAATAAGACTTAGTTACTCAGCGTAGTTGAGCAATATCTGAGAAAATCTATTATGTAACAATCTCTGATTCTTTTACGCATGTTTAAGGTATTGTGAGGGTGCATCCCATGTTTCAGTAGTTGAAAATTCACCTCGCAACAACATCAATACACTCACTATTTGGCGGCATTTTGGCAGAATAATTAATCTTTGATCAGAATACACACTAGAGATCTTCACAGGCTGGGACCTAGCCCGAGGGCTTAGACTCCAATCCATGGGCTGGGCCGGGCAGAGCTCGGGTCATGTTTATAATAAATTCGTATCGGCTTGTGCCGGGTAAAAATAAATAAAATAGCCAAAAACAGATAAATAGGAATAAAAAATTGAAACGAAAATTTGAAATTACATATGAAACAAAGTAATCAATAAGCGGAAGATAAGTGGTTTTATTTCCGGTTCAGGCAGCAATGTCCTTCAGACTAATTTATGTTTAGTTCAAATTTTAATCATGGTACAGGGCAACAGTGTGTAAGCTTTAGGCAGGCTTCAGTGTATTTAAAAATGTCGGGCCGGACCTCGACGGGATGGGCTTGGAGTGTCCCCTGGTAAGGTCGGGCTCGGATGAATTATTTAAAATTATATTGCCGGTTCAAATCTTAATACTTCCGAGACGGGTCAGGTAAATATTTTAAAATGTATTCCATGCAAACTGCAATTGCATGCCTTCTCTGGCCTTTCAGTTTGTTCAATAGAATATGGAAATTCATTTACTTTTGCTAGAGGTGGTAACTCTTTTTTATTTGATATAGTAATAAAAGACTATATATCTCGGTATTTTCCTTCGAATTTCATTTTCCCGTTTGGCAACTTCTTACCTCATAGGATACACTTGGGATGAGCTCTACCGACAGATACTCCTCTTACTTTGACTGAGATGGCTGTTGTGCTACTGTTCTAAAGTTCTAAAGAAAGAGGCTGAGGACGATTGATACATTTAATCAGCTGCTTTCTATACATGTAAAGATTTATTTTTATTTTCAGTTTATTGAATTCATTATTGATAAAATAGTTCTGTCATACCAAAGCTGTTCAAATATGGTTCACAGATTTTTCCTTCTATTCCACCATTTCAATCCGATAAGTGGAAACGTGGGTCGATTCGTCAGACAAAGAAAATAAGCTATTTATGTTGACGAAATAGTTATTCCACATTTTCGTGAATAAAGACAAATAATGAATGATACGAGTACATCTCTATAATAATTATCCAGCGTGTCTGTGCTTTCCTTCAGAAACCACCCGGTGACCTATATAAGACTACGTTAGGTTCTATTCCACAATCGGTGCTATAAGTGCGCAAAACTCCAGCCTTCTCTCTTACTAGCAACCGATGAAAGGTCTGAAAAGAAGGCTTTACGGAAACTCCCCCGGAGGGGGGAATCCGGTTCCGTTAGGTTCTGTTCTGTGATCGATATAAGTGTGCAAAAGTTAAGTCTCCGAGTACACAAAGGAGCTTCTGGAGGGTCAAAAAGACAAAACCATGTTTAACGGTTATTGCATATGTTACCGGCAATGTACGAAATGCCGGCATTCGATAGAATACCGGCCATTTTTAGGCAAAGTATCCAATATGAGAATTATTATATACTTTCCCTAGGCATTGTATATAATACCTAGGCATTCTATAGAATCACAAATGCTATTTAGGCGAAGTATGAAAAAAGGAAAGAATCGGAGATATATTTCATACTTTGCCGGATTGTCATTTAGCATTCTATAGAATGGCTGGAAAATGTGTGAAATGTTAATCGTTTCATAGATTGCCGACAAGTTTTCGGTATTCTATATAATGCCTAGGTATTCTTCCGAATACCAACTTTCATACATTGCCGGTTATATTACCGGCAATGTATGAAATGCCGGCATTCTATAGAATACCGGCCGTTTTCAGGCAAAGTATGAAATATGACAATTATTATATACTTTCCCTAGGCATTGCATATAATAAATAGGCATTCTATAGAATGACAAATGCTATTTAGGCAATATATGAAAAAAAAGAATGAATCGAAGATGTATTTCATACTTTTCCGGTTTGTCATTTGGCATTTTATAGAATGCCTAGGAAATCTGTGAAATGTTAATCGTTTCATAGATTGCAGACCAGGTTTCGGTATTCTATATAATGCCTAGGTATTCTATATAATGCCGGCTTTCATACATTTCCTGTAACAGACTAAAGTTAATAAAGCCTGTTACCGGCAAATAAATTAAAGTCTATAAGCCGGCAAATAGACTAAAAGAGCAAGCCCTGCATAACACGAGGTAAATTTGTAAAAAATGTCCTTCTATCTGTCCGTTGCAGTATTTGAGCTCATATCCACAGACATATAGGACATATACATCTCCCCCATTGAACATTACTGTTTTATATACAACTACATATCGAAACATGCCTATTATAACATACCCGAACGTAACGCAATTAATTTACGTTCCCCTGTACCCGCTATCAACAGGTAGTCATCCCACGAACAGTGAAACTCTTTATATTTTGAATAAACACTGTTAAATGAATAATTTCCTTAAAGCGACAGGAAATATCAAAGGAATTAAATTTTAAATATACAGTATTTTTTATCGGTTTATTGAATTTAAACAATTTAGCAACATTTTCGTCGATTTGATGACATTTCGTCAGTTTTGCGACATTTCAAAAAGTTCTCATATTTGTCGCTATGGTCAAACAAGCTTTATTAAGTTATTTGTCAGCAGACAGACAAACTCTATTAAAACATAATGAATACACCAACCGTTTATTAATATTCACAAATTCCAGTCCATTCCTAAAATTTAAAATCAATACCCTACTTATGTTTAGATTTTAAATTTTATCAATTTGGCGACATTCGTTAATTTAGTGGTGTTTTAATCAATTTGGCGGCATTTTCGTCAACTAGGAAATTTATCGGTAAAGTAGCCACCAAGCGTTCCGGATAGAGAGGCAGAAGTACAAATAGGCTTAAATCCTTATAGTATTTATGCAATTTGTTGTTAAATAAAATATTGCATAATTAATGACTATGTACTTGATATATTTATATAATTATATTATTATACATTTTTTATTTCCAAAAAATATGTTTGAAAGAAAGATGCCATTTTCCCTTATCAATCTCTCTGAATAGCATAAAGGCTGGCACTTTTGTACCTAATACGATACATATCAATTAAACTCAAAATATCTTATTATTTTACGTTTTCCCCTTTTCCCTATGCTTTCCAGTATAATTCTGTTAGCCAAAATTTCACTGCAGTGTGAAATTTTACTTCCTCGTGGGAAATTTTCCCCAGAGAACGTCCGATGTTGTCTTTATGTCGATTAGAATAAATTAATTGCTAGCCCTACAGCTCTTATGTTGAGTTTTCTTAAGGGAAATGAAAAGAGTGAATCGAAACAGAAATATGGCCAGAGGATAAAATAAGACAAGCATTAACAAAAATAGTTTCTTTTCTGAAAAACTGTTTTCCACATTTACTTTTAAATTTCTGCTACATGGTGAATGTGAACCGGTTAAACGAAAGTTGTACTATATACCGTCATTGCTATCGCTTATGGCCAGAGTTTGAGATTATGGTCTTTGCAGTTCTTAGAAGCTATTCAATACTAAATAGAACAGCAATCGTGAAAGTGTACCACTAATGTTGGTTTTTAAATTGAGATTGGTATACATCAAATCTAAGTACTTATATGCAAAAAAAAAATGATTGAAACATATTTTAAGTTAACAAAATTTGGTCCTAAAATGTCAAACAAATTACGAAATAATGTACTGATAACGCTGAAGTTTGTATGCTAGTCATTTCTGAATGTACAAATGCAATACATTTTGCATATCATTTATCAGGATAATTCTGCAAAGAGTTGCGTAGCTTTCCTTTCCCGTTGAGATATTTTAATAATTTTATGTGTCCAACACAGGATTTTACCTGCAAATGAACAAATTATAATAATCTGCGACAACGTTAGAAATTAGAGCCTTCTTTTGAGTTTACCGCACTAAAGATCAATAAACAACTGACTGTGCAGAGTCCACTTCAACGATAAGAGCTTGCAATTTTGTATCAGTAGCTCAACGGTAGAGCCCGGCTGGCCAATTCGGAGACATGGGGTTCGATTCCCGATTGTAGCAGCAAGGCTCTTAACAGTGGCGCCCGAACAAATCAACCCTGTACGTTAGTACAAAGATGTCGGAGGTCGGTCTGAAAGTGACCCTAATACGATTAGTCCGGATTCAGTGTACACTGAAGGATTGAACGTCGATTTCGAATTGAGAGAATCACGACCAAGCAAGATACTAGCCTAAGTAAAAATAGTAGTGTCAGGAGGCTAACCTGAAGTATAAATAGCAGGAGGTGATCAGTCGAATTGTTTGTTGCCCACCAATCTGACATTAGAGGGTGGAGAATGCAGCGTTCACTTCTACGATAAGAGCTTGCAATTTCGTCCCAGTAGCTCGCTCAACGGTAGAGCGTCGGCTGGCCATTTCGGAGATCCAGGGTTCGATTCGCGGTTGGAGCAGCACTGTTCTTTGCAACTGTAGCTTCTAGTTAAAATAAGCATTCCAAATTGCTCTTACATCGCTTGATTCTTTCTAGAGATACTGCGCTCACACTCGGGAAAGGACATTTTTAATATCTCAAGAACGATACATGGAAGCTTCTAAAAAGTGCTTTGCTTATCGTTTCTAGTAAAAGAAAAAATTTCAATTTTTATTTTATAATAATGCTCCAATTTAATATTCTACAATCTTTTCATTTTAGAATTAAAAAATCTGATGTCGGCAGCACATGACTTTCCCTGCAGACTTATATACACGTTCTCTTAATTATTTTAATTAAATCACGTTATTTTAATTAAATTTTATTCACTATTAACTCAATTTTCGTCTCATTTGGCAACTGGACTCATTTTCAAAGGTAGCGTAGAGAAAAAACGAATAAACCAAAATATCTCGAGAACGGCTAGTTCTAGTGTAATGGGGTTGGTCTCATTCTTTTCTTCGCATAAAACAAGCATTTAATGGTTATATTTCAGCATTTTTTATTTTAAATTTTATAGATTTTTGAGGGCCATTTTGCAAAAACAGGCAGGTTATTTTTTTCCGAATCATACCAAAATCTAATCAGCACCAGGGTGACCCATAAATGACTTATCTACCAAATTTTTTGAAATTCGGTTCATTTGATTTTGAGCTAGAGTGGATACAAGCTTTTGCGGGCCATTTCGCAAAAAAAAGGCGGGTTCTTTTATCCCGAATCGTACCCAAAACTAATCATCACCAGATCCGCTCACAAGTGACTTAACTACCAAATTTTATGGAATTCGGTAATTAGTTTTTTAGTTAGAGTGGATACAAATTCTGCACAGACAGACACACAGACGTCACGCTAAAAATTATTTTTTTTTCGTATTCTAGAGGTCTCGAAACGTGTAGATCCGTCGAAGACTCGAGTTGCGATTTTCAACATGATTCCTTATACTTTCCCTATACATTACCATGTATTGCAGGGAAAGTAAAAAATATAAAATAGCTCGAAAATGGTGCTCCCTAATATTCTACAGATGATGTTATTACCTTTGAATAAAATAATATATTTAAATGTTTAATAATCTTTACCATTATTATTTTTTTTTCAATTTTCAAACTTAATACTATATATAACAAATACCTACAAATTGACATTTTGTTTAAAAGTTTATTTTTTATAATAATGTTTGAGTTTTCAAGAAAAAGTGCTCAGGGGGAGCATTTTTCTTACACAAACTTTTTAAAAATTCGTAATCTCTTTTTTAGATTGAAAACATTGTTCCAAATTTCGTTTGACTGGCTTAATTTGTTCACAAGATAACATGCCCTAGGCCAGAAAGCACACGTACATTTATAAAAATGCTTGATTGGTGTTCAGTGATACTCAAATCGTATGGATCCATTTATATTCAAGAGAGAGATTACTGACTTCCATAACAACTCTTCAGTTTTCGCATACTATGTATTGTAGGAGAAATAAAAATCTGATGTGCGCAGCACATGACTTTTCCTGCGGACTCATATCCATGTTCACTTTATTTATTCAATAATTCATTATATTGAGTTTAATTGCACAAAATAACACCCATAATTATTTGAAATTACACAGAATTTGAACTTGTAATTCAATTTTCGTTCTCATTTGTTAACTGGACATATTTTCAAAGGAGTTGTAGTGAAAATGAGAAAAAAACTAAAATATCTCGAGAACGACTAATTCTACTGTAATGGAATGTGCCTTATTCTTTTCATCGTTGAAAATTACGTATAAAACAAGAATTTTAGTAATATATTTGAGCATACGTAATTTTTTATTTTAGATTTGGATCATTTTTGAGGGCCATTTCGAAAAAAAAGGCAGCTTCTTTTTTTCCGAATTGTACCAAAATAGGGCAACTCGCAAGTGACTTATCTACTAAATTTTGTAAAATTTAATCAATTAGCTTTTCATCTAGGGTGGATACAGTCAATTTCTGTGGGACATTTCGCAAAAGAAAAGCAGGTTTTTTTATCCCGAATCATACCAAAAACTAATCAGGACCAGAGTCACACACAAGTGGCTTACCTACCAAATTTTATGAAATTTGGCCCAGTAGGTTTTTAGTTAGAGTAGATGCATACATTGCACAGACACACAGACAGACAGACTGACTGACTGACAGTCATACAGACAGACACACACACAGACGTCACGCTAAAAATACTTTTTTCGTATTCTAAAGGCCTCAAAACGTATGGATCCGTCGAAAACTCCAGTTGCGATTTTCGGCGTGATTCCAATACTTTCTCTGTACATTACCATGTATTGTAGGAGAAGTAAAAATCTGATGTGGGCAGCACATGACTTTCCCTGCAGACATATATTTACGTTTTCTTTATTTTAATTAAATTTAATTCACTTTTAATTCAATTTTCATCCTCATTTGGTAACTAGACTTATTTTCAAAGGTGGCGTGGAGAAAATACGAAAAAACTAAAATAACTCCAGAACGGCTAATCCTAGTGTAATGGGGTTGGTCTTATTCTTTTCATCGTTAAAAATTACGTATAAAACAAACATTTAATGAATATATTTAAGCATACGTAATTCTTATTTTTGATATTGACCATTTTTGCGGACCATTTCGCAAAAAATGTAGATTATTTTTTTCCGAATCATACAAAAATCTAATTAGCACTAGCTACAAGCGACTTATCAACCGAATTTTGTGAAATTCTGTCCATTAGTTTTTCAGATACAGTGGATACAGGCAATTTTTGCAGGCCATTTTGCAAAAAAGACTGGTTCCTTTATCCCGAATAGTACCCAAAACCAATCAGCACCAAGGTCAAACACACGTGACTTACCTACTAAATTTTATGAAATTCGGTCCATTAGTTTTTGAGTTAGAGCGGATACATACATTGCAGCCAGACACACAGACAAACACACAGCCACACAGCTGACATACATGCAGACGTCACGCTGAAAATAGTTTTTTCGTATTCTAGAGGTCTCGAAACGTGTAGATCCGTCGAAAACTAGAGTTGAGATTTTCGGCATAATTCCAATACTTTCCCTATATATTACCATGTATTGCAAGGGAAGTAATAAAAAATCTGATGTGGGCAGCACATTACTGTCTCTGCAGACTTATATCCACGTTCTCTTTATTTTTATTAAATTTAATTCACTTTTCGTTCTCATTCGGTACTGGACTTATTTTCAAAAGTGGCGTAGAGAAAATTCGATAAAACTAAAATATCTCGAGAATGGCTAGTCCTAGTGTAACGTGGTTGATCTTATTCTTTTCTTCGTTAAAAATTACGTATAAAACAAGCGTTTAATGAATACATTTGAGCATACGTTGTTTTTTATTTTAGATTTTAACAATTTTTCGGACCATTATGCGAAAAAAGGCAGGTTATCTTTTTCCAAATCATACGAAAATCTAATCAGCACCAATACAACCCACAAGCGACTTATCTACCGAAATTTGTGAAATTCGGTCCATTAGTATTTGAGTTAGAGTGGATACATACATTGCACAGACAGACAGACACACACACACATACAGACAGACACACACAGGCGACACGCTAAAAACAGTTTTTTCGTATTCTCGAGGTATCGAAAGTTGTAGATCCGTCGAAAACTCAAGTTGCGATTTTCGGTAGGATTACAATACTTCCCCTATACATTATCATGTATTGCAGGGAAAGTAAAAAGTATTACTTCTTTTTACAAGCCTTATCTAATTTAAATATATAGAAACCATACTTTACGCTAACAACTCGCATCACAACTATGAATAAAATGTCTATAGGGTAATACAAAGATATATGACACTTAAATCGCTGAGAAAATATAGCAAGAATATTCCTTATCCAATGATAATATTTCTTCTGTTTCCTCTTATTTTTTCTCACCACTGACCATAACAACGTTATGAATTCCTTTCCATTCTCCTCTCAGAAGAAGAAAGAAACTCCGACTAAGCTTTTAGATTCTGAATTCATTCCGGTACACATGGATTTAACCATGGAGTAAAAGTAAGGATTTAAAATTTCATATTAAGAAAACTTTAAAATCGTTTGAGACAATATTTCAGGTGGCGCCGGTGTTAGATAAGTAGTCCTGCATTGTACGTATTTCTACAGCGAGAGGCCTAAAATATTTATTTAAACTGTCCACTTTGTAAAATTAAACTATTAGCGCACTGCAAATTAGAACTGAAGCAATAAAGAATATTTCTGCGTATGTAAAATTATTTGACCTTTCAATTTAATTTTATCTACATATACTCTGTACTCTATTTCAACAACTATGAAAAAATCTGATGTGGGCAGCACATGACTTTCTCTGCAGATTTAAATCCACGTTATCTTTATTTTAATTAAATTTAATTCACTTTTAATTCAATTTTCGTTCTCATTTGTTAACTTGACTTATTTTCAAAGGTGGCCTAGAGAAATAACGAATAAACCAAAATATCTCGAGAAGGGCTAGTCCTAGTGTAATGGGGTTGATCTTATTTCTTTCATCGTTAAAAATTACGTAAAAAACAAGAATTTAATGGATATATTTGAGAATACATAGTTTTTTACTTTAGATTTTGACGATTTTTTGGGGCCATTTCGCAAAAAAAGGCAGGTTATTTTTTTACGAATCGTACTAAAATCTAATCAGCACCAGGGTAATCCAGAAAAGACTTATCTACCGAATTTAGTGAATTTCGGTCCATTAGTTTTTATCTAGAGTGGATACAGTCTTTTGCGTGCAATTTCGCAAAAGATGGCGGGTTTTGTCCCGAATCGAACCCAAAACTAATCAACACCAGATTCATCCACAAGTGATTTACCTACCAAATTTTATGAAATTCGGTCAATTAATTTTTTAGTTAGAGTGGATGCAAAATCTGCACAGACAGACACACAGACACAGACGTCACGCTAAAAATAGTCTTTTCATATTGTAGAGATCTCGAAACACGTAGATCCGTGGAAAACTCGAGATCCGATTTTTGGCATGATTCCAATACTTTCCCTATGCATTACCCTGTATTGTGGGGAAAGTAAAAAATGCTGTTTAAAAATACTTATAATTATAGAAGCCAGTAACTTAAAAGTAATTAAAAATACATATAATAAATACTACTCTTTTCTGTTGTGTCAACTAACAACAGCGACCACTTTACTAACACTAGCGACACCTAGATATAATTCTCAAAGCATTATAGCTTTTTCAAATGTTTCATCCATAGAGTTTTACCTCCTTCTTCCTAACTCCATGGTTTGAATCCTCAAATTTCCGTAAAAAGTTCCTTGACCGGTATAAGAAGATAAAAAGATGACGTGATGGAAGACCAAGTTTTAAAGGATATATGGATGAAGGAAAGCAAGTTGCCGAGGAAAAAATGTTAGCCAGTTCAAAGATGTGACAGGATACTGTAAGCTGGATTGATTGAATACATCGCTACACGAAAAAACACGGACGTGGATATATTTACTTTCAAGGTGTAGTACATTACACGAAGTATTGGAAACCTTTCAGACTGTTGAGAGTATTTCCAAAGTAAAATCGCAAGTTCAGATAGATATTTGATAAAGTTATTGAACAGCTGAGTGCAATATCATAGAGCCAAGTGCATCGTAACATGCATGCCAATAGATCTTTCCTTATATTAACACTTTCCAACATAGTTGAAAAGTGTTTAAGACTTCGCTCATTCTGTCTGTTGTCTGTCTGCCTGTCTGTCTGTCCGCATGATAACTGCCGTAAAAATGACTTTATCAAAATGAAATTTTAGTATGTTGTTGAGACGGTCTGTGGGTCCTATGAGAATATAAATGAATTATATCACCCAAGTAGTTTTGGATTTAACTCAAGATGAAAAAGTGAAATACATTGTACCCTATGGGACCTAATTTTTCAAGCATTTTTAAGCAAAATTAAAATTCCCAAATTGCTTCGAAATTTTAATAAATATTCAAATTATCCCGTAAAATAAATAAAAATAAAATTCCGTAAAATATGTTTGGTAGTTTTTTAAATAAAAATTAAAATAATAATTACACCTATGATATATGAAGAGATCACGTGACTCATTGCAATATAAAATATGGCATTCATTTTATTTCCGATGTGTCAAGATCGTGATTTTTAGCAATATTTTAAATTTATACTTAGTGGTGCATCCGTCCTAAAACCGCTTTATTTTTGCTTATTTTCTGTGCATCTATATTCTGTGCCAATGCAATTACAATATTTTTTAGTTTAAATGATCATCACACTTTGATTATTTCTACAACGAAGACTAATTTTAATGGATGCAGAATGTAAATAAAACAAGCGATTGTAAGATGAGTTGTATAAGAATTGCTGAATTTTTTCACGCCAAATTATTTAGCTCTGGAGTCTGGAATATAAGTGATATGAATGAAATATTCATTGATTTTATAAAGAGCAGCAGACGATTTTATAGTATTGCATATTTTTATGAAGTTTTAAGTTTCCATGTAAAATAAATTATTGTATTTCTGTGATAATTTAATAAATATCGCTTCATGAATGTATCTCATTTTAGAAGATATGCAAATAAAATTGCATTTCAATTGAAAAGTGTTTTATAATCAATGTTTCATGCATGATTGATCTTTCTTGTTTATTTTCACCCAAAAATATATGATCGTTAAAAGTAAAACTAAGCATACTGGATTGTTTAGAAATCGCTTGATTCTTTTGGGAGATATAGCACTCCTATTGGGAAAATAAAATTTCTATAAAATAGTAAAATAACTACTATAATAACTAAATATATGAGAAAATAACTACTATAAGGATGTTCTATGATTTTATCCAATTTTGTATGCATATGTAATATTTCTATAAGCACGATTTCGATTAAAAAAATAAAGGCAGAAAATGCATGCCATTCATAGATGGCATAAAGTATACATTAAGATTTTACTCAAAATAATTTCAAAATAAATTTTTATAAGCACACAAACTTAAAGATCATGTAATGAATTTAGATAAATTGTAGACAAAACTTGAAATAATTTTAAGCAAATAAATTCTTCAGATTGTTAAAGATTTTTTTTTTTAGTATTTCATCAACAGATGGCTACAAGATTTGTAAAATTACTTCAAGCAATTAGAATCCAAGTATCTACTTGGAATCGAACAGGAGACTACACATATAACCAACTCACTACCACCCAATCCAAAGTTGCATATTTGGAATGAACTAACAAATTATATTTAATAATAAAATGGTTACACGTCAACTTCCACAATGCATTAAATCAAAGAAAACAAATCATAGATCAAAAGGTCATTTAATAAAAACCATCCTTTATGACATACAAATATTAAAAATGGTCAGAGCGCTTTCGGGTATCACCATACTCTTCATCAGTGGCTATATAAAAATTATGGTGCAAACAAGCTTATATACAGACCAAATCGGTAGACAAAATTGGCATAAATAAACTACGGAATAATGATAATTTAATTGTATTATAAACAAGATATTTAAGATTAAACTATTACAAAAATACATTAAATATCATTATAAACAGGAAATTTAAAATTAAACAAGTATTAAATACAAATACAAAAAAAAGAAAGAAAATGAAACATGCCCCAAATTCCAGCAAAGCATATATTACATCAAATTGAACAGTCACAGATAATTATGTAGAGGAATGACACGTATAGAGTCGGGCTAACGGCCCTACCGTGCTGAAAACATCGATTCTCGTTAGATCACCGAAGTCAAGCAGCATCGGGCACGGTTAGTACTTGGGTGGGTGACCACCTGGGAACACCGCGTGCTGTTGGCACATTTCGTGCGCGGTAGCCCGGTGGTTTGCCGCTAGATTTGCACGCTGCCACAACTGCCACGGTGGTCATGCGGAGTACGATCACGTTAAACATGTGGGTCCGTAAGTCCATCCGAGAGGTTGGTGGTAGGGGAAGGACGGTACGGTCCCTGTGGATGCCTCCCCCCACTGGATTCCGGTCTAAATTGGATGGCACTTCCTGGCCGTCCAAACAGTTACCTTACACCTTTCTGGTAGGTCGGACGGTCTGGGTCTCTACAACAACAATCCGTAAACAATGGAAGGCTATTGTTTTCATATGCAACCGAATGTCCAGAACCCCCCTAAATTTTCGAGTGAAATTTTGAAAAAATCGTCAAAAAATCAAAACCGCTAATAAAGTTACGTCAATAAATTTTTCTTATGTAATTTTTCATTAGAAAACGATTGACATAAATTTTAGAACGCTAACATGAACCGTTCTCGAGATATTGCACATTTTTCAAAAAAATCATGTAAAATAAAAAATTCCTATTGAGAAACATGTTCACTTTTCATATGTGATACCATGCGATAAATTGGGTGACATTATTCTCGTGGATTTAGCTCATTCTATTAATGAAAAAAGATACGTTGAGTAATACTTTTGTATTTGAACTTTAATAGTCATTTATCTGCTGTAAGAATAACTTATTTCTTCGTCCATAACGCTTGGCGAGATTTTGGAGACGAATTTAATGGAATGTCGCCATCTTGGCGACTTTTTTAAGTGTTGCCAAATTAACGAAAATCTCGCCAAATGGATAAAAATAACGCTAAATCAATGAAAATGACGACTAATTGACTAAAATTCAATATCTTAGAAAAAGTATAAGTATATATTATAAAAAAATCCTATTTTTTTTACTGTAAAAATAGTAAATTCATTGTATTGTATAAAGAAAGTCATGTGTTACCCTCATCAAATTTTTTGCAATTAAATAGCGAGATTTAACAGATTAAATGAAGTTTATCTAAAATATTTTACGATATTTACCTAAACGGTATTATCTAACAAAATTTTTCGAATTTAACTGATTTTTTTTTTAAATAATTCAGTATCGGATTGCAAAAATGAAATTTCATTTCTTTTTTTTTTAAATGCGATCCTTCGGGATCACTTTATTTTACATATAAAATATTCAGACACGATAAAATGCCTATTTATTTTGATGATTACAACCTTTGCTGCTAGTCTGTGGGATAATTTTAAAATGTTTGACGAATATTTAAAATTAGAGACCCAATAATTATTTTCGAACCGAAGCACATTTGAGTCAGATGGCAATCCAAGCTGTATAAAGATCACATTATATAAGCGCTTTATGTTATCGATTTGAAATTTTAAAGGTACTATTAACATGTCATTCCCCATTATTTAGCCCTAATTTGGTTCACTTGTAATTTCCGGTAAAACCAGAATTAATTATTCTTTCTATTAGCGAAAACTCCCCAAAAAATTCGATATCATGTTCTGAATGGACCTGTGAAAAAATAGAGATTTTAGCTATTCCCAGGATCATGATCAGAGTCATAGATCAATAAGCTTATACATCGATGGATGTGAGGGCCTGCTATTAAATTAACGATATGTGGGTCTTGTATATTTGATCCCCACAGTTGATGTTCAGCATTAAGTTAATGCGATTCTTTTGGGATTCTACACATGTGTATCCATAATAGTTTTAAAATATATTTTATAAGAAAAATGATCTCTTATATATCATCCCACTCACTTCTGCTTCTTATATTCAGAAAGTTGTGACAAATAGGGACGCAGCAAATTGAAATCGGTGGATCAAATATCTGCGAAGCATCCTGCCGAAAATAAAAGATCTGACTATGAGGCAGACACGTAATGCGCGACATAAAAATCCACAGGATTGCTTAAAATTTCGCAAATGTCATCTTGGAGCAATTGTTATTTCATAAAGACATTTAATAATTGCATATATTAAAATCTCTGTACTTCTACTGTCTACTTGCGTTATAACCCGCAAACCTGCAATTACACAAGGAAAACCGACCGCAATTTACGCGAAAAAATATCAATGCTTAACATGATTGCTTTGCTCAATCTAAAAGGTAGAGTTAGGTGGAAAGGATTTGGCTTATTGCCAGGCGTTAGCAGCGTGCATAACCATTGGAAATTTAACAGCAACATATGCTATATTTTTTTTTATGAAGTAAGCATTCATCGTTCACGGATTTCTTACACCCGCACAGCGGGCTTATCTAACCTTAGCAATTCCTACTAAAAATGCCTGCTAAAAGAGTCATCTCTAAACAATGATGGCTGATAAAACTAATCGATAGCTGCGAGAACCACAACTGGTAAATAATAAAATAAATTTTAAGTATAAATTACAAGGAAAATAAATTAAAAACTTGAAATGTTTTACGAATATTTTAAAAATATGAATTGCAATTAAAAGCATGCCAACATGTTAAAAGTCACGCTCAGGCATTAAGTTATATGAAACTTTATTCAGCAATTGCAGAAAATTCAAATGATTAAATTTGGCTAAAATGTTTGTTAGAAGTGTGCTGAGTTCATGGGTTACAAAAATATTTCACACACTGGAACTGGACATCCTGGCAGAACATCCTTGCCTGTACAGATATATAACCCTTGCAGTGTATATAATATTTAAGGTCTTTACAATACAGCGAAGTAGTGATGAGTTGCACTAAGCTAAAACTGGCATAATTTTAAACAACCCTAATGCTCAGTGTATTTTTATGTCGTGCAACACGTTTCCCTATAGCCAACCAATATGTGCAAGTATGTATATGTATTCGTTCAATATATTTCAACTTGCTGTGACCACATATTCTCGGCGTAGCTTCCTAAATTTCACTACCACTGCAGAAATTATTGATTAAAGAAAAACTATTTTATTAAATAAAATATAATTTTAGATTATTATAGAGAGATGTAAATGGTTTCTTAAAATATGACTTATCGGTAATATCGTACTTAATAGGGAGATATAATAGTGTTAGAAATTTTGGATTTGACTAAGGGCTGTTCCAAATGGTTGTAATAGAAAAAAAATTCCTGATGTCTTGTATGTTTGTAAATAAAAAATAAATAAAATACAATGAAAGTTTTACTTAAAATAGCAGAATAAACGCCAAAATAAAATCCGCACTGAAAAGTTATTTCAATATGTCATTTTAGCACCTTTAGAAACAGAGATTTAGAATGAAGCCATATCATAAAAAAATGCTTCCCATCTTTCATATTTATATCTATCATATTTATTGTTTACACAAATTGTTTATACATTTATCTAAACAATTATAAAAATAAAATTAAACTGAAGACTTTACTCTCTCATTTTATATCTCTTTTATTTATGTAGACATGATTATGGTGAAACATATTATTTTATTTCTTTTACTATAACAATTTTAATGCATACAACAGATAATTGCATATTTTCATTCGGTTTCTTAAAATGTGTATCCCAGAATAAATTATTATTATGCTCTAAAACTATTTAAATCTGACCGTACAATTTTAAATATTATATAGATATCATTAAAATAACCATAATTTTTAAATAAATAATGGAATAAGGAAACATTTGATTTTAAAATATTATACATCTTATAACATTATATATCAGCAGTTCTACTTTCTAATTCTAACATTTTCCCGAATCAGGCATTCCAAAGATTAAGATCATATTCTCAAATACGACAAAACCGATGTTTCAGTGTTTTATTGTATCAAAGCTCCTTTGCAGGTAATACATTTTGTTATACTGGAAGAATTTTCTAAGTAACAATGTCTGTGTTCACTGTACAAATCAGACAAACCACCTTAATGATGATATTTTGCTGTACATCTATTTCCATCTTACCATAGGGAACTGCAATTCGTTGTTGCAGAATTTTAATAATAGCAGATCGATTCAGTGGTGCTAAGCAGGAATCTAAAATTTTATTACAGTTAATTAAGTTTATATTTTGTAATTAACTTAATGTTAGTGTACAGTAGCATATTTTTCTGGCTCAAATTCGTTTATAAACAAGTTCAAACTATCCCAAATCTAATTTTATACATATATGTACCTATGCATGCAAGCAGGTATTATGTATACATATTTTGATGATGAAATATGTATATATGATATATACTTTATCCAGTGCTCGCCAGGGAATTTTGAGTGCTCTTGTGTGGTTAAAGCTTTTGAACCCCTATTGTAGAGGATTGTCTGAAGACATTATGTATATATGTTTTCATAAATATATACATATATATATATATATATATATATATATATATATATATATATATATATAACCAAACGAAACAAACAATCAAAATAAGAAAAGTGCATAATGGCAAGGGGGGTTGTGGCCCCTATTTCCCGGTTACAGCATACTTTTAATCCGCGGAAACACTCCCAGCGGCCAGTACTTTCTTGCTGTAGCATATAAACTGCCATTAAAATGTAAATAGTATAACCAGCATTCAACAAATGGAGAAAAGGAACCAGACACATGGGGTTTGGAACTTTCTCGTGATGTGTCTGGTTCGTTTTTTCCATTTGTTGAATGTTGGTTCTACTATTTACATTTTAGTGGCAGTTTATGTGCTACACTAAGAAAGTACGGACCTCCGCGAGTGTTTCCGCGGATTAAAAGCATGCTGTAACCGGGGAATAGGGGTCACAACCCTTGCCATTATGTACTTTTCTTGTTTTGAGTCTTTGTTTCATATGGCAATCTTATAGAAAGTGCAGCATAGCGCCTCTCTTTATTATTTTGCAGGTATTTTAATTCTGTATTAAATTTACTTTTCCATCTTAAGACATTATATATATATATATATATATATATATATATATATATATATATATATATATATATATATATAGTATATATATATATATATATATATATACACTATAATACAATCTTTATCCAGTGCTAGCCATGAAATTTTAAATATTTTTGTGCGGTAAAAGGATGTTAGCCCGTGATATAAGGGGTTTTCTAATTAGTTGAAATCGTCACCAAGATCGCATGAGACGCTTATATAGAAATAAATAAATACCTGTCAAAAAATCATATCATCAGGGTCTGCTACACGGTAACACCTTTCAATGTCACCGCAGGACAGAACCTGAAGGATTCAGGTTTAATATTTCTCGACAGTGAAATAAATGGTGGCATCGAAGAGTCGTTCTAGACATTCCAGAAGCCCTCCTTGTTGAACAAGAAAACTGAAACTTTCCACACTGAAACTTTCCACACTTATAGTACTTTCTCCCGAACGTCCAATTTGCTGCTCAAGTCTTCGGACGAGCCGGTCGTTCTGGGTTTTCGACACTTATAGTACTGACTGCGGCGCAGAATCTAACAAAGCCAATTTTTGATTTTAAAAAAAAAGACAATTTTCAACACTACGCAACATACATTGTTACAAAAAAATAATGCATATTGATAAAAATGGAACATAATATTTTAAGAGTAGTGGTCCCTCTATCTCTGACAGCCTTAAACACTAGTTAGTATAACTTTGTATGTCGCAAATTTCTGAGAAAAAGGCAATAAACATTTCCATCACTTGCTTTCCAGAAATGAAGTATTTACACTTGGATGGGTCACCGTCTTAGTGTTCCTAACGATCAGAAAGAGTTTCTAAAGACGTCGATAAGAGGAATGATGTCAGAAATAGTCGCGTTCTTTTGTAAAACTAGATAAAATGTCCCGCTTGGGACTACTGGGGGCTTTTCAGTAATACTCGGTAAGCGTTCTTTGAATTTATTAATGTTATAGACAAGATTGTTAAAGCACATTAATAACTTTCTTACTAAAATAATATTACGGCGTATCCTCTAGACAAGTGAGTCTCGACTTCTTAAAGACCTATGTAAGTTACTTAGATGCATAAATCAAATGGCGGATTTTTATTTATTTATTGGGGGGAAAATGTTGCCATAATATTTTCTTACTAACATTTTTTAAAGCATATACGAGTATTTCTCAGTATTTGCTATAGATAAAGATTAGATGATTGATCATATTGATTTACCATCTAATTCCGGAAAAGATGGGAGATTCACTAAGGATTTCCATTTCCGGTACAAACATTTTCATTTTACTTGAAATATTTTTCAAGTTTGTCTAAAGATAAAGTTTAGACGTGCATTAATATGAATTTATTATTAAATTCTGTAAAACGAGTACTCGCTAAGGATTGCCATTTCCGTTTCAAAATATCTTTTTGAGACATCTATTATTCAATATTAGTTATAGATGGAAATTCGATGTTCAATGATGTGGACTCAGAAGGGGCAGACGGTAACTACGGATTTCCGGTTTGGGAGATGTCACTTTCGATTAAAAAAATTACATTTCTTTTCAACATCTATGGTTGGCTTTAGATTGAACTTAGATAATGACTGATATGGATTTTGCATCATATGTCAGTAAAGGTAGATGGGTTTACTAACGATTTTCACTTCCGGTTTAAACATTTTAATTGTTATATTAATTTTTCTGAATTGACTATAGATAAAACTTGGATACTAACTGATATGATATCAGCGTTCAACTTTAGAGGGATTAAGAAGTTCACTAAGGTTTTCCACTTCCGGTATTAAGGATGTCGCTTCCAGTTTTTCTGAAAAATTTATGAATAATATATATTTGAAATAAGTGTGCAAAAGTGTATAAAAACGTGTAGCTCAGATGAAAATAAAGTCTACCTAACATTTGCCACCACATAAAGGCCGGTAGTTAATCATGTGCCAGAAAAACATTCATAATAACGTGCCTAGTGATTATATTCTTAAACAAATATCGTTACCTGTCCTATACCGTTCTGATACCGCTCTGCCATGTGTGAGAAATTTACCCCTATTCATGTTATTTTAGTTTGAGGTGTACGTGGTCAACTACTTGTTCATCATCCATTACTTTAAACTGTAATTTCTAATTATTACTTTCTGAGCTAGATTAGATAAAAATGTTTGCTTCTGAGTACAAGCACTACACACGTTTAGAGATAACTTAAAGATATTACCCGGCATTGCCCCGATCCTAAATAAGAGCTACTTTAATAATACAGATACAGAATACACCACTTTTTCCAAATGAGATGTTTTGAATCAAAATTATTTCCTCGCGCCTTTTCTTCTAGCACAGCCATGCCAATTATAAAATGCGGGGGTAATACGTCTTGAGCTCCCTCGATAAGCCCTAAATAAGCGCGATGAAAATACTTCAAATCCCAGCAAAGAAATAGTTCCTTTTAGTTATAAAATTCATATTTTCGTTCGTGTTCTGCCATTTTATGCCACTGAAGCGTCAACTTTACATCATTTATATTGCCTCATCTTTAAAACTAAATTCCTTGCTATAAATGGAAGCTAATATTTTTTGTCCTTCGGCGTTGCGTTCGGGTTTTTGAGGTAGAGGACTGGAACCTTGAATAGAAAATAATGTCAAAAGGAGAGAAAACCAAAGAAGAGACCATAAGATGGCGAGTTTCCATTGAAAGACAGAAACGTCCGATTATAAAAAAAATATACTTTTAAAACCGGAGTTGCCCTCAATTTACTTTAGGGATTCATTTAACCGCGTGAAAAATATAATTAATTATTTCATTGAATTTCTTCTATGATTCCAAAGCCGAGTACACTTTTTAGTATTAAAAATATTCCATATTCTAAAAATCGAAAATTTATCTTTAAAATCCACGAAATTCGAAAATCGCAAATTTAATAATACTCAAGGTCAAATCCCAAACGTTTGAGAAATCGTTTGCAGAACACCTGCGAAAGAAAGTGCTCGCATTCGAGCACATTCATCTGCTTGATAAATTAAATATAAAAATATCGCCAAATCGGTCGAAATTCCTAACTTTTAAGTCCATAACTTTTAAAATTAGTTTAAATTTTACACAGCTACCTCAGTACCGAATTTCCTTGCTATCCGAAGCTTCGATTTTTTGCTACAGAAGAAACATATACAGACGCACAAACATTATTTTATTGTGCAACACGCACAACTTATTTTATTGTGTAACATGTAGTTAAATCATATTCTACAGGGTGTCCAAAAAGATTAAAACGGGCTTAATGCTTTACCGTTTGGAGATAAGTGGGTAATGTAAATTGCAAAAATGTTGAAACTAAGGTAGGAAATAAGACTACGTTAATGAAATAGTCCTCCCATTCATTTTTAAAAAGTTACACTTTTTAATTTTTTATACGATCCCCTTAGACAAATTTGTTCGATCAGGAAATTTTTATTTTTAATGCAACAAGATCATTAAATAAAAGCCCGCATATCTGTATCTTTAAAATTAACTGAATTATGATAAAGGCAATAATCTGGCTTATGCCACATTTCCGTACCAAGTGAAAGGCTGTTTCATCAGTAAAAATAGTGATCATACACAAATTGACGATGTAAATTGTTTAGATCAAAAATGCATTAATATGTCATTTTTTTTATCACAAATGCATCTAAATAAAGCATTACATAGACAAAGATCATATAAAGCAGTGGTACTCACTACGCGGTTGGGTATCCTATGTATTATTATCCAGTTTTATCTTTTTTGTGATATGTCACAAATTTACATTTATATTTTGATAAATGGACCCCATTCACAATGTTCAGTTTTCAATTAAATATAACTCGCTCAATTTTAAAGATACAGATATGTGTTTTTTTAATGATATTGTTGCATTAAAAATAAAAATTTTCTAATTGACCATATTTGTCTAAGGGGTCGTATAAAAATTAAAAAAGTGTAACTTTTTGAAAATGAATGGGAAGATTATTTCATTTACGCAGTCATATTTCCTACCTTACTTTCAACATTTTTGCAATTTACATTACCCACTTATCTCCAACAGGTAAATAAATAAAGCGCGACACCCTGTATGTGCCAAAAACATACATTCATCAAAATTTTGTTTTCAAGTTTGTTAACTAGATGCTCAATATTTCCTTATACACAAGTATGCTAAATGAAAAAAATGGTTATGATATATTTTTTAAGTTGAAAAATCAAAATATCTTCTTTTAATGATACGTTAAATAGGCATTCAATACCGCACGAGCAAGATTGCCACTCAATCACACAACGCATGAAATAACATCAAACAAGTTGCAAATCAGATTTTTCTCAAAATTTCCCTGACATTTTTCCTTCTGAATCCGATAACTGAAGAGATCGGTCGATTTTTTTTCCGTAGAAAAGGAAAATAAGTTATTTATGTTGATGCAATAGTCTTACGATTTTACGGGAGTAAAATCCAATTACGAATGATAAGGGGAAGTCTGTTTATTTTTAACTTTATTGTGGAATCTTCACTATTCCCTTGAAATATATTGACAAATAGAGCTTCATACTTCCTCATCTAATGAAAGTGCAATATTGTGTATATCCAAAACCCGATTCTTTATTTTTTTCCTTATATACATAATGTATAAGGAAAGTTTTGTGATGGGGTCGAAAATTCAAATTCTAGTTTTCGATGGGAGAGCACGTTTTAAGCATCCCTGATAACGAATCGAACATTTTTGAGGAGATGTCTGTGTGTATGTGTGTGTGTGTGTCAGTGTTGTGTCAGTGGAGACGATAACTGACGAACGAATGGACCGATTCGAACGAAATTTGGTACAAAAAGTACAGTCCGTGAATACTGGAAGCCTATTGTTACTTTCCTTATATACATAATGTATAAGGAAAGTATTGTGACGGGGTCGAAAATTCGAAATCCAGTTTTCGACGGGAGAGAACGTTTCAAGCATCCCTGATCACGAATCAAACATTTTTGAAGTGATGTCTGTGTGTGTGTGTGTGTGTGCGTGTGCGTGTGCGTGTGTGTGTGTGTGGAGACGATAACTGACGAACGAATGGACCGATTCAAACCAAATTTGGTACAAAAATCACAATCCATAAACACTGGAAGCCTATTGTTTTTATACGTAATCGAATGTTCAGAACCCCCCCCCCCCTAAATTTTCGAATAAAATTTTGAAAAAATCGTCAAAAAATCAAAACCACTAATAAAGTTACGTAAATAGACATTTCTTATGTAATTTTTCATTAGAAAACGATTGACATAAATTTTAGAATGCTAACATGAACCGTTTTCGAGATATTGCAGATTTTTCAAAAAATTATTAAAAAGTCATACAAAATGAAAAAAAAAATATTTCCTATTGAGAAACATGTTCATTTTTCATATGTAATACCATGCGATAAATTGGATGACACCATTCTCGTGGATCTAGCTCGTTCCATTCATGAAAAAAGATACTTTGAGTAATACTTTTGTATTTGAACGCCAGTAGTCATTTATCTGCTGTAAGAACAACTTATTTCTTCGTCCATAACGCTTGGCGAGATTTTGGCGACGAATTTGGCGGAATGTCGCAAACTTGGAGTTTTTTTTTAAATGTTGCCAAATTAACGAAAATCTCGCCAAATGGATAAAAATGACGCTAAATCAATGAAAATGACGACTGATTGTCGAAAATTCAATATCTTGGAAAGAATATTAGTATCTACTATAAGAAAAACGCATTTTTTTACTGTAAAAGTAGTAAATTCATTACATTATATAAGGAAAGTCATGAGTTGCCCTCATCAGATTTTTTTTATACGCAATCGAATGTTCAGAATCCCCTTGAAATTACAAAGTTGCTGGAAATTACAAAGTTCTTAAAATATTAATCATACAAACTTAGTTGCTGGATCGGCATTATAATGCACTTTTCTTACATCGAAGAATCTTGTGCTTCTCGGGCAATTATCGTTCTATATTATGTAAATTTCCGTGTACTCCAAAATATTTTTTACTTTTCTTATATACATAGTATAATGTATAAGGAAAGTATTTTGACAAGGTCGGAAATTCGAATTCAAGTTTTCGACGGGAGAGCCCGGTTCAAGCATCCCTGACAAATCAGACGTTTTTGAGGTGATGTTTGTGTGTGTGTATGTATGAAAGTATGTATGTGTGTGAAAATATATATGAAATTATGTGTGTATGTGAAATTATGTATGTGTGTGTGTCAATGAGTTTATGAAGACGATATCTCATGAACGAATGGAGCAATTCGAATGAAATTTGGTACAAAAATTAGAATCAGTGAATACTGGAAGTCTATTGTTTTTAAACACGAGCGAATGTTCAGAACCCCCTAAATTTTTGAGTGAAGTTTTGAAAAAATCATCAAAAAATCAAAACCTCTAATAAAGTTACGCAAATAGACATTTCTTATGAATTTTTCATTAGAAAACATAAATTTTAGAACGTTAGGATGAACCGTCCTCGAGATATTGCACATTTTTCAAAAAAATTATCAAAAATTTATATAAAATAAAAAATAATATTTCCTATTGAGAAACATGTTCACTTTTCATATGTAATATCATGCGATAAATTTAGTGACATCATTCTCGTGGATCTAGCCCGTTCCATTCATATACAAGAAAGATCAATCATGCATAAGCATTGATTATGAAACACTTTCCAACTGAAATGTAATTTCATTTAAAAATTTCTAAAATGTGATTCATTCAGTGGTAATATCTTTTACATTATCACAGTACTACAGTAATTTATTATACTTAAATATTTAAAACTGTATCGAAATATAAATCATCTGATTCTTTATGCAAAATCAATGAATATTTCATTCATATAACTTGTATTCCAGACTCCAGAGCTAAATAATTTTGTGTGAAAAAAATTCAGCAATTCTTATGTAATTCATCTTACAATCGCTTGAGATATTTGCATTCTGCATATGTTAAAATTAGGCTTCCTTGAAGAAATAATAAAAGTTTAGGGATCATTTAAAATCACAACTATTGTAATTGCATACGCACGGAATTTAGATACACAGATAATATATATGTGTATGTGTATGTACTCAAAGTATTGGAATCGTGCCGAAGATCGGAACTCGAATTTTCAAAGGATCTACACGTTTTGGGACTTCTAGAACACGAAAAAACTACTTTTAGGAAGACGTCTGTGTGTGTAAGGGTGTATCTGTGTATGTTTCTGTGTGTCTGTGTGGATATTACATCCACTCTAATTGAAAAACTAATGGACCGAATTTCATACAATTTGGTAGGTATGTTTTTTGTGGGAAATCCTGATGTTCATTAGATTATAGTACGATTCGTAATAAAAGAATCTGCCTTCTTTGCGAAATGGCCGCAGAAATTGCCTTTATCCACTCTAGCTAAAAACTAATGAACCAAATTTAACAAAATTTGGAGTATAATATTTCAATAACCTACAAGTGATTTATATACCAAATTTAACAAAATTTTGTATATAAATCATTTGTAGGTTATTCTACTACGATTCGGGAAAAAGGAACGGGCTATTTTTGCGAAATGGCCAGCAAAAATCGTTATATATAAAAATAAAAGACTACGTGTGCTCAATTATATCAATTAAATTCCTATTTTATATGTGATTTTTGACAACAAAAAGAATAAGACTAACCCCATTACTCTAGGACTAGCCGTTCTTGAGATATTCTAGTTTTTTCGCGTTTTCGCTACGCCACCTTTGACAATAAGTCCAGCTATCAAATGAGAACCAAATTTAAGTTTAACGTGTAAATTCAATGTCATTTAAAATACTTATGTTGTGCAGATAAACTCAAATTATCATTGAATAAATAAAGAGAACGAATATGAGTCTGCAGGGAAAGACATGTGCTGTCCACATCAGAATTTTTAACAATATTACACCAATGATTTATAGAAGTGAACGGGGATTATTTTCAGGCCATTTCGAAAAAAATGTATGATCTATATTTAAAGATCCATCAAATTTTTGTCGAATAAAATGTTCAACAAATTTAAGCTGTGTACCAAATTTTAACTCTCTAGGACGTAGGAAAGTGCATTTAAAATGCCATCAATTAAATTTATCATGAAGAGTTATATAAAATTTAAAAAAAATGAAAAATTGTTATCTACCAAATTTATTTTAAAATATGAAGCCACTCCCATATGCAAAACGATTAAACAAATGGAGAGATATTTATTATATAATATCTCTCTCTTTTCTTTCTGGAAGATATCTCAAAGTCAGAATTTAATTGAATTTGTTTTTTTCCCTATATAAAATAATTTTTTTAATTAAAAAACTACTTAACATATTTTACTGAATTTTTTTTTATATATTCTATGGGATAATGTGAATATTTCCTAAAAATTTCGAAGCAATTCGTGAATTTTAAATTTACTTAAAAAATGTTTGAAAAATTAGGTCCCATAGGGTTCAATGTATTTCATTTTTTCAACCCGGGTTCAATAAAAAACTAATTGGGTGATATTATTTATTTATATTCCCATAGGTCCTACAGACCGTCTGAACAACATACTAAAATTTCATTTTGATAAACTCATTTTTACGGCAGTTATCGTGCTAACGGACAGACAGACAGACAGACAGACAGACAGACAGACAGACAGAATGAACAAAGTCATAAACACTTTTCAACTTTGTTGTAAAGTGTTAAAAAAGATACTTTGAGTAATACTTTTGTGTTTGAACGCTAATAGTCATTTATCAGCTGTAAAATAAATTATTTCTCCGTCTATAAAGGTTGGCGATATTTTGGCGGAATGTCGGCAACTTGGCGAGTTTTTAAATGTTACCAAATTAAAGAATATCTCGCCAAATGGACAAAAATGACGCTAAATCAATAAAAATAACGACTATTTGACGAAAATTCAATATCTTGGAAAAATATAAGTATATACTATAAGAATAACCTATTTTGTTCTTACTGTAAAAGTAGTGAATACATTGCATTATATAAGGAAAACCATGTGATGCCCACATCAGATTTTTTTTCCATGTACAATTGCCCTTTACAATATATTTTATAAGAAAAAAGAAGAAAAATAGTGCATTTCTCCGCTTTGTAGAGATCTCGGGGAATTATTCCATTTTATTATCCCTATAATGAATAATATATTCGATACAAACGACAAAGAATTTGGAATATTTAAAGATAGTATTTAAAATGACTTTGAAAATAAAATGATACTTGTAACTATGTTATGATTTTGAGGGAAACATAAGATCATTACGCTGCGTGAATAACACTTATTGACTCATCGTAATTTATTGAGGAAAATCTGAAAAAATGTATATAATGTAACAATATGTGATTTTTTCTACGCACTATTAAGGCATTGTAAAAGTGTCCCTCCCTTGTTTCAATAGTTAAAAATTATATTCGCAACCACATCAACAAATTATTTGGCGCCATTTTGGCAGCATAATTAACCTTTGGGAAGGAAAGGTACTAGAAGTCTGCACAGGCTCGGGCCTAGCCGGAGTGCTTAGGCCCCCATCCGGCCCACGTGCAAGACCGCGCCGAGCTCGGATCATATTTATAATAAATTCGTATTGGCTTGTGCGAGGTAAAAATAAACAAAATAGCAAAAATTAAAGAATAAAATTCGAATACAAAAATTTAAACGAAAATTTGAAATTACATATGAAACGAAATTATCAATAAGCGGGAAATAATTCCGTTGGAGCAGCAAGGTTCTTTAAACTAATTTGTGTATAATTCAAATTTTGATCATGGTGCAAGGCAACTGTGTGTTAGCTTTAGACAGGTTTCAATGTATTTTAAAAAATCGTACCGGGCCTTGTCAGGTCGGGCTTTGAGTGTTTTGGGGCCGAAGCATTCTCGGGGGAATTATTTTGAAAAATACTCGCTCTCGGTTCGGGTAATATCTTCGTGCCGTGTCGAGTAATTCTTTGCATGAAATCTCTATTGCATACCCTCCTTGTACCATGACCCCTATTGAACCATGCAAACCTCTATTGCATATCCTCCTTGTCTTTCCAGTTGGCCCAGTAAAATGTAGAAATCCATTTATTATGTCTAGAAGTGGTGACTCTTTTTTGCTTGATCTAGTAATAACAGACGATGTCTTGGTATTTTCCTTCGAATTTCATTTTCTCGTTTGGCAACATCTTCCCTCATAGGACACACACGGTACCTATGACGGATGACCTTTACCGACAGAAACACCTCTTACATTGGCTAAGATGGCCGTTGTGCTTCTGTACTGAAGAAGGGGTTTCTTTTGCAGCTGAAACAGGTTGATGCAATTTATCAACTGCTTACTGTATTTACGACCATTTTTATTTTGAGTTAATTTAATTCAGTAAATTGATCAAATAATTTCGGAACACCAAACTTGTTGAAAAGCAGTTAACAGCTTTTTTCTTCTATTCCGCAATCTGAATCCGATAATTGAAGATTGCGATCGATTTCTCCGACAACGAAAATAAGTTATTAAAATTGTCGAAATAGTTATCCCACATTTTCGTGAATATAAGGAAATGATGAATGATACGAACACGACCATATAATAATTATCCAACGTATTTGTGTCTTTCTTGACCCCCCAAAATACAATCGATGACTACTTTAGGTTCTGTTCCACAATTGATTCTATAAGTGTGCAAAGATGCAGACTTCTTTGTTACAAGAATCCGGTGAAAGGTCTGAAAAGGCTTTCCGGAAAATAAATCTTCTACCACGGGGTCGAAAATCCTACTTGCGGTTCTATTCCGTGATCGATGTTATAAGAGTGCACAGATGAAGTTTTCGAGTATACACAGGACCTTCTGGAATTTTCAAAAAGACAAAACAAAATTTGGCAATTATTGTATAGACTAGAAGAGTAAACTCGTCATAATACAGGCTAACTTTGTAAAAAATTCCCTCCCATTCGCCCCCCTGCAGTACTTGCGCTTCTAATATCCCCAGACATATGAGAAGCATACATACTCCCATTCAACATTATTATTTCTTGTACAACCATATATACATATTATAACATCATCTAACATGACGCAATTAATTTACGCTCCAATAGACCCTCTAACACATGTAGCTGTCCCATGAACAGTGAAACTCATATTTTAAATAAAGAGTATTAAATTAGTAATTTCCTCAAAGCGACAGGAATTATAAAAGGAATTTAATTTTATAAATACAGTAGATTTTCTGAATTATTGACTTTAAACAATTTGGCAACATTTTCGTAGATTTGGTAACATTTGTTCAATTTTGTAACATTTCCAAAACACCTGAGATTTGTTACCAGGGTGACCACATTTGTAGCCAAATGGGATAGACAATCGCACCTTATTCAAATATAATTAATATTCAAATTATAATATTCAAATATAATATTAATATTTAAATATAATAATTCGATTATTGACATTCATGAATTCCATTTCATTTCTAAAATGTGAAATCATTATCCTACTCTTGTATTGATTTTAAATTTTATCAATCTGGCGTCACTTACGTTAATTTGGAATCTTTTACATCAGTTTGGTGTCATTTTCATCAATTTGAAATTCGTCCGTATGACAACCATTTTTCCGACAAGCTTCCCAGACAGAAAAGTACAGGTGCAGATAGGTCTGGATTATTATTGTATTTATATCATTCATTTTTGAATGAAGATTTGACCACTTAAAATAACTATATACTTGTACTATTTTGTTATATTTAATTTATAAGTTTTTGATTTCTGAAAAATATGGCTCAAGCAAATTTTATTTTACCAATCTCTCTGAAGACTGATATTTTTACACCTAATACGCTAAGTATCAATAAAACTCAAAATGTCCCATTATTTCAACTATTTTCCCTAGGGGTATAATGTTTTTAGCCGAAATTCCCTTTCAGGGGGGAATTTTATTTCTTCGTGGGAAATTGTCATCCGAGAACGTTCGGAATCTCATTTATGTAGACCGGAGTGAATTGCTCACCCTAACAGCTCTTTCTTTGAGTTTTTTCAAAGTAAAAGAAATGAAGTAAATCAAAACAAGAATATAGCCAGAGGATGAAATTAAACGAGTATTAACAGAAATAATTTATTTTCCTGAGACACTGTTCCCACATATACTTTTAAGTTTGTGCTACGTGGTATATGAGAACCGGTTAAAAAAGCTCCTGAACACCCCTCGTTATTGAGTACTAAGGACGGGCGGTCAAATCGAAAGTATTATTAAACTCGGATTAATATAAACTTTAAATTATCTGTGGGCATCACTTGACTTTCCCTACGTAATGCAATGGCCTGACTTCTTTTATAACGAAATAATGCTGCACAAAATCACAATGTTCTTGGTATTGAAATAACATCACGAAAATTGAACTTTAGAAAATTTTTATTCCAAGAAGAATGGCTTTTTCATACTCACGTGCAAATATGCAAATGGCATTTAATTAATATCCCATAATATAAATGACTACAGTCGAATTGCTTTGTGTCAAAATGCAAAATTATTCCAGAATGTATCTTGTCTAGCGGAGTAAACTATATCTACAAAAATGATATTAATAAATGTATTACAAAATATTGCATATGGCAAGTCAACCAATTAGATAGTATTTACTACATTTTTTTTTTAATTTTATGTAATAATATGTTTTATGTAAACGTTCGATTTGAGTTTAGATATGCATCACACATACTGTCCCGTCGTAAATGTGAATTTTAATATTCGACCCCGTCATAATACTTTATCTGGGCATCATATTATTTATATAAAATAAAAACCTGTCAAACTTGAAACAGCTGAACAGGACAGAGTGGTGAAAGTTTAAAAGATATGGAAGAAAATGAGTCAAGTTGCCAGGGAGCAATTTCGAACAGATTCAATGATGTGAGAGCATACTGTAATCCAGTTTAATTATTAAACAGTTTTTTTTAGTATTTTAACAATAATGGCAGCACAAGTTGAAAAATTGAAGTGACCACTTGGATTCGAACCAAACACCACTCATTTGTGAAGCCTACACTCTACCGTCCAAGTCCAAATTTGCACATTTGGAATGAACTAACAAATTAAATACTACAAAACTATGAGGTAGGATTCAAAAGTTCCCGGACTCAGTCTATAACTTGAAAAATATTTGTAGTAGAGCGACTACGATAACATTTCTGTGTTACTACGTTCTCCCTCTCTTCTAAAAGTGGTTTGACCCAAATCACGTGGTCGGTGGCTCGCTGCGGCGTTGTATTTTGTAGACGGGTGCACTTAGTAACCGGCGATTGAAAGAAATGGCGTTTGTTAAGCGGAGAATTAATATCAAATTTTGCGTTCGCTTGGGAAAGAGTGCTACGGAGGTTTACGAAATGGTGAATCATGTGTACGGCAGTGATACATTATCGCGAACGCAATCTTTTGAGTGGTATCGACGTTTCAGAGAAGGCAGGGAAAGTGGCGATGACGACGAACGCGTTGACCGATCGCAGACTTCCCGCACAGCTGGAAACAGGTTTCTGCTCCGGTAAGTGGGAACAGTCAGCAAACAATAGCGGGAATAGCAGAATCAGTTCGGATAGCCGAGGCCACATGTCAACGGATCTTAACATGCATATTGTGTATCAACACATCGTTCCCCGCATGCTAACCAAAGACCAAAAGGGGTCAGATCATGGGTGCTTTTGCATGACAACGCTCCTGCGCACCGATCCCTCCTCGTCGCTGACTTTCTTGCGAAAACGCAAACAACTGTTTTGCCACATCCTCCTTACTCCCCTCACCTTACCCCCTGCGACTTCAGCCTATTTCCTGAACTGGCAAGTCGCTTGCAGGGTCGTCGATTTCAATCCGCAGATGAAGTTAAAAGTGCATCGCAGGCTGAATTAAAGGACATGGCTAAAAATGAATTCCAGAAGTGTTTCGATGACCTTCATAAGCGATAACAAAAGTGTGTTGTTGCAAGGGTCTGATTTCGAAGGAGGATGTGTTTCAGCATTTTAATTGATAATATTTAAGTTATAGGTTAAGTCCGGGAACTTTTTAATCCTACTCTGTATTAGTGCTATTTCAGATTATTTTTTTAAAGAGTAAGCGGAATATATTTCCAAGTTGTTTTAGTATTACTTCAGGAGGACAAAAAAATGTATGGAGAATCATAATTCGTGTTCTAAATTATGTCAAATGTATATTTAGCTATTGGAGAAAGAGCAGATAATTGTGTTCGGGAACACGCGGAAATTTCTAAATTGTAGTCAGTACCTTAAAGTAATTTTAATTACGACCCTTTGTATTTAGGGATGGAATTGGTTTAGTAAGCTTATTTTAGAAATTGATTAAGTACACATATATCACGAAAACAAGTTAACAAATGCCAAATGTAACCTCTTGTTTAAATATACAAAAAGCAACATTTTTAAAGCGAGTCAATAGTATAAACTTGCTAGCCGATATTAAATATCATATTAAATCAGAAGAGACCAAAGAGATTATATTATTTACTATAACAAATTCTTAATGTATATTATATAATAATTCATGTATATAAAATTTCTTTGGAAGAGACGGCTTTTAAAAATGGCCGTATCAAAGTAGATGAACTTTAAGTCGTACTAAAGCGCATACGCTGGAAGCTGAATTCAATTAGGCTGTGAATACGAATTCTGTGTGGGGGTTTAATTATTAGTACGTGTTATAATTACCCATTTCTTTCAATCCGTATAATTTTTAAAAGAGCATTAAATTATCTCTCAAATTAATTTTGATTAAAAAATGTTCGATTAAAATTGTGACCGTGAAAAAATATTCAAGTTTAACTTAATTTAAAGAGCGTACTTCAAAATCTAATTATTCGATATTTTTTTTAATCTATATCTTAAATTAAAGCATGCTGTTGTTGATTGAGACCCAGACCGTCCGACCTACCAGAAAGAGAAAAAAAAATAAAGCATGTGCAGTTATCTTGCAAATCATATTCCTTCAAGTCTATTCAACTATAATTTTTGACGTTATGAAATATTGAGTGCGTTTTCATCCATTTTTTAAAGTTAAATTGCGAGATTTAACCGATTAAATGAAGTTTAACCAATCCCAATAGAATTCAGTATTGGATCCGAAGGGATATATGAAAATAAAATACATATTTTTAAAAATTTCTTTCAATACTGTTAGGTATTCGTGCCCTGAAAAATGCCGATGTCATCATCAGAATCAAGATTGTAGTTATCATCAGATTCATGAATCACACATAAATCACATTCATAAATCAATCAGGACTTATACATCGATGGATGTACAGGACCTGCTATTACATTAACGATATCTTGATCAAGTGCATATTATTTGATCCAGATTGCCGATGTTAAGATTTAAATTATAGATGCATTTTGCGATTCTAACAATATATACCAATAATATTTTTAAAGTACATTTTATAAGAAAAATAATTCTGTTTTGACATTGTTTTATATTAAGGACTCCTTTGAATCTAGAAATCTGTGCCAAATAAGAGCACAGCAAATTAGAAGTGGTGGGATAGATATCTTAAGAGCTATACTGCCGAATTAATATATTATACGTATGTACTGCTGGCCCACAGTACAATTACACATGAAGAAACCATCGCAATTTACGCAGAAAAGAAATCAATACCTTATATGATGGCTGTGCGCTAACTGAAAGGTAGAGTTGGTTTAAAAGTTTTGGATTCTTTCCAGGCGATAGCAGCTCCACATAACCATTCAAAATTGAAAAATTATGCAAAAAATACTATTCCTTTTAGTGAATTGGACATTTATTGTTCACGTACTTCTTGCGCCCCCACAGCTAACATATCTATTCTTAGCTGCTACTGCTAAAATCGCCGGTTAAGAGAATCACCGCTAAACAATGATAGCTAATAAAATTGACTATTAGCTGCGGACTTAACAATCTGTTAAATATTTGTTTAATCTATTTCAATTAGCTGCGGCCATATTCTCGGCATAGCTTTCTAGATTCAGGAGCAATAGGCTTCGATTATTGATTAAACGAAGAAATTAATTATATAAAGCATACTTTTTTATCTTTATCGGTACATATGAATGGTTTCGCACAACACGATTTTTTAATTTTCGTAAAATCATAGTATGTGGGGAAATAGAATATTATTTTTGGATGTCACAAAAGGCTGTTCAAATGGTTGCAATAGAAAAAAATTTCCGATGTTTTGTCTGTCTATAAATAAAATTAAATAAAAGTTTTACTCAAAATTGCAAAATTAATACAAAAATGAAATCCACACTGAAAAGCTATTTCAATATGTCATTTTAGCACTTGCTAAATAAAATAGAGATTTAGAATGAAACCATTGTATTAAAAAATTTACTCCTGTCTTTCATATTTTTTGTTTAAATAAATTGATTACAAATTCGTGAAGACTGTTATAAAAATAAAATGAAGCTCAAGGCTTTACTCTCCTAATGTAGACATGACAAACTTGTTTTTCATTTATTATTTTTTTATAAAAAAAATTATGCATACAACAGACAATTACATATTTTCATTCCATTTTTTTATTTTAATTATATACATAGTATAATGTATAAGGAAAGTATTGTAATGGGGTCAAAAATTTGAATTCGAGTTTTCCACGGGAGAGCACGTTTCCAATCATCCTTGAACACGAATCAAACTTTTTTAGGTGATGACTGTGTGCGAAATAAATTTGGTACAAAATTTACAATCCGTAAATACGAGGAAATTTTGAAAAAAATCATGAAAATATCAGAATCTCTAATAAAGTTACGCAAATAGTTATTTCTTATGTAATTTTTCATTAGAAATTTTTCTTTAGAACGCTAGCATAAGCCGTTCTTGAGATATTGCGGAATTTTCAAATTCATTTATCAAAAAAACACATAAAATTAGAAACATCTATATAAACTATTGCGAAATATGTTCATTTTTCATATGTAATGTCATGCAATGAATGTGGTGACATCATTCTCGTGGATCTAGCTCGTTCCATTCATGAGAAAAGATACTTTGGGTAATACTTTTTTATTTGGACGCCAATAGTCATTTATCTGCTATAAGAATAACTTATTTTTCCATCCATAACGCTTAGCGAGATTTGGCAACATTTTTAAATGCTTCCAAATTAACGAAAACGTCGATAAATTAATAAAAATGACGCTAATTTTGATAAATCAATGGAAATAACGAGTAATTGATGGATATTCAATAGCTTGGAAAGAATATAAAAATACACTATAAGAATAACCAATTTTTCTGTCCTTAACGTTTAGCAAAATTTTGGTTACGAATTTGTCAGAATATCTCCAACTTGCTGACTTTTTAAATTTTGCTAAAATTGACGAAAATGTCACCCAATTAATAAAAATTCGCGAAATTGATGAAATCGACACTAAATCAATGAAATGACGACTAATTGATGGAAGTTCAATATTTTAGAAAGAACATAAGAGTAGACTATAAGAATAACCTATTTCTCTGTCCGTCCGTAAGGCTTGGTGATAATTTAGAGAGACGTCTCCAACTATTTTAAATGTTGGCAAAGTGACAAAAATGTCGAAAAATTGATGACTCTAAATATTAGGGAGGTAATATTTCGGAAATTCTGATTTCGTTCATATGCTAGGCATACCTTTTAGCATATAAGAAATACTCTTCTCTCAATTTGTCTGTAACACGTGGTGATGCATTTGCGAACTTGGCGAATAATCTAGCAAAGTATCGCCAACTTAGTGATATTTCGCCAAAGAGTGACAAAAATATCATCAAAATTGCAAAAATGACGCTAAATTAATAAAATTGTCTCCTAATTAATGATATGCTTATTAAAATATTTTAATATGTATACTAATTGAGGATGCTATCAATATTGATAATTGTTTATTTAGAGTTGCACGAAATGTAATTTAATTGGGAACTTTGAAATAGTTTTACATGTTATCCGGAAAATCGCCAAATGTACAATTCAACGTTAAAAACGCAGTACCGTGGTTCTTATACATTATTTTTTTAATTGTAAAAAGAGTAAATTCATTACATTATTGCGTGCTGCCAACAACAGATTTTTAATATTATAATCGCTAGAACAATCTATCCGACGTTGCCCAGTTCCTATAAAAGCTCCCAATAATTAAATAATACTTCTGAAAAGCAATTTGATTAATAAACATAAAATTAATTTTACTTATCCAATAAACATACATTAATTTGCTCAAAAGAAACTTTATTAATTATTATAATTAATATTAAATTTTAGTATAAATTAACTTTAAATCAATAGTTAGCTTTACAATTTACCAATTTGTACAGCATTATAGTTTTTTTAACTTCACTGAGTCGATAGTGATACAGTTGCAACTTGCTACTGACTTCTCGCAGGTGATACAATTCCTCATATTAATGATACAAAAGTTTGCCTTTTTGTGCTTGGGCGCACGGTAGATCATCTTTAGACATCCATGTAACCGCAAAAAACCCACCATATTAATTTACTATGTTTCCTGGAGTTTATTCTGTTTGCACCTGGGCACACAGTAGATCATCTTTGGACATCCTTCACCAAAAACACACTTTTTACTCGCATATTCGACCACATAGAGATTTTTACGTGCATCATTAACCACGATATTTTAACGATAATCTATTAGCACATTTTGACGTATTATTTCACAAAGCAATTTCATAGATAGTTATGAAAACATTTTTACGTGCTTATTCCACGGCGACAATCATCGACATTTGGGAACACATTTTAAAGTGCTTATTCCACAGCAAATATATCGAGAGTGTGTCTTGAATTTCACTGCACAGGGGTAATTTGAATTTTCTCCCTTGGCTCTCATTGGTTTCACCGTATCAATGTGCCTATTTGCCTCAGTCATCTGGGCGTGGTCTATATTGCTTTCATTGGATATTCTATTATGCCCACGGGCTTTGAGACCATAGTTGTATTTCTCATGATGTCATTCTTCATTTATTGCTGATAACTAAATTGTCCTCTCATTATAAAATTAGGCGTCGTCTAGTCTGTGGCTGGTGTCGCCTTGTCGCAGAGTCAATCCTGAAATATGAAAATACCTTTTGTGCAACTGTATCACAAGTCGCTGAGAAAATATCGGAAGCATGTCCCTTGTGAAATTATAATATTGCTTCTGTTTTTTTTTGTTGATGATGCTTTTTATTTCTGTTTTTTTTAAGCATGGCAGAATGTTTTTACTTTTAAAATTTCTTTTAAGGGAGTTAATTCAGATATTTTATATTTAACTTAATGTTAGTGTACAGTGACACATTTTTCTGGCTCACGTTCATTTATAAACAAGTTGAAACTATCTCAAATTTAATTATATACATATAAGTACTTATGCATGCAAGTAGGTATTATGTGTATATATATATATATATAATCAATTCAATTATGATTATATATATATATATAATCATATTAATCAATTCACTCAAAATTGTACCTTTTTTTTCAAGTTTTATATTATATATATATATATATATATATATATATATATATATATATATATATATATATATATATATATATAATGTTGATAGTGAAATATGTGTATATAATGTATTCTTTATCCAGTGTTAGCCATGAAATTTTGAAAAAATTTTTAACCCCTGTTGTAGAGGTTTATCTGAAGATATAATATCTATACATTTTCATAATTAAATATGTATATAAAATATGTTCTTCATTCAGTGCTAGTCATAAAATTTTGAGTGACCTTGTGTTGTAAAAGGTTTTGAACCCCTGTTGTAGATGATTGTCTGAAGATATTATGTATATACCTTTTCACAATTAAATATGTATATAAATGGCATTAAAGTTTAGTACGGACGGTTAAATCAACAAAAATAAAGAAGTAAAGCGTTGATTAACTCAAATTTGTACATGAAAGTAGCAAATGTGTTTATGCATTAAAGAAAACAAGAATTTTGTGCAAAGATGAAAAAATATTTACTTTAAGTTATATGGTGGCTTCACATTTGGATCATTAACAAAATGATGTTTAAAGGCAAAGAAATCAAACAAAACTTACATTAATATGGTATGTAACCACCCCGGATCCTCACACATACTTTTCAACGATTTTCCATTCTTTCAATGAGGTGATCAACCATCGCAGATGCGAGCAATGGCCATTCCTCCAATAGGGCAGTTTGAAACTCTCTGAGACTGGCTGGAGGAAGTAAACGTGCAGAGACAGCACGGCCGAGGATATCCCAAATGTTTTCAATGGGATTAAGGTCGGGAAATACGCCAGCCACTCCATACGAGAAATGCCCCGACTTTCCAGGTATTCGTCAACGATGTTAGCTCGATGAAGACAGGATAAGGAGGAAGTCAGGACCAGCTGCTGCAACTCAGAGTCTCGCGATAGGATCTAGGACTTCATCCCGGTATCCCACTGCTGTCATAGAACCGCCTTTAAAGTTGTGCAGCGCTGTGCGATATCCCATTAAAATAGATGCTTACACGCTTATTATCTGATTCCACGCTTATTATCTTATCCTTACACGCTTATTATCCCTTACACGCTTATTATCTGATTCCAGGGCAAATCTGGACGCGTCCGTGAACAGGGCGTTGCACTAAGCTGAGACAGTCCAATTGACATGTAGATGCCAACATTTTAATCTTGCCCCTCTAACTTGAACGATTAGTGGAACACAAAAACGTGGTACTCGGGCGTACGGTCCCTTCACGTAGAGCCTTCGGCATATATTGTCTGGCATATATTGTCTTACCAAGTGCCGTTGCAACCATGGATGTAATAGTTGTGTAGGTCGGTCGTCGATTCTGCATGGCTACTATAGCAATATACCGATCATCAGAAGGGGTGGTAACCCTTGGACGATTGGGCACAGGTCTCCGGACAACTATTTGACTTGTTTGGAATTGTTTCTATAATCGAGAAATTACCGAATGATCAACGCCAAAGAAAATAGCGACATCTTTGATTGACTGCCCTGCTTCAATGCTTCCGATACCACGCCAGCGCGATCAACGCCAAAGAAACTAGCGACATCTTTGATTGACTGTCCTGCTTCAATGCTTCCGACAGCACGCCAGCAATCACTATCTGTCATTCGTCTTTTTTCAGCCATAGAAACGCGAATATCATCAAAAATAATCCTACAAAAATTATAAACACTTCGTATCAGCATTTAAATGCACCTCCTCAATCTCAATCCCGTCAGAATGCTGTCGTCTGCAACGACTTAATTAGCATATATCTGGACAGTTAATCGTGATTGGCTGTAATATCCGATATTGCCATCTACACCCGCAGCGATTTTTAGACACTCAAATTCAAATACGCTTTCGAAAAATGAAAAGTTGCATTGCGTGCTTAACTTTTGGAAGTGAGTGCATAATATATTAATTATCCAATGCTAGCCATGAATGCTTTTGTGTGGTAAAAGGTTTTGAACCCCTGATGTAGAGGATTGTCTGAAGATATTAATTATATACGTTTTCATAATTAAATATGTACATATAATATATTCATTACCCAGTGCTAGCCATGAAATTTTCACTGCTCTAATATGATAAAAGGTTTTGAGCTCCTGTTGTAGATGACTAACTAATTAGTATGCATTGACACCGGGAACGCAGAAAACGCGCAAATGGAAATCAATAAATACTTATCAAAAAGTCATATCATCAGGGACTTTTATACTGTGACACCTGCAATGCGACCGCAGGTTAGAACCTAACCGAATAAGATTTATACTCAGAGATCGCCTTTATACTCAGAGATAATGCCTTTATACGCATATTTCATGCTATAAAATAAGCAAATATGCTTTATGAATTAAATGATGCGTATTTTTACGCACCGATTTTGTAAACAATAAAGACAAACTATTTTTTGGAATAGCAAATTAAACAGATTTAGCTTGAAAATAAGCAATTTTTATTTTATCAGGCATTATATACATCGTTACAAATTCACCATAACAAAAGATGATATTTATCCAATGCGCTTTTGACAGGAAGGTAGACGTACATCAAATTGATGTACGCATGGAGTTAGAGAATGGTAAGAACATCGTCTACAGAACATCAAATTGATGTACAATGTTTGTAGACTGCAACCAGAGAATTGGTGACGAAAGAGCTTAGTTTCAGTGCAGCCTCTCGTTTTCCTTGTTTATTACTAAACTCATTTCATACAATTGTAAGGTATATTAATTGTGCTATCAGATATACAATGTATTTTGCTTCTTAACACAAATAGAGATTATAGTGCATTTTTAGCACTTTACAACAAAGTTGAAAACTGTTTATGACTTTGTTCATTCTGTCTGTCTGTCTGTGCGTTAGCACGATAACTGCCGTAAAAATGACTTAATCAAAATGAAATTTTAGTATGTTGTTCAGACGGTCTGTAGGACCTATGGGAATATAAATGAATAATATCACCCAATTAGTTTTGGATTGAACTCGGGTTGAAAAAATGAAATACATTGAGCCCTATGGGACCTAATTTTTCAAACATTTTTTTAGCGGATTTAAAATACACAGATTGCTTCGAAAATTTTAGGTAATATTTAAATTGTTCCATAAAATATATAAAAAAAATTTCGGCGAAATATATTCAGTACTTTTTCAAAATAAAAATTAAAATAATAAAAACACCTCTTATATGAAGCGATCCCGTGACCATGATATGAAAATATCACGTGACTCACTTCAAAATGATATATGGCATCCATCTTGTCTTAAAATCGTGATTTTTAAAGTTCTTTTTAATTCATATTGAGTGTTGTATCCGTCCTAAAATCACTTTATTTTTGCATAAATTCAGTGTATCTACATACTGAAACAACGCAATTACAATATATTTGAGTTTAAATGCTCATCCAAATTTGATTATATCTACAACGAAGCCTATTTTTCACCTACGTAAAATGTAAACAGCAAAATATGTAAAATGAGTTGTATTAGAATTGCTGTATTTCTTTAACACAAAATCATTTAGTTCATGAAGTCTGCATAGCTGATATGAATGAAATATTCATTGATTTTTCAAAGAGAACGACGATTTTTTTCGATGAAGTTTTACACATAAAGTTTAATTACTTGTAGCTCCATAGTCTTAATTTTTAAATAAAATACATTATTATTGTATTGTGATGAATGACATGAATGGGAAATTATATATGAATGAAATGCTTCTTTTATAGAGAGAGCCAGGCGTGTTATTTTTTCTGCGACGTCATTTGAATGAATTTCATTTGTTTTCGATGAAGTTTTCAAATATAATAAATTATCGTAATATTATGATAATTCTAAAATTATTACCAAGGACTGCATCTCATTTTAGAGATGTTTAAACCAGGCAATTTTTATTTCAAGGCCGTCATTTGAATGAAGTTCGTTTCTTTCGATGAAGGTTTAAGTTTTCAAATATAATAAATTAATGTAGTGTTGTGATAAGTTTTAAAATATTACCGAGGAATGTATTGCATTTTAGACATGTTTAAATAAAATTGCATTGAAGTTGGAAAGTGTTTCATATTCATTTCTTTAAGCATGATTGATCTTTCTTGTTTACATCTTATTTTTTTTTTTCAACGTAGAAAAGTCAGAAATGTATATCCTGTTGGACGATGACCCTGTAATTTTTTTTTAATACAAAACACAATACATTTAATAAATACCTGGAAATTTTAGGCTACTTGTACATTTGTTAGAAATTACTCTGGAAAGCAAAATGCTGCTTCAAATCAAGTCAGGGAGTATTTTTACTCTTCTGCAGAAATTCTAGCTCGATTTCTGTTTGTACTAATTCTCAGACTAGGACAGGAAAATGTCAAAAAGTCCTTCCAGAACCTTTAGAAGCCCCCTCTGTAATCAAAATCGCTGAACCTTTGCCCACTTTTAGTATTAATTGCGGAACAGCCTAATTTTGATTAAGACAACACCTTATAAGAATTTCGGTCGTAGTGTCGTACAAGACAGAGCACCAGGCGCGAAGCGCCTTTAATCTCCAGTTTCAATATGTGGTTCTTATCGTCAAACTGTGACATTAATTCAGTGACCCTAATTGGAGGTTCCTTATAAGAACACACGTAGTGTCGTACAAGACAGAGCACCAGGCGCGAAGCGCCTTTAATCTCCAGTTTCAATATGTGGTTCTTATCGTCAAACTGTGACATTAATTCAGTGACCCTAATTGGAGGTTCGAGGTTTTTATTTACTACTTTTTATTATTTATCCTAGCTCCTAGTGTGGCAGTTTGTTGCACATTTAGAGTTTAAGCAGTTTGGGGGGTTGATGCAGATCTAAGGGTTACCTAGCGTAATAAACAACATACATCATTAAATAAAAATAAATCATATTAAAAAAGTGGAACATAATCTTTTAAGAGTGTTTGTTAATCCCTCTATCTCTGGCAAATTTAAAGACCAAATAATATAACTTTATACGTCTTTCGTTTCTGAGAAAAAGGCTAAAGACATTTATATCGCTTGCTTTCCAGAAATGTGAAGTGTTTACACTCCGATGGGTCACCGTCTTAGTTCTCCTAACGATCAGAATGAGTTTCCAAAGACGTGGATAAGAGGATTGATGTCAGAAATAGTTCGTATTCGTTTGAAAAACAAGATAAAATATCTGGTTTTGGGCCTCGCATGACTTTCGGTAATATACTAGGTAAGCGTTATATTTATTAATAATGTTACAAACAAAACTCTTGACGCATAATTAATAAGTTTCTTACTGAAATTATATCGAGTCGTGTCATTTAGCCCAGTGTGTTTCGACCTATAAAAGACTATGTAAAATCATTTCGCTTTATACATCAAATGGTGAATTTTCATTTATTTATTGGGGACAAAAATTTTGCCATAATATTGCATTTACAAAAATTTTCTGAAGCACATATATCTCAGGATCTGCTACAGATACAGATGATTACTCATATTGATTCGCCATCAAATTCCTGAAAAAAGGGGGATTCACGAAGGATTTCCATTTCCGGTACAAACATTTTCCCTTTACTTGCAATATTTTCACGATTGTCTGTCGATAGAGCTCAGATGTTAATTGATATGAATTAAATTCTGTAAAACGAGGAGTGATTCACTAAGGATTTCCATTTCTGGTTCAAATTATATTGAGACATTTTTATTTCAAGATTGGCTATAAACTCATTGTAAACATTGCAACGCCATGAAGGAATCACACGATTGAGTTTAAACTTACAGCAAATGTTATTTAGGGTGTACTGTGCAAGAAATTAGAATTTCAGAGTCGCCGCGCATGCGTGGGCTGAGCAACGCCCTCTGGACTGCTGTTTTAGTTGTATGAATAGAGAGCCGTAGCGGGACGTTGAAAATAGTCTATGGCTGTCTGCCAGCGGAAAATGTTTCATGAGAAGTCACTATGCCTCTACGACGGCAGAGGGCTCTATGAGCAATTTACGGAGTTTTAACGGAGACGAACGATCGACGTTCGTGAAAGGGAATTTTCTTATCGTGCAATAGCAGCTCGTATGGCGCGCAACGCTAAGACATGGATACGAGTGGGGAAGTAGTGGACTAAAAAGAGCGAGTTTGGAAGTAGTGGACTAAATAGACTGACAAGTCGCAAATCCGGCAGTGGACGACGAAATATCCTGTCAGCACGGGATGATAATCGTCTCATCCGCATGACAGTGATGGACGGTACAGCTTCATCTTGACAGTTGGCAGCACTGCTACAGATGTATCATTGTCTGCTCCAACAATTCATCGGCGCCTGTTGCTCCGAGGATTGTGTGCAATCCTCGGTATACTTTGTGCCGGATAGGATTCTCCTGACGCAAAACCATCGACGCCTGCAGCTACAATGGCCTCATCAACATAGACACTGGCATGCCGATTGGCAACAAGTTGTCTTTTCCGATGAATCCCACTTTCAGTTGGGGTACAGTGATGGCCACATTTACTCTAGACTCTATAACATTGAACTCCACCTTCCGGAGTGCGTTATCCAATGTCATACTGGACTAAAGTCAAGTGTTATGGTCTGGGGTGCCATTGGATATCTTAAACGATCTCAGCTGCTCAGAATTGTGAGTAATCTCAATAGCAACCAGTACATCAGAGAAGTTCTGGATCCCGAAGTCGTACTCTTCCTTCAACGCATTCCTGGAGCTGTATTTCAACAGGACAATGCCCGTACAAATGTTGCTAGGGATGTTCAAGATTTCTTTTCAGCATAACAGATGCAGCTTCTTCTTTGGCCTGCCTATTCACCAGGTATGTCGTCTGTTGAACATGTCTGGGATTTCGGCGGTCGGCATCTCGCTCGTGACGCTTCTCCCGTAGCTAATACAGCTAAACTTTGTGTTCGGATAGAAGCAATCTGGAATGTCCTTCCTCAGGTACAAATTTAAAATCTGTTTGATTCGATGCCATGTCGTATAGAAGCACTTATTGCAGCGCGTTGTGGCTTCACCAAATACCGATTTTTGACATGTAATATTGATTTTTTGCTTTGTAAATTTAATTGTTTATTTGTATCTATACAGGCCGTTTGTGGAATAAATTTCATTCAACTCTGATGATTCCTTCATGGTATTCCAATTTTTCAAACAGGAGTTTAGATGGAACTTATGTAGACTCAGCTTTAAATTATAGAAGGAGTTAGACTAGACGATCACTAAGGATTTCCATTTTCGATTTGGAGATGTCACTTCCGATAAAAAAAATTTCAATTTTTTTTTCAACATCTATTTCTCATGATTGGCTTTAGATTGAACTTAGATAATAACTGATATGAATTCGCCTTCAAATTTCCAAAAAAGGAGATGGAGTTTACTAAGGATTTTCATTTCCGGTTAAAAATTTTTAATTTAACATTTATTTTTCTGGATTGACTGTGGATAAAACTTAGATGGTGATTGATATGGATTCAGTATTTAACTTTAGAGAGGATAAGGAGTTCACTATGTTTTTCACGTCAGGTACTAGGAATCCAGTTTTCAAAAAAAAATTATGATATATATTTGATATAAATATGCAAAAGTGTACAAAAAAGTCACCACATAAAGGCCGGTAGTTAATCATGTGTCAGAAAAAATTCATAATAACGTATCCAGTGACAATTTTCTCAAACAAATAGCGGTATTCATCATATACCGTTCCGATACAGCTCATTTATGTTTAAGAAAATCGCCGCTATCAACGTCATTTTAGTTTCTCATGCACATTGTCAACTACTACCATCAACTAACTTTACAGAAGCTTACGATCTGATTTCCTAAAGCCTGATATTCTCTTGACTTAAATGCACTCCAGTATTTGCAAAACCCATGCCGGACCGCATACGTGCTGTAATTTAGGCTAAAAGCGGTCCTTTAAAATACTGAGCCTGGATTTCTAATTCACTGGCCCTTGTGGTGTGTAGAAGACCCAGGCCACTTGACTCACCCGAGGGTAGGAACAGAAGATTGAGTGACTGGGAAGTCGGTGTGGTGTTCCAACATGTCTCAAACGTTCTCGATATGGTTTAAATTTAAGCCTTACGGTAGCCAGGGTATATGGTGGAAGTTAGAGTCGTGCTCCGTTAACAACTGTTGTAAGGTTCCTTCGCGGTGGTTGGTAGAATTATCGTCCATTAAGAACCTGTGGGGTAAAAATGCAACATTGCATGGTAGGCGTCATCGGTAACAATGTTCAAGTACACCATGGATGACACTCGATCTTCCGGAAACAACAGGGGACCAGTACCAAACCACCAGAACATGCCCCACACCATGATTTCCCCACCACAACCTTGAACTGTGGGAACAAGGAACGATGGGTCCATGGGGAGCTCTCCACACTCTCCGCCTGCCGCCGGTACAAAACAAGATATGGCGTGATTTGTCCGACCACATAGCCTGCTTCCATCATCGGATGTCCAGTGACGCCGCTCTCGATAAGACTTTTAATGCATTTTTAGGTGACTGAAATTGAAAAATTGAAAAAGACTGAATTGTTCGCTGAAATGAGAATTTTCCTCACAGACTTGCAACTGGCTAGACCAATTCCCTGCAATTCCCTGAGCATTGTTCGGGTCGAGATCGGCTAGAGAAATACGAAAAAGTCTGATTATATAGAATTTAGTTTTAAAACCGGCGTTGCCCGTAATTTACTTCAGGGATTCATTTATTCAAGTGAAAAGTATAATGAAGTACTTCTTTGAATTTTTCTTTTAATCTCGGCCAAGGCCTGGGACATCTTCTAACATTGCAATATTTCTATATTCCAAAAAATGAAAATTTATCTTTACAATCCATGAAATTCAAAAATTTAATGACACTGCCGGGCATCGTTAGCAGAACACCTACGAAAGAAAGTGCTCGCATTCGAGAATGAAAGAAGTTCGCTTTTCAGTCATCTGCTAGATAAATTAAACATAAATATGTCACAAATTCGGTCGAATTTCATATTTTAATTTCATAACTTTTAAATTAGTTTGAATTTTAAAAACCAAAGCTACCCCAGTACTAAATTTCCGATCTGTCCGAAACTTCTATTTTTCGGTACAGAAAAAACATACGCAGACGCACAAACATCGTCTTTTATTATGTAGGAAGTAGGTAAATCATATTCTATATGCCAAAAACATACATTCATAAAACATTTGATTTCAAATTTAACTTGGTGCTCAATTTTTTCTTATGTATACAAGTATACTACGTAAAAATGGTTATGATATATTTTTTAAACAGTAAAATCAAAGCATCTTCTTTTAATGATATGTTAAATAGGTATTCAATACCGCACGCGCAAGATTGACACTCAATCACACAACGTATCAAATAACATCAAACATGTTGTAAATCAGATTTTTCTCAAAATTTCGCTTACATTTTCCCCTTTTAAATCCGGTATCTGAAGAGATGGGTCGATTTTCTTTTTCAGCAAGAAAAGGAAAATAACATGTTGTTTATGTTGACGCAATAGTCTTACGACTTTTACGGGAGTAAAATCCAATAACGAATGATAGGAGGGCGTTTGTTTATTTTTTAACTTTATTCTGGAATCTTCACTGTTCCCTTGAAATATATTGACAAATAGAGCTTCGTACTTCCTCATCCAGTGAAAGTGCAATGTTGAGTATGTCTAAAGGTCGATATATTACTTTCCCTGTACAATTTTCCTTTACAGTACATTTCATTAGTAAAGAGGGAAAAATGGGGACGGATTTTCCCGCTTGGTAGAAATCTCGAAGAATCATTTCATTTTATTATCCCTGCAATGCATAATATATTCAATACAGACGACAACGAATTGGAGAATGGTTGTAAATAATATTGAAAATGGCTTTGAAAATAAAAGTATTGTCATAACTCGATTATAATTTAAGGTGAGACATAAAATCATTACTCTCATTGAATGAGACAGTATTTTATTGAGTAAAAACTAAGTAAATATTTAGATGAATATTTAGTAAATATTTAATTTTTCTTTAGAAAATATATAATGTAACAATTTCGTACTATTATGGTATTCCTACTATTATGGTACTTTAAAGACTATTATGGCACTTTAAACAATATTATGGTATTTTAAGGATGAATCTCATGTTTCAATAATTATAATCTGATAACAACATCAACAAATTACTGAGCGCCTATTTGGCAGCGGAATTAACTTTTGAACAGGAAAATTGGCATACCTTCATTGTCCTTCCAGTTTAGTTTAATATAATCTCGAAATTCATTTACTTTGGCTAGACTTGGGAACTCTTTTAGTTTGATCTGATAATAACTGATGACATCTTGGTATTTACCTTAGAATTAAATGTTCTCGTCTGGAAACGTCTTCTGTCATAGGTCACGTGTGTGATCTGTGCCTGATGATATCTGCTCACAGAAATCCCGCATACTTTTGGTGAGGTGGCTGTTGTGCTTCTGTTCTAAAGAAGGAGGCTACTTTTCTTAGCTGAAACCGATTGATGCTTTTAATCAATTGTTTACTGTACATACGAAGATTTTTTATTTTCGGTTTATTTGATTCAGTAGATTAATCAAATACTTTCGTGACAACAAAGTTGTTGAAAATCCAATGTATCACATATATTTCCTTCCTTTATACCACCTGAATCCGATAACTGGAGATTTCGGTCGATTCATCAGACAAAGAGAATAAGTTATTTATGTTGACGAAATAGTTGTACGAGGTTTTCGTGAGTAAAAACCAATAATAAATGATGCGATCACATCTATATAATTATTATCCAACGTGTATGTGCCAATAAATAAAATACACTTTGCGCTAAAGATAAGGAAATCTAAAGCAGCGTATAAGCACAAATAATTTCCGTATTCTTCGTTTGGACTTCGAGTTTACTGGTTCTTTTGCACTGACGAAGGGGATACCTCGTATCCTCGAAACAGCTTTATGCTGTATTGTGTTATTTCTGCTTATTAACATTGCTCTAGTTTTCCTAATGTGTGTTCGTATTTTTCTAGACCCCCCCCCCCAGAAACTACCTGGTGACTTATCTATGTCAAGTTCTGTTCTGTTCCACAATTGATGTTATAAGTGCGCAAACATTCCGCTTTCTTTGCCGCAGGGCGCCTCTCAAAAATCTGAAAATATATTTCGAAAATGAAATTTTCATCCAGCTCCGTTAAGTTCTATTTCGTGATAGATATTATCAATGTGCAAAAATTAAGTCTTTGAAGTCACTTATGACTTCTAAACGTTCAAAAAAGACAAAAACATCTTTAGCGATTATTGTATAGACTAGTGGAGTAAGCCCGTCAGAAAACGAGGAAAATTCAGAAAATATTTTCTCCCATCCACCCCAGCAGCACTTGCGCGTTTTAGAACGTCTAGATAGATGTCTCAAGTGACTTCGAAAACTTGCTTTGAATATTTGCACACTGACTTGACTTCTTACTTGACTTCGAATATTTGCGCACTGATAATATCGATCGAGGAATAGAACTTAACGGAGCTGGATTTTCAAAGTCCCTCTCCCCTCTCCCGGAGGCGAAAATTTCATTTTCGGAATAACTTTTCAGACTTTTCAGAGGTTCCCTATGACAAAGAAATTGAATGTTTTATACAACAGACATATACTAGGATCCCATACACATCTCCCATTCACCATTACTATTACAATTACCTATCGATCACCTATACTATTACAACTACTCACCATTACTACTACAACTACCTATCGAGCATACATACTGCAAACATATGTATGTGCAATTAATGTACGCTACCCTAGACCTCTAACAACACGTTTCTGTCTCACGTACAGTGAAGCTCATTATATATTGAATAAAGAGAATTAGATAAATATTTTCTTCAAAACGGCAGGTATTTTAAAAAGAATTAAATTTATACAGTAGATTTTTCTGATATATTGAATTTTCGACGATTTTGAAACATTTTAATCGATGTGTTTATATTTCGTCGATTTTACAACATTTCCAAAAATCTCCAGGTTTATTAATATGATCGCCAAATTTATCGCCAAATGGTACAGACGGACAGACAGGCAATCCTTATTCAAACATAATGCCCTATAATGGCATAGTGCGTTTCACCACCTCTGGTGCGCCGGGGCAACGTCATGTGACAGTAAAATGATTAACGATCCTGGCTGATTATAGGCGAATGACTAAACGCATCAAGTGCCTGACCATTTGTAATAAAAATATAATACAATACGTAGGAAGATAATATTTTGCATGCATACGTAAAATTTCATGCAGATTTGCATATTCAAAATTTCAACAAAAAAGATCAATCATGCATTAAGCGTTGATTATGAAACATTTTCCAACTGAAAGGCATTTTACTTAAACATCTCTAAAATGCGATACATTCAGCTGCGATATTTTTTTAATTATCACAGAATTACAATAATTCATTTTACTTGAAAACTTAAAACTCCTTCGAAATAAAATGAACTTTATTCAAATGACGTCATCAAAATACAAATCGTCTGGCTCTCTATGTAAAAGCAATAAATATTTCATTCATTTGCTTTTATTCTAGACTCCAGAGTTAAATAATTTTGCGTGAAAAAAAATCAGCAATACTTATACAACTCATCTTGCAATCACTTGCTTATATTCTGCATCCATTAAAATCAGACTTCGCTGTAGAACTAATCAAAGCTGGATAATCATTTAAACTCAAAAATATTATAATTGCGTTGGCGCATAATATAGGTGCACAGAAGATACACAACAATGAAGCGGTTTTAGGACAGATGCAACACTAAATAGAAATTTAAAAGAACTTTAAAAATCACGATTTTTACACTGGGAAAAAAGATGGATGCCATATTTTATTTTGAAATGGGTCACGTGATCTCTTCATATTAAATGGGTGTAATTATTATTTTAATTTCTATTTAAAAAACTACCAAACATATTTTGCTGAAATTTTATATATTTTTGGGAATAATTTGAATATTTCCTAATATTTTCGAAGCAATTTGTAAATTTTAAATCCGCTTAAAATATGTTTGAAAAATTAGGTCAGGGTTCAATGTATTTCATTTTTTCAATCCTGGTTCAATCCAAAACTAATTGGGTGATATTATTCATTTACATTCCATATGTCCCACATACCGTCTCAACAACATACTAAAATTTCAATTTCATTTTGATAAAGTCATTTTTGTGGTAGTTAACGTGCGAACGGACAGACAGACAGACAAAATGAACAAAATCATAAACACTTTTCAACTATGTAGTAGACTGTTAATTATATTAAAACGAACTGTAACAATGCGAAACGCTCATTTTAAACTGCGCGTGCTCACTAAGTTACGTACAAATAACAAGCTGACTTTGAAGTTTTAAAGAGTCAATCAAAGAGTGTTGAAAACCCAGACAGCCCGACTCACCCTAGGATACAAGCATCAATTTGAGCGGCGGGGAATGAAAAACTGCGAAAACCGGCTTCCTTTGTCAGCATCATCTTCTGTACTGCATTTATTGAAATTTCTTTAAATTTACACTTGAAGAGTTATAGTAGTGGCCAAAATTATAGAAACCTTTTTGAAAAAGCATATTTTTGAGGTTTGGTGGCTCATAATACCACTTTGTTTTGTACCAATCAATGAAAAGATAATTTAATCAAGATTGCAATGTAATAACATTTGTTCAATTATCGGTATTCTATCAAAAGTTATAGCCAAATAATCAGAAAAAAGAAGCACAACTTGCTTCGGTTTATTTGAAGTAGCGATTCCTTCATTTGAATGTAGCCAATGGGCATGAGTGTTTAGGGAGCCAATCAGGTGTCATCTTGTTTTGGCAATAAGCCAACAAGTCACAGGACATTTATCAGTGTGTTATGTGATTGCTATAAAGTTGGTTGGCGGTCTTTTTTGTGGTCTTTGAATTAGTGAGCTTGTAAAATGTAATTAAATTAAAGAAAGGGCATAAAGAGTTGATTAGTCACAAAGAAAGCGTTGTAAAATAGTACTATTAAGTGAACAAGGCTATAACTATAAAAAAAATAGAAGAAATATTGGGGGGGGGACTTGACCAAAGGTAGCATTTCTAAATTTTTGAAGAGGTATAAGGACACTTAGTCACTACAAAATCAGACTGGTAAAGTCTGTAAAAGATGCACAACAACAAGTGATGATAGAAAATTAGGAGACTGTACCCAAGTGACAGAAGAAAACCATCTCGGTCTATACAAGGTAAAATGGCGCAATGCAATTCGAAGTTGAGTGCAAAGACTGTTCGGCGCAGACTGCATGAATTCAGTCTAAATACTAGAATTCCACGAAAAAAACCCGTTTTTATCTCTCAAACAAATATTGAAAAGTTTAAACTGGGCTAAAACCCATGTTAACTGGACAACAGAATAATGGGGCAATGTAATTTGGAGTGATGAGACCAAAATCTCCCTGTTTGGAAGTGATGGCGTAAAATACGTAAGGGGAAGAATCGGAGAAAATTTGCATCCTGATTGCATTACACCTACCGTGAAACACCCAGTTAGTTATGATCTGGGGTTGTATAACATTAAGAGATGTGGGCAGAATTTGCAAGATTAATGGAAATATAAATGCCCAAAGATACATAAATGAAATACTTGTGCCCAAACTGCAGCCTTCTGCCCGTGATCTTTTCCAAGATAATGAAGCCTTTACATTTCAACAGGATTCAGCTCCACATCATGTTGCTCGCGTGTTCAAAGTGCGGCTTCAAGATCATCATATTCAACTGCTGGAATGGCCAGGGAATAGCCCAGAGTTTAATCCCATCGAAAATCTATGGAGCCGACTAAAGAAACTTGTTGGTCAGAAACAACCCAGAAATAAAACCCAATTAACAGAAGCAATATTTCAATCTTGGTTTCACATTATAGTAACTACAGAACTAAAAAACTTGGTTCACTCCATGGGAAAGCGCTGTAAGGCCGTAATTAAGGCTAAAGGTTAGCCAACTAAGTATTAACTGCCATGGTGAGAATTTTTGTATATCTCATTTTTGCTATGTATTTCACGTTTCTTCTTTATAAATGCTGTTCTATTAAAAATAATTCATAAATATTATTGCATTATAATCTTGATTAAATTGCGGTTGTATTATGGCTGGGTATCTTCATTCTGAAGATATCCTTTCCCAACCATGCTTATAATTACTCAATACTTAATAGGTGAGTTGCACGGTCTGGATTCTTAATAATAATAATCTTGATAAAATTATCTTTCGATTGGTATATAATTGTATGGTATTGGTACAAAAAAAAGTGGTGTTATGAGCGATCAAGCCTAATAAATACTTTTTCCAAAAGGTTTACACAATTTCGGCCACTATTGTATATTGCATATACGTACAAACAGTTTTTCAAATAAAGATGAGCTAGTCGTCAGGATAACTAAAAGGTAGGTATATATTTAAAGGATAAAAACTTTTCTTTTTTTTTAATTTTTCAATTTTTCAAAAGAGTTTTAAAGGTCAAAAATATCCTTTATTCAATTAATTGGATTGATAGTAATTAAAAGAATTTGAACTGGCATAAACACTAAAAATCAAACAAGTGAAATTTATTATTAAAATTTAAAAGAAAGTGAAATAGCGAGAAATATAGAGAATTTAGCCAAAGAGAGAAAATGGATGGAAACAAAATATGCAAAGAAAGAGAATATATATATATATATATATATATATATATAATAGACAGACGCAGAAGGAAGTTTGAGACTGTTTACATAAAAAAACTTTTACGTAACATATGTTAAGATGGCGCTGTGCTGCCTTAGTACATAATTACAAATATAATTTCTAAATAGAAAACCAAAGACACTGAAAAGAAGAAAACCAATGCAAACAACGAATAGTATTACAAAATGATCGGGAGGAATTTTGACCTCCACTCACTGTCCGGTTAAGCAATGCTTTAAGCCATGGCAAAACTCCCGGAAGCCGATACTTATTCAAGAAATGGCCTTTTACCATCAAAATCCGAACATCAAAGACCTTTAGCAAATAGTCAAAAACCTTCAGTAGAAAGTCACATGAAAAAATCAAACCAAGTCACTCAATGTATAAACATAACAAGAAAGATCAATCATGCATAAGCATTGATTATGAAACACTTTCCAACTGAAATGTAATTTCATTTAAAAATTTCTAAAATGTGATTCATTCAGTGGTAATATCTTTTACATTATCACAGTACTACAGTAATTTATTATACATAAATATTTAAAACTGTATCGAAATATAAATCATCTGATTCTTTATGCAAAATCAATGAATATTTCATTCATATAACTTGTATTCCAGACTCCAGAGCTAAATAATTTTGTGTGAAAAAAATTCAGCAATTCGTATGTAATTCATCTTACAATCGCTTGAGATATTTGCATTCTGCATATGTTAAAATTAGGCTTCCTTGAAGAAATAATAAAAGTTTAGGGATCATTTAAAATCACAACTATTGTAATTGCATAGGCACGGAATTTAGATACACAGATAATACACAGATAATATATATGTGTATGTGTATGTACTCAAAGTATTGGAATCGTGCCGAAGATCGGAACTCGAATTTTCAAAGTATCTACACGTTTTGGGACTTCTAGAACACGAAAAAACTACTTTTAGGAAGACGTCTGTGTGTGTAAGGGTGTATCTGTGTATGTTTCTGTGTGTCTGTGTGGATATTACATCCACTCTAATTGAAAAACTAATGGACCGAATTTCATACAATTTGGTAGGTATGTTTTTTGTGGGAAATCCTGATGTTCATTAGATTATAGTACGATTCGTAATAAAAGAATCTGCCTTCTTTGCGAAATGGCCGCAGAAATTGCCTTTATCCACTCTAGCTAAAAACTAATGAACCAAATTTAACAAAATTTGGAGTATAATATTTCAATAACCTACAAGTGATTTATATACCAAATTTAACAAAATTTTGTATATAAATCATTTGTAGGTTATTCTACTACGATTCGGGAAAAAGGAACGGGCTATTTTTGCGAAATGGCCAGCAAAAATCGTTATATATAAAAATAAAAGACTACGTGTGCTCAATTATATCAATTAAATTCCTATTTTATATGTGATTTTTGACAACAAAAAGAATAAGACTAACCCCATTACTCTAGGACTAGCCGTTCTTGAGATATTCTAGTTTTTTCGCGTTTTCGCTACGCCACCTTTGACAATAAGTCCAGCTATCAAATGAGAACCAAATTTAAGTTTAACGTGTAAATTCAATGTCATTTAAAATACTTATGTTGTGCAGATAAACTCAAATTATCATTGAATAAATAAAGAGAACGAATATGAGTCTGCAGGGAAAGACATGTGCTGTCCACATCAGAATTTTTAACAATATTACACCAATGATTTATAGAAGTGAACGGGGATTATTTTCAGGCCATTTCGAAAAAAATGTATAATCTATATTTAAAGATCCATCAAATTTTTGTCGAATAAAATGTTCAACAAATTTAAGCTGTGTACCAAATTTTAACTCTCTAGGACATAGGAAAGTGCATTTAAAATGCCATCAATTAAATTTATCATGAAGAGTTATATAAAATTTAAAAAAAATGAAAAATTGTTATCTACCAAATTTATCTTAAAATATGAAGCCACTCCCATATGCAAAACGTTTAAACAAATGGAGAGATATTTATTATATAATATCTCTCTCTTTTCTTTCTGGAAGATATCCCAAAGTCAGAATTTAATTGAATTTGTTTTTTTCCCTATATTAAATAATTTTTTTAATTAAAAAACTACTTAACATATTTTACTGAATTTTTTTTTATATATTCTATGGGATAATGTGAATATTTCCTAAAAATTTCGAAGCAATTCGTGAATTTTAAATTTACTTAAAAAATGTTTGAAAAATTAGGTCCCATAGGGTTCAATGTATTTCATTTTTTCAACCCGGGTTCAATAAAAAACTAATTGGGTGATATTATTTATTTATATTCCCATAGGTCCTACAGACCGTCTGAACAACATACTAAAATTTCATTTTGATAAACTCATTTTTACGGCAGTTATCGTGCTAACGGACAGACAGACAGACAGACAGACAGACAGACAGACAGACAGACAGAATGAACAAAGTCATAAACACTTTTCAACTTTGTTGTAAAGTGTTAAAAACGTACCTATTTAAAGCCCATCACTACAAAATTCAAAACTCTTAACAAAACTGTCTGATTTGTACAAAATATCCAACACAAATTATATATATATATATAAACAATGAATAATAAACAATAATAAAAAAGAATAACAACAGATAGCTATTGGAACAGTGTAAAATCCATTGATCACCAAAAATTAGAAACAGTAATCACACATAAACAAATCATTTAATTTTGTTAGAAATAAATCTAATCATTTAATTTTGTTAGAAATAAGTATATCTATGAGAGTTCTATTTCAAGTTTATTGATAAGGATATTATGACTGACCTTGATAAACCAAGTCGCCTGATTATATATGGAGGGCTTAGTTAAGTGAAAATATTTTGTTAAGAGACAAGCTCAAAGAGTATGCACTTGAAAATCTATTCAAAGTCCGGCGTATTGCTGTTATATTATGTTATTTCAAGTTTATTGATAAGGATATTATGAGAGTTATTTGAAGTTTATTGATAAGGATATTATGACTGACCTTGATAAACCAAGTCGCCTGATTATATATGGAGGGCTTAGTTAAGTGAAAATATTTTGTTAAGAGACAAGCTCAAAGAGTATGCACTTGAAAATCTATTCAAAGTCCGGCGTATTGCTAATTTTTAAATTTTTGATTTCTGACAAAATGTGCTTCATTGAATCCGTTTCCTTTTACCAATCTCTGAATATTTTTAAGACTAACATTTTTGTACCTATTACGATACATGCTTATCAATTAAACTAAAAAAATATCCCATTATTTCACAATTTTCCCATTTTCCCTACGGTTATAATGCTTTTAACCAGATTTTCCCTCCAGTGGAAAATTTTCCCCTGAGAACATCCGGAGTCACATTTATGTCGACTAGAATTAATTAATTGCTGGCCCTACGGCTCTTACGTCGATATTTCCTGAGGGAAAAATAAAAGGAGTAAATCGAATCAGGAATATTGCCAGGGGGCAAAATTAGACAAGCATTAACAGAAATAATTTATTTTTCAAAGAAACTGTTCCCACATCGACTTTGACTTTTCTGCTACACAGTATATTAGAACCGGTTAAAAGAGTTTCCGTAGTGAGTCCTAAGTTAATTCAAAAGTATTATTAGACTCTGAATAATATAAACTATAAATTATCTTATGTGGGCAGTACATGGCTTTCACTACATAATGCAACGATTGTACTTATTTTACAATGAAATAATGGAATATATATGGTCCACGACACAATATTATTGGTATCAAATTAACATCTCGAAATTGAAATTAAGAACTTTTGGCAACTTATTAGTCTAAACGGAATTACTTAGTTATACTCACATTCAATGCCCTCGTGGAAATGCAATTGATATTGAAATAATATTGCGTAAAATAAACGACTATTGGCAAATTCTTTGCCGACAAAATATGAAACTATTACCAAAAATATTTTCTCTCGTAAATTAACGAAGTTGAAACACGAGAATGGTGTTAGCAGATTTATTGTATAATACAATACGTCGTATAATACAGCGTACGGAAAATGAACATATAGAAAAATACTTGCTGCTTTTTTAATTTTATGTGAATTTATTTGGTACATTTATTTGAAAAACTTGCAATATATCGAGAGCGGTTCAAGCTGTAGTTTTAAAGTTTGTGCCATTCGCTTTGTTATGAATAATTAAGTATGAAAGGATTACTTATTTAGTAGTAGCCCTGATTTTTAATGATTTTTTTTTCGAAAATTCATTTGAAAATTGGGAGTTCAATTAAAATCGAAAATGTTCAGTATTCACTGATTATTATAATCGTACTGCTTTTTTTTCTCGAAACACCTTACTGTGAGATATCGCTTCTAGAAACTAATAGGCATATATATTATCATATATACACGCATTAACATACATACAAGGTAGCATACATATACACATACACACATGCATCACCTCAAAAACTTTTAATTCGAGTTCAAGGATGCTCAGAACGTGCACTCCTATCAGAAATTCCAATTCGAGTATTTGACCCCGTAGCAACATTTTCCCTTATATTATACTAAGCACATAATAAAAGTAATAAATGTACATCCCATCCACACAAGGGCCGTCGATACATATGGGCATAAAGATATATATAAGGACATCAACACTCTCATGTGAAAATTCTTTACTAATCAGTCGATTTTAAAGAAGTTGTATAAACGCATAATAATCCGAAACCGGTCTGTAAATGAGTTTACCTGCAATGGCGACAAAATTCTACCAATCCTCTAAATTTATATGAATTTTGATAATGGAGTGGCTTATATAATTACCTTGATGTTAAATTGAATTTGATAAACAAAGCTGAAGAAGCTTATAAGGTAATTCTATGGAATTCGTTACATACGCACGTTCATTACGTCGCAGTGGCGTATGTGGTGGGTACGAATTAGGTCTTCAGGTCTCTATAGTTTGAGTTAATTATAAATTTACCAAGAAAACCTCGAAACTACGCTTGCACTGAAGGCGAAACCCATAACGTCAAACAAATATAAAAGTGTTGCTTGAGAGAATAACACTTTCAATATTTCCTTAAAGAAAGCAGACATATGGACGTCACATGACAATAATTGTTTCGGAGAAGTCTTGATCTCGCTTCGTTCTGTCAAAACAGTGTCTTTTTACTTGGACAGTTCTTACTTGGCGTTTAAGTAAAAACACTGTTTTGACTTTTAGCAAATTTACTATTTTGACTTTAAGCAAATTTACTGTTTTGACTTAAAGTAAAGACACTGTTTTGACTTTAAGTAAAGAAACTGTTTTGATGTTAAGTAAAGATACTGTTTTGACTTAAAATAAAAACACTGTTTTGACTTAAAATAAAGACACTGTTTGACTTCAAGTAAATACACTGGTTTGACTAAAGACGCTGTTTTGACTTAATGTCAAAACAGCGTCTTTACTTAAAGTAAACACACTGTTTTGACCTGATGTAGAGAGATCAAAAGTTCCTCGAAACAATTGTTATCACGTAATTTGCATATGTCTGTTTTCTTTAATGAAGTATTGAAAGTGTTAAACCCATAACGTGTTTCCAAAATGATACTTTACTCTTTCATTTTATTTGCACAACATTCTGATCTAGTTATTGATGGCAGATTTATGACGTGTCAGAAAATATAAATAACAGAGAAGACATAAACGTAGTTGAGCCTGTTGAGATTATAAGGCACTCCACAGACTCGCACGCCACATCAAATATATTCTACTCTACCAGTTGGCTCAAAATTTTAGTGTTACACCACTTTGCGGAAACTCATAAAATATATATGTCTATAGCAACATTGGGTTTCCAAACATTTTTTTTCAAGATCACACACTTGAAAATTAAATTATTTGCCATTTTAGTGGCTAGGGCGTGAACCGTTTTGAGGTCATAATACATTACCGTTATGCACCACATGATTTGGACCACGCGCCACCCAATTTAAACTGGAACCCAATGGTTGTGGCAGCCACAGGGACATTACTCTGTTTCACCTGACCTATCATTTCCCCTAGGGGGCAGAGCTTCCCCTAGGGACCAGCGTATGGACATTGGCTCTGTACCTCTAACCTGGCTCCTTTAAGAAGATATACAAATCGTGGGTTTGTCCACAGCCGGTCTACACTCAGGCCGTGGCGCCAGAATCATGAGGTGACGCTAGAAGAGGAACTCTCGCTAACTCGGGAAAACTTGCAAATTGAGAGTTAAAAAATATTTCAAAATAATTACACTTTTACTCATTTCTATGCCTAAATTTTAGCACAGTTAATTTCATAAAGATTATCTAAACTTAGATGGGGGGGGGGGTATATTTTTTTACTGGAGCTCCCACAAAGCAAAAACTACTCTGTCTAAATGATTGCAAAATTATATATACTGCTGGCCATCCAAAATGCAACACCATGAAAGACAAGAGATATCAAAGCCAAATTTATTGGACAAAGAACATAAAGTACAAGGATGAATTGATTGGAAATACAGCCCCGTTCGACTTGCGTAACACGAAGAAATCAGTATTTTGTGCAGCCGCCATGGCTGACAATAACTGCTGCTACACGCCTCGACATTGGAAGAAAGAGACTTTGGATGTGTTCTTGGGGTATGTCAGTCCATACTGCTTCCATACGTTGCCAAACTTCATCTGTCGTAGCAGCTGGTGGTGTTTGCGGGGCCAGTCGTTTGCCAATCATCGACCAGACGTGTTCAATGGGCGACAGATCTGAAGAACGGACGGGGCAAGGAAGCAGAGGAACTTGGTGGGCACTGAAGAAATGCTGAACGATATGTGCCACGTGTGGTCTCGCATTGTCCTGTTGAAACTTGGCCGCAGGCAAGCCTTGAAGGTAAGGTAAGACAACAGGCTCCAAAACTTCAGAAATGTAGAGGTGGCTGTTGAGTGTACCGGCAATGCGTATTAGGGGGGTGCGGGAGTAAAATCCAATGCCACCCCAAAACATAACGCCAGGTGAAGGACCGTTTGTAGGTGGCGCTAGTAGCGCACATGATTTGCATAGGAATTAAAATTCTAATCATTTGTATGTTCAATCGAGGTCTACGTATGGTACAAATTTCATGCTTATTGGATGCTTCCTTCATGGTGTTGCATTTTGGATGGCCAGCAGTGTATAATCTAGATCCTTTTACAGTTACAAACCCAGTCAAAATGAATATTAAGTAGCTTTCATTTTTTTTCTACTACTGTAAACAATGCAATTAATATGACATCAAAATTTCTACAACCATATGTATAACAGAAAAAAAATATTGTGTGACAATTCTATTTTTACATATAATTTGAAATATTTTCACATTGCTGATGAGAAAAATCACTTCAATTGATTTCTAATAAATATTAGAGTTTTGAATATTGAATACTTTTAATGCAAGGGATACTTTTTGCCTCTCAAAGTTAGATGGATATAATGATTTTAATGTTGACACGTGAGAAAATTTAAGGAGTTTATCTTTTTCAAAGTTGTATAAATTCCGTAAATCAGAAAAATTTGCCTCTTTAAGGTTTTCATTATTTTGGAAATCAGGGTACTGCAATTTAGTGTCTCTTACATTTAACCAATTATTTCTTATAGATTTTAATAAATGAACAGGATCATACATCAAATACAGAGGTATATCAGGATTACTTGGAATATATACGGCATCATTAAATTTATCGTGTTTCTTAAAAAAAGCAAACATGCTTCTATTCATATTGTTGTTATCAGTAATAACAGACAATACATTAAGGTCAAGTTCTTTTAACTTGCAAATTAACATAGATGCCAAATTATAGAGCTTTTGTCCCGTAAATGTTGAAACTGGGGCAATTGCTATTACGTCTTTATAATTCGAAAACATAGATGTAATCAAAAACACTTGGGCAGTTTGTGCTTTTTCATTACTATCAAAACAATCGCCGGTAACTCTACCACATTTAAACGTATACCTAGGATCAACATAAATCCCATCAATTAAGAGAGAGACACGTTTTGGTCTTCGTTTAAACATTGTACCCTGCGTTTTAAATAACAATTACACGGATTAAAAAAATCTGAATCCACATTTAACTTTTTTGAAATTCTACTTAATGTTCTCACATGAGGCAATGTCAACACCTTTGAATTTCTAAATGCCTTATAGCACGAAGAACTAGATAAGTATATTTTAAAGCACAGAATAAATATTTCTTGTGAAAATCTTGGTTTTTCTAGCAGTTTTACTTGTACAATTAAAAAGTCTAATTTGGCTGTGCAAATTTCTAAACATACCTGCTTCTGTTTCTCCAACAGCTCCACTGCGGTTTCGATATAATTAAGTTGTGAAGGAGTAGAATGCACAGTTTCACATGCACTTGTAAATAAATCCAGATCACGTTTATTTGTAATTAGGCTAAATTGTATTCCACATTTTTGTAGCTGCTTCTCACTGCACTGGAGATTTTCAAAAAACACATCGAACGTTTTTTCTTGGCATATGCTGATACTCTCATTAACACATGGCACAGATGATGTATTAAAGCGAACTTTAAAAAGATACAGCTTGTCATCGATTGAAAGGCGAGTCCAATTTTCTTCTTGAATAGTACAAAAATAAACCTTAATATCTTCTAAAGTTGGCAGGCTGTTGTTTTGCTGCTCCTGTTGAAAAGTCATTATACTTTTAGAAATTGCCGTATAGTTCGACCGGCAACCGGGAACGGAACACGTGCGAGGCATTGATAATTACGCAGATATAAACTATTTAAAAAATGGCTCGAAAGCACCCATGAACGTCAGTTAAATGATAATAAAACATAAGAACAACTTATTACGCACAAAACACGATACTATAAAGCTAATAGAACATTCCGAAAACCTCAAAAATGTTTTGCAATCATCAGCCACTCCACGAGGGACGCTGACCGCCCTTGGATTTTTGTTCTCTTCTTTCCGAATGCTCCCCTCTTACCGTGACGTCACGACAATTTCTCCTCAGTGGCGCCACGGCCTGTGTGTAGACCGGCTGTGGTTTGTCCCATGGATATGTCGTATCTACTTTTGGAACACCATCTCAATTTCCTACATTTCAGAGCCATTTTATTGAAAGACTATTTGTTTTCGTAGGACAGCATGGGGAAACGCTGCTCTGTTTTAGCAGGCGAATTGTTGTCGCCAACATTCGTCTAGAAGTGACGTTTGTTGCGGTTTTAATTACAATACGTCACTGATACAGGTGTTGTTTAGTCAATGAAGGATTGATTGATGGGGAAGTATGGAAGTTCGGATGATGCTCGTGGCATTTGACCCTAAATTGATGTGGAGTGTGGACGGCCAAAAGGTCACCTTTTCTTTATTTTTATTTCTTTTTAGTCCGTTAATATTTTTCTCAGTGGAACCATAACTTTGAATTATTATTTTTATACCTTCTTTATTACTACAATGTGCAATTACCCATGCTATCCTACGGACACAAGTATTTCGATAAAATGGCTTTGAAATGCAGGAAATTGAGATGGTGTTTCAGAAGTTGATACGACAGTTCCTTTCCGACTCTTCCAGATGGACTGAGTATTTGCGACTAGTTTCGTGACCCGTCGGCGAATGGGATCCAAACTGGTGGATTGTCTTTCCGTGCTCGTGCCGTGGGTGATTCGGCTGACCTCTTTCCCCTGTTTGTGGCTTGACTGGGAGCGATAAAACCCTTTCTGTCTCTTTTTTATATAGACATAAACCTATTGGTTTCCGTGGAGGTTTGAATCCCTAATCTATCACATCTCAGAAGAACTTTCAGACCTAAGGAATTATCATGCTCAAATTCCACGTTAAGACGGGCATAAGTTTGGGCGGCGTTTGGGGTCGAACTCCGAGACCTCTGAGTGCAATCCTCGCGCCTTAACCACTCAGAAATCCCTGCTCTAAAGTTTCTAGACATGTTACTTATAGACTAAAGTTTCTAGACATGTTATTTATTAGGACTAACATTCGCCAATTTTTTTATCTATTTGTTTATTATATCTGCAAACCTTTTAGGAAAAATTCTAAGTCGCATTCTTGTCAACCAAAACAAAACAACTCTCAGCTCTTAAAGCTTATACGAGAAGTTTCTTAATGGAAAAAGCAAAAAATAAATCAAAACATGGCCATAGCCAGTGGATAAAAAAAAGATTGCATTAACAGAAAATATTTCTTTCGGGGTGTGATAGTTTCTCGTTCTCTTACCCTTATCGGGATGTAGGAAATACTTCTATCGATTATTATCTAGAGATGTTAAGTTAACTGCGAAACGGTTTACTTATTCACTGCTTGATTGCTGAAAGATTGAGATTCGAAACTTGGATAGAAACACTAGTGCTTGAATGCCAAAGAAAACGTCGGAATGATGCATGCTGATAACGAGCTAAAAATTTCGCCGTATAAAATTAATGTGTTACTCAGAGTAGACGGTAGTAAGCTGTCGGTTTTCATAAAATCTTAATTTAGGAATAAAAGCGGAAATTAGTATAAAACCAGTTTTCTTTTATAAGCGATAACCGATGTTACTTTCCCTGCAATACATGGTAATGTATAGGGAAAGTATTGGAATCATGTCGAAAATCGCAACTCGAGTTTTCGACGGATCTACACGTTTCGAGACCTCTTGAATACGAAAAAACTATTTTTAGCGTGGCGTCTGTGTGTGTGTCCGTCTGTGTGTCTGTGCAATGTATGTATCCACTCTAACTCAAAACCTAAGGGACCGAATTTCATAAAATTTGGTAGGTAAGACCCTTGGGTGTGACCCTGGTGCTGATTAGTTTTGGTACAATTTTGAAAAAAAAAACCCGCCTTTTTTGCGAAATGGCCCGCAAAAATCTCATGTATTCACTCTAGCTGAAATACAAATTGAACAAATTTCACAAAATTTGGTAGATAAATCACATGTGGGATACTCTGGTGCTGATTAGATTTTGATACGACTCAGAAAAGAACAACCTGTCTTTTTTTACGAAATGACCCGCAAAAATCGCCAATATCTAAAAATAGACTACTTATGTTCAAATGTATCAATTAAATTCTTGTTTTACACGTAATTTTTGACTAGAAAAAGAATAAGAACAGCTCTATTACTCTAGGACTAACCGTTCTCCAGATATTTCAGATTTTTCGCATTTTTTATGCCGCTTTTGTAAAAATGTCCAATTACAAAATAAAAGCAGAAATTGAATTAAAAATGCAAATTTAGTGTCATTTTGTGCAATTAAACTCAATTTAATGAGTTCTTAAAGAAATACAGAAAACATGAATTTGAGTCTACAGGGAAAGTCATGTGCTGCCCACATCAGAATTTTTCTTCCTAGAAGCAATTTGGCAAATTGGGTGATTCAATTAACTAGTGGATTATATGACGATTTTGTAATGCGACCGTTCTTTGTATGAAATATATAATATACAATTAATTAATAATTCGCTGTGAACTTTTAATATTTTTTTAACTTTCTGAGATTTTTAAATAATTCTCATAAATAGAAGCAAAGTGGGTTCCTTCATGTTGAAATAATAAACAGACAGACAGAAACACAACTTACAATTTTATTTATATAGATAATAGTAATTTTACAATTAACAGCTTCTTTATAGGCTACGTTGCTATTGATAAAACGAATATGCAAATATATGACAAAAGTAGTAATATATGAGAGTAATATATAAATTTTGTCTACAGATGATAAGGTTTATTTTCACTTTCTCACACTATGTAAGATAGTATAGTGAAAGTACTGTTTAAGCGAAAATTTTTGAATTCGAGATTTTGATGTCAAAATATATGTTTTGGGACCTCTTGAACACGTTTTGACCATTTTTGGAGTGATGTCTGCCTGTCTGTCTGTCTATCTGTGCTCGATTTTTTGCTTACACTGTAGCTGCCGCAAATTTTAATGAATTTATATGAAACTTTATAACCGGTTTTGTCATCAAAAAATCGATAACCTAATAGAATTTTTTTTAAATTCGAAGCAAAACTTCGGAGTTTATTCGAAATTTTATAGTTTTTTTTAACATGGCAGTATAGAACATAATTTGACATAATCAAACATAAAAGAAGTTATTTATAGTTCCATATTACAAAACTTAATAGTTTCAATCATTGTTGTGAATAAAAAGCCATGATGCAATTTTTGTGTTCGTGACAACATTAACTCCCTCGAATGGGAGTGGGGGGGGGGGAGGAGAGACAAGTTACCCCCGGGGGTACATTGTATGGTATCAATTAAAAGTTGTTTTCATGTACTTCAAAGTGAAGCGTAACATTCCATAATTGTTATCATTTGGACCAATGATGCAGATTTTTCAAATTTTTTCTTGCAAAATTTACAAAAAAAAAAAAAAAAAAAAATCACGAGTTACTTTTACCGTCATCATAGGAATAACCCGTTTCTCCATCCCTCGTTCCGTCTCTGTGACGTTTGGCAAACGATCGGTGACGAATTTGGCGAGATATCGCTAACTTGGCGAGTTTCTTTAAATGTTGCAAAATTGGTGAGAAGGTTACCAAATTGATAAAAATGTCAGCAAATTGATAAAAATTAACGCTAAATTAATTAAATTAAAATCGTTTTGTAAGGAGATAGCACTAGAATATGTTTCGGCAGCGTTTGTCTGTCAATCCAACCGTCCCACTAAGCAGTCCTAAGAAATATAGCATCTATACATACTTCATTATGAATACATATATAAGTAATACATATATACATTATAGATTTGGGATGGTTTAAATTTGTTTAAACGGATGTGAATCGGAAAAATATGTCACTATACACTAACTTCAAATCTGTACAGAATATAAACTTAACTAACTAAAAGCAAATTCCAAAATCCTGCTCATAGTGAAGCAAACAGCTGCACTGTCTCGAATTCACTATTATTAATGTTCAGCAACAACGAACTATGGTAAAGTGAAAATATATATTCTGCAACATGTCATCATTTTCGTGGTTTGTTTGATTTGTATTGTGTTAACTCAAATACTAATACTTAGCAAAGTCTTCCAATACAGCCATCGGTTGTTCGCCGCAGAGGAGTTCTGTTAATATAAAACACTCCGATATCGGTTCACCGCATCACTGAGAATATGATTTCGAATGCCTACATTTTTCGAAGTGCCAAATAAAAATATTCTGATTTAGTATTACCTTTATGTACTTTATATGTTCCTTAGTTCGTTATTTACTTTTAAATTATGGTTATTTTTATTGCAGTTCACATAGCTATAACTGTGCAGTTAGTTTTAAATATTTTAGAGCACTAGGGGGCGCCACCCTCTGTCGGTTAACGCCAAAACTCAGTCTTCGGCCATCTTTGGGACGTTTTTTTCAGCAACCAATCATGGAGAATTTTGAAATCGGCTTGATCAATCAAATCTTTACCTATACTGAAAAATAATGTTTACTTCAAATTTGCACGAATATAATAAATCATAAATGGAATAACTCATAAAATAAATCGAAATTTTAATAGAGGTCTCCATTCTGCAAAAGATTCAACTATGTTGGTATATGACTTCAAAAATTTGTGGATTCTTACGGTTATTGTTAGTCTGTTGAAGGCGCGAACTCGTAGTTCACATACTTATATTTGACTTTGACATTAAATATCTCTAAAACTAAAGTCTAAATCGAAAATCGCATTTTTTAGCGTATTCCCCTAACATTTCTCTGCAAATGTACTAAATTTCTTAATTTTGTATGGTTTGGGTTTCTGCGGCGCGAGACAGAGAAACGCGAAGGGCACGAAATTTGTCGAACAGCAGCGGCGAAAGCAGCTACATTTTTATAAAATATAAGATATAATTAAAATTTATTCCGACTTATACATTTTAACAAACAGAATAAAAATAGTTAATTGTTGTTATTGTTGTTTTTATTGTTTATCCTCACTTGACTGACAGCAACTTCAGAACAACTCCATGATCTCGTTAGACTTCATAAGGTCCAGGACCGTATGAAGAGGAGTAAAATGCTGTTTCGGTGGATTCAAGGACCTTGAAGCTCCAGGGGATGAAATCTCATTTTGCCTCTACCTACAATGCTTTAACTGAGCATACTGGAATGGTCTTCACGCCTAGGGTGGCCCTACCAGGAACAAAGCTCCCGACGTACATCAGTACATTACTCATTCCGTCCAGGACCCCCCCCCCCCCCCAGCCACAGTTATAGTATATTTAATTGTCTGTAGTATGTATAAAAGCTGTTATCATAAAAGAAATAAAAGATAAATATGTCTAAAATCCTATATCCGTGGATGAAAGAAAATCACAATAGGAGATTTAAGCCTTCTTCAAATTACTCGTCACTTCTGTAATATCATTGATAAATTTATAAACAATTAGTTCAATATCCCTTCATATAATGTTGAAAGGGACTTTGTACTTTCCTTTTGCATGCGAAAGCAGTCACAGATTACGGCAACTCATGGCAATGCCACAGGCTATGCAACTCATTTGGCGATGTAGATCATTTTGTTTTCTCTTGCCCCTTAACGAAGAAATTTCATCTCACTAAACCCACCCCTGGAAATCAAGCGGCTTGGTTTTCCAGAGTCAGCCATAACAGTCAATCCATTTATTATCTCAAGAACTGTGTTCTCATTGCAAGAGACATATCTAATAAAGTCAAATGGCAAGCTCGTCTGGTATTTCTGCTCTCAATTTCTTCTGATCGGTGAAGACTCCCTTCCCTTGTACATACCTCCCCCTCCTGGACATATGTGTATATAATTGCATTTTCTCCTCAACTTGTGCATATATTCTGCATATTACGTTAACTCTTTTCACATCCTCATCTGTCATGGGTTTATATTATTTACCCACCTTGTATTTAAATCTGTATTTATCTATATAACTTACACTTTGTGTTCAACACTTATATACCACTTGTCACTTACCCATTCTTATCACCCATTCAACTTCATATCCTTCTCTACAAGTTGAGTTTCCCCCTTTTGTTTTTGTGTCACTTCATGTTGTATTTTATGTTTTAAATGTTTTTTCTTCCTGTTTTGTATGTTGTTGCTACTCGTTTGTAAAACTGTATGTTTAAGACATGTATTTCTTCATGTGTAAAACAATCTTGAATCTTTAATGAATCTATAGACCGTCGGTCGCGCTGACCTTGGAAGCCGGCACCTGCTGGCTTCCTTTCCCGGTCGTCCAAACGGCTACTCGAATCCTTGGACGAGTCGGACGACCTGGGTCTTCAACATTCAACAGGTTACGGCAGCCCTGCCTCGTATAAGAAATTACACAAATAGAAAATTTTCAATATTATGCTCAATTAGGAAAAATTAGCTTTGTTTAGAAAATATTTTCAAAATTCAATTGCGAATAGCCGTGGAACGTAAATCCTAGGAGGATGAAATATCAGAAGGGGCCCTGTTCTTCTTATTGCATGGAGAAGTCTTGGAGCACTGCTGGGTGTGGGGAGAAAGGACAGCATCAAACGCTAATCGACGGACGGCGGCCATTTTAGGGTCCCTCTATTGGAATGCTTTCACAGACTTTCTATTGAAAATTAGTAGTTTTTAAAGCGATTTCTAACGAGAAAAGAAATACAGCTGGCTCAAAATTTCGAAATATTAATGTTTAATGTGCATTTACAATAATTTAATGGCCTAATACAAAAATAGATTGCGATTTCAAGATTCATTCACTGATAAAGGCGGTTCAAATTAGGTTAATTTCGAATGTTTAAACCCAGATTATTGTCAAATAAATATTTCAATACTTAAAACAGAAGCAAAGGGTGTAGTTATATTATTAGAAGTATTTTAAATCACGGTGAATGTATAAAATTCAGTGGCGTAGGCCGGACTGGGGTCATAACTCCGCTCCCTCCGCCGATTGTGAAACAATTGCGATAATTCTTGAAAAGGGCTCATATTGTAAAATTAAATTCCGCACTTGACTATTCTTCTTTTCAAGTTCTTGGCTACGCTTATAGTACAACTCGAACTTGTCATTTTAATATAGTTTAAAAGATGTATTAAAAATATGCATACCCATACGTATAATAACAGAGCCTTAGTTTAGATTTGAACTTCAGGAATGAAGAAGGGGGGGGGAGACAGATAAAATGTACTTTTAGATTCTCCAGAAACCCTACCTTTGACCTGGAAGGCTAAATCTTAGCAAACTTATAGTGTCGACTATGGTACACAATCTAACTAAGCCGGACTTTCGATTTACTTCCCAAGATAGAGAAAATGCGATTTTCTTATTCGATAAGTGTTTTAAGACCCTCTAGAAACCTCCTGGTGACCTAGAAAGCTGAATCTCTGCACACTTATAGTACTAAGAAGATTGAATATATTCCATCTCTTTAGTTATAATATCGACAATTAGGAGTCGAATTTTCAATTTTCAGAACAATGATAACAGAATTGAAATTATTGCAAGTTAAATGAAATTGAAAGTATATTGCTTGTTATCCTGCTGTATAATTATACAATAAACGAAATCATGGAATGTACTCATTAAAATAAGACAAACAGAACCGCCTTAGATAAGTTTTTATTTACATCTAGTGCAAGAAAATTAAACTTAAAATGACAGTATTTTAACAAATCTGCTGTCCCAAAATTGAAAGAAAATAAACATAGGCATTTACAAAATTGACTACATAAAAATTTACTCTTAGATATGCTCTTTTCATAGAAGATATGATAGCAACTATGAGGAAAATGGCTTTCAAATATCTACATTCTTCTTGAAACGCCTGAAGAAAAATTTGGATGAATAAATGAGCTATTTAATATTTTAAATTCGACATCAGTATAGTCCAATAAATTATTTTAAGAAAAGTATTTAAAATTTAAAAATTCATATCAGGTTTAAATCGTATTATCATTTTAATGAGGAAATTTCAAAATCCTTTCATAATATATAAAATAAATTATTTGATAATACGAAAAGGGCAAATGAGGATTTCGAAATATTTATATTTTTCGATGAAAGCTTGCGGAAAAAATTTAATGTATAAATGTCTTATTTGTCATTTGATTCAGTAACCTATTTAACATTTTAAATTCAAGATCAAGACTCCTTTAACGAAAGTATTTAAAGATGAAAAAATAAAAATTAGGCTGTATTCTTATTATCATTTCATTGGGAAATTTTACAATTCTTTCATAACATATAAAACAAATTACTGGATAATTCTAAATGGAAAAATCAGGATTTTAAAATATTTATATTTATCAAAAAATGCCGACAAAAAAAAATGAATGCACAAATCACCAATTTGGCATTTGATTTAATGGACTGTTTAGCATTTTAAATTTAAGATCAGGATAGTCTAATTAATTCCTGAAATAAATGTATTTAATAATGAAAAAGTCATAGGTGAGGTTTTATTCTTATATCATTTCATTGAGAAAATCTTATAATCCTTCTATAATATATAAAAATATATAAAACTGATTATTTGATAATAGTAAATGGGCAAATGAGGATTTCGAAATATTGACATTTTTCAAGGAAAGCTTGCAGAAAAAAAATTGTCAGTTTCTCTGTTTTTAACAAGTTTTAACACTAGTATAGCTATATAAAAAACTTATGTACTGCATATGTATATTAGCTTGGACTACGTAAAATTATTAAATACTAGAACGAGTTATCCGGCTTTGATCGAATCCTAAATAAGCGTCCGCTATTTAAATAATACAGAAACACCTTTGACACGCAATAAATAAACTCCTTTGATTCGCTCTAAATAAATGCAGTTAAGAATAAGAAGGAACTGTTCGTTCAGCAAACAAACAGTTCGTTCTTAGTGGTTGTTAAAGGCTCCTTGCGTAAATCATGTATATGGCTGTGGCAACCGAATTAAATTAAGAAGTTACTTAAAGTTGAACTTTTAAATATATTAAATACATTTAAGGAATTATTATTTTAATATTAAATTCATTTAGTTGACATGGGCGTTATTTCTCATATAGTGGAATTATATTTAATGCACATTGCTATGTTGTGCCGCTATAAACCCTCCAATTATTTTACCTCTCGTGCGAGTCCTGTAAAGGAATAATTAATTAATAAAATGCTAAATTGATCACACCATTTAAACTTAAACAATAAAACATTTATTAACAACATTTATTTTCATTACTTATTGCAGCGGAGGGGACATATGTGACCAGAATTATTAAAATTACTATCGTGTCTAGGACCTGTGATAATTGTTGAGCACATACCTTCCAATTAGTCTTGGGCTTTTTGTCATATCTCAAAGGCTTGCATCAGTCTTAGTACTGCCATAACTCTTTGGTGTTGTTGTTGTTGAAACCCAGACCGTCCGACCTACCAGAAAGGTATAACTCTGGTGTGTGGCTCCTCGTCGTACTCTGAATGCACTCGCACATTGATATATTTCCATTATTTTGGAACCTCTACGGGACACTCTACAAGTCTGTTAGGATTTTTTCATTCTTCTCTAGTCGTGCTCTTAAGTCAAAATCGTGATAGTTTCTGCTGGCATGCTTCGAAGTTAAAATTCAATGGTTGTCTCTTGAAATGCTCTTAAGTCGACATCTTTTTCGTTTCGACTCTGGTTCTCGGGTCATAGGCTGTGGTTCCCTCGGTGGGGTGGGGGGGGAGTAACTCAACCTTTAATTCTTTTTGGCGCTTATTGGTTACTCCTTACCCAATGGCACCATTGCACATTTAGTACGGCTCAGCTCAGCCCCTCTGGTATGGCACCCCTAAATTTATGGTCTTCTGACCTTTAGGTTCACGTCCTAATAAACTTTGGTGCAAGCCAGACTACAAGCTGCCGTTCTGGCCACCATAAATTTCTGAATAAAAGTGTCTCATCAAATGTGAGAACAATTTCTGGTCTCACAATGGCCTCACTCACATATGTCACTCTCCCCCCATTTCAGCATTCTGATTTTACTTGGGGCATTGAAATATTATTTATTTGCAATAAATATGAAAAATCACCATTTCAGCAAGTGCATAACACTTTACTCAATAAGTGTCCGGTCTGACACATATATGGCAGCACTGTTGACAGACCCATATGATTTCTGGATAGTACTAACCTTCAAACGATACGTGTCAAAATTTCATGACATTCTGACAATTAGTTTATAGGTTACAGTGGTTTTAGTGACCCCAGTTTTGTAATTTTCAAAACTATGGATAAAAAAGAATTTCATGTGTTGATTAAACATTGTTTTTGATGGGGAAAAAATACTGTTGAAGTCAAACAGTGGCTTGATAAGCGTTATGGAGACTTTGCACCAGGGAAATCAACTATTATTGACTGGTATCCTGAATTTAAACGCAGTCGTACAAACACCGATGATACTGAACGCTCTGGTCGCCCAAAATCGGCAGTTGTTCCGGAAAACATAAAAAAAAATCCACAAAATAGTTTTGAAAGACCGTAAAGTGAAGTTGAGTAAGATAGCTGACATCTTAAAGATATCAGAAAGTAGTGTGTTTACAATTTTACACCAAAATTTGAGCATGCGTAAGTTGCTTTCAAAGTGGGTGCCGCATTTGCTCACACCGGACCAAAAACAACAACGCGTCGACGAGTCAGAGCGCTGTTTGGAGCTGTTCAAGCGAGATAAGAAGGATTTCTTGCGTCGGTATGTGACAATAGATGAAACATGGATCCATTAGTACACACATGAATCATAAAGATCGTCAGCTGAGTGGATAGCAGCCGGTGAAAGTCGTCCAAAGCGACCCAAAACCTTAAAGTCAGCTGGCAAGGTTATGGCAACCGTATTTTGGGACACGCATGATATTTTGTTCATCGACTATCTTGAGAAAGGTAGAACTATCAATAGCGAATAGTACATGGCATTATTGGATCGATTGAGTGTAGAAATCAAGAAGAAACGGCCTCACATGCAAAGGAAAAAAGTGCTGTGCCCCGTGTCACAAGTCAATGAAAACGATGGTTAAATTGCATGAATTACGCTTCGAATTGCTTCCTCACTCACCGTACTCTCCGGATCTGGCTTCCAGCGACTACTGGCTTTTTGCAGACATCAAAAAGATGCTCCAGGGAAAGCAATTTTGCTCAAATGAAAAAGTGATTGCCGAAACTGAGGCCTATTTTGAGAGCAAAGACAAATCGTTCTACAAAAAAGAAATCAAAAAGTTAGAGGGATGTTGGAATGAATGTATCACTCTTGAAGGAGAGTATGTTGATGAATAAAGTCGAATTTCTAAAATAAAAATTGTTTTTCATAGTTAGACCGTAGACTTATTGAGTGGGCCTTTGTATGAAACTGACCAATATCTCATGTTAGCAAACGGATTTCATATGTGCAGTAATTCTTCCACTTCAAATCAAAATTTCATTATGTTTATTTATAGGCCAACAAGTCATAGGTAAATGTTTTAACGACAACCATTTGGACAGTTCGTACTTAAGCTCAAAACGGATAGTATTGTTCTGTTTCCCCCAAAGAGTATACGAAGAATTAAAAATAATTATTTTTTTACTGTACTGTCCATATGTATCGATAAAATTCTTAAAGTTTATATTATATAAAAATTATTTCCTTTAATAATAATTAATAGTAGTACATCAATTAATGCATCCAGAAAGCTGCACCACAACAAGGCCGCAGATAATTAATAATAGACAGAACCGTAACACATTGTCTAGCTATGGGGAAATGTGTTGCACCGCTTCATAATCCACTATGCATTAAGTTTGCTTAAACTTTTACCTATTTAGATGTAGAGGTATTATTGTTTAAACTTGCTTAAACTTGTACTAATTTAGTTGAAGAGGTATATTTCGATGTTTTGTAAAGACTTTTAAAATAGTATATAAACTGCAGGTGTTACATATATAAGGAAGGGGGTACGGAGGACTGTCCAGTTGCGTACTGACCCGCGGCCACAACCAAATTATGAAATATATTTGTAACCCACGAAGCCAGCAAGAACAGCTAACAATCATGCTAAGTAAATAGCAATCATGGTGTAGGTATTAATTTTCTGCTAGTGTAATTCTAATCTTAATAAAGCTTCAATGTTCAATGTATATACATTAATTAGCACCATTTTAATAAGATCTTAGTATAATTGCGCAAAACTACAATACCTTCAATAGGACTGTTTTTTTACTATGAGCAAAGTAGTCAAATGCTGGGGACTCGTAATTATAAAATAGTAGGAATTATATTTCCTTTACCTCATCCTCATTTCGTATAAATTTTGAAAAACACGTTTTGTCTATTTTTTGAGTGAGTCCGTCAGTCTGTCTGGGGTCGATTATTTGGTAGTTGCAGCCAATATTAATGAATTTTCAAGAAACTCGAAGTAGATAGATTTTTTTTAAATTTGAGCGAAAACTTCGATGTTTATTCGAAATTATATATTTATTTAACATGGCAGTGTAGGACAAAATTTGACATACTCATGCCTAAATATGGTTATTTATGCCTCAAAGATCACTAGACTTCATAGTTTCAATCATTGTTGTGAAAAATGAATTGAGAATACTCAAGATAGGAAATCACATTTACAGTAACCATCTCGATGACTTACTGTGATAAGTTTCAATCAATTTAGTTTTGGGAAAATTTGGCAGTAAATAAAAACTTTTCGAATTTTGGTAAATTCGCGAAATGATGGCCTTTAATCGATAATTTTCCTAGTTATTCCGTTTCTTTTTCTGGAATTTTCTAGAGAATGTACATACGAAAGCACAGTGTTCGTTGAATGGTAATAAATTTTTACCACTGCATTTTATCACCAGAGTGTCACTAATTTGAGAAATAGACTTTTGTAAATTAGTTGAGCTTAAATTTCTGTTTTTTTTACCTTAAGAATATATAGCAATTTTTATAGATCAAAAGTTAATACTGAAGAATATGGTTACTTCAAATTTGCATAAATGTAATAACTCATAAATAGAATAACTTATAGAATAAGTCATAAACTAAATCGAAATTTTAAAAAAGGTCTCCATCCTACAATAATTCAACTATGTAGGTATATCTAGAAAAATCACATTGCAAAGTGCACATCTGCAAAGTGCGCATTTACAGTAACCATTTCGATGACTTACTGTGATCAGTTTCAGTCGATTTAGTTTTGGGCAAATTTAGTGGAATATAAAAACTTTTCGAATTTTGGTAAATTCGCGAAATGATGGCCTTTAATCGATAATTTCCCTAGTTATTCCGTTTTATTCTGGAATTTTCTAGAGAATATACATAAGAAAGCACAGTGTTCGTAGAATGGTAATACATTTTGACCACTGCATTTTATCACCAGAGTGTCACTAATTTGAGAATCAGACTTTTGTAAATTTGTCGAGCTTAAATTTCTGAGTTTTTTTTTACCTTGAGAATATTTAGCAATTTTTATAGATCTAAAGTTAATACTGAAGAATATGTTTACTTCAAATTTACATAAATATAGTAACTCATAAATAGAATAACTAAATCGAAATTTTAAATAAAGGTCTCCATCCTACAAAAATCCAACTATGTAGGTATATCTGCAAAAATGTGTGGTCTCTTGCTGTTACTGTTAGTCTGTTGAAGGCGCGAACTCGTAGGTCACATGATATTTATTTATATTTGATTTGGGCATTAAATATCTTTTAAACACTAAAGTATAAATCAAAAAACCGTATTCTTAGCGTGTTCCCCTAACATATCTATGGAAATGTGTCAAATTTCAAATTTTTGTATGGGTTTGGTTGTGCGGTACGGGACAAAGAAACACAAGGGACACAAAATATGACAAACAGCGGCGGCGAAGGTAGCTACATTTTTATAAAATATAAAGAGATAATTAAAATTTATTCCGACATTTTAATAAAGAGAATGGGCGTATCTAATTGCCTGTAAAATATATAAAAATGTGTGTCTTAAAAGAAATAAAAATTAAATATATCTAGAATCATACATACGTGGATAAAAATAAAACGCAATAGGAGATTTAAGACTTCTTTAAGTTGTTCTTCAATTCTGTAAAATTTTTGATAAATATATAAACAATTAGTTCTATATCCTCTCAAATATCTTTGAAAGGTCCTTGTACATTCCTTTTGCAAATGTATCCAGGCAAGTGTTATGGCGGCCCATGCCTCCTATAAGAAATTAACAAATTGTAAATCCTGAATATTATATTTCGATTAGGGAAAATTAGCTTTGTTTAGAAAATATCAGGAATCAGTTGCGAATAGCTGTGGGGCGTAAATCGTATATGTGGCCATGCCCATATTTGTCCTTCCCCCATGTTAGCATTCTGAGTTTTCTTGGAGCATTAAAATATTATTTATTTGCAAGACATATGAAATGCGGGGGTAAATTTGCAAGTAGGTGGTTTCATTCCAAATCACCATTATTTCTGCAGGTGCGTGCGAAAATGACCAGTATTTCATATTAGCAAATATATTTCATATTCGTAGTAATTCTTTCATTTCAAGTCAAAATTTTATTTTGTTTTATTTATAGACCGACAAGTCATAGGTAATTTGTTTAACAACAACTATTTGGACAGCCCTTAGCTAAGGCCCAAACGGATAATGTTGTTCTGTTTCCCCTCAATAAGTATGCGAGCACGAAGAATTAAATATACTTGCCATCCTTCTCTTGCTGTCCATATGTACCAGTAATATTCTAAAAATTTATTTTATATAATAAATTATTTCACTTTATATTTGATATTAATATTTTCCATGCTAAATCCAGAAAACAGCCCCCTGACAAGGCGGCCGCAGTTAATTAACAATAGGCAGAATAAATATTCCACCCTCTCCAGAATAGATTATCTAGATATGAGAAAATGTGTTGCAGGGCGTAATAATCTACTATGCATTAAGGCTGCTTAAACTTTTACAAATTTAGTTGTAGAAGGTATTATTAACCAATACTCAGCTGTTTTGTAAAGAGTTTCAAAATAGTATATGAACTGTAAGTATTATATGTATGAGAAAGCGATATGAAGTGCTCCCGTTGCGCACTGATTCGCGGGCCACAACCAAATTATGAAATATTTTTGTAACCAATGAAGCCAGCAATTACAGCTAACAGTAGACAGGCCAGCTGCGCTAGTACCTATTGTTATCCGCGAATGATAAATGTTCAAGTCACAAGAAGGAAGAACGTATTTCTTAACCTGTAAATTTCTAACACACTCACGGACAATGAAAGTTGCTCACGAAGAAGAAAACATGGTATGCGAAAGTATTTAAATAGCTAGAGGGCGGGCTGATATGCAAATGATCCCAATCTGGTGTGATTGCGGATGTCCGTACACCCGTGAGTGGCGCTGCAAGCATGAGCCAGCGGCCTTATAAACCGTGTAGTCGACGCTCCATCAATGCGAGAAGCTTCGGCCGATGCAAGCACCGGAACGGAGTGAATCGAAAGAGTCTGGATGTGACGTAGAAACAGATCCCATCTTGCTGCGACTATTGAACGGCATACTGCTCGACAACGAGGCATCATGGTTTGGGGTGCCATCAGTTTCGATATCCGGTCACCTCTGCTTCATATCAAAGGCACAATGACGGCACGGCGATATGTGGATGAGGTGCTGCGGCTGGTTGCACTGCCCTACCTTCAGCTCTTGCAAAATACTGTTCTCCAACAAGATAACGTGCGACTGCACACGGCAATCAAGTCTCTCAAGGTATCCAGATGCTTCCTTGGCCTCCGCTGTCTCAAGATCTCTCACCCATAGAGCATGTATGGGACGTGATTAGCCGTCGTTTGACTGCCTTGCCCCCGCCTCATACAGATGACAACCAGTTTAGAATGGTTGAAGTCATATGGTCATCCAGCCCCCAGAAAACTATCCGCATGCTCATTGCATCTGTTCCTCGAAGAGTTGTTGCTTGTATCGCCACAAGAGGTGGCCCTACTGCCTACTGATCACCCTGTTTATCCCATTACTGTATTGCATTATTCTTCTGGAATTAACATCACATATTTATATATGCCATCTCTGTCTGTGCGTCCTTTAGCATCACACTTTATTAGCTCTTTCATGGTATTGCATTTTCTGTGTCGGGTAGTGTATATCTTAATAACCCATTTCCCCGCCCGTCTATCCATAACGCTTGGCGATATATGTAGTTACGAATTTGGCGAGATATCGCAAACTTGGAGAGTTTTTTAAATGTTGCCAAATTAATAAAATATCGCAAAATCGATGATAATATAGCCAAATTGATAAACATGATGCTATATCAATGAGATTAATTGTGTTTTATTTATTTATATAGACTAAATTTTATACAAATACTTTATTTTTTTTATAGAGACTGCATTTTATTTGTATAGACTAAATTGTCATTTCATATATTCATGTGTCGTTCACACGCATGTACCAACTAGAACAAGCTCGTGTAGTGACAGTAGATAAGCTCAGTTTCAGATTTAACAACTCCGGATTTTTTCCTGTGGGGTTATATCAAAAATACTCTCTGCCAAACTAGATCACCGACCTTCATCATCTGAAATCCTGTTTAACGAATCTAAAATTTCGCATAACAGACGCTGGGAATGCAGTTATACCGAACAAGCTCCAAACATGAAATGACGTCGACTATCGTCTGGATGTTTGTCGTGCCACTAATGGTGCCGACATTAAAAATCATTAAGACAATTATAGTGAAACAAATGCTGGCAGTTTTCCTTCATAATGGTGTAAACCAGATATGTCCGTAATAAATACTTTCCGAGATATAATTTCTTATTTTGGATACCTGCCATTCAGACACAATGCATTTATAATAGGACACTTTCATGCTGTTGGAATTACCTGAAATCTCTTTCTCTCTCTGGACTCTGCCCAAGCTAGAAAACCACATTTACAGTAACCATTACGATGACTTATTACGATAAGTTTTGGTCGATGGAATTTGGTGACAAATTTGGCGGAATATCAAAAACATTTCGACTTTTGGAAAGTTCGAGATTAATGGCCCGTAATCGATAATTTCCCTAGTTATTTCGTTTTTTCTGGAATTTTCTAAAGATTGTATATAAGAATGCACCGCATTCGTGGAATAGTAAAAAATTTTTGCTAATGTATTTTTTCATCAATGCGTCAATGATTTGGGAATTTTATACTTTTTTGTAAATTTGTTGAGCTTAAATTGCTGTTTTTGTGTACCTGGAGAATATTTTGTAACTGTTATAGATCTAAGGTTAATATCGATCTAAAGTTAATATCGATATAATTTGTCAGCTAGCAAGATTTTGCACATAAAAATTTTCTTACTGTCATTGCCTGTATCAGCCATTTAATGCTGACGGGCTTATATTAAACACAAATTCGATTCATAGGTAAAATGCGTTATCTGCAGTGACAACGCAATCCTAACGTCACTCTCCGTGTACAGGACCTTTGCCCCAATCGAGAATCGAACCCTGGATCTTCGAACTGACCAGTCGCCTCTCTGTCAGGTTGGCGTGCAACTGACAATCTGACTGACTACCTCCTGCTATGTTTACCTCACATTAGCTTCGTGGTGCTATTTTTATCCTCCATGTTAGCTTCTGATTCTATTTTTATCCTCCAGATTAGCTTCCTGATGCTATTTTTGTCCTCCAGGTTAACTTCCTGATGCTATTTTTATCCTCCAGGTTAGCTTCCTAATGCTATTTTTATCCTCCAGGTTAGCTTCCTAATGCTATTTTTATCCTCCAGGTTAGCTTCCTAATGCTATTTTTATCCTCCAGGTTAGCTTCCTGATGCTATTTTTATCCTCCAGGTTAGCTTCCTAATGCTGTTTTTATCCTCCAGGTTAGCTTCCTGATGCTATTTTTATCCTCCAGGTTAGCTTCCTAATGCTATTTTTATCCTCCAGGTTAGCTTCCTGATGCTATTTTTATCCTCCAGGTTAGCTTCCTGATGCTATTTTTATCCTCCAGGTTAGCTTCCTGACGCTATTTTTATCCTCCAGGTTAGCTTCCTGACGCTATTTTTATCCTCCAGGTTAGCTTCCTGACGCTATTTTTATCCTCAAGGTTAGCTTCCTGATGCTATTTTTATCCTCCAGGTTAGCTTCCTGATGCTATTTTTATCCTCCAGGTTAGCTTCCTGATGCTATTTTTGTCCTCCAGGTTAGCTTCCTGATGCTATTTTTATCCTCCAGGTTAGCTTTCTGATGCTATTTTTGTCCTCCAGGTTAGCTTCCTGATGCTATTTTTATCCTCCAGGTTAGCTTCCTGATGCTATTTTTATCCTCCAGGTTAGCTTTCTGATGCTATTTTTATCCTCCAGATTAACTTCCTCCCTGCTCGTCATCCTCTTGATATTGAAAATGGCGCTCAATATCCCAGCGTCTACTGAATCCGTGCTAGTCGTACTAGGGTCACTTTCAGACCTCCGATAACTTTAATTTCTTCCGGCGTTGATTTTTTCTGGCGTCATTGTAACGAACCTTGCTGCCCCAACCGGGAATCGGAGCCTGCATCCCCGAATTGGCCAGCCGACGCTCTACTGTTGAGCTACTGGGACGAATTTGCAAGCTCTTATTATCGAAGTGGACAATGCATCCTTTAGTCAGGATCTATAATGAAGGATACTTTATATTGTCAGTCCCGTTATAAGGTATGCCTGTGACATTAAATGCATTAACCTTTTGCTTACGGGTGGGACAGCGTCTATCCCAAACGAAGAACCTCTAAAAAAGACAGGTATTTGACATACCCTATCCCAAACAGCTCTATCTCCCTTTGCAGACATTGGCAAGAACCTCTCATAAAGACAAGTATTTGACATACTCTATCCCAAACAGCTCGATCTCCCTTTGCAGACATTGGCGACGCCAATGACTGCAAAGGGAGATCGAGCTGTTTTGGATAGGGTATGTCAAATACCTGTCTTTTTGAGAGGTTCTGCGTTTGGGATAGAAGCTGTCCCACCCGTAAGCAAAAGGTTAATTAATATCACCCTGCATTACGTTATAGAATATGAAACGAATAATTCATCAGCTTTCATTAAGAAAATTATGAAACAGTTAAATAATAACTCAATCGTTTTGGTCTTATCAGCATCACGTGATTTTAACAGCGAACAAAGAGCTGGAGAACAATAACTGAAAGCTGATCGATATCGACACATATAATGATATATTAGTTCTGACTCTTGTTGAGAAGATCAAATAGGGATAATTATCACACCTGTCAAAGGGTGTAGGTGATTTATTTCAACAGTTATGTACCTATATGATACAAAAGGGTATTTGAAAAGCTATTGATGAAAATCTGATGTTGGCATCATGTGACTTTCGCTGCATAATGAGATAAATTTACTACTTTCAGGGCGAAATAATAATATCGTTACGAACGTATGAAGTGCTCTGACTGGCGTCTTGTTTGAAAACCAGACGGAGGAAATACCCGTACATGCATCCTGTCCCATGGCGTGTGTCTAAGGTTGCCATGTGCTGAGGTTGGAAGAATGATTGCCAGACTTGGCAATTTATTGCGCATTTGGCGACATTTGGCGACTTTCCGAAGATTTAAGAAACACCTCGAAATAACCAGTATTCTACATGATATGAAAGATTTCCAGAAGTTTCTATAGGGAGTCTATGAAAAGCGTCATCACTCACTTGGAGAGCAGCTCACGTGATAAGAGCTACATCGAACTGTGATATTTGTCAATGTTTTGGGAATAGTAGCGGCTATTTCGTGAAATGAAATACGTCAATGTTTCGAGTCATTGCTTACGTCAATGTACTTCATACGTCAATGTACTTCATATGTCAATGTTACGTCAATGTACTTTGCTTACGTCAATGTACTTCATATCATCGGTTGTTTTGTGAAATTAGTGGAGCATTTAAATACTGTTTTACTGTACGTTGTTCCCGTTTACACTGTGCTTGTTAATAAACGTGTTAGTTATCCAGAAATTTAGACTCATTCTTGACCCTGAGCGCACATCCACGATTCCAGAGGATTAATAATATAAACACCTTGATTTATCTATCTATCTATCTCTGGGTAACGCTGCTACAAAATGTTTCCAAACGTGTTTCAATCACGTATAAACATTTTATGAACTCCGGAGCTTTATGAGCGTATGACATCAAATACTGAAAGTGAGTCCATGATGTGGGCAACCTGTTCCCTACATAAAGCAATGGCTATACTTCTTTCACAGCAAAGAACTACGAAGAAACCATGAAGCTTTATGAGCGTATGACATCAGATGCTGAAAGTGAGTCCATGATGTGGGCAACCTGTTCCCTACATAAAGCAATGGCTATACTTCTTTCACAGCAAAGAACTACGAAGAAACCATGAAGCTTTATGAGCGTATGACATCAGATGCTGAAAGTGAGTCCATGATGTGGGCAACCTGTTCCCTACATAAAGCAATGGCGATACTTCTTTCACAGCAAAGAACTACGAAGAAACCATGAAGTTTTATGAGCGTATGACATCAGATGCTGAAAGTGAGTCCATGATGTGGGCAATCTGTTCCCTACATAAAGCAATGGCTATACTTCTTTCACAGCAAAAAACTGCGAGGAAACCATGCAGCTTTATGAGCGTATGACATCAAATACTGAAAGTGTGTGCATGATGTAGACGGCCCGTTCCCTACATAATGAAATGATTATACTTCTTTCAGAGCGAAAAACTGCGATGTAACCACGAAGCTTTATGTTGCTTATGACATCAGATACTGAAAATGAGACAATAATGTTCTTTTATTTCTTATGATTTTATAAATTTTTATTTGAGATATACGACTCAACTCGGTAAACAAACTCAACAGAAGTAGGAAACTTTATGTCGTTTTTTCTGTTTATTACTTATTGGGCAGAATGCCCGCAGGTCTCACTAGTACCTCGTAATAATATACAAGATATCAACAGCACAGTATTTTTAGCATTGATTCAACACCACATAAATAGAAATGCAGTGCGTTTTAGCAGTTTACGAATCCAAACAAACTAATTTATTCATACTCACGTATAAAATCCCCACCAAAATGCAATTGGAATTTAGTGTATATCTTGAAATACATGAATATTGGTGAATTCTTCGATATGAAAATATAAAATTATTTCAAAAACATTCTTTTCACGGGCATGGAACAAACTCTATCTATAAGAATGATGCAAGTTTGTTGCATAATATTGCAAATGGAAATTGGATATATTGGACAATAATTTCCACTTTTTTAATTATATATATTCTTTTATAAATTAATTTTAAAGTCGTGAATATCTTAAGAGTGATCAATGTTATCGTTCTAAAGTTTGTATTATAAGTTTAATAACGAACAAGAAAGATCAATCATGCTTAAAGCATTGATTATGAAACACTTTCCAACTTCAATGCAATTTTATTTAAAAATGTTGAAAATGCAATACATTCCTCGGTAATATTTTAAAACTTATCACAATACTACAATGATTTATTATATTTGAAAACTTAAACCTTCATCGAGAAAAATGAACTTCATTCAAATGACGGCATTGAAATATAAATTGCCTGGTTTAAATATCTCTAAAATGCAATACATTCCACGGCAATATTTTTAAAACTATCATAACACTACGATAATTTATTATATTTGAAAACTTCATCGAAAACAACTGAAATAAATTCAAATGACGTCATAGAAAAAATAACACGCCTGGATCTCTCTATAAAAGCAGGATTTCATTCATAACTTTCTCCATTTAATTCATCACAATACTATAATAATTTATTTTATTTAAAAATTAAGACCATGGAGCTACAATTCATAAACTTTATGCTTAAAACTTCATCGAAAAAAATCGTCCTTCTGTTTATAAAATCAATTAATATTTCATTCATATCAGCCATGCAGACTCCATGGACTGAATTATTTTGTGTTAAAGAAATACAGTAATTCTAATACAACTCATTCTACATATTTTGCTGTTTACATTTTACATAGGTGAAAAATAGGCTTAGTTGTAGAAATAATTAAATTTGAATGAGAATTTAAACTCAAATATATTGTCATTGTGTCGTTTTAGTATGTAGATGCACAGAATTTAAGCAAAAATAAAGTAATTTTAGGACGGATACAAGACTCAATATGAATTAAAAAGAACTTTAAAAAATCACGATTTTGAAACAAGATGGATGCCATATATCATTTAGAAGTGGGTCATGTGATCGTTTCATATCATGGTCACGTGATCGTTTCATATCATGGTCACGTGATCGTTTCATATCATGGTCACGTGATCGTTTCATATCATGGTCACGTGATCGTTTCATATAAGATGTGTAATTATTATTTTGATTTTTATTTAAAAAACTACTGAATATATTTCGCTGAATTTTTTTTTATATATTTTATGGAACAATTTGACTATTATCTAAAATTTTCGAAGCAATTTGTGAATTTTAAATCCGCTTAAAAAATGTTTGAAAAATTAGGTCCCATAGGGCTCAATGTATTTCATTTTTGCAACCGGGGTTCAATCCAAAACTAATTGGGTGATATTATTCATTTATATTCCCATAAGTCCTACAGATCGTCTGAACAACATACTAAAATTTCATTTTGATTAAGTGATTTTTACGGCAGTTATCGTGGTAACGGACGGACAGACAGACAGACAGAATGAATGAACAAAGTCATAAACACTTTTCAACTTTGTTGTAAAGTGTTAAAAATGAGGTATGAAACGATAGTTTATTTAACATTATTGAAGGCCCTGGTTTTGTGATAACTTTTTTTTTTCATAAGTTAACTCTTAAATTAGAGAGGTCCTAGGAAAAATCGATCGTGAACAAAATTAATAGAGTTTCAGTATTCACCGATTGTAATAATCCTACCTCGTGTCATTCGTTCGTGATACAGCACGTCCACAGACTCACGAACACACATGCAGACATACACACATATACATACAAAAATACATACACACAGACATTCCCTCAAAAACGTTCGATTCTCTTTCAAGAATGCCTGAAGCGTCGTGCTTTTCCGTCCAAAACTCGAATTCGCATTTTCAACACCATCACAACACTTTCCCTGTATATTATACAATGTATGTAGGAAAAGTAATTATGAAACTGTTGAATAAAGCTTCGATGGCTTTGGTCTTATCAACATCACGCGATTTTAACGGAGAACAAAGACTTGCGAACGATAACGAAAAGCTGATCGATATCGACACATATATGATATATTAGTTCTGACTTTCGTTGTGGATATACAATAAAATATGGATAGATAACACGCACCTGTCAAAGGGTATAAGTGATTTATTTCAATAGTTCTGTGCCGATATGAAACAAGAGGTCATTTGAAAGGATATTAAAATGATCTATACATGACAAAGTGTGGAAATATGTATTTTGTATTTTGTTACATCGTTCTATTATAGATTTCAATTCTTAGCATTGAAATTTATATATGGTTCCTAGAAAGTTTTAATCATCCCAATAACTTTGTAAGAAAATATATTTTCCTTATTTTGGAGCTCCGCCCTTAAATTGAATTTTAAAAGTTTTCCACGATCAAAAACGTTATTAAACACTGATTTAGAGTGGTCATTCCTGAAGGAATAGGGATTGGAGCGTCTCTAATTAAGTATTTAAGAGTAATTCTAATTAAGTATTTAAGTTATTTAATTCTAATTAAGTAATTTTAATTTAGTATTTAAGTATTTTGAGTATTTAAGAAATGAAGATAACGAACTCGGCCACAAAGCGAGATAGACAAGAAAAGCCAATTACTAAGTTTTAGATTGTTTAATTAGGGGTTTTCAACATCGAAATGTCGAAACGAGTACACTAAATGCAATAATCATCAGTCCTGATTAATCGGTTGCCAGATGTGCAGCCACGCCAGAATTCTGTTAAACGTTGCCGAAGAATTCACGAAAGTGTGCTAATAATGCCGAAGTCCTCAATAAATAATGTGAGTAATTGGATTAAAAATATTTCAAAAAACAAATTTAATGTTAATAAAATAAGAAATTTATACGACTTTGTCGATGAAAGTTAAAGTAACTTTTGCTCCAATTTAAGTTTAATGGTAAAGCCATTTCTTAAAATTAAATTTAATTGAATATTGTTAGTAATTTTAATAAATATTGTTTAAAGTTTTTAGCTTGTTACTTATATTGTTACTTATTTAGAGTGTATGGCACTATTGTTGTAACGAACATTAAATATAAGACTTTTACACAATATATTAAATTATGTTTTTTTCATCATTATTATACTATATTGTATATTTTGACATTCATCATTATTTTATACTGTATATCTTTGTTGTGTTTGATGTAAAAATTCTTGAAAAATCGAAATAAATCCACTCCCAAGGTAAATTATGTCACATAAATATATTCTGTAATGGATTTAGAGTAGATTGCTACCAACTAGATAATTACAACTTTGCAAATGTTTTTCTTTCGTCTACCATCGTTTCCTACGAGTTCGTTTCCTTACTTTTTAAATTTTTCACTAAGTGGCGCCACAATCACGTTTATTTGATCGATCATGTTCACATACTATAGATAAATCCAACATGTGCACTTGAACCTTTACTTACAAAGTTATTGAAAAGCTTAAAGACTTTCCCAGGAACACTGTACGCGAGTCACGCTGAAATTTTTGAGACAGGGGCAGACGATATGCGCTAGAAAAAAGTTATTGGTCAGATATTTAATTTGTGGCAACAATTACAATTTAGCTATCGTAGACTAAATTTTGAAAGAAAAGAAAATGGAGTTGACGCGAGAGCATTATCGAACTATGATTTTCTATGATTTTAAAGTGGGGCTAAATCAAGAAGAATGTCTTTAACGTCTACAATTAGCATATGGAAATGGTACTCCATCTCGTGCCACTGTATTCAGATGGTTTACAGAGTTTAGAAGAGGTCGAAATTATCTCCTAGATGAAGAACACACAGGAAAACTGTCAGCTGTAGTCCCAGAAAATGTGTCGGCCATTCGAAAATAGGTTTTCGTTGGTAGTCGCTGTACCTACCAAATGATACAGAAGGAACTTAACATTGGATCCGCAGTTATACATAATATTATTCATGAAGAACTGCATATGAAAAAATTAGTTTGTCATTGGGTCCCCCATAATTTAACAGAATTCCAAAAAGCGGAGCGTGTCAGAATCAGTAAAGAAACCCTATAATTACTTAATAATGGTGGACATTGTATTATTTCTGAAATCATAACTGGTGATGAAACGTACATACCGGTTTTTAACGTTCCAACATGTCCAGAAAGTAAAAAAATCTGATGTGGGCAACACATGACTTTCCTTATATAATGTAATAAATTTACTACTTTTACCGTAAAAAAATAGGTTTTTCTTATAGTAGATACTTATATTCTTTCCAAGATATTGAATTTTCGACAATTAGTCGTCATTTTCATTGATTTAGCGCCATTTTTATCCATTTGGCGAGATTTTCGTAAATTTGGTAACATTTCAAAATGTCGCCAAATTGGCGACATTCCGCCAATTTCGTCGCCAAAATCTCGCCAAGCGTTATAGACGAAAAAATAAGTTATTATTGCAGCAGATATAAATTGGCGTTCAAATACAAAAGTATTACTCAAAGTATCTTTTTTCATGAATGGAACGAGCTAGGTCCACGAGAATGATGTCACTCAATTTATCGCATGATATTATATATGAGAAGTGAACATGTTTCTCAATAGGAAATTTTTTTTTTCTATTTTATATGACTTTTTGATAATTTTTTTGAAAAATGTGCAATATCTCGAGAACGGTTCATGTTAGCGTTCTAAAATTTATGTCAATCGTTTCCTAATAAAAAATTACATAAGAAATATCTATTTGCGTAACTTTATTAGTGGTTTTGATTTTTTGACGATTTTTTCAAAATTTAATTCGAAAATTTAGGGGGGTTCTGAACATTCGATTGCGAATAAAAACAATAAGCTTCCAGTGTTTACAGATTGTGATTTTTGTACCAAATTTGGTTCGAATCGGTCTATTCGTTCGTCAGTTATCGTCTCCACAGACCCACTGACGCACACAGACACATACTTTCACACACACACACACAGACATCACTTCAAAAATGTTTAATTCGTGATCAGGGATACTTGAAACGTGCTCTCCCGTCGAAAACTCGAATTCGAATTTTCGACCCCGTCACAATACTTTCCTTATACATTATGTATATAAGGAAAGTAATATAGGTCTTTGAAGACGATACCAAACTAGCAATGATTAAAAGACAACGAGCAATGAAGAAAGTAATGTATGCCGTATTCTTCAGGAGTACAGGTCTGCTCAAAGCCATAAAGCTAGATAGATAGAAGACAGTTACAGCTAACTGGTACACCACTAAGTGTCTTTCAGAAATTCGTCAGGAAGTGAATGTTAGGGAACTCATTCTTCACCATGACAATGCATCTTCTCATTCAGCAAGAATGGCAGTCGAATTTCTTAAACAAAAAACACATCAAAGTGATAGAACATCCACACTATTCTCCTGACCTTGCTATGTGTGTCTTTAGCTATTTTTTAATCTAAAAGAAAATTATCGTGGGCGTCGTTTTCATTCCAAAGATGAGATTGATGAGGCTATAAAAGCAGATTTTTCATCGATTCCAAGATATGGGTGGCTTGAAGAATTTAATCTTTGGAATATTCGCCTTCAAAATTGCATTGATGTTAGAGGGGAGTACTTTGAACACTCCTAAGAGTTGGCAAGTTTGACTCGTACCACTTAGCCGTATCTCAAAAACTTCAGTGTGGTCCTCATATAAACTAAAATATAAATGTAGTACACTACTTAGTGGATAATGTTAAGTATTAAATGGAAGAGGCATTTTGTGAACAATACGTCTCGTACAAAATAAGTAGCTCCAGATTTCAAAAGCAAAAGTTTCCGTGTTATTTAGGACTAAAGACAGTATACATTTACCAGAGCAAAATTATCTTCTGCCAATAAAATAGCAAACGTGGTTAGGGTGAAAAGCGGTTGCCAGACTGCGAGAGAAGAAATGAAAGGTAAAAACTACTGAATGTTTGAACATTTCTAATGTGGAATGCGCATAAAACAGTTTGATTCTAATGTGACCCGCACATCTCAAATTTTGGGGACCGCTTCTATAAACTAAAGTAGATGCAACATTGCAGCAAAATCCAAACACCCATTTTCTCCCCTTTGATTCTCCCTTGCACGAGATTCAAACTTCGCCTATTCTCTATTAAGCATCAGATTTAAACTTATGCGAGTCAAATTGCAGGAGTTGCTTATTTGAGTGCACTTAAAGAGTGGTAACTTTGCTGGGAAGTATGTTTCAACTTTAAATCGGTTTTGGAAGAGAGTTTATCGCAAAAGTGATTTAAGAAGAGACTGTCATAAATGTTACTAGCATTTAAAGAGCTGATATCTTCAACGGATGCACTGAAGTTATATGCGCTGAATGATAAAGTATTTCAACTTTAGAAAAGCTTAATGGCTTTGTATACGGTAAACTAAAGTGCTAAAATGGTAACAAAACATATGTTGTTTCGTTGATGATTCATATGTTGTGCACAACCTATTTAATGACTTGAGACCTTTATTGTACAATTGTAAACTTCTGCAAGTTAAGAAGAAGCACCAAGACAATCATTCGAAAAGAAAACAGAGCTACTCCTATCTAGATTCGAACCAGCAACCTTCGAGTCAGCGCTTCAGAGACTCACGCCATACGTTGCTGGTTCGAACTCAACAGTTACTTTTCATTATTACGACATTTTATTTTACTTGATTTGCTGAGTTACTTGATTTGTTGTCAATGTGATTCAAAGCTACGAGGCTCTACATCAGATTCCACTAATCATAGACATCTGATATGTCATTGTTCTTCTGATACAATTTAATTCTTTAGATTTTAAACATTTTTGGAATTGCCCGTCCTGAGCTGGTCATGGAAATGCACTCGTTTTTTTTAGAATTAACTGGAGGAGAACCGAAGAAGTCCACATTTGGAATGTCATTCCCTTTTGTTGTATATTTTAATTTCTTATATTTAGATCCTTATATCGGCTCAGCCTGTTCTGGACTCGCCGTAGGAATGTACTTGTATTTTGGGAAATAACCCGAGAACCGAAACTGCTAGAAAGTCCAAATTTGATAGGTCGTTGTCGTTTGTTGTATATTTTAATACTTTGGAATTTGAGTCTCTTCGAGCTTGCCCATCCGGGGCCCGCCATAGGAGTGTAATCGTTTCCCGGATGTAACCCGAGAACAGAAGCAGTTATTAAAAATTCAAATTTGGTTTGTCATTTCCGTTTATTATATGTTTCGATTTTTTTTTTAATTTTGAACCATATCAGCTGAAGCTCAGCCCATTCTGGACCCACCATAGGAATATACTCGCGTTTGGAAAAATAACCCGAGAATTGAAGCTGCTAGAAAGTCCAAATTCGGTATTATCGTCGTCTTCTGTTGTATATTTTAATTTCTTGGATTTTGAACTTTGTAGGTCTGGCCCGTACTGGGTCCGCCACAGGTATGTACTCGTTTATAGGGAATCACTCGAGAATCGGAGCAGCTAGAATATCCAAATTTGGCGCGGCGTTGGACCTGGCGAAACCTGGCTTCGTCACTGAACCTGACATTGCCCTACTGTTGTCCACTCCACTGCCGACGTTCCAAAACTCAACTCTAAACGCGCGCGTTTCTGTGCAGACGTCAGAAGGATGCAAACTGCTGGTCGTCTTGCATAGAGACCAACGTGTCTGAATTTCCTGTAAACAGTTTGTCTCGAAACAGTGACTCCTGTGGCGGCTGTCAGGGCTGAACACAGTTGTCTGGCAGAACGGTTCCTCTGACGTCGCGCAGTTATCATCAAATATCGGTCTTGCTGAGCGGTTGTTACCCTTGGTCGACCTCGTACTGGTTGTCGGGTAACATATCCAGTGGTTTGAACCTCTGCCACAGCCTAGAGATCATACACTGAGGCACAGTCAGAATTCGGGACGCTTAGGTTTGGGATCGACCGGATTCCAGCATACCAATAATTTGTCTTTTCAAAAACATATCCAGTTGACATCTTTGTAACATCTTTCCTCCTGTTTGATTGTTAACAACGCTCCGTACAACAGCAATTGCGAAATTCTGCCTCAACTGGCTATGCCGTTCGAGGTCGTTTTATACTCGATCCGACATGCGCCGATGCTTAGCGCATGTCGACGTCGACTGAACTGTTTTGCATATGCACAATGATTTATCTCCGTCCCTCGACTCTACACAGCAGATTGTGAACCATTGTATCCATATTAACTCCGAATTTTTCACATTTTACGAATTATGCTTAACTTTTAGACATGAGTCTATTTATATTCTGATTTCCATAAATTAAAGAAGAAACAAAAGGACGGCAATATTTTAAAAGTTTGTCGGATATGCACTAAATTAATGTATAATATATATAACATAGTGCATTATTGAGAGTAAGAAGACAAATTATTTCAGAATTCCTCGATATATACAAATCAGTTAAAGGTTGACGCCCATCCCAATTTGAAATGTAAAACATGTTAGCAGAATAGAAAAGTACATATGGCAGAATTTCATAAATTTATATTTCGATGACGTCATTCGAATAAAGTTCATGTTTTTTCGATGAAGTTTTAAGTTTTCAAGTAAAGTAAATTATTGTAGTTCTGTGTTATTTAGAAACATATCACCGCTGAATGTATCGCATTTTAGAGAAGTTTAAAAAAAATTGAATTTCAGTTGGAAATTTTCGAAGCAATTTGGGAATCCTAACTTCGCTTAAAAAATGTTAGAAGAATTAGGTCCCACAGGGTTCAATGTATTTCATTTTTTCAGCACGGGTTAAATTCGAAAGTAATTGGGTGATATTATTAATTTACATTTCCGTATGTCCCCCTGACTGTCTCAACAACATACTAACATTTCATTTTGAAAAATTCATTCTTACGGTAGTTATCGTGCGAACGGACAGACAAACAGGCTGACCAAAGTCATAAACACTTTTCAACTATGTTGGAAAGTGTTAAAAACAGATTATGTGACATATGGTAAAGCTTATTATTTGATATCAACCTTGAGGAATAAACTACTTGATTACGTTATGAAACTATATCCAAAATTCTTCTTTTTGAAGAGAAACCATTTAATCAAAATCATCGAGCTTAGTATAACTACATTTTAGGATTTGTGATAAAACAATAAAGTTTCAATATTTTAAAGTTTATTTCTTTTATTGCGGTAAATTTTGTCGATTGTAATTTTACATCTGTTAAGATTAGTATTCGTTTTGTTTTCTCTCAATGTAACGCGTTAATAATATAATTTCTTATAAGAAAAGCCCTTCTCTATGTCTGTCTGTAAAGCGCGGCAATGCATTTGGCGAGTTTTTGAAGAATGTCGCCAATTGCAAAATATTGCCAAATTGATAAAAATGTTGGCAAATTTACGTAAACATAATCTTGAAAAATAGAGTTGAAACATTACAATAACTGACTTACAAATTTCTCTTAACCCTGTTGTCAAATATTAAATAATGAACAAAAGGTCATTCATTAAAAAATATATCTGTTTCATGAGGTAAAACTAACTTTCTATTTCATACAGCAAAATTTTGGTTGGGGAAGCGTCCAAGTAGCTAACTTACAATCCAACAACAGACAAAACCTGTATTCGCTAATTGTACAATAAGACTTTGCTGGTGATAGTAGGAATACAATATGTCGTATTTTAATAACTTCATTCTAAATTATTTTGAATGTCTTTCTATTAAATTTATTGCATTGTATTAACAAAATCAAAATACGAAAATAAAATCTATGCTTTTGTAAATTACCAGAGTGTCCGTGAATATAAAATTTGTATAATACTTTTTGTTTTTTGTATATCCTCCTTTTCTTCTTCCGATCCTCCTGTGGCCTAGAAAGCCGCAGTTTGTATTCAATTAGAGCTAATGATGTGGATAATAGTCCAAAGTATTTAATATTTATATGCATTTAATTACGCGGGAAAATATAACAAATTGAGGCCCAGAATCTAAATAAAAACTTGATTTTTCCAGCATTTAACATATAATAAATTACTAAAATAATTACTCCTAACAATTAATATTAAAATAGTAATAAATTGCTAAATAACTAAAATAAATTATATCTACTTTGTATTCGAAATTTGTTCCACAGATAAAAATAGTCTAATAGATTCTCTATTAACCGATACAAATTATCAACCGATATGAGTACTGACATTAAAACAAAATGAAAATACCAACAATTTATCATCCCAAACTTCCTTGTATCTGTTTCGAATTGCCTCACTTTCTTTTGCAGTATATCTTTAATTAAAACCTATGTAAATATTTCTGCAATTTAACTTACAGATAGAAGCATAGTTTTAGTAATCTTGCTGGAGAGAATATTTCAAATTTACATCAATTTCTGAAAAGGATTTGTCTCAGAAATGTTATTACAATTTAAATTCTTCAAGGCATCGTATAAGCAGTCCGTTCTTATCTGCTGAATTATCCAGAAGAGGGGCAGTTAACTGACGTTGTTCACATTATAAATTAAAATGAGAGAGTTACATATACGTATTTTCATAAATGTGTAATTTGCAATGTTAATATCTTTATGCGGAGCATTTCCAAATATTACGAAACTAAATATCTCTTCTGCGATGGGCCGCATCTTTCCAATTTATGAAATGATTCAAATAAGATAGGCTTTCAAACTACGGCAGTTTTGACCACGTGGCACGTTTTAATACAAAAATTAACTTTTGATGTAAATCACCCTACGGAGAGTAAATCTTGAGAGAAATGTGATTTAGATGAAACGTAAGTGACATCATATTATTGCGAATACGAAACAGAAAACCATTGCGATAATTTGAAGCTCTTGGTCCCTTAACCTGGGAGACACATCTAGTGACCTTGGTGCCAAACTTAGCAACTTTTTGCGTGTTCTGGAGACTTCTCGAATTTTGTAGAATGGCTAAGAACGTAACGCGTTGCTTGCTTTATCCAACACTTTCCACAGAAGATATGGTTGGGCCAATTTGCTAAGTTTGCCACTTGAGACCCCTGTATATTCCGTAGCCTTAATCTAGGTTGGTGTCCTATCTTAAGGACATCCTACCGGTGAATTGGCAACTATACTGGGACTCCGAGGAAAAGCTTGATAAGGCCAGGAAATATAGGGGGGGTCAGTTCAGTGATTAGCGAGGAAATATAGGCAGGGTCAGTTCAGTGATTAGCGAGGAAATATAGGGGGGGTCAGTTCAGTGATTAGCGAGGAAATATAGGGGGGGTCAGTTCAGTGATTAGCGAGGAAATATAGGGTGGGTCAGTTCAGTGATTAGCGAGGAAATATAGGGTGGGTCAGTTCAGTGATTAGCGAGGAAATATAGGGTGGGTCAGTTCGGTGATTAGCGAGGAAATATAGGGAGGGTCAGTTCGGTGATTAGCGAGGAAATATAGGGTGGGTCAGTTCAGTGATTAGCGAGGAAATATAGGGTGGGTCAGTTCAGTGATTAGCGAGGAAATATAGGGTGGGTCAGTTCAGTGATTAGCGAGGAAATATAGGGTGGGTCAGTTCGGTGATTAGCGAGGAAATATAGGGTGGGTCAGTTCGGTGATTAGCGAGGAAATATAGGGTGGGTCAGTTCGGTGATTAGCGAGGAAATATAGGGTGGGTCAGTTCGGTGATTAGCGAGGAAATATAGGGTGGGTCAGTTCGGTGATTAGCGAGGAAATATAGGGTGGGTCAGCTCGGTGATTAGCGAGGAAATATAGGGTGGGTCAGTTCAGTGATTAGCTAAGAAATATAGGGTGGGTCAGTTCAGTGATTAGCGAGGAAATATAGGGTGGGTCAGTTCAGTGATTAGCGAGGAAATATAGGGTGGGTCAGTTCAGTGATTAGCGAGGAAATATAGGGTGGGTCAGTTCAGTGATTAGCGAGGAAATATAGGGTGGGTCAGTTCAGTGATAAGCGAGGAAATATAGGGTGGGTCAGTTCAGTGATTAGCGAGGAAATATAGGGTGGGTCAGTTCAGTGATTAGCGAGGAAATATAGGGTGGGTCAGTTCGGTGATTAGCGAGGAAATATAGGGTGGGTCAGTTCGGTGATTAGCGAGGAAATATAGGGTGGGTCAGTTCGGTGATTAGCGAGGAAATATAGGGTGGGTCAGTTCGGTGATTAGCGAGGAAATATAGGGTGGGTCAGTTCGGTGATTAGCGAGAAAATATAGGGTGGGTCAGTTCGGTGATTAGCGAGGAAATATAGGGTGGGTCAGTTCGGTGATTAGCGAGGAAATATAGGGTGGGTCAGTTCGGTGATTAGCGAGGAAATATAGGGTGGGTCAGTTCGGTGATTAGCGAGGAAATATAGGGTGGGTCAGTTCGGTGATTAGCGAGGAAATATAGGGTGGGTCAGTTCGGTGATTAGCGAGGAAATATAGGGTGGGTCAGTTCGGTGATTAGCGAAGAAATATAGGGTGGGTCAGTTCAGTGATTAGCGAGGAAATATAGGGTGGGTCAGTTCAGTGATTAGCGAGGAAATATAGGGTGGGTCAGTTCAGTGATTAGCGAGGAAATATAGGGTGGGTCAGTTCAGTGATTAGCGAGGAAATATAGGGTGGGTCAGTTCAGTGATTAGCGAGGAAATATAGGGTGGGTCAGTTCAGTGATTAGCGAGGAAATATAGGGTGGGTCAGTTCAGTGATTAGCGAGGAAATATAGGGTGGGTCAGTTCAGTGATTAGCGAGGAAATATAGGGTGGGTCAGTTCAGTGATTAGCGAGGAAATATAGGGTGGGTCAGTTCAGTGATTAGCGAGGAAATATAGGGTGGGTCAGTTCAGTGATTAGCGAGGAAATATAGGGTGGGTCAGTTCAGTGATTAGCGAGGAAATATAGGGTGGGTCAGTTCAGTGATTAGCGAGGAAATATAGGGTGGGTCAGTTCAGTGATTAGCGAGGAAATATAGGGTGGGTCAGTTCAGTGATTAGCGAGGAAATATAGGGTGGGTCAGTTCGGTGATTAGCGAGGAAATATAGGGTGGGTCAGTTCGGTGATTAGCGAGGAAATATAGGGTGGGTCAGTTCGGTGATTAGCGAGGAAATATAGGGTGGGTCAGTTCGGTGATTAGCGAGGAAATATAGGGTGGGTCAGTTCGGTGATTAGCGAGGAAATATAGGGTGGGTCAGTTCGGTGATTAGCGAGGAAATATAGGGTGGGTCAGTTCGGTGATTAGCGAGGAAATATAGGGTGGGTCAGTTCGGTGATTAGCGAGGAAATATAGGGTGGGTCAGTTCGGTGATTAGCGAGGAAATATAGGGTGGGTCAGTTCGGTGATTAGCGAGGAAATATAGGGTGGGTCAGTTCGGTGATTAGCGAGGAAATATAGGGTGGGTCAGTTCGGTGATTAGCGAGGAAATATAGGGTGGGTCAGTTCGGTGATTAGCGAGGAAATATAGGGTGGGTCAGTTCGGTGATTAGCGAGGAAATATAGGGTGGGTCAGTTCGGTGATTAGCGAGGAAATATAGGGTGGGTCAGTTCGGTGATTAGCGAGGAAATATAGGGTGGGTCAGTTCGGTGATTAGCGAGGAAATATAGGGTGGGTCAGTTCAGTGATTAGCGAGGAAATATAGGGTGGGTCAGTTCAGTGATTAGCGAGGAAATATAGGGTGGGTCAGTTCAGTGATTAGCGAGGAAATATAGGGTGGGTCAGTTCAGTGATTAGCGAGGAAATATAGGGTGGGTCAGTTCAGTGATTAGCGAGGAAATATAGGGTGGGTCAGTTCAGTGATTAGCGAGGAAATATAGGTTGGGTCAGTTCAGTGATTAGCGAGGAAATATAGGGTGGGTCAGTTCAGTGATTAGCGAGGAAATATAGGGTGGGTCAGTTCAGTGATTAGCGAGGAAATATAGGGTGGGTCAGTTCAGTGATTAGCGAGGAAATATAGGGTGGGTCAGTTCAGTGATTAGCGAGGAAATATAGGGTGGGTCAGTTCAGTGATTAGCGAGGAAATATAGGGTGGGTCAGTTCAGTGATTAGCGAGGAAATATAGGGTGGGTCAGTTCAGTGATTAGCGAGGAAATATAGGGTGGGTCAGTTCAGTGATTAGCGAGGAAATATAGGGTGGGTCAGTTCAGTGATTAGCGAGGAAATATAGGGTGGGTCAGTTCAGTGATTAGCGAGGAAATATAGGGTGGGTCAGTTCAGTGATTAGCGAGGAAATATAGGGTGGGTCAGTTCAGTGATTAGCGAGGAAATATAGGGTGGGTCAGTTCAGTGATTAGCGAGGAAATATAGGGTGGGTCAGTTCAGTGATTAGCGAGGAAATATAGGGTGGGTCAGTTCAGTGATTAGCGAGGAAATATAGGGTGGGTCAGTTCAGTGATTAGCGAGGAAATATAGGGTGGGTCAGTTCAGTGATTAGCGAGGAAATATAGGGTGGGTCAGTTCAGTGATTAGCGAGGAAATATAGGGTGGGTCAGTTCAGTGATTAGCGAGGAAATATAGGGTGGGTCAGTTCAGTGATTAGCGAGGAAATATAGGTTGGGTCAGTTCAGTGATTAGCGAGGAAATATAGGGTGGGTCAGTTCAGTGATTAGCGAGGAAATATAGGGTGGGTCAGTTCAGTGATTAGCGAGGAAATATAGGGTGGGTCAGTTCAGTGATTAGCGAGGAAATATAGGGTGGGTCAGTTCAGTGATTAGCGAGGAAATATAGGGTGGGTCAGTTCAGTGATTAGCGAGGAAATATAGGGTGGGTCAGTTCAGTGATTAGCGAGGAAATATAGGGTGGGTCAGTTCAGTGATTAGCGAGGAAATATAGGGTGGGTCAGTTCAGTGATTAGCGAGGAAATATAGGGTGGGTCAGTTCAGTGATTAGCGAGGAAATATAGGGTGGGTCAATTCAGTGATTAGCGAGGAAATATAGGGTGGGTCAGTTCATTGATTAGCGAGGAAATATAGGGTGGGTCAGTTCATTGATTAGCGAGGAAATATAGGGTGGGTCAGTTCAGTGATTAGCGAGGAAATATAGGGTGGGTCAGTTCAGTGATTAGCGAGGAAATATAGGGTGGGTCAGTTCAGTGATTAGCGAGGAAATATAGGGTGGGTCAGTTCAGTGATTAGCGAGGAAATATAGGGTGGGTCAGTTCAGTGATTAGCGAGGAAATATAGGGTGGGTCAGTTCAGTGATTAGCGAGGAAATATAGGGTGGGTCAGTTCAGTGATTAGCGAGGAAATATAGGGTGGGTCAGTTCAGTGATTAGCGAGGAAATATAGGGTGGGTCAGTTCAGTGATTAGCGAGGAAATATAGGGTGGGTCAGTTCAGTGATTAGCGAGGAAATATAGGGTGGGTCAGTTCAGTGATTAGCAAGGCGAGTGCCCTGAGATGACCCTAGATCGATTCCCGGTTCTTCCTAAACTGCCCCTGTGTGCACGCGGGATACAGGCACGTCAAATATGCAGGTCCGTAAGTCCATCCGAGAGGTTGGTGCTAGAGGAAGGAATGTACGGTCCCTGTGGATGCCTCCCCCTCTGAGTTCAGGTCTAAATTGGGTATCACTTCCTGGCCGTTCAAACATATACCTTAATCTTCGAGTTGGTCGGATGGTCTGGGTCAAAGAAGAAGGGCATGGAGTTTGTACTTAAGGTTGGTTACACCTTCTAAATTGCTTATAAATTCCTAATTTATTTTCTTACTGAGCATGGCCCTTTCCCCAAGATTTTGTATAGGTTTCTTATTAAAAATTCCCGTTATTATTTGTGTACTCAGATTGGAGATGCTAATCACTATATTTTAGTTTGTCCTGCACTATTAAATACCATTTAACTAAACATTCAGACAATAACCTGGCCCTCTTAATTTTTGACTGATCTCAGCTCCATTAACATGATTAAGAATTGTATCTTGATTTCCAGGCCGGTCTATGGCTAACTTGAGTGATCTAGCTTTTCTGCCTCTCATTCTGTTTGGTAATATTACCGATTATGTTTATGTTTCTTATCCTGAGTTTCACTTGCATTGTGTTGTTAGTGTACAGTGTTCTTCGGGACAGTGTTCCATCGGAATTAAAAGTAATACTACTGTACTCACGACGAGTATCTGCTCTCTAGGCATATGGGAAATTTCTTACGACAGGACACTGAAAATAGCAGTTTAAGTGTCTCTAAGTTGTTCATTTCTTCTATGGCTGATTTTAGTATTTTCTTCGGAGCATCTCAAGCTATCAACCCCGTTTCTCATTCAATACCTTCATCGACAGTTTCATTGGAAAGCCATGCCCTTCTACTTGCATCAAAACAAGCGACGTCAGTACAATCATTTTATCTATAGTAATTATATACAGGGGTTATCTATAGTAATTATATACCCAAAAATATTGACATCGGCTTTTATTCCTTAAATATTGATCTTAGACATATTTAATAAATTACAAAGTTGCGTAAAAAAAGGTACATAATTTTATGAAATCGATTAAAATTTTTAAGGGAAGTAAATTTTAAGTAAATACAAAATTTTAATTTTTATACGGTCCCCGTACAAAAACATTTCTAATGAGTAAAATGTGTCCATACAGTAATAAGATGATGTACAAAATTTCAATATTTTATTATAAAAAGTCACAGAGTGAGAAAAGACAAAAATGCTGATTTAAACCACTTTTCGATGCATCGACATGGGTTCTCAGAGGGGGGAAATCCTGTCGGCAGATCGCGTTTCAAGGGTCAAAATAATAATTTTGCTATTTATTGGTACAAAAGTATCTACACTGTATAGAAATAATAACTTTACATAAAGATTACAAAGTTTGTTCAAAATGTTTTCCATCCATGCCAGTGATCCATTAAAGATAAGAGGCAGATATTATTTGCCTATGGGGCATTTCTGCGTTGCGTCATTTGCACTCTTGCTGTAAACATTTACATTTTAATTTGTGATTAATCCTTCACCAACTTTCTTTAAACACATCTCTGGGACTTTTTATGATAAAATGTCGAAATTTTGTACGTCACCTTATTACTGTATGGGGCACATTTTACTCATTGGAAATGTTTTTGTGCGGGGCCTTATAAAAATTTAAACTTTGCATTTCTTCAAATTTAATACTCTGAAATTTTTTATCGATTTCATAAAATTCTGTACCTTTTTTACACAACATTGCAATTTATTATATATGTCTAAGATCAACTTTAAAGAATAAAAGCCGACGTCAACGTTTTTGGGACACCCTGTATATTGTTGCGAACGCGCAATTTCCCATTTGGCGCCTCTTCTTTCGTCTGTCTCGAAGGCCGATCGAAGAAAACACAGTCCATGGCGCCAGCATGATATGAGGATGACGTGAGCTCAAAGTTACCAGGATTTCTCAGACGGCAGAAGGGTTTCCAGATTTTATGATTAATCGCCAATTTAACGACTTCCGAAATGTTCCAGAAACTTCTCGATAGAACTATTATTCTTGGAGATATAGAGATTTCCAGAAGTTTCTGTAGAGAGACTATAAATAGAAGTCATCTCTCCTTCGCAGAGGAGTTGACGAATTGACGTGGCATGAGCTACATTGGACTGTGGTTTTTGTTAATGTTCTGAGAATGGTAGCTGTTGTTTTGTGAAATTATTTCGCCAGTATTTTGAGAATAATATAGCTTATTCTGTGACAATAGTGGACCATTTAAGTGTTGTGTGATTGTATATTGTTCCTGTTTACTTTGTGCTTGTGAATAAACGTAAGTTATCAAGAAACTTGTATCCTGCCTGCACATCCACGATTCCAGAGTATACGTTTGTAACAATATCTATAAAACTAAGTAGTTAGTTACAAAAATAAGTCGTTTCCCCAATGTTTGATATGTTTCTAGAGCATAAATTTTATATCGGCAATTAGGTAATGATTAGACAAATTGATTCCACCAGATTTCATCTGTCGAATAGAATGGTATGGAGAGTCAAACACCCACATTTTGCTTTGTCACATATTCGACGACCAAGACAGGGTCTCATCACTTTTACTTTCCCTGAAATGCATGGTAATGTGTAAGGAAAGAATTAGAATCGTGTCAAAAATCGCAATTCGAGTTTACAACGGATTTACACGTTTCAGGACTTCTAGAATACGAAAAACTATTTTAGCGTGACGTCTGTGTGTGTGTGTGTCTATCTGTCTGTACAATGTATGTATCCACTCTAACTTAAAATCCAATGGACCAAATTTCATAATACTATGGCAGATAAGTCACTTGTGTGTAACCCTGGTGCTGATTAGTTTTTGGTACGATTTGGGATAAAAGAAACTGCCTGTTTTTACGAAATGACTAACAAAAACTGCCTGTATCCACACTAGCTGAAAAACTATTAGATCAAATTTTACAAAATTTGGTAGATAAGTCACTTGTAGGTTACCCTGGTGCTGATTAGATTTTGGGATGATTCAGAAAAAAATAACCTGCCTTGTTTCGCCAAATAGTCAGCAAAAATCGTCAAATTCTAAAATAAAAAAAATTACCTATACTGAAATATATCCGTTAAAGGCTAGTTTTATACGTAATTTGTAACGATAAAAATAATAAAATCAACCCCATTGCACTAGAACTAGCCGTTCTCGAGATATTTCAGTTTTTTCGTATTTTTGCTACTCCTCCTTTGAAAATAAGTCCAGTTACCAAATGAGAACGGAAATTGAAATAAAAGTTAATTAAATTGAGATAAAATAAAGAGAACGGAAATCGAATTAAAAGTGAATTAAATTGAGATAAAATAAAGAGAGCGGAAATTGGATTAAAAGTGAATTAAATTGAGATAAAATAAAGAGAACGGAAATTGAATTAAAAGTGAATTGAGATAAAATAAAGCGAACGTGAATATAAGTCTGCAGGGAAAGTTATGGGCTACCCACATCAGATTTTTCTTCTTCGACACAGACCATGCGGCCTACAAGAAGGTTTAAGGTTTCGTTTTGGACGGCTGAGAAGTGTCAACCAGTTTAGACCTGAACCCAGGGGGGGCAGCATCTACAGGGACATTACGCTCCTTCTCCTATCATCAACATCTCGGACGGACTTACGGACCCACACATTTAACATGCCCGTATTTCGAGTAAATATGGGGACAGTTTGCATAGAGCCGGGAATCGAACTAGGGTCATCAGAGTGCAATCCTCGCGCACTAACCATTGGGCTGTCCCACCCCTGCCGATATCACGAGTTAAAATATATATAGAAGCAAAGTTGGACATTGGACTCGTTTTTAACTACCTGACAACAAAGGTTGTCATACAATACCCCTTTTATGCGCTGTCACATGTTAAAACATTTTATTTTCTTATTATAAATAGGATACGCTTGTTGCCATTCGACATGCAATAATTACGAGCGAAAATTACTCCCAATGGCTATCATTTATGTTATTTGATTACAAACTATTCATTTCCTCCCAGACTTCTTGCGGGTGAGAAGGCTAGCTAATAAAGGAATCCGGTATTTTAAACATAACTCGTTTACCATAGTTACTACGATTGAATCAAAAACTATAAATAAATTCATTGATAAAATGTAAAGAAAATTGTGGCTAGTAGTCAGTAAATTAGACACCCACACACTTAATAAACGTTCTGATTATCAAATATCGCTTCAAATTTAAGCACAAAAATGGAGCAAATTTTTACTTTCCTTGCAATACATTGTAATGTATAGGGAAAGTATTAGAATCATGCCGAAAATCACAACTCGAGTTTTCGACGGATCTACACGTTTCGAGACCTCTAGAATACGAAAAACCATTTTTAGAGTGACGTCTCTGTGTGTGTGTCTGTGTGTCTGTCTGTCTGTCTGTCTGTCTGTGCAGATTTTGTATCCACTCTAACTAAAAAACTAATTGACCGAATTTCACAAAATTTGGTAAGTCACTTGTGAACGAGACTGGTGCTGATTAGTTTTGGGTACGATTTGGGATAAAAGAACCCGCCTTTTTTTGCAAAATGGCCATCAAAAGCTTGTATCCACTTTAACTGAAAAACTAATGGACCGAATTTCATAAAATTCGGTAGATGAGTCACTTGTGAGATACTCTGGTGCTGATTAGATTTTAGTACTATTCGAAAAAAATAACCTGCCTTTTTTTGCAAAATGGCTCGCAAAAATCGTCAAAATCTAAACTAAAGAACTAGGTATACTCAAATATATCCATTAAATGCTCGTTTAACACATAATTTTTAACGACGAAAGGAATAAGACCAACCCCATTACACTAGGACTAGCCGTTCTCGAGATATTTTAGTTTTTCGTATTTTCTCTACGCCACCTTTGAAAATAAGTCCGGTTACCGAATGAGAACGAAAATTGAATTAAAAGTGAAATAAATTTAATTAAAATAAAGAGAATGTGGATATAAGTCTGCAGGGAAAGTCATGTGCTGCCCACATCAGATTTTTTAGTTTGTTTAACATGGAAATATTTCATATGCCACTTTTATATAATGCCACTTTTTTCAACGTTTTCCTACAATTAATTTAATTATAGCATTAGTTTTCAATCCTTTGATTAAAAAAATAGCCAATAAACGATTTCAGTGTTTGAAACGTAATTAGGTTACCATAATTACCACTATTGAATAAAAAACTAGAAATAAATTCACTGATAAACACTTTTTTACTTTCCCTGCAATAGATGGTCATGTATAGGGAAAGTATTGGAATCATGCCGAAAATCGCAACTCGAGTTTTCGACGGATCTACACGTTTCGAGACCTCTAGAATACGAAAAAACCATTTTTAGCGTGACGTCTGTGTGTGTGTCTGTGTGTCTGTCTGTGTGTCTGTGTGTCTGTGTGTCTGTCTGTCTGTGTGTCTGTCTGTGCAGATTTTGTATCCACTCTAACTAAAAAACTAATGGACCGAATTTCACTAAATTTTGTAAGTAAGTCACTTGTGGGCGGGGCTAGTGCTGATTAGTTTTGGGTACGAGTTGGAACAAAAGAACCCGCCTTTTTTGCGAAATGGCCCGCAAAAGCTTGTATCCACTCTAGCTGGAAAACTAATAGACCGAATTTCACAAAATTTGGTAGATGAGCCGCTTGTGGGCCACCCTGGTGCTGATTAGATTTTGGTATAATTCGAAAAAAAATAACCTGCCTTTTTTTGCAAAATGGCCCGCAAAAATCATCAAAATCTAAACTTAAGAACTACGTATGCTCAAATATAGCCATTAAATGCTTGTTTAATACGTAATTTTTAGCGAAGAAAAGAATAAGACTAACCCCATTACACTAGGACTAGCCGTCCTCGAGATATTTTAGTTTTTCGTATTTTTTCTACATCATATTTGAAAATAAGTCCAGTTTTCAAATGAGAACGAAAATAGAATTAAAAAATCTGATGTGGGCAGCACATGACTTTCCCTGCAGACTTATATTGACGTTCTCTTTATTTTAATTAAATTTATTTCACTTTTAATTCAATTTCCGTTCTCATTCTGTAACCGGGCTTATTTCCAAAGGTGGCGTAGGGAAAGTACGAAAAACTAAAATATCTCGAGAACGGCTAGTCCTAGTGTAATGGGGTTGATCTTATTCTTTTCGTTGTTAAAAATTACGTATTAAACAAGCATTTAATAGATATATTTGAGCATGCGTAGTTCTTTAGTTTAGATTTTGATGATTTTTGCGGGCCATTTTGTAAGAAAAGGCAGGTTATATTTTTCCGAATCGTACCAAAATCTAATCAGCACCAGGATGACCCACAAGTGACTCATCTACCGAATTTTGTGAAATTCGGTCCAGTAGTTTTTTTGCTAGAGGGGATACAAGCTTTTGGGGGCCATTTCGCTCAAAAAGGCGGGTTCTTTTATCCCGAATTGTATCCAAAACTAATCAGCACCAGCCCCGCCCAAAAGTGACTTACCTAAGCACTAAAATATCTCGAGGACGGCTAGTCCTAGTGTAATGGGGTTAGTCTTATTCTTTTCTTCGCTAAAAATTACGTATTAAACAAGCATTTAATAGATATATTTGAGCATGCGTAGTTCTTTAGTTTAGATTTTGATGATTTTTGCGGGCCATTTTGTAAGAAAAGGCAGGTTATATTTTTCCGAATCGTACCAAAATCTAATCAGCACCAGGATGACCCACAAGTGACTCATCTACCGAATTTTGTGAAATTCGGTCCAGTAGTTTTTTTGCTAGAGGGGATACAAGCTTTTGGGGGCCATTTCGCTCAAAAAGGCGGGTTCTTTTATCCCGAATTGTATCCAAAACTAATCAGCACCAGCCCCGCCCAAAAGTGACTTACCTACCAAATTTTGTGAAATTCGGTCCATTAGTTTTTCAGTTAGAGTGGATACAAAATCTGCACAGACAGACACACAGACAGACAGACAGACAGACAGACAGACACACACACAGACGTCACGTTAAAAATTGTTTTTTCGTATTCTAGAGGTCTCGAAACGTGTAGATCCGTCGAAAACTCGAGTTGTGATTTTCGGCATAATTCCAATACTTTCCCTATACATTACCATGTATTGCAGGGAAAGTAAAATGAATTAAATTTAATTTAAATAAATAGAATGTGAATATAAGTCTGCAGGGAAAGTCATGTGCTGCCCACATCAGATTTTTACTTTCCCTGCAATACATGGTAATGCATAGGGAAAGTATTGGAATCATGCCGAAAATCACAACTCGAGTTTTCGACGGATCTACACGTTTCGAGACCTCTAGATTACGAAAACACCATTTTTAACGTGACGTCTGTGTGTGTGTCTGTCTGTCTGTCCAGATTTTGTATCCACTTTAACTGAAAAACTAATAGACCGAATTTCACAAAATTTGGTAGGTAAGTCACTTGTGGGCGGGGCTGGTGCTGATTAGTTTTGGGTACAATTCGGGATAAAAGAACCCGCATTTTTGTGCGAAATGGCCCGCAAAAGCTTGTATCCACTCTAGCTAAAAAACTACTGGACCGAATTTCACAAAATTCGGTAGATGAGTCACTTGTGGGTCATCCTGCTGCTGATTAGATTTTGGTATGATTCGGAAAAAAATAACCTGCCTTTTCTTACAACATGGCCCGCAAAAATTATCAAAATCTAAACTAAGGAACAACGCATGCTCAAATATATCCATTAAATGCTTGTTTAATACGTAATTTTTAACGAAGAAAAGAATAAGACCAACCCCATTACACTAGGACTAGCCGTTCATGTGTTTTTCGTATTTTCTCTACGCCACCTATGAAATTAAGTCCGGTTACCGAATGAGAAAAAAAATTGAATTAAAAGTGAAATAAATTTAATTAAAATAAAGAGAACGTGGATATAAGTCTGCAGGGAAAGTCATGTGCTGCCCACATCAGATTTTTACTTTCCCTGCAATACATGGTAATGTATAGGGAAAGTATTGGAATCATGCCGAAAATCGCAACTCGGGTTTTCTACGAATCTACACGCTTCGAGACCTCTAGAATACGAAAAAACTATTTTTAGCGTGACGTCTGTGTGTGTGTCTGTCTGTGTGTCTGTCTGTCTATCTGTCTGTGCAATATATGTATCCACTCTAACTCAAAAACTAATGGACAGAATTTCATAAAATTTGGTAGGTAAGTCACTTGTATGTAATCCTGGTGCTGATTAGTTTTGGGTACTATTCGGAATAAACCAACCAGCCTTTTTTTGCGACATGGCCCTCAAAAATTGCCTGTATCCACTGTAAGTGAAAAACTGATTGATCAAATTGTGCAAGTCAATTGTAGGTGACCCTGGTGCTGATTAAATTTTGATACGATTCGGAAAAGAACAACCTGCTTTTTTTTACGAAATGGCCCGCAAAAATTGTATATTTCCACTCTAACTCAACTAATCGACTAAATTTCATAAAATTTGGTAGATAAGTCACTTGTGGTCGACCCTAGTGCTGATTACATTTTGGTACGATTTGGAAAAGAACAACTTGCCTTTTTCTAGGAAATGTCCCGCAAAAATTTCATGTATTAACACTAGCTAAAATACTAATTGGCCCAATTTCACAAAAATTGGTAGATAAGTTACTTGTGGGATACTCTGGTGCTGATTAGACTTTGGTACGATTCGGAAAATAACAATCTGTCTTTTTTTACGAAATGACACGCAAAAATCGCCAACATCTAAAAAAAAAAAAAGCCTACGTATGCTGAAATGTATCAATTAAATTCTTGTTTTATACGCAATTTTTGACTAGGAAAAGAATATAACACACTCCATTATACTTTAGGAATAACCGTTCTCAAGATATTTGAGATTTCTTGCATTTTTGTTACGCCGCTATCCGGAAAATGTCCAATTACCAAATAAAAACAAAAATTGAATTAAAAATGCAAATTTAGTGTTATTTGGTGCAATAAAACTCAATCTAACAAATTATTAAAGAAATAAAGTAAATATGAATTTGAGTCTGCAGAGAAAGTCATGTGCTGCCCACATCAGATTTTTACTTTCCCTGCAAACAATGGTAATGTATAGGGAAAGTATTGGAATCATGCCGAAAATCGCAACTCGGGTTTTCGACGGATCTACACGTTTTGAGACCTCTAGAATACGAAAAAACTATTTTTAGCGTGACGTCTGTGTGTGTGTCTGTCTGTGTGTCTGTCAGTGTGTCTGTCTGTCTGTCTGTGCAAATTTTGTATCCACTCTAACTTAAAACCTAATTGACCGAATTTCATAAAATTTGGTAGGTAAGTCACTTGTGGGCGAATCTAGTGCTGATTAGTTTTGGGTATGATTCGGGATAAAAGAACCCGCTTTTTTTTGCGAAATGGCCCGCAAAAGCTTATATCCACTCTAGCTGAAAAACTAAGGGACCAAATTTCCCAAAATTCGGTAGATATGTCACTTGTGGGACACTTTGGTGCTGATTAGATTTTAGTATGAAAAAATAACCTGCCTTATTTTACAAAATGGCTACAAAAATCGCCAAAATCTAAAATAAAAAACTACGTATGCTCAAATATATCCATTAAATGCTTGTTTTATATGTAATTTTTAACGACAAAAATTATAAGACCAACCCCATTACACTAAGACTAGGCGTTCTCGAGATATTTAAGTTTTTTTTCGTATTTCCTCTACGCCACCTTTGAAAATAACTCCGGTTACCAAATGCGAAAGAAAATTGAATTAGAAGTGAATTAAATTTAATTAAAATAAAGAGAACATGGATATAAATCAGTTTGCAGGGAAAGTCATGTGTTGCTCACATCACATTTTTTAAAATCGTCTGCTGTAACTATAAATTAAAGTATCTCAATAATGGTTGATTGTGTACTAGAGTTAATTAAGAGAATTTACAACATTTTTTTCTGCAGAATTGTAAAAAAAGACTAATTTTGTGTGTGTCTAGCCATTCGCGATCTATAGATGAAATAATGTTAGACGCGCTTTAAAAATTATAACGAACACAATTTCAAGACTTTGTATTCATAGCCAAGCATACAGTATTGTATGTGTATCATGCTTAAATGTATTTATTAACTGCTTGTTTTATACGTAATTTTTGGCAAAGACAAGAATACGACCAACATCATTAGTATGGACTGTTTATTGAAATTTCTGTGTTTTGGGCAACGCTGTTATTTCAAACAACGATTGGTCGCCCAACTCTACTTTCTTATACAAGAATCCATTTTTAGTAATTTTTTTTTTCAAATTTTACAAGAAAATTCTTGTAAAATATGTATTGTGGGTCCAAATGATTTCAATTATAAGGTGTTACTCTTCACTTTAAAGACCTTAAAAAATATTTATATTGATGCCATACTTTACAATGTACCCCCGAACTTTTCTCCCGGGGACGGGAACCAATGACGTCCCAAACAAAAGAAATTGTATTGCGACTATTTTTCACAAAAATAATTAAAATTATTAAATTATTTTGATCATTGAGCCATAAATAAGCACTTTTATGCATAATTATGTAAATTTTTGTCCTATGCTGCTATGCAAAAGAAATATCAAATATTTCCTTTCGAAATTAAAACGAGAAAGATCAATCATGCATAAAGCATTGATTATTAAACACTTTCCAACTTCAATGCAATTTTATATAAACATCTCTAAAATGCGATACATTCCTCGGTAATATTTTTAACATTATCACAATACTACATTAATTTATTATATTTGAAAACTTCATCGAAAACAAATGATCTTTATTCAAATGGCGACATTGAAATATAAATTGCCAGGTTTAAACACCTCTGAAATGCGATATATTCCTCGGTAATAGTTTTAAAATTATCATAATACTATAATAATTTATTATATTTGAAAACTTCATCGAAAACACATGGACTTTATTCAAATAACGTCATCGAATTATAAGTCGTCTCTATATAAAAGCAGCATTTCATTCATAAACATTTTTCCATTCCTTTTGTTCATCCCAATACTATAATAATTTATTTTATTTAAAAACTTAAAACCATGGAGGTATAAGTAATTTAACTCTATGCTTTAAACTTCATCGAAAAAGTCGTCTGATTTTCTGTGTAAAATCAATGAATGTTTATTCATATCAGCTATATTGCAGACTCCATGAGCTAAATAATTTTGCGTTAAAGAAATGCAGCAATTGTTATACAACTCATTCTACATTTTTTGGGTTTTTACATTCTCCATAAGTAAAAATTAGGCTTCGTTGTAGAAATAATCAAAGTTTGATGATCATTGAAACTGAAATATATTGTAATTGCGTTATTTTCGTATGTAGATGCACAAAATTTAAGCACAAATAAAGTGGTTCTAGACCGGATACAACACTAAATATGAATTAAAAAGAACTTTTAAAATCAGAATTTTCACACAAGATGGATGACATATTTTATTTTGAAGTTGGTCACGTAATCTCTTCATATAATGGTCTCGTGATCTCTTCATATAAAGGGCGTAATTATTATTTTAATTTTTATTTAAAAAACTACTGAAGATATGTTGCTGAAATTTTTTTTATATATTTTATGGGATAATTTGAATATTTCCTGAAACTTCCGGAGCAATTTGTAAATTTTAAATCTGCTTAAAAAATGTTTGAAAAATTAGGTCTCATAGGGTTCCATGTATTTCATTTTCTCAACCCGATTTCAATCCAAAACTAATTGGGTGATATTATTCATTTATATTCCCATAGGTCCCACAGACCGTCTGAATAACATACTAAAATTTCATTTTGATAAAGTCATTTTTACGGCAGTTATCGTGCTAACGGACAGACAGACAGAATGAACAAAGTCATAAACACTTTTCAACTATGTTGTTAAGTGTTAAAAAGTCTAATTAATGCCACATTTTCTATAACAAAGCCGGATATAAAGTTTCGTGAAAATCCATTAATATTTAAGGACGCTATTGTGTACATAAGAAATCGAGCAACACACACGCAAACACAGACAGAGAGACGGACATCACAAAAAATATAGCCAAAACGTCTCCAGGAGGTCTTAAACCATATATAGGCATCAAAATCTCAAATTCGAAAATTTTCGGGAAAACAATACTTTCTCTATACTATATACCATAGTATGAGAAAAAATATGATGTAGGCAGCACATGACTTTCCTTATATAATGCACTGAATTTACTACTTTTACAGAAAAAAAATATAGGTTATTCTTATAGTACGTACTTATATTCTTTCCGAGATACTGAATTTTCGTCAATTAGTCGTCATTTTCATTGATTTAGTGTCATTTTTATCTATTTGGCGAGATTGTCGTTAATTTGACAACATTTAGAAAAGTCGCCAAGTTGACAACATTCCGCCAACATCTCGCCAAGCGTTATAGACGGAGAAATAAGTTATTCTTATATCAGATAAATGACCATTGGCGTTCAAATACAAACGTATTACTCAAAGTATCTTTTCTCATGAATGGAACGAGCTAGATGCACGAGAATGATGCCATCCAATTTATCGCATGATATTACGTGTAAATAGTGAACATGTTTCTCAAGAGTTAATATTTCTTTTTAATTTATGGGATTTTTTAATAAATGTATTTTAAAAATGAGCAATATTTTGAAAACGGTTCATGCTAGAGTTCTAAAATTTATGTCAATCGCTTTCTAAGGAAACATTACATAATAAATGTCTATTTACGTAACTTAATTAAAGGTTTTGATTTCTGATGATTTTTTCAAAATTTCACTCGAAAATTTAGGTGGGTTCTGAAGATTCGATTACGTTTAAAAACAATAGGCTTGCAGTAGTGTGAGAGTAGTGCGGAGTGTGATTTTTGTACCAAATTTCATTGGAATCATTCCATTTGTTCGTGAGATATCGTCTCCACAGGCTCACTGATACACACATACGCACACACACACATACTTTCACACACACACACACACAGACATCACCTCAAAATTGTTCTATTCGTGATCAGGGATGCTTGGAACGTGCTCTTCCGTCGAAAACTCGAATTCGAATTTTCGACCCGGTCACAATACTTTCCTTATACAGTATGTATATAAGGAAAGTAATAAAAGTAATTTCATTCTGTACAGAAAACCATGTGAAGCATGCATGCATCAGAGATTTTCTTCAGAAGATAGCTCGATAATTTAAAGTGTTCTGACTGAAACTCTTTCAAATCTAATAAGCTATTTCACCACCAACATATTAGAACGAAGTCGAAACACTATTATTTCCTCTCTGCAAACGCCCTTACATCCGTTTTAAACACGTCACAGCACCTCCTCCTGCATTAAGCCCCTAATTAAAACTTCTGCAATTTAACTTACATTGGAACATCCTTGTGCTAACTTTTCTATTGAAGAGTATTTCAAATTTGCGTTAATTTCTGGAAGAGGAATTGTTGCAGAAATGCGGTTAGAATTTCAATGTATTAATGCCTTCGTAGGAGAGAGTAAAATTCTATGAGCTGAGTTGTAATGTGGTGAATAATTTTACTAACATTAGTGTGCATGATGTAAATTACAACAACATTGCTTATATACTGTGTCAGATTTAACATATGCGATTTGCAATGTTAATATCTGTATATGATTCTTATCATATAAATGTAAATACATTTGCATTACTCAGGATGTAAGGAAATGTAAAGTATTATAAAGTAAAATAATGTGAAAACACGTTAACTAATTAATACATAAAAATCAAAGACAACCAAAAAAAATATGATGTGGACAGCACATGACTTTCCCTGCAGACTTATATACACATTCTCTTAATAGTGAATAAAATTTAATTAAAATAAATTCAGTTTTCGTTCTCATTTGATAATTGGACTCATTTTCAAAGGTGGCGTAGAGAAAAAACGAAGAAACTAAAATATCTCGAGAACGGCTAGTCCTAGTGTGATGGGGTTTGTTTTATTATTTTCTTTGTTAACAATTACGTATAAAACAAGCATTTAATGGATACATTTCAGCATACGTAGTTTTTATTTTAGATTTTGTCGATTTTTGCGGGCCATTTTGCAAGAAAAGGCTGGTTATTTTTTCTCGAATCGTACCAAAATCTAATCAGCACCAGGGTGACCCACAAGTGACTTATCTACCAAATTTTATGAAATTCGGTCCATTAGATTTTCAGCTAGAGTGGATACAAGCTTTTTTGCGGGCTATTTCGCCAAAAAGGGCGGGGTTTTTTTTATCCCGAATCGTACCCAAAACTAATCAGCACCATATTTGCCCACAAGTGACTTATCCACCAAATTTTATGAAATTCGGTCTATTAGTTTTTTAGTTAGAGTAGATACAAAATCTGCACAGACAGACAGACACACAAACACACTGAAACACACACAGACGTCACGCTAAAAATAGTTTCTTCGTATTCTAGAGGTCTCGAAACGTATAGATACGTCGAAAACTCGAGTTGCAATTTTCGACATGATTCCAATACTTTCCCTATATATTACTATGTATTGCAGGGAAAGTAATAGGCTTAAAAGTATTTTATTAAAATCTTCGCCACTGATAAAGGGCATAATGCGCTATGGCTGTGTGATTTTGTACGTCGTAAAAAGGAGATTTTAATAAAATACTTTTAAGCCTATTTTTGATTGTCTTTGATTTTAATGTAATATTAAGGTATTAGAGTTTGTTTGGCTAAATTCATGGTTAATAACTCTGCGAAGGATAAAGAAAACTAGAGCAACGTGAATAAGCACAAATAACACAATAATGCAGCATACAGCTGTTTCGAGGATACACTGAATCCCCTTCGTACAAGAGCACCAACAAACCCAAAGCCCAAAGAAGGATTAGGCTCTCTTTTGGATTTCGGGTTTGTTCATTCTCTTCTACTGACGACGGGGAACCAGCGTATCCTCGAAACAGCTGTATGCTGTGTTGTTGTGTTATTTGTGTCTATTTACGTTGCTCTAGCTTTCCTTAATTACACGGTGATCGATAATTAGCAGACATCAACTTCTACTTATAAATATGTCGGTACGTTATATGAATTAAGTATAAATATGATATAAGTTCTGATATGCGAGATATTTTGATCATGCTGCATAATTGAGCATCTAAACGCGACGTGATCAAAGTGTATTACGCGCCCGCGCAGCGGACGAAAGAGTGTATAAGCGATGAAGCGTATTACACCCGGATATCGGAATGGGTGCAGATGTGCATATTTTCGTGCAGTTGAATATTTATTACTTTCCCTGCAATACATGGTAATATATAGGGAAAGTATTAGAATCATGCCGAAAATCGCAACTCGGGTTTTCGACGGATCTACACATTTTGAAACCTCTAGAATACGAAAAACCATTTTTAACTTGACATCTGTGTGTGTGTCTGTGCAATGTATGTATCCACTCTAACTAAAAAACTAATGGATCGAATTTCATAAAATTTGGTAGGTAAGTCACTTGGGTGGGACCCTGGTGCTGATTAGCTTTTGGTAGGATTCGTAAAAACAGAACCAGCCTTTTTTTGTGGAATGGACCGTAAGAATTTCATGTATCCACTATAGCTAAAATACTAATTGAGCAAATTTCACAAAATTTGGTAGATAAGTTACTTGTAGGATACTCGGATGCTGATTAGATTTCGGTACTATTCGGAGAGGAACAACCTGCTTTGTTTTGCAAAATGGCCTGCAAAAATCGTCAAAATCTAAATTAAAAAACTACGTATGCTAAAATATATCCCTTAAATGCTTGTTTTACACGTAATTTTTAACGAAGAAGAGAATAAGACCATCCCCATTACACTAGGGCTAGCCGTTCTCGAGATATTTCAGTTTTTGCGTTTTTCCTTTACGTCACCTTTGAAAATGAGTCCAGTTACCAAATGAGAACGAAAATTGAATTAAAAATGAATTAAATTTAATTAAAATAAAGAGAACGTGTATATAAGTCTGCAGGAAAAGTCATGTGCTACCCACATCATAGTTTTTTATTTTAGCGGAGCGTGTGGTAAAGCAGGTGTTTTGTTAAAGCGCTCTTTGGTTTTCTTTAATTTGCTGCAAGTTCCGGTGTAATTTTAATCACAGATCAAAATCTTCAATCCCGAGCAAAGTCGGGTGCACTTTCAAGTACATACATATTTAATTTAAAGCTTAAAATTAAAAACATAACATTTCTGTATCCAATCAATTTATCAAAGCTATTTCTTCTGACAGTTACTGTCGCTGTAGTGTCAATCTGCAAACAATGCTGTATGATAAAACAGACCTTTTTGTCCTCTTTTGAAGCAAACCAAAAGAACATTTCTCACAACATTACATTCAAAACTAAAACACAAAATCGATTCTTGAAACAAACTGTTAAGTATATCGGTACTTAATCGAAAGTATCATCTTCTAAATTAAAAATCTGTACTTGGAATTTTCGTTACCGCACAGACATTGCCACACCCACACAGACATTATCTTTCGTTTTCACAAACACTTTCTGTATACACTATCTACAGATAATTTTCTGTTATTACTTTCCTTATATACATAATGTATAAGGAAAGTATTGTGACGGAGTCGAAAATTCGAATTCGAGATTTCGACGGGAGAGCACGTTTCAAGCATCCCTGATCACGAATCAAACATTTTTGAAGTGATGTCTGTGTGTGTGTGTGTGTGTGTGTGTGTGTGTGTGTGTGTGTGTGTGTGTGTGTGTGTGTGTGCGTGCGTGTGCGCGTGTGTGTGTGTGCGTGTGTGTGTGTGGAAACGATAACTGACGAACGAATGGACCGATTCGAACCAAATTTGGTACAAAAATCACAATCTATAAACACTGGAAGCCTATTGTTTTTATACGCAATCGAATGTTCAGAACCCCCCTAAATTTTCGAATGAAATTTTGAAGAAATCATCAAAAAATCAAAACCAATATTAAAGTTACGCAAATAGACATTTCTCATGTAATTTTTCATTAGAAAACGATTGACATAAATTTTAGAACGCTAACATGAACCGTTCTCGAGATATTGCACATTTTTCAAAAAAATTATCAAAAAGTCATATAAAATAGAAAAAAAAATATTTCCTATTGAGAAACATGTTCTCTTTTCATATATAATATCATGCGATAAATTGGGTGACATCATTCTCGTGGATCTAGCTCGTTCCATTCATGAAAAAAGATACTTTGAGTAATACTTTTGCATTTAAACGCCAATTTATCTGCTGTAAGAACAACTTATTTCTTCGTCCATAACGCTTGGCGAGATTTTGGCGACGAAATTGACGGAATGTCGCCAACTTGGCGACTTTTTGAAATGTTGCCAAATTAACGAAAATCTCGCCAAATAGATAAAAATGACGCTAAATCAATGAAAATGACGACTAATTGTGGAAAATTCAATATCTAATAAGTTATATAATATATAAATATATAATAATAGTTATATAATATATGTCGAAAATTCAATATCTAATAAGTTATATATATATATATATATAACTTATTTCTTCGTCCATAACGTTTGGCGAGATTTTGGCGACGAAATTGGCGGAATGTCGCCAACTTGGCGGCTTTTTGAAATGTTGCCAAATTAACGAAAATCTCGGCAAATGGATAAAAATGACGCTAAATCAATGAAAATGACGACTAATTGTCGAAAATTCAATATCTTGGAAAGGATATTAGTATCTACTAGAAGAAAAACCTATTTATTTTACTCTAAAAGTAGTAAATTCATTTCATTATATAAGGAAAGTCATGTGTTGCCCACATCAGATTTTTTTAAAAGAAGATAGGATTAAGAATAAAAGCTATAAATATATCAATTCGGATAGATTATTTCTTTCCTTATGTACATCGTATAAAGCATAGGGAAAGCATAATGACGGAGTGAAAAATTCGAATTTGAGTTTTCGACGCAAAAGAACCTCTCAAGCATAATTGAACCAAAATCGAACGTTGGAATGATGTGTGAGTCCGTGAGTCTTTGGATGCGATATCTCACGAACGAATGGGAAGTTTTGTACGAAACTTGGTACATATATTGCAATCAATAAATCCTGGAACCCTATTGATTTTATCCGCGATCAAATTCTCAGAAGAACCCACATTTTCGAATGAAATTTTGAAAAAGAAATCATCAAAACATCATAATTTTCAGTAATGTCACGTAAATAATCATTTCGTATGTAATGTTTTATTAGAAAATAATTGACATAAACTTTAGGATGAACCGTTCTCGAGGTATTGCTCATTTTTTAAATAAATTCATAAAATAAAATCACACAAAATAAAAAAGTGTTAACTATTGTAAAATATGTTCATTTTTCATATGTAATATTATGCGATAAATTTATTAACATCATTCTTGGTGATCTAATCCGAAGATATTTTGTGTAATATATTTATATATTTACGCCTGACAATTCGATAATGGTGATTTATATGTAAGAAAAGCGCTTCTCTCCATATGTCTGTAACATTTGGCGAAAAATTTGACGAACTTAAACAAATTGACAAAAATATGTCCAAAATTACAAATATAGCGCTAAATTGACAAAAATGATTTCAAATTGGTGAATTAATTATTAAAATATTTTAATATATACATTGACTATATTGTTTATTGCTGATGCTATCAATATTTTTAATTGTCAATTGCATTGTTTATCGAATTGTTAATTGTATTGTTAATTGTATTTAGTAATTGTATTGTTTCTTGAGTTGCGGGAAATATAAGTTAATTGTGTACCTCGAAATATGTTTATTTGTTGTCATCCGGAAAAGCGCGAAATGTACAATTCAACGTTAAAAACAGTGTGCCGTGGATCTTATACGTAATTTTTTCACTGTGAAAGAAGTGAAATTATTGCACTACATAGGGAAAGTCATATGCTGTCCACATCAGATATACTTTACCTGATATTGGATACGCAACTAATTTTCAAAGGAAGTCACTAAACACTATCAGAATATCATTCAACAGTTCATCTTGGATCATACCAAATTATGATAACGACAAATATTAAAAATTATTTTGACAGTTGAAAAATGTACTGTTCATATCACATCAGGATCCGTTGCAAAAGTAAATAAACAGAACAAATATACATCAATTGTTTTCACTATCTTTGATTCCAATGTGTCTGCTTCTTTGTCTTTTTGCCGTTATCCAAAATCCAATACTATTTTAAACGGACAAAAAAATGCAAACGGCGTTCACAAAAGACATATCTGCCTAGCCCCATTTTAACATGTACGGCAACAAATGGTTTTCATTCGTTTCTTTTGCAGCAAACAACATTTTGTTTCCAGATGTCTCCATTTTATATACTAAACAAATAATTAGTATTTTATTCAATAAATATATATATATATATATATATACGTAAAAACATCCATATAATAACTATCTAACCTGTTTTTACCTCTTAAGAACGCCCAGAAACCCCTGCTGATATAGAAGGCTGGACCTTCGCATATTTATAGTGTCAGCCACGAAATTGAATCTAACTGAGATAATTTTCATATAAATCGACAATTTTCGATGTCTAGGGCCATACATTCTCTCTCTATATTAAAACAAAATCTGATGTGGGCAGTACATGACTTTCCCTACAGACGCAAATTCATTTCTCTTTACGTTTTTCAGTTCAGTACATTGAGTTTATTTACACAAAATATCATAGATAATTATTTGAAATTACATTGAACTAGTACACTTTTGCTTTCATTTGCAAATTGGACATATTTTCTAGGGCGACGTGTCAAAAATGAGAAAAACTATAATATCTCAAGAACAATTCGTCCTAGATGGTCTTATTCTTGGTCTTACTCAATTGGGCGTCAAAATTTACGTATAAAAAAGCATTTACTTGAAACATTTTACTTGATATAAAAGCATTTTTAATAAAATAGATGGTCATGGTAGAAAGTTCGTAAAAAAGCATTTACTTGATACATTTTACTTGATAAAAAAGCATTTTTATTAAAATAGATAGTCATGGTAGAAAGTTCGTAAAAAAGCATTTACTTGATACATTTTACTTGATAAAGCATTTACTTGATACATAAGAAAGCATTTACTTGATACATAAGAAAGCATTTACTTGATACATTTGAGCATACGCAGTCATTTATTTTAGTATTTGACGTCATAAAGGGGGGAGGAGGCTCTTTTTCTGAATTGTATCAAAATTTAATCAGCACAAGGATTACCCACAAGTGTCTTACCTATAAAAAATTATGAAATTTAGTCAATTAGTTTTTGAGCTAGAATAGATACGTACATTGCAAAGATAGACTCATACACAGAGAGAGAGAGAGAGAGAGAGACAACAAGCTAAGAATATTTTTTTCCGTTCTATATATCCCTAAGCGTGTAGATCAGTCAAAAAACTCGACTTGCTATTTCCGACACGATTCCTGTACTTTCCCTATATATTACCATATATTGTAGGGAAAGTAAAAATAAATGACGCCACCGTAGTTGTTTGATAAAGTTCGCATTCGCTATGCAGCAAAGGCTGCAGCATAGAAAAAAAATCTGATGTGGGCAACACATGACTTTCCTTATATAATGCAATGAATTTACTACTTTTACAGTTAAAAAAAAAGGTTATTCTTATAGTAGATACTTATATTCTCTCCAAGATATTGAATTTTCTTCAATTAGTCGTCATTTTCATTGATTTAGTGTCATTTTTATCCATTTGGCGAGATTTTCGTTAATTTGGCAACATTTAAAAAAGTCGCCAAGTTAGCGACATTCCGCCAAATTCCTCGCCAAAATCTCGCCAAGCGTTATGGACGAAGAAATAAGTTATTCTTACATCAGATAAATGACTATAGGTGTTCAAATACAAAGGTATTACTCAAACTATCTTTCTTCATGAATGGAACGGGCTAGATCCACGAGAATGATGTCGCCAAATTTATCGCATCCTATTACATATGAAAAGTGAACATGTTTCTCAATAGGAAATATTTTCTTTTTATTTTATATGACTTTTTGATAATTTTTTTGAAAAATGTGCAATATCTCGAGAACGATTCATGTTAGCGTTCTAAAATTTATGCCAATCGTTTTCTAATGAAAAATTACATAAGAAATGTCTATTTGCGTAACTTTATTAGCGATTTTGATTTTTTGACGATTTTTTCAAAATTTTACTCGAAAATTTAGGGGGGGTTCTGAACATTCGATTGCATATAAAAACAAAAGGCTTCCAGTGTTTACGGATTGTGATTTTTGTTCCAAATCTGGTTCGAATCGGTCCATTCGTTCGTCAGTTATCGTCTCCACAGACTCACTGACACACATACACACACATACACACACACATACACACACACACAGACATCCCTTCAAAAATGTTTGATTCGTGATCAGAGATGCTTGAAACGTGTTCACCCGTCGAAAACTCGAATTCGAATTTTCGACCCCTTCACAATACTTCCCTTATACATTATTGTATATAAGGAAAGTAATATGAAATTTGATACATATCCATAGGAATTTTAGGGAAACACTGTGAAAAAAAACCTTTTTTAGATTCAGACTTTAGCTTAATAGATATTTAATGTCATAATATCAAAATCAAATAAAGAATATTTGAGCGGCGAATAAAAAATATTTGATGCTTGCGAGACCACAAATTCTTGCAGGCATGTATGTACATAGCAAAATTTTTGTAAGATGAAGCTTTTTTTTATTATTTTATTCAATGAGTTATTTTAATGTTTATGCACTTCCGAAGTAAAAACTGATCTTCAATACGAACAACGATTTAATTGGTCAGGCCGATTTCCAATTTCTCTGTGATTGGTTGCTGGCACAAAAATAACAAAAATGGCCGAAAACTGAGCTATTGAAGCACTGAGAACATTAAAATTATAGATATTTATGTGAGAACCGAAGTGAGATGAAATCATGAAGAAAAACAATAAAAACGACGCTAGGAATCGAGTGGTGATAATAGGCCCGACGCAACGGCGCCGAAATTCGACATTAAGTGGGACATTAGTTTATTATGATTGAAACCAACAAGCGAAAACGTCACGAAACATGGATGTGCTGAACCCATGCTGAGAACGAACATCCAATCAGGGTGCCCCAGAAGTCACATTTACAGATGAAGGAACAAAGCAATAACAATAGGAATTCGGGGGTCTGGAAGGAAGGTTGTTTACCCCAAAGCCACGTTGAAGATTACCTAACTAAATATCAGAAAACGAGCAGATGAGAGAATACGTTTCATTACAACAGCCCGTTAAAACACCAGAGACCAAAATGTCTGGTAAAAATCTCAATATTCAGATTTGTGAATACTTGAAAGCCAGCTCAAGGCCATATCGATGCAGCAATGGTGTCAACGAATGTTCCATGCATTATACAGAGTGTCCCAAAAAGATTGAAACGCGCTTCAATGCTTTACCTGTTGGAGATAAGTGGGCAATGTAAATTGCAAAAATGTCGAAAGTAAGATAGGAAATAAGATTACTTTAATGAAATAGGCCTCCTATTAATTTTCAAAAGTTACACTTTTTTCATTTTTATACGACCCCCTTAGACAAATTTGGTCAATCAGATTTTTTTTTATTTTTATTGCAACAAGATCATTAAAAAAACCGTGTATCTGTGTCTTTAATATCAACGGAATTATGATAAAGGAAAAATCTGACTTATACCACATTTCCGTACCATGTGAAAGACTGTTTCATCAGTGAAAATAGATATCATAAACAAATTGACGATGGAAAATGTTTAGATCAAAAATTCGTTAATATGTGTCAAGATTTTTTTTTATCATAAATGCATCTAAATAAAGCATTACACAGACAGAGGTCATATAAAGCAGTGGTACTCACTACGCGGTTGGGTATCCTATGTATTATCATCCAGTTTTATCTTTTTTGTGATATGTCACAAATTTACATTTCTAATTTGATATAGAGTCCCCATTGACAATGTTCAATTTTGAATTAAATATAACTCGCTTAATTTTAAAGATACAGATATGTGGGATTTTTAATGATCTCGTTGCATTAAAAATAAAAATTTTCTGATTGACCCAATTTGTCTAAGGAGGTCGTATAAAAATTTAAAAAGTGTAACTTTTTGAAAATCAATGGGAGACTATTTCATTAACGTAGCCTTATTTCCTAAATTACTTTCAACATTTTTGTAGATTACAATGCTCACTTATCTCCAACAGATAAAGAATTGAAGCGCGTTTCAATAATTTTGGGACACCCTGTAGAGGCATGTTCGCATTTCTATGCGTTTATGAGTCCAATATTTATTTTCTCTTGATAAGGTTAATCACCACGCTATGGTTCCTTAAAGTGACACATCTCTTGTCTCAGTAATACAGTAGGTCTTCCGTTGTTTGAAATTAGTAGAGCATTTACTTGTTATTGATAAAGATTCTTTTTACTTTCCTTATATACATAATGTATAAGGAAAGTATTGTGACGGGGTCGAAAATTCGAATTCGAGTTTTCGACGGGAGAGCACGTTTCAAGCATCCCTGATCACAAATCAAACATTAGTGATGTCTGTGTGTGTATGTGAAAGTATGTGTGTGTGTGAGAGAGAGTCTGTGAAGACGATAACTGACAAACGAATGGACCGATTCGATCCAAATTTGGTACAAAAATCACAATCCGTAAACACTGGAAGCCTATTGTTTTTATACACAATCGAATGTTAAGAACACCCCTAAATTTTCAAATGAAATTTGGAAAAAATAGTCAAAAAATCAAAACCACTAATAAAGTTACGCATATAGACATTTCTTTTGTAATTTTTCATTAGAAAACGATTGACATAAATTTTAGAACGCTAACATGAACCGTTCTCGAGATATAGCACATTTTTCAAAAAAATTATCAGAAAGTCATATAAAATAAAAAAAAATATTTCCTCTTGAGAGACATGTTCACTTTTCTGTAATACCATGCGATATATTGGATGACATCATTCTCGTGGATCTAGTTCGTTCCATTCATGAAAAAAGATATTTTGAGTAATACTTTTGTATTTGAACGCTAATATTCATTTATCTGCTGTAAGAATAACTTATTTCTTTGTCCATTATGCTTGGCGAGATTTTGGCGATGAATTTTGGCGGAATGTCGCTAACTTGGCGACTTTTTGAAATGTTGACAAATTAACGAAAATCTCGCCAAATGGATAAAATTGACGCTAAATCAATGAAATGACGCCTAATTGTCGAAAATTCAATATCTTGGAAAGAATATTAGTATCTACTATAAGAAAAACCTATTTATTTTACTGTAAAAGTGGTAAATTCATTACGTTATATAAGGAAAGTCATGTGTTGCCCACATCAGATTTTTAGTAGATAATAACATGAGTCTACAGTATAATTAAATAAAACATATGAGGCAGCACATGACTTTCCTTATAAAAAGCAATGAATTTACTACTTTTACAGTTAAAAATAATGTTATGCTTATAGTAGATACTTATATCCTTTCCCAGATATTGAACTTTCTTCAATTAGTCGTCATTTTCATGGATTTAGCGTCATTTTTATTCATTTGGCGAGATTGTCGTTAATTTAGCAACATTTAAAAAAGTCGCCATGGTGCCGACTTTCTGCCAAATTCGTCGCCAAAATCTCGCCAAGAGTTATGGACAGATAAATAAGTTATTCTTACAGCAGATAAATGACTATTAGCATTCAAATACTAAAATATTACTCAAAATATATTTTCTCATGAATGGAACGACTTAAATCCACGAGAATGATGTCACCAAATTTAACGCATGATATTACATATAAAAAATTAACATGTTTCTTAAAATTAATATTTTCCTTTAATTTATGGGATTTATTTAAAAAATGTGCAATATCTCAAGAACGGTTCATACTAGCGTTCTAAAGTTTATGCCAATCGTTTTCTAAGGAATAATTACATAAGAAATGTCTATTTACGTAACTTTATTAAAGATTTAGATTTTTTGATAATTTTTTCAAAATTTCACTGGAAAATTTAGGGGGGGGGGGGTCTGAACATTCGATTGTGTTTTAAAACAATAGGCTTCCTGTATTCACGGATTGTAATTTTTGTACCAATTTTCATTCGAATCGCTCCATTCTTTTGTGAGATATCGTCTCCACAGTCTCACTGACACACACACACACAATTTCACACACACACACACACACACACACACACACACACACCTTCACACACACACAAACACACACTTTCACACACACACAAACACAGACATCACCTCAAACATGTTCGATTCGTGATCAGTGATGCTTGAAACGAGCTCTCCCGTCGGAAACTCGAATTCGAATTTTCAACCTCGTCACAATACTTTCCTTATACATTATGTATGTAAGGAAAGTAATAACGAATTTTAAATATCGCTAAGAGTCTTTAATGAATAGGTTATTTGTAATTACTTTCCTTACATACATAATGTATAAGGAAAGTATTGTGACGGGGTTGAAAATTCGAATTCGAGTTTTCGACGGGAGAGCACGTTTCAAGCATCCCTGATCACGAATCGAACCTTTTGGAAGGGATGTCTGTGTGTGTATGTGTGTGTGTGTGAAAGTGTGTGTGTGTGAAAGTGTGTGTGTGTGTGTGTGTGCGTTTGTGTGTGTGTGTGTGTGTCAGTGACTCTGTAGAGACGATAACTAATGAACGAATGGACCAATTCGAACAAAATTTAGTACAAAAATCACAATCCATAAACACTGGAAGCTTATTGTTTTTATACGCAATAGAATGATCAGAACCCCCCTACATTTTCGAGTGAAATATTGAAAAAATCGTCAAAAAATCAAAACCGCTAGTAAAGTTACGTAAATAGCCATTTCTTATGTAATTTTTCATTAGAAAACGATTAACATAAATTTTAGAACGCTAACATGAACCGCTCTCGAGATATTGCAAATTTTCCAAAAAATTGTCAAAAAGTCATATAAAATAAAAAAAAATATTTCCTATTAAGAAACATGTTCACTTTTCATATGTAATACCATGCAATAAATTGAGTGGCATCATTTTCGTGGATCTAGCTCGTTCCATTCATGAAAAAAGATACTTTGAGTAATACTTTTGTATTTGAACGTCAATAGTCATTTATCTGCTGTAAGAATAACTTATTTCTTCGTCCATAACGCTTGGCGAGATTTTGCGACGAATTTGGTGGAATTTCGCCAACTTGACGACATTTTTTATTCTTGCCAAATGGATAAAAATGACGCTAAATCAATGAAAATAACGACTAATTGAAGAAAATTCAATATGTTGGAAAGAATATAAGTATCTACTATAAGAATAACATTTTTTAAACTGTAAAAGTAGTAAATTCATTGTATTATATAAGGAAAGTCATGTGTTGCCCACAGCAGATTTTTATTTCGCAGACACAGAAAATTAAAGATATATGGTTGCCGTAATATTTTCAATGAGAATACAGTTAATTAATGCATTTAAATTTAAAAATTTTAGATAAAATAGACGGTGATGACCAAAAAATGTATGGAAACATTAAGTGTATGCGAATTAGACATTGACGAAGGATATCCAGTCTATCATTGTAACAGATCTGTGTTGCATCATTACTTTATTTATGCTTAAATACGGTGCTCAAGTACTCCTTGTCATTCATTATACACTATTTTATACCACATTTAATATTATTGAAATGGATTCGAAATACTTAAATTCCATAGACCTCTTAGCTCTCACCCCATAAACTTTTTAGTGGAGATGGAGGAAGGGAACATATCTTGACATTTTATGAAATCCTTTCGATATCACATATTAAAAATCGAAATTTTGGCAGTTTCCGCATATTTATTTGCATATCACTACAGCAAAGCAAACAAAACAAAACTTACGAACTGTTTTTATTCTATTTTTGAACTATATATTTTCATTTATATCTAGTTTCGATATAATTTCATTAACACCTTAATTTTGTTAATATCCCACTTATGAACTATTTTTACTGTATTTTTTATCTATAATTCCATTTATATCTTTACTTTTGTTGGTACCCAACTTATGATTTTTATTTTCTCATGCGTAGTATTGAGAAAGTATTGTTTTCACGAAAATGTTAGATTTTAAGATTTTGATGCTAATATATGTTTTAAGACATCCTGAACACGTTTTGACTATTTTTAGAGTGAATTGTCTGTATGTTTGTGGTCCATTTCTTGTGTAAACGATAGCAGCCGCAAATATAACACGCAATTTCATATCCGGCTTTGTTATCAAAAAATGTAGAACTAGATAGAACTATTTTAAATTCGAGCGAAAACTTTGAAATTTATTCGAAGATTTATATTTTTCCAACATGACAGCATAGGGCAAAATTTCTTTGAAACATCAATTTCTCGAAATTGGTTATGCTATAGATAGAACGTAGATAATGTGTGACGTGGATTTAGCATCGCATCCTGGAAGTGATAATGACCTGAAAAACCACTATTTTGGTTCTGGAGATGTCGCTTCAAATTTAAAAATTTAAATTTTCCTTGAACATCTGTTCCTCAAGATCTTCTATAAATATAGCTTGGATTATTACTGATATGAATTCAGCTTCAAATTCTGAAATAGATTAGGAGAAAGGGATCCCAAAAATATCTGTTGTTGTTGAGACCCAGACCGTCCGACCTACCAGAAAGGTGTAAGGTAACCGTTTGGACAGCCGGGAAGTGCCACCCAATTTAGACCGGAACCCAGTGGGGGAGGAATCCACAGGGACCGTACCCTCCTTCCCCTACCACCAACCTCTCGGAAGAACTTACGGACCCACATGTTTAACGTGATCGTACTCCGCATAAACACGGCGGCAGTTATGGCAGCGTGCAAATCCAGCGCGCAAACCACCAGGGCTACCGCGCCCGAAATGTGACAACAGCACGCGGTGTTCCCAGGTGGTCAAACACCCAAGTACTAACCGCGCCCGATGCTGCTTGACTTCGGTGATCTAACGAGAACCGGTGTTTTCAACACGGTAGGGCCGTTGGCTCCAAAAAATATCTGTGTGTTTTTTTCCACTTCTGAAATGTTTCCAATTTTTTTTTCAGAAGATTGGCTATAGATAGGGCTTAGATGACGACTGATATGAATTCAGGCTTAAATTTTGGAGCAGATAAGGGTTTACGCAAGATTTTCACTTCCGGTTAAAATTATGTTTTAAACATATATTTCGCAAGATTGGTTATATAGATATAGCTTAAATGATGGCATATATAGATTCAATATCGAATTAGGGAGGGGGAGTAGAGGATTTTATTAAATATCTCTATTTTCAGTTCTGGAGATGTAATTTTCGGTGTTTTCGAAAACTCACGAACTCTGCAAAATAAATATGCAGACAAGAATAAAAATTCGTCAGAGTACCATCGCAAAAAAGGGCTTAAAACATCTGCAACCATATGGAAGTAGCTTTACAAATACTTTGTCACATATATTTAAACAATCTTCATGTTGAAACTTCATTTCATCTATTTCAGACTTCTCCACTTGCATTAAATCCCTAATTAAAACTTAGTTTCTACTATTTAACTATATATTGGGCAAAATTTGCTGGAGAAAACAGTTCAGATTTTTATCAGTTTCCAAATAGGAGTTGTTGCAGAAATGTTATTGCCATTCAATGTCGATGATTTCGTAGTAGGCCGTTAAGTGCTTTATTATAAATTATGCATAGCTAGAGAAGTCAACTGATATTGTACGTATTATAAATTAAGATGGAATCACTGATTATACGTATTTTCAAAAACGTATCGCTGCTTTTATATAGAGGTGATTTATATTTTGATGATGTCACATTTGAATAAAGTTCATTTTATTCGATGAAGTTTTAGGTTTTCAAATATAATAAATTAATGTAGTATTTTGATAATTTTAAAAATATTGCCCAGGAATGTATCGCATTTTAAAGATGTTAAAATAAAATTGCATTGAAGTTGGAAAGTGTTTCATAATCAATGCTTTATGCATGATTTTTCTTTTTTGTTTAAATAAAAGTAAAATAGCAATTACCCCCCCCCCCTATTATATGAAGCCATTACGTAACTCATTTCAAAATAAAATATGGCATCCATCTTTTTTTCTCCAGTGTAAAATTCGTGATTCTTAAAGTCCTTTTAAATTTATATTTAGTGTTGCATCCATCATAAAACCGCTTTAATTTTTTGCGTTACTGTGCCATCGTAATTACAATATTTTTGAGTTTATATGATCATCAAACTTTGATTATTTCTACAACGAAGCCTAATTTTAAATGATGCAGAATGTAAACACGTTATTGTAAGATGAGTTGTATAATAATTGCTGAATTTTATGACACAAAATTATTTAGGTCTGGAGTCTGGAATAAAAGTGATATGAATGAAATATTCATTGCTTTTACATAGAGAGCCAGCCAGGCGATTTATATTTCGAAGACCTCATTCGAATAAAGTTCATTATTTTCGATGAAGTATTAAGTTTTCGAATATAATAAATTATTGTAGTACTGTGATAATTTAAAATGTATCAGCGCTGAATGTATCGGATTTTGGAGATGTTTAAATAAAATTGCATTTTTGTTGGAAAGTGGTTCATTGTCAATGCTTTATGCATGATTGATCTTTCTTGTTTTCTATTTCGTTTTTTTCTGTTGATTTATCCTTTTCGGAAGAAAAGCCATTTATATTTTACTAATTGTACCAAAACGTCTTCACAACTAGGAAAGCGTTCCAAAGTCCATTTCGTCGATAAGAGCTTGCAATTCCATAACAGTAGCTCATTTGTGAGAGTTCATCGACTGGCCAGTACTAACATATGCGGTTCGAGCCCCAACTGGAACAGCAAAGTCCTTTAAGTGATATATATGCAATTACATCCAGTTATACATTTCCTAATCACAAATAATTAACCCGGATTTGCATTTTATAACAAACCATATTCAACCATACCATTATATAACAAACCATATTTTCTATTAGAAGATATTTCGATAGTAAAAATATTCCGACTGAAACACTTTTAATGCTATTAACCAATCTCAGTACTAACATGCATTAGAACAAAGTCAAAATGCCTATTATTTCTTACTTAAAACATCAGTAAATTTATTTCTAACTTGCACTTTCTCTTGCATTAAGCCCTTAATTAAAACTTAGATACTTCCGTACGCAATTTAAATTACAAATTGGAAGCATACTTGTTAATATTGCTGTAGAAAATGTCTCAAATTAAGGACAATTTGTGAAGAGGAGTTTTCTTAGATATATTATTAGAGTTTAAATTATTAATATATGTGTGGTATTTGTTTCAAATTATATAAGCTAAATTGTAACCTGATGGATTATTTTATTACTATAGTATCTTAATAATGTCATATATTTTCATAATGCATGTTCATATGCTAACATAGTGTTTAAAAAATATTGCACGCCTAAATATATCTTGAACGATTGGTCGTAGACCATATTTTCAATTTTAGAAATATTTCAAATAAGACAGACTTTCAAATTACGACAGTGTTTGTCACAAGATCCGTTTGAGTAAAACAAGTGCGAAATTGAACGTTATTAAAGGCACTCTACAAAAGTTTCAATAAGACTATGAACGCAATAAGACTTGTGAACATTTTTTACGCTATCTTCGATCTATATCTTTACTTTTGTTGGTATCCAATCCCCCACATTATGCAGTCTCTGACGTTAAATATGCAAATGATGCTTAGGAAAGACATGTTGGCTGTTTCTATTCTACCTTGCATGATAAGAAACGGATATTTTATTCATTCTTTGAAAAAAAAAGGCGATTTTGTTTGAATATTTTTCCATTTTCCATACGATTCAAACGTTTTGAGTTGTATTTTTCCCTTTTATTTGTAAACAAATATCTGTTTTGTCAAAAATATTTGTGCAGTTTTAACCAGGAAAGTCTGCAATTTATTTCATTAGTAAAATAAATTCTATGCACAAATTACGCAGACTACATTCTCAAAGCTTTCATTTTAACAAGTAACTGCATTGAACTAGACTGATGTTTGAAGATTAAATGCATATTAAAGAAACGCCTAAATAGTTTCTTAAATGAATTTATTGGCATCTCTCTATGATCTTATAATTAACAACCGACACGGTAAAAACACACTAAAAGCAAATAATTCACTAAGTAATCGAGCAAAAATTAAAACAAAATCAGTAAACAAACAATCGACAATAACCAACAACCCGGTTTAAAAAACAAACCTTACGTCTAAAACTGGAAAACAATAAATAACAAATATATTAAATTATCCTAGCACAATTTCAAACAAGAAAGATCAATCATGCATAAAGCATTGATTATGAAACACTTTCCAACTCTAATTTTATTTAAACATCTCTAAAATGAGATACATTCAGCGGTAATAGTTTTAAAATTATCACAATACTGCAATAATTAATTATATTTGAAAATTTAAAACTTCATCGAAAAAATCGAACTTGATTCAAATGGCGTCATCGAAATATAAATCGTCTGGCTCTCTGTGTTAAAAGCAGTAAATATTTCATTCATACATTCTTATTTCATTCATCACAGTACTACAATAATTTATTCTACTTAAAAACTTAAAACTATGGAGGTAAAAGTAATTTAACTCTCTGCATAAAACTCCATCGAAGAAATCTGCCATTAAATCGTTTGCTTCTCTATGTAAAGTTAATGATGTTTAATTCATATCATCTATATTGCAAACATCAGAGTAAAATAATTTTGCGTTAAAGAAAATCAGCAATTCTTATACAACTCATCTTACAGCCTAATCTGTTTACATTCTCCATAAGTGAAAATTAGGTTTCGTTGTAGAAATGCTCAAAGTTTGACGATCATTTAAACACAAATATATTGTAATCGTGTTGATTCAGACAGCAGATGCACAGAAATTAAGCAAAATTAAAGCTGTTTCAGGACGGATACAGCACTAAATATAAATTAAAAGGAACTTTAAAATGAGAGATCAATCATGCATAAAGCATTGATTATGAAAGACTTTCCAACTTCAATGCAATTTTATTTAAACATCTCTAAAATGCGATACATTCCTCGGTAATATTTTTAAAATTATTATAACACTACAATAACTTATTATATTTGAAAACTTCATCGGAAACAAATGAACTTTATTCAAATGACGTCATCGAAATAAATGGCCTGGCTCTCAATATAAAAGCAGCATTTCATTCATATACTTTTTACTATTTCTTTCATTCATCACAATACTATAATAATTTATTTTAAAGCTTAAAACCATGGAGGTGCATGCAATTTAACTCTACGCTTAAAACGTCATCGACAAAACGTATGCTTCTGTATGTAAAATCAATGAATGTTTCATTCTTATAAGCTGTATTGCAGACACCATGAGCTAAATAATTTTGCGTTAAGGAAATGCAGCAATTCTTATACAACTCATTCTACATTTCTTAGTGTTTATGTTCTCCATAAGTGAAAATTAGACTTCGTTGTAGGAATAATCAAAGTTTGATGATCATTTAAACTCAAATATATTGTAATTGCGTTGTTTCAGTATGTAGATGCACAGAATTTAAATAAAAAAAATCTGATGTGGGCAACATATGACTTTCCTTATATAATGAATCCCAATGAATTTACTTCTTTTACAGCTAAAAAAAAATGTTTTTCTTATAGTAGATACTTATATTCTTTCCAAGATATTGAATTTTCTTCAATTAGTCCTCATTTTCATTGCTTTAGCGCCATTCTTATCAATTTGGCGAGATTTTTCTTAATTTGGCAACAAATAAAAATGCCGCCAAGTTGGCGACATTCCGCCAAATTCGTCGCCAAAATCTCGCCAAGCATTATGGACGGAAAAATAAATTATTCTTACAGCAGATAAATGAGTATTGCGTTCAAATACAAAAGTATTACTCAAAGTATCTTTTGTCATGAATGGAACGAGTTAGATCCACGAGAATAATGTCACCAAATTTATCGCACGGTATTACATATGCAAAGTGAACATGTTTTGTCAATAGGAAATATATTTTTTTTATTTTATATAACTTTTTGATAATTTTTTTGGAAAATGTACTATGTCTCGAGAACGGTTCATGTTAGCGTTCCAAAAGTTATGTCAATCATTTTCTAATGAAAAGTTACATAAGAAATGTCTATTTGCGTAACTTTATTAGCGATTTTGATTTTTTGACGATTTTTTCAAAATTTCACTCAAAAATTTAGGGGAGTTCTAAACATTCGATTGCGTATAAAAACAATAGGCTTCCAGTGTTTACGAATTGTGATTTTTGTACCAAATTTCGTTCGAATCGGTCCATTCATTCGTTAGTTATCGTCTCCACAGACTCACTGACACACACATACTGTCACACACACATACACACACACACACAAAGACATCACTTCAAAAGTGTTTGATTCGTGATCAGGGATGCTTGAAACGTGCTCTCCCGTCGAAAACTCGAATTCGAATTTTCGACCCCGTCACAATACTTTCCTTATACCTTATGTATATAAGGAAAGTGATAAAGCGGTTTTAGGACGGATGCAACACTAAATATGAATTAAAAAGAACTTTAAAAATCACGATGTTGATACAAAATGGACACCATTGTAAGGCCAGAATATGTCCTCACATGAGGCATTTTTATTGCAATATTTATGGTGCATAGAACGGCTAACAAAGCTCGAGTCTGGCTGGCGCCGGTGTTTACAACAACGTGAACTTTTAGGTCAAATACTATAAATTTGGGTGTCCCAGGCCAAAGGGGCTGAGAGGGGCCTTGATAAATGTCAAGTGATGCCATTGGGTTCAGAAGAACTAATGAGCACCAAGGGGAAGAAGGGCGGAGCTACCTCCCCCCCCCCCCCCCCCCGCCGAAGAACCACAAGTTACTCTTATACAAGATGTTGCAGAAGCGAGTCGGATGCGAAATGTTGTAGCAGAAGTAAGTTTGATACGAAATGTTGTTGCGGGAGTCCGATACAAAATGTGGTAGAAGTAACTTTGATACGAAATGTGGCAGAAGCAAGTTGGATGCGAAATGTTGTAGCAGTTGGACGGATACGAAAGTACTTGGGAGCAGATACTCATACGAAAGAGGTTGCAGTTGACTATAAGTACGAGATGCAAGCCACACACGAAAGAGTTGTGGCCGTACGGTCAGCAACAAGACGGATGCAAGCCTCAGCGTGATGAGCCGAAGATTAAACTGTAAGGTATGTGCTCATTTCCCCAGGTCATATACATTAACCAAATCTAATTTTGCTGGTCACGTATCTGCCATTACTAGAGTAATTAAATGATAGTCGATAATTATGATAAATTGTTGTTAGTGATAAATTGATGTTGTAAATAAATTATATTGTTAAAGTTAAATAGGCTAGTCTTTTTATAATGATTAATGAATTCTTTTCAGGACTTACACAAAAGGTAAAAATAATTGGAGGGTTATTGCGGCACAACAACGAGCGATGTACGTTTAAATGTTAATTCCACTATATATGAATTTACGGCAATGTTAATGGGATTTAAAATAATGAATTTAATAATTAAGAGTGACTTGTAATTTCGTATTGCCACATTTCGTATCAAAGTTACTTCTACCACATTTTGTATCGGACTCCCGCAACAACATTTCGTATCAAACTTACTTCTGCTACAACATTTCGCATCCGACTCGCTTCTGCAACATCTTGTATAAGAGTAACTTGTGGTTCCTTCGGCGGGGGGGGGGGGGAGGTATCTCCGCTCTTCTTCCCCTTGGTGCTCATTGGTTCTTCTGAACCCAATGGCATCACTTGACATTTATCAAGGCCCTTCTCAGCCCCTTTGGCCTGGGACACCCAAATTTACAGTATTTGACCTAAAAGTTCACGTTGTTGTATACACCGGCGCCAGCCAGACCCGAGCTTTGTTAGCCGTTCTATGCACCATAAATATTGCAATAAAAATACCTTATGTGAGGACATATTCTGGCCTCACAACCATATTTTATTTTGAAGTGGGTCACGTGATCTCTTCATATAAAGAGTGTAATTATTATTTTAATTTTTACTTAAAAAACTACTGAATATATTTTGTTGGAATTTTTTTATATATTTTTTTGAGATAATTTGAATATTTCATAAAGCTTTCGAAGCAATTTGTGAATTTTAAATTCGCTTAAAAATGTTTGAAAATTGGGTCCAATAGGGTTCAATGTATTTCATTTTTTCAACCCTGGTTCAATCCAAAACTAATTGAATGATATTATTCATTTATATTCCCATATGTCCCACAGACCGTCTGAACAACGTACAAAAATTTCATTTTAAAAAAGTCATTTTTACGGCAGTTATCGTGCTAACGGACAGACAGACAGGCAGACAGAATGAAAAAAGTCATAAACACTTCTCAACTATGTTGTAAAGTGTTAAAAAGAGTTCGAACAATATGGATAACTTAACCTTTATTTAAAGAAGCAATGCTCTTAAACAGAAACAAGATACAATTATAAACTCTCCAACACTCCAGCAAAGTCAACAGCCGTTAGATACAATAAACAGAAATTAAATTATCAACTAGTTCTAAAAAAAAACATCATATTTTAACAAGAAAGATCAATCATGCATAAGCATTGATTATGAAACACTTTCCAACTGAAATGCAATTTCATTTAAAAATTTCTAAAATGTGATAGATTCAGTGGTGATATCTTTTACATTATCACAGTACTACAGTAATTTATTATACTTAAATATTTAAAACTGTATCGAAATATAAATCATCTGATTCTCTACGCAAAATCAATGAATATTTCAGTCATATAACTTGTATTCCAGACTCCAGAGCTAAATAATTTTGTGTGAAAAAAAATTCAGCAATTCTTATGTAACTCACCCTATAATCGCTTGAGATATTTGCATTCTGCATAAGTTAAAATTAGGCTTCGTTGAAGAAATAATAAAAGTTTAGGGATCATTTAAAATCACAACTATTGTAATTGCATAGGCACGGAATTTAGATAACTCAGATAATACACAGATACACAGATAATATATGTGTGTGTGTGTGTATTCAAAGTATTGGAATCGTGCCGAAGAACTGGACTCGAATTTTCGAAGGATCTACACGTTGTTGGGACTTCTAGAACACGAAAAAACTATTTTTAGGAAGACGTCTGTGTGTGTAAGGGTGTATCTGTGTATGTTGCTTGTGTCTGGGAGGATATTACATCCACTGTAATTGAAAAACTAATGGACCGAATTTCATAAAATTTGGTAGGTATGTTTTTTGTGGGAAATCCTGATGTTCATTAGATTATAGTACGATTCGTAATAAAAGAATCTGCCTTCTTTGCGAAATGTCCGGCAGAAATTGCCTTTATCCACTCTAGCTAAAAACTAATGGAACAAATTTAACAAAATTCGATGTATAATATTTCAATGACCTACAAGTGATTTATAAACCAAATTTAACAAAATTTGGTATATAAATCATTTGTAGGTTATTCTAGTACGTTTCGGGGAAAAGGAACTGACTATTTTTGCGAAATTGCCCTCAAAAATAGTTAAATATAAAAATAAGACTACGTGTGCTCAATTATATCAATTAAATTCCTATTTTATACGTGATTTTTGACAACAAAAAGAATAAGTCCATTACTCTAGGACTAGCCGTTCTTGAGATATTCTAGTTTTTTCGCGTTTTCGCTACACCACCTTTGACAATAAGTTCAGCTATCAAATGAGAACCAAATTTAAATTTAACGTGCAAATTCAATGTCATTTAAAATACTTATGGCTGTTATTTTGTGCAGATAAACTCAAATTATTATTGAAGAAATAAAGAGAAGGTGAATATGAGTCTGCAGAGAAAAACATGTGCTGCCCACATCAGAATTTTTAACAATATTACAACAATGATTTATAGAAATGAACGGGAATTATTTGCAGGCCATTTCGAAAAAAATGTATAATCTATATTTAAAGTTCCACCAAATTTTTGTAGAATAAAATGTTCAACAAATTTAAGCTGTGTACCAAATTTTAACTCTCTAGGACGTAGGAAAGTGCATTAAAAATACCATCAAATAAGTATATCATGAAGAGTTATATAAAATTAAAAAAAAATTGAAAAATTGTTATCTACCAAATTTATTTTAAAATGTGTAGCCTCTCCTATATACAAAATAATTAAACATTTGGAAGGATATATATTATATAATATATCCCTTTTTTCTTTCTGGAGGATATCCCAAAAGTCAGAATTTAATTGAATTTATTTTTTTCCCTATATTAAATAATTTTTAATTAAAAAACTACTTAATATATTTTACTGAATTTTTTTTTATAAATTTTATGGGATAATGTGAATATGTCCTAAAAATTTCGAAGCAATTTGTGAATTTTAAATTTGCTTAAAAAATGTTTGAAAAATTAGATCCCATAGGGTTCTATGTATTTCATTCTTTCAACCTGGGTTCAATAAAACACGAATTGGGTGATATAATTTATTTATATTCCCATAGGTCCCACAGACCGTCTGAAAAACATACTAAAATTTCATTTTGATAAAGTCATTTTTACGGCAGTTATCGTGTTAACGGACAGACAGACAGAATGAACAAAGTCATAAACACTTTTCAACTATGTTGTAAAGTGTTAAAAACGATAACGTATCCAAATTTCACTCTTACCCCTATCACGCAACATCGAGCATCCGTATATGCTCTCTGTGAAAGGTCCTTGAAAAACCTCGGAACTAACTCGGAAAATGTTTGATCAATCCAGTAGATTCTTGAGCTTTCCAAAACATTAAAGTCACCAAATTAGCCAACATTTCGTCAAATTACTAAGACTAAGCCATCTGAACCTTCTTGTATTGTCAGTTGATAACTGTAATAACTGTTTTCCAACTTGGACATTTTAAAGATAGGGACATAGATATTAGGCATTTGCAACAATATACACAAAATTTCAATGCATTTGTAACAGTATACAATAATTCCAGACAACTGATTAGGAAACAGAAAATTAGGATTTAGTACCACACAATTAAGAAGCTGGACAAAATATATTTTGTCAATCCTGAAGCATCAGATTCAAACGCTGCTGTATAACAAATTGAAGTGTCGCAAAGAATACGGATGATATACTTTAAGTTTACTAAGATATTACATTCTTTACAACACGTGATAATATATAGGAAAAATTTTGGTATGGGATCCAGAATTGTAGTTGGAATTTTCTATTTCTTTAGAAACCTTGGGGCATTTTAAATGCGTACGTTAAAAGTTATATGTAGGAAAATAAAAAATAAACGTTTAAAAATTACCAAAAATACGATGTAATTGTAATGATTATCCATTCCATATGTTATTTTGAGCAATAAAAATAAATCAATATCTTACGCAATAGATAATATTAATAACACCACTCAATTTTCAAAACGCACGTTTAGAACGAAAGACATCCTCGCACTTCGTTTTTCCCATACACACAGAATATATCACAATCTATATCACAATTTAGCTATATCTTTATAAATACGTCACGCTCGCTGAAAATCTCCTGCGTTCAGTATTTAAAGTATGAGATCTCCGTATCAACAAATGCACCCCAATTGTGACGTCATAAACACGGGAGAAAGACTTGTGTTACAAAACATCCGAAAGAAGAGTAATTATTTTTTTATATTAGAATGCGAAGATATTACCCCGTATTTGTGCAAAGAAAAATTAGAATCGCGCAAATCTTTAATTCCCGATGGACGAATGTAAAAATTAATTTGCCGAAAATATTTATTTATGAAGACATTAAAAAAAATTAAAAATATGAATTCTTTTTTTCACTGATTCCATTCAAAGTTCGTTGGAAAGATTGTCACATTTTCCAAGGGTGTTAAGATGGAAACTGTGCTAATATTTTTGATCGTTAAGGAAAAAATGCGCGTTAAAATCATTTAAAATTTCGATACAATAAACAATAGTTAAAACTAATTCAAATTATTTGAATAAATGCTATTAGGTATCTTGGCACCTGACATCCCTGTACCGATTGTAGTAGCTGTAGATCACTTCAATTTTCTGTTAAATCATCAGTAGACGTAAAATCAAACAGTAACTTTGATACAAAAAATTTGGGGGATGGGGCTAACCAAATATTTTGTTTCCGTTTTCCCCAAAAATATTTTCTACTAACTTCAATGTGCATAGATGGATTTCTGTGGTGCTATCACCCCTCCTCCCATCTTTCTGACGGCACAGCAAACAAACAAACAAACAAAGAGACAGACAGACAAACAAACAGGAATTTTCTTTTATTATAGATATACACCGTGAATGTATATCCCCTAAACAAAATCCAAATATATATCAGCAAATTACATATCAGAAAACTTCATGCTCTGAAAACATCTTCAAAAAATATATCGTCTCAAATTCTGTCAATAACACATATTAAATTTGAAGCTTTGAAGATCACAGACAGCTTATTTCCATATCATATCAAAGTTGGGTGGAAACAAAAATAAGCGTGAACTCTCTTCTTTCTAAAATGCAACAACTATATATATCTAACTTTATTTTCTTGTTATCCAATATCAGATATAAATTTAATGCGAGACCTAAGGAGATGCACAAGATGCTTAAGAATGGCATGCCCGCTGGACTTCATTGTAACACAGAGGAGAACAAACGGTTATTTTATTTATTCTCTTATAGCAATGCGAATTTTGTTTGTAAATGTTTTCGTTTGACACAAAATTCAAGCATTTTGTGTTACATTTGATTCATGAAAAAATGTGTTTTTACTCTATTTTTCTCAAAAGGGGTCTTTTATTAAATTACGGATGCAGCATATTCTATTTGTACAATAATGTATGTTCATCCCCCTATAAAAAATAAACTTCTACTGCTATAATAATACAAAGTCTAAGAATCCGTTCAAAAACTAGAACTCCTGGTTTTGATAGAATTATGCATTCTCCTTCCCTTTCTCTCTCTCTCTATCTATCTATCTATCGCTTTCACTCTCTCTTTCACTTTTTCTTTCTCTCTGTCTGTCCATCCATTTATTTATTTCTATCGCGTTCTATCTAACTCCATCTATATATATATCTCTATCATATATATATATATATATATATATAAATTCCCAAAAAGGACAAGTAACTATGTACTCGTAAATTTCTAGAAGAGTGACAGGAGTAATGGCCTGGGGGAGTTGCGACCCCCAACAATCCGGTTAAAGCTTTTTTTCCGCCATGGTAAACGCTCCCGGTAGCCGATACTCCCTACACAATTAACTTCATAACTCTTATAAAACCGTAAAAATTACATACATACATATACACTTTCAATAACATGTAAATCTTTAAAAGTTTACTATTCTACGCTAAAACAAACCAAAAAGCACACTATAAAAATGTTTAACAATTAATTTAAAATACTAATGCATGAAATTACTTCACTCGTGGTTATTTAATAACTTAATATATTCAAAACTAATGTTTGAAATCCAAGTCAGAGTGGTTAAATTTAAGAATTTGGATGCAAGACTTATTGGTAACACTATCGCCAAATAAATACTAATGTATGAAGTTACTTCACTCGTGCCTATTTAATACTTTAAAATCAATATATTCATGACTAATTAAATCCAAGTCTGAGTGGTTATTTTAAAAAATATTATATATATAATATATATATATATATATATATATATAGTTTTTATAAAGGGTGAAAGTATAGATTGAACATATAAGGGGGGAAAATGAAAGGGAAATAAAGTGAAAAGCAAGAAGGGGGTGGGGAGTACTCACAGGTAAGGCAGTAAAAGGCCAGGGGAAATTGAATGATTTAAATGTATCGATTTGAAAATTATAAAAATTATAAAAACTATTTTGGTTTATATTTAAAGTGCGTCATGGCGCCAATTAATTATTAATGTTCTTATATACATATATATATATATATATATATATATCAATCTGTTTATCGTTCTCTCTATCGTTATCTATGTATCTGGCTATCTATAGTTCTAAGGAAGACAAGATCACCTTAAATATGTGTAAATAACACGATAATGCAGCATACAACTGTTTCGATTATATGCTGAGTTCCCTTCGTCAGTGCAAGAAAATCAGCAACACCGAATTCTAAAAGAGGAATGGGCCCAGATGAAAGAAGTAGTGGGGATTATATACCCAACACCTGGATTAAGAGAGAGCTAATCAGAAAGCAGCAAGAAGAACTGACCTGTCAACCAGAAAACTAGAAGTAACAACACAAGATTGACGTGTGTCAAAACACAATAGGAATATTACAACAAGACAAATCAAGTCTGAACGAAGGATAAATGAAACTCACTCAATAGGACGAACAAGAGGTTAAAAAGACACAAAACAGCCACAAAGGAATATAAAAAAGGAAGAGGATTTTTTTTTAATTGAGTGCTCCGTCAGACCGCGGATAAATATGGAGTACAAGACAAGTCATTAACTAAATTACTAGAATTTTTCTGGATGTGGAAGGCTTCAAAGAGATCAAGATCATAGATTGACATGCATTTCTGTAGGATCCTTGCAGTAGAAAACTCAAAACGGTGATCAAATTGATGGCAATACTGAGCAATTGAAGATTTATTAAATTCCTGTTTTTTTTCACATAGTTTTCATATTCCTTAACACGACTTTTAATGCACGCTTAGCTTGACCAATATAAGAAAGACCAATCACACTGGCAAGGAATACAGCACATGCCTCCAACTACTAGAAATTTCTAAAGGAAGATTAGAAAATCTGAGTTTATTAGAAGGTTTAAACGCAGTATAGAATTTAAATTTTTTAAGGATTTTAGCAATCTGCTGACTGATCTTTGGAAAAAAATGGTAAAATGACAGTGTTATTGAAATACTTTTCAGAAGTTAGTTTGGGGGAAGATTTGGAAAATTTTTGAACAGCACGATCAACAGTGCTAGGAGAGAAACCACGATCGACAGAGACAGCATTTCAAAAAATTTATCTCAGGATTGTATAAATCGTAAAACCACATTAGAACAAACGAATTGAAAGCAGCAATTTTCTGGTTAGACGGATGGCAGGAATTTTTATGTGTAGGTAGAGAAACCCAAAAAGGTTTACTAAAGAGCGTAGTGAGAAATTCTTCATCATTGCGGATGACAAAGACATCCAGAAATGCAAGACGATTGTTCTTTACCCTTTCATAGGTACGCTGAATGCAAGGATCAATAAAATTCAAAATATATTAATCGATATATATTTTTTACTTATCCAGATTTATCTATATTTTTATATCTTTATTTATCTATTTATGTACCTATATATATTTATCTATCGATCTATCTATTGATACATTACATCTATCTGTCGATCTGTTTCTATTTCTATTCATATCTATCAATCTATGTCTCTGTCTCTCTATGTCTCTTTCTGTCTCCCCTCTCCCTTCCCTCTCTCTCTCCCTCTGTCTCTCCCTCTGTCTCTCTCCCCCTATGTATCTCTCTCCCTCTGTATCTCTCTCACTCTGTATCGCTCTCCCTCTCTATCTATCTCTCTCTATCTCTCTGTCTCTCTCTCCCCTCTCTCTGCATATCTCTGTCTCTCTGTCTCCCCTCTCTCTGTCTCCTTCTGACTATCTCCCCCTCTGTATCTCTCTCCCTCTGTATCTCTCTCACTCTGTATCTCTCTCCCTCTGTATCTCTCTCACTCTGTATCGCTCTCCCTCTGTATCGCTCTCTATCGCTCTGTCTCTCCCTCTCTCTGTATCTCCCTTTCTCTCTCTCTGTATCTCCTTTTCTCTCTCTCTGTATCTCCCTTTCTCTCTCTGTATCTCCCTTTCTCTCTCTATATATCTCCCTTTCTCTCTCGCTGTATCTCCTTTACTCTCTCTCTGTCTCCCCTCTCCCTTCCCTCTGTCTCTCTCTCCCTCTGTATCTCTCTCCCTCTGTATCTCTCTCACTTTGTATCTCTATCCCTCTGTATCTCCCTCTCTCTGTATATCCCTCCCTCTGTCTCTCCCTCTCTCCGTCACTCACTCTCTGCCTCTCCCCCTCTCTGTCTACCTATGTCTCTGTCTCTCTTTATGCGGCTTATTCTATTCTATAAAATATATCCATAAACAGAGGCTATGGAAACTTCTAAAATAAAGTAAATAGTTTGCACTACATTATAATTCCTATACTGTCCAAGAATTCTAATTATTTATTCACAGAGAACGTCATCAAAATCTTAAATTTTAAATATCATCTGTTCTGACTTTACATTCTGGCGAAATACAAAAACAGTTTTCTTTCTGCAGTATTGCTTTATAATCTTTCTGAAAAGAAAAACTTTTCTGTAATTGCCATTATGTAAATTTCGGGCAAAATATTTTTTTTCAAACTGTTCTCGCAAACAATACCTCCTTTAGACTACAGTATACGAAATTTATAATTACCGAAGAACATTCCTGCAATCACGGTGCATTTAGAGCACTAATAGGACATTTACCTTAATTTCATCCAGCAAATTTATTACTAACATTTTAAAAAATTTCCCACACAGTACATGCGACCATTAGAGAGCTCATTAAAACTTTATCATCATACGATTTACTATTTTCTCTCTTTGAGTAAACTTGTGGAAAGAGTGCGTCACATTGCTAAAATGAATTGATCAACTTGATTACTTTCCCTACATACAAAGTGTAATCAATAAGTGGTCAATGAAACCAATCCTCGTTTTGGCTTCGGACTTGTTGGTTATCTTGCACTGACGAAAGGGATCCAGCGTATCCTCGAAACAGTTGTATGCTGCATTATTGTATTATTTGAGCTAATTTACGTTACTCAAGTTTTTCTTAAATAAATGGTGAATAAGAATTAACACATCATATTCTTCTTTTCAATTTGTCGGTACATTATATTCTGATATGAGAGATATTTTGATCTGTATAATTGAACTGCTGTATTTTTATGCTGTATAATGACGCTGTATAATTGAACTTTTTATGCTGTATAATTGAAAATCTAAGAGTGCCGAGCTCAAACCGTGCTCAAAGCTCGTTTAAGCGATTAATCGTATTACGCCTACAGAGCAAGCAGAATGATAGCAGATGCGCATATTATCGCAAAACTGATTTTTACGTTACTCTAGTTTTACGTAGTATAATGTATAAGAAAAGTAATGTGACGGTGTTGAAAATTCAAATTAGAGTTTTCGAAGCAAAAACACATTTTAAGTATCCCTAAACTCTAATCGAACATTTTTGAGGTGATGTCTGTGTGTACATGTATGTATATTAGTGTGTGTGTGTGTGTGTGTGTGTGTGATTGAAACAGTGGGGTAAGGAGAATACTGGAACCCAATTGATTTTAAACGCAACCGAATGTTTGAAATTCCCCTACCCTACTTCAGAATGAATTTTTGAGAAAAAAAAAAATCATTACAAAATTAGCACCTGAAGAAATAATCATGTCATATGCAATTTTGAAAACATTAAACCTGGAAGTGAGCATTCTAAATACGTTTAATGATTGGTGAGGCTTGAGAGGAAGAAATGCTGAAGTATGAAATTCAAGTACAAATTTCTGTGCCGCTAGAGAAATTTATAGATTCACCTCAACCTGAAATCTTTACCAGAGATATTGTATAAGATTAGTTTATATGTCGCCTAGCAAGTTACTAAAGATATTTTAAATCTATGGTCGAAATATTCGGCTGAAATTTGAGCTAAAACTAAAAGTGCGGTCTATAAACATTTTACGAGTAATTTGTAGTTGCAAAGTCTACTTCAAAGATAAGAGCTTGCAATGTCGTCCCAGTAGCGGTAGAGCGACGGCTGGCCAGTTCGGAGATAAAGGGTTCGATTCCCGGTTGGGACACCAAGGATCGTTAAATAGTCTTTTGGACGCTCTACAAGGATATATTATTAGATTTTCGAATATGTTCTTTTTTTTAAATTTAGGGGATTCTAATTTCAATATTTTAATATTTTAAACTATACAGGGTGTCCCAAAAAGAGTGAAACGCGCTTTAATTCTTTACCTGTTGGAGATAAGTGGGCAATGTAAATTGCAAAAATTTTGAAAGTTAGGTAGGAAATAAGACTACGTTAATTAAATAGACCTCCCATTAATGTTCAAAAAGTTACACTTTAAATTTTTATACGACCCCTTTATGCAAATTTAGTCAATCAGAAAGTTTTTATTTTTAATGCAACAAGAACATTAAGAAACCGCATATCTGTATCTATAAAATTGAGCGAGTTAATTGAAAATTGAACATTGTGCATGTGAACCATATATCAAATTAGAAATGTAAATTTGTGACATATCACAAAAACTATAAAACTGAAAGATAATACATAGGATACCCAACCGCGTAGTGAGTACCACTGCTTTATATGATCTCTGTCTGTATAATGCTTTTAGATGCATTTGTGATAAAAAATTTTAACACATATTAACGTATTTTTGATCTAAACAATTTCCTTCGTCAGTTTGTTTATGATCCCTATTTTCAATGATAAAACACCCTTTCACATGTAAGAAAAAGTGGCATAAATCAGGTGTTTTCCTTTATCATAATTCAGTTGATTTTAGAGATGATACAGATATGCGGATTTTTTAATGATCTTGTTGCATTAAAAATAAAAATAAAAATTTTCTGATTCACCAAATTTATCTAAGGGGGTCGTATAAATATTTAAAAGTGTAACTTTTTGAAAATTAATGTGAGGACTACTTGAGTAACTACTACTAGAGTAACTTAGATTTATTTCCTACCTTCCTTTCAACATTTTTACAATTTACATTGCCCACTTATCTCCAACATGTATAGGATTAAAGCGTGTTTCAATCTTTTTGGGACACTCTGTATTGAAAATGCGTAAAGAAGACAAACCACCCAAAGAGAAATATATTGTTCAAACAAAATCACTTTGACTCCATCGAATGGAAACCTCTTCCAACTTTTCACTTTCTCATGCTATAGGATATCGAAAAAGCAATGTTTTCACTTTTTTCAAAAATTCTGATGACATTACATGTTTCAAAAACCTGCTCAACACATTTTGACTATTTTCAGAGTGATGCCTGTCTCTCTGTAGTCAGTCTGTAGTCTATTTCTTGTATGCACACTATAGATGGCCACAAATATTAATCAATTTTCACGAAACTTTTAATCCGGCTTTGCTAACTGAAAATCTGGAACTAAATTGAATATTTTAAAATTCGAGCCAAAAGAAATTTTTGAGTTTATTCGAAAAAAAAATTTAAATTTATTCGGAATTTTATATTTCCTTAACATGGCAGCATATAGGACCAAATTTGACATACTTATGCATAAAAGAGGTTATGTGTGGCTCAGCGGTCACGAATTTTAATAGTTTAAATCACTGTAGTAAAGAATAGCCGCTAAACAAGTTTTGAGTTCCTGGTCTTATTAGACCCGCCCCCTCGAGTATCAAGTTACCCCCGGTGGGTACATTATCAAATTTGGCATCAATCGAAAACCCTTTAAAATAAAAGGTAACAGACTATAATTGGGATCATTTGGAACAACGACAAGAGATTTTTCATCAAATATTCTCTTGTGAAATTTGCAAGAAAAAAAATTTGCATAAAAATGGTTTTTATATGAGGAAGTCGCGTTGAACTACGCTTCAGCTAATTTGATGTGGGTATAAATTTTATATTTTATTAACATAACAGCATATGACGAATTTGATATAATAATTCTGCATAAAAGAAGTTATGTATGGCACAATAAACATGGAACTTAACAGTTTTAATCATTGTAGTGAGAAATAGACCGTAGACAATTTTGCGGTTGTAAAAAACCTTGCTACCGCAACCGGGAATCAAACCCTAGATTTTCGACCTGGCTGTTCAGCTACTGGGATACAATTGCTACCATTGAGGGCTTCCGTTGATCGACGTTGCATGCTCTTATCGTCGAAGTGGACTGTGCATTCTCCACCCGCTAATGTCAGATTGTGATGAAATTGACAATCTGTTTGACCACCTACTACTACTTTTACCTCAGGTTAGCCTCCTGCTACTACTACTTTTACCTCAGGTTAGCCTCCTGCTACTACTACTTTTACCCCAGGTTAGCCTCCTGCTACTACTACTTTTACCTCAGGTTAGCCTCCTGCTACTACTACTTTTACCTCAGGTTAGCCTCCTGCTACTACTACTTTTACCTCAGGTTAGCCTCCTGCTACTACTACTTTTACCTCAGGTTAGCCTCCTGCTACTACTACTTTTACCTCAGGTTAGCCTCCTGCTACTACTACTTTTACCTCAGGTTAGCCTCCTGCTACTACTACTTTTACCACAGGTTAGTATCCTGTGTTATCGTTATCCTCTCAATTTGAAATCGCCGCTCCATCATCCAGAATCTACTGAATCCATACTAGTCGTACTAGGATCACTTTTCAGATCTCCGACCTCTTTGCAGTAACCTACAGGGTTGATTTATTCGAGCGCCATTGTAAAGATCTTTGCTGCTCCAACAGGGAATAGAACCCTAGATCTCCGAACTGGCCAGTCGACGCTCTACCGTTGAGCTACTGAGATCAAATTGCAAGTTTTTATCACCAAAGTAGACTCTGCACCCTACATATTAAAATGCTTGAAAAAGTCTTTCGATTGACAATGTACACCCACGGAGGGGGAGGGGCTAATGATGTCACGAACACAAAAATTGTAGGCTATTTTCCACCACAATGATTGAAACTATTAAGTTTCGTGATTATTGAGTCATACATAATTTTTTTATGCATGATTATATGAAATTTTGTCTTATGCTGCCATGTTTTCGCTCGAATTTTAAAATATTCTACCTAGTTCTAGATTTTTCGATAATAAATCCGGATATAAAGTTTTGTAAAAAACCGTTAATATTTATAGCAGCTATTGCGTATACAAGAAATCGACCACAGACAGACAGACATCACTTTAAATAGTTAACACGTGTTCATCAGGAGGTCAAAAATATATATCCGCATTAAAATCTCATCATTGGCAATTTTCGTGAAAATAATACTTTCTCTCTATTATATTCTATAGGATGAGAAGGTAAAAATAGTTAACTTAATTTAGCATCTTATTTCAGAGGGGTTTGGGGGTTTCATTAAAACTTTCCCCTGCAGGTTCTGGAGATGTCTCTTCCGGTTTTTCAACAAACACGTATGACTATATACCGAAGTATGTGTACAAAAGGATATTAAAAGGTTTAATAATTCCGTCAAAAATTAAGTGTACATATACAGGATGTACATATACAAGTTAATATCCTTAATATCCCTCTCTCGGCCATTCAAACAGCTGCTGGAAGCCCTCAGGCCAGTCGAGTGGTCTGGGTCTTCAACAGGCTAATATCCTGCTATCATTATCTCTGGATCTTCAACAGGCTAATATCCTGCTATCATTATCTCTGGATCTTCAACAGGCTAATATCCTGCTATCATTATCTCTGGATCTTCAACAGGCTAATATCCTGCTATCATTATCTCTGGATCTTCAACAGGCTAATATCCTGCTACCGTTATCCTTCCTCTCCTCCTACCAATCGTTGTCTTCTCAATTTGAAATCGGCCCTCAATCTTCCAGAGTCCACTGAATCCGTACTAGTTGGACTAGTGTCACTTTCAGACCTCCGACATTTTTGCACTAACCTACACGGTTGATTTGTTCAGGCGCCATTATAAAGAGCCTTGCTACTCCAACCGAGAATCGAACCCTGGATCTCCGAACTGACCAGACGACGCTCTACAGTTGAGCTACAGGGCCTAAATTGCAAGCTGTTATCGTCGAAGTGGACTTTGCAGGACACGTGATATCATGAGCCCTCGTCGTGGGGGGGGGATAACCTCTCCGAGAGGGTACATTGTCTTGGCATGAATAACATTTTTTTTCAGGCCCTTTAAAAGTACATAGTAAATAGCTATAATCGTGATCAATTGGACCTACAATACCGATTTTTCAAACTGATCCTTGCAAAATTTCCAATAAAAAAGAGAAAAAAAAATACCAAACTATTTAAAAATGGAATCTAGCATGAGAACGTCGAGTTGAGAAACATTCCACTTATTTTTTTTTTTATTAATTTTGGCTAAATTGAATACATTTGCGCTTCTTTCTCCAAAACTCTACAATGTCAACATTCTTATTGCTTTGCAGAACTAATTACATAGTTATTAGTGAACTAATTACATAAATATTAGATCCAATTACCATCAACAAATCATTTACGTACTTTTTCTTTTTTTTTTTTACCTCCTCATTTGTTTCTGATCTTTCATACAAAGAACATTTTTTTGACTCCTTAATGGAAACGTAAACTTAATTAATGAATTGGCTAGCTTACATAATTGGTTGCAATGAATTTCGAAAATCAATGTCAGGATAAATACAGATGTAAAGTGAGCAGTAATACAGGCTAAAAGCAGTGACAAAAGCATGTTAATGAAGTTAATATAGTAATAATGATAATTAATTCAATAATAAAAAGGATAATAATTGCTTCGTTATTCTTATAGCGTTTATAAAGAAGTCCATAAGTCCATAACTTTGTAGGGAAACGTTTATGAGTGTTCACGATAGGTGTGTCTATTGTAAAGTGGCGAAGTCCGATCGAATAAAAGGGATTGCAGCGTACCTAGCGGGCAATTTAAAAAGTTGAGATAACGAACTGAAAAAAAAAATCTGATGTGGGCAACACATGACTTTCCTTATATAATGTAATGAATTTGCTACTTTTACAGTAAAAAAAATAGGTTCTTCTTATAGTAGATACTAATATTCTTTCTAAGATATTGAATTTTCGACACTCAATCGTCATTTTCATTGGTTTATCGTCATTTTTATCCATTTGGCGAGATTTTCGTTAATTTGGCAGCATTTCAAAAAAGTCGCTAAGTTGGCGACATTCCGCCAAATTCGTCGCCAAAATCTCGCCAAGCGTTATGCACTAAGAAATAAGTTATTCTTACAGCAGATAAATAAATGACTATTGGCGTTCAAATACAAAAGTATTATTCAAAGTATCTTTTTTCATGAATGGAACGAGCTAGATAAACGAGAATGATGTCACTCAATTTATCGCATGGTATTACATATGAAAAGTGAACATGTTTCTCAATAGGAAATATTTTTATTTTATTTTATATGACTTTTTGATATTTTTTTTTAAATGTACAATATCTCGAGAACGGTTCATGTTAGCGTTCTAAAATTTATGCCAATCGTTTTCTAACGAAAAATTACATAAGAAATGTCTATTTGCGTAACTTTATGAGTGGTTTTGATTTTTTGACGATTTTTTCAAAATTTCATTTGAATATTTAGGGGGGTTCTGAATATTCGATTGCGTATAAAAACAATAGGCTTCCAGTGTTTACGGATTGTGATTTTTGTAACAAATTTCGTTCGAATCGGTCCATTCGTTCGTCGGTTATCGTCTCCACAGACCCACTGACACACACACACACACACACACACACACACACACACACACACATACATACACACACACACACACACACACACACACACACACAGACATCACTTCAAAAATGTTTGATTCGTGATCAGGGATGCTTGAAACGTGCTCTCCCGTCGAAAACTCGAATTCGAATTTTCGACCCCGTCACAATACTTTCCTTATACATTATGTATATAAGGAAAGTAAAAAAGATGGAGGAAAATAGCCAATCACAAAGTTATGCTGGATTGCATAGTTAGAAGGATTCGAGAATAAAACTATTACAGATCACACAGCAGGGTTATTGGCGATAGATTTATTTGGCGGTGGGGTTATTTGGCGGTGAGGTTATTGACGATTTAATGCTCTCTATAGGAATGTTAAAATAAATTAAATTTACAAACACATGAACAACACCAAAAAAATCTGGGGCATCACTTACCCAGGGTCCATGGGGAGGGAGGGGGGACGGATCCCCAATAATATTTTTGAATGAGGAGAAGACATGAAAAATTGACAAAACGGGGAAAATCAAATATAAAGGGGGATCCCGTGATAAATGTTTGTAGGAGGGTCTACATTTTGTATGGTCAATCTTGACTGGAATCTAATGTACAACCTGTTGAAAATGCCCTCCGTCAGCAACAATGCGCATTTGAACTGGAGAAAGGAGGTGATCTTGTACATTGACAAGTATTACATATATCACCGTGTTACAGTCCCTGATAATACGAATATTTGAGAGGTATTTATTACCTTTCTGTGATACAGTTGCGCAAAAGGTACTTTCATATTTCAAAAAGAAATCTGCGACATCAGCCGCAGACTCAATGACGCCTAATTTTATAATGGACGGACAATTTATTTACAAGCAATAAATGAAGAATGACATCGAGAGAAATAGAACTATGGACTCAAGTGAGCCCGTGGGCATCATGGTATATCCCAATTAAAGCCAATATAGACCACGCCCAGATGACTGGAGCATATAGGCACACAGGACAGAGGAGACAATGAGAGCCAATTGCAAAAAATTGAAATCTAAATTGCCCCTGTGCATCAAGTAATGGTGAAGAACACTCGAAATTTTGACTGTGAGCTTAAGCACATCAAACGGTGCTGTTAAGAGACTCTGCATTTTTGCCGCTCACTGAGCACGTAAAATGTGCTCAAGTAAATCTCCCAAAAGTTGTTGCCGTTTATTAAGCACATAATACTTCCACCATTTGTTAAAATTGCGTCGCCAAATATATATAAGTAAAAAAAAGTGCTTTTCACGAAAGAGCTCCAAAGGTGATCTAATACTGAGCTCCAAAGAGCAGAGAGATTAAACGTTTTCATCATATCATGAGGAATAGTGTAACCTGACGAGAAGTCAGTAGCAGGTTGCGACTGTATCACTACCAACTCAGTAGTTAAGCTAGAGAAACTGTAATGCTGTACAAATTAATAAATTGTAAATATAACTATTGAATTGAAGTTAAGCTATGCTGAAATTTAATATAAATTATAATAATTAATGAAATTGTATTTGGGAAAATTAATGTATGTTTATTTGATAAGTAAAATTCATTTTATGTTTATTAATCAAATTACTTTTCAGAAACACCGGACAACATAGAAAATTAACTAAGTGGGTTCCACTTCTGCTATGTACGATGATAAATTCACGGCCATCCCTAATTTGAAAATTATCACGGTTTATTTAATTTACAGTTTAAATTACATAAACCTAAATATAACCACATTTATACGCCACACTTCCATATACGATTTCGAAAAGCATTTTCTGGCCCTCCAAAAGTATTTCCAATGAATAAAAGGGTGAATCCTAGACGACTGAATCTTTGCACACATATAGTTCCGACCACGGGATAAAACTTAACTGAGACGTATTTTCAAATCCCCCCCTACGGCTGATGAGAAAATAAGGGGGGATAGAAAAATATTCCCATACCTTCCAGAAGCCCTCCGCAGTGGAATAAACTGCTGAATTTTTTTATATTTAATGTCGACCAAGGGGTAGAACCTAACGGAACCGGACTTTCAATTTCTTACCCGAGGGTTAGCAAAATGGGGCTAGGGGTTGAAAAGTTATACAGATCTCCCACACGTCCCTCAGTTACTTAAGAGGCTGAAATTTTGCATGCATATAATCTATCGGCTACAAAACAAATCCTAAAAATGCCATTTTTTTATTAAGACGACTGTTTATGTCGCAAAGAGCCGTACAATGTTAAAGAAAATAAAACTTATTAAAAATGTGTAGCTTTATTTTTGAAGAGTGTTAGTTTATCTGCCTTTCACAGACTTCAATTATAATTTAAAACAGTCTTAGTAAACGTATCTATAATATGTAGTTTTAGGGGTACTCTAGAACACGAATGCACCATTTTTAACGTGGCGTTTGAAGCCTGCGTGTGTGTCTATGTATGCATCCACTCAATGTATGTATCCACTGTATCTCAAAAATATTCTACCAAACTTCATAAAACATGTTTGGTAAATCACTTATTGATTACATGGCAGTGATCAGATTTTGGTAGGATTAAACGAAAAAGTTTTTTCGTTTTGCAAAATAGCCCGCAAAATTTGTCAAAATTTCGAATAAAAGACTAAGTGTGCTGAAATGTATTGTATAGATAAATGCTAGCTCCATACGCAGCTTTTGATGATATGCAAAACTGTTTTTCTCTGAAGTATCCACATGAAAGTAGAATTGAATTGAATTAAATTCATAAATTGAATAAAAATAACCCCGTTCATCTAAAATAGATCGTTTCTGGCATATTTAATATACGTTAAAATACGTTAAGTTGCCTTAAAATACGTTAAGTTGCCTTAAAATACGTTATCTTAAAATACGTTAAGTTGCCAAATGAAAAAGATGCATTAAAACTGCAAACTGGATATAATTTCAAATAAGTATCTGTGCCATTTTGTGCAAATAAACTCCATTTAATATACAATAAAAGAACAATAAAGCTAATTTGAGTTCGTAGGGTAAGTCATATGCTGCCCACATCACGTATTACTTTCCTTATATACATGATGTATAAGGAAAGTATTGTGACGGGGTCGAAAATTCGAATTCGAGTTTTCGACGGGAGAGCACGTTTCAAGCATCCCTGATCACGAATCAAACATTTTTGAGGTGATGTCTGTGTGTGTGTATGTGTGTGTGTGTGTGTGTGTGTGTGTGTGTGTGTGTGTGTGTGTGTGTGTGTGTGTGTGTGTGTGTGTGTGTGTCAGTGAGTCTGTGGAGACGATAACTGACGAACGAATGGACCGATTCGAACCAAATTTGGTACAAAAATCACAATCCGTAAACACTGGAAGCCTATTGTTTTTATACGTAATCGAATGTTCAGAACCCCCCTAAATTTTCGAATGAAATTTTGAAAAAATCGTCAAAAAATTAAAACCGCTAATAAAGTTACGCAAATAGACATTTCTTATGTAATTTTTCATTAGAAAACGATTGGCATGAATTTTAGAACGCTAACATGAACCGTTCTCGAGATATTGCACATTTTTCAAAAAAATTATGAAAAAGTCACATAAAAAAAAAAAATTCCTATTGAGAAACATGTTTACTTTTCATATGTAATACCATGCGATAAATTGGGTGACATCATTCTCGTGGATCTAGCTCATTCCATTCATGAAAAATTATATTTTGAGTAATACTTTTGCATTTGAACGCCAATTTATCTCCTGTAAGAATAACTTACTGCTTTGTCCATAATGCTTGGCGAGATTTTGGCGACGAAATTGGCGGAATGTCGCCAACTAGGCGATTTTTTGAAATGTTGCCAAATTAACGAAAATCTCGCCAAATGGATAAAAATGACGCTAAATCAATGAAAGTGACGACTAATTGTGGAAAATTCAATATCTAATAAGTTATATAATATATAAATATATAATAATAGTTATATAATATATGTCGAAAATTCAATATCTAATAAGCTATATATATATATATATATATATAACTTATATCTTCGTCCATAACGCTTGGCGAGATTTTGGCGACGAAATTGGCGGAATGTCGCCAACTTGGCGACTTTTTGAAATGTTGCCAAATTAACGAAAATCTCGCCAAATGGATAAAAATGACGATAAATCAATGAAAATGACGACTAATTGTCAAAAATTCAATATCTTGGAAAGGATATTAATATCTACTAGAAGAAAAACCTATTTATTTTACTGTAAAAGTAGTAAATTCATTTCATTATATAAGGAAAGTCATGTGTTGCCCACATCAGATTTTTTTGAAATGTAAACGTTAGCTAACCTGGTATGGATTAATATTCACAGTATAGTAATTGCCGATTTCAAATACCTATGTTTACCTCATTCATTTTAATTACAACTTGAAAATCTGATGTGGGCAACACATGACTTTCCTTATATAATGTAATGAATTTACTACTTTTTAAGTAAAAAAATTGGTTTTTCTTATAGTAAATACTTATATTCTTTCCAAGATATTGAATTTTCGACAATGAGTCGTCATTTTCATTGACCTAGCGTCATTTTCATCAATTTGGCGAGATTTTAGTTAAATTGGCAACATTTCAAAAAGGCGCCAAGTTGGCGACATTCCACCAAATTCGTCGCCAAAATCTCACCAAGCGTTATGGACGATGAAATAAGTTATTCTTACAACAGATAAATGACTATTGGTGTTCAAATACAAAAGTATTACTCAAAATACCTTTTTTCATGAATGGAACGAGTTAGATCTACGAGAATGATGCCACACAATTTATCGCATGGTATTACATATGAAAAGTGAAGATGTTTCTCAATAGGATTTTTTTTTATATGACTTTTTGATATTTTTTTTAAATGTGCAATATCTCGAGAACGGTTCATGTTAGCGTTCAAAAATTTATGCCAATCATTTTCTAAAGAAAAATTACACAAGACATGTCTATTTGCATAACTTTATTAGAGGTTTTGATTTTTTGACGATTTTTTCAAAATTTCACTCGAAAATTTAGGGGATTCTGAACATTCGATTGCGTATAAAATCAATAGACTTCCAATGTTTATGGATTGTGATTTTTGTACCAACTTTCGTTCGAATCGGTCCATTCGTTCGTCAGTTATCGTCTCCACAGACTCACTGACACACACACACATACTTTCACACACACACACACACAGACAGACATCACTTCAAAAATATTCAGTCGTAATCAGGGATGCTTGAAACGTGCTCTCCCGTCGAAAACTCGAATTCGAATTTTCGACTCCGTCACAATACTTTCCTTATACATTATGTATATAAGGAAAGTAATACGTTAAGCTGCCAAATGAAAAAGATGCATTAAAACTGCAAACTGGATATAATTTCAAATAAGTATCTGTGTCAAGTATCTGTTTTGTGCAAATAAACTCAATTTTAATATACTATATAAGAACAATAAAACTAATTTGAGTTCGCAGGGTAAGTCTTATGCTGCTCACATGAGATATTACTTTCCTTATATACATAATGTATAAGGAAAGTATTGTAACGGGGTCGAAGATTCGAAATCGAGTTTTCGACGGGAGAGCACGTTTCAAGCATCCCTGATCACGAATCAAACATTTTTGAGGTGATGTGTGTGTGTGTGTGTGTGTGTGTGTGTGTGTGTGTGTGTGTTTGTGTGTGTGTGTGTGTGTGTGTGTCAGTGAGCCTGTGGAGACGATAACTGACGAACGAATGGACTGATTCGAACCAAATTTGGTACAAAAATCACAATCCGTAAACACTGGAATCCTATTGTTTTTATACGTAATCGAATGTTCAGAACCCCCCTAAATTTTCGAATAAAATTTTGAAAAAATCGTCAAAAAATCAAAACCACTAATAAAGTTACGCAAATAGACATTTCTTATGTAATTTTTCATTAGAAAACGATTGACATAAATTTTAGAACACTAACATGAACCGTTCTCGAGATATTGCCCTTTTTTCTGAAAAATTATTAAAATTCATATAAAATGAAAAAAAAAAATATTTCCTATTGAGAAGCATGTTCACTTTTCATATGTAATACCATGCGATAAATTGGGTGACATCCTTCTCGTGGATCTAGCTCGTTCCATTCATGAAAAAAGATACTTTGAGTAATACTTTTGTATTTAAACGCCAATAGTCATTTATCTGCTGTAAGAACAACTTATTTCTTCGTCCATAACGCTTGGCGAGATTTTGGCGACGAATTTGGCGGAATGTCGCCAACTTGGCGACGTTTTAAAATGTTGCCAAATTAAGGAAAATCTCGCTAAATGGATAAAAATGACGCTAAATCAATGGAAATGACGACTAATTGTCGAAAATTCAATATCTTGGAGAGAATATTATTATCTACTATAAGAAAAACCTATTTATTTTACTGTAAAATTAGTAAATTCATTACATTGTATAAGGAAAGTCATGTGTTGCCCACATCAGATTTTTTTTAAATGTAAACGTTAGCTAACCTGGCATGGATTAATCTTCAACAGTATAGTAATTGCCAATTTCAAATACCTATGTGTATCTAATTCATTTTAATTACAACTTAAATAACTCTTTCGCCCAGTTTAATCATCCAGCATTTCGAATAAACTTCTGAAAACTGCAGATAAAAGCAACCGCAGTTCACGCCGTTTCCTAGACATAGTCGCGAAAAATAAATAAGTAATTTGAAGTGTATAGGAGCAGCTTCTGTATTATGCATTATCAGACGGTCTTGAATCTGCGAAAGTTTACTTCCGTTATTTATTTTCTTAAATTGAATAAGACGGAACATGCATTTTCGTTGTTGAATTCCAATTAAAATTATTTTGATGAGCGACGCCTCAAATTGTTCATTGAAATATTTAAATATATTGAAATATTAAGTAAATTGTCAATTGAAATATTAAGTAATCGCAATTATTGCTGAAAAATTGTGAGTGATTAACTGCAGTTGAAGAACGTACAGTGCGGTAGTACTTAATGCAAACATTATAATTTGAATATAAATTTCGATCGATTTAAATTTTGATTACTGCTAAAAGGACTGAAGTTAAAAACTTGTTAAAGTACAGGATTAAATAAGTGAAGTGTCTGCCTGCATCGCAGGCTGTGAGCATACAGCCTATTTTTAAAAGCTTCTATTTACGTCGTCATGACCGATGTGTGGTTATCTGTCTGTATCGGTGGGGTTGTCTGTCTGTTTCAGTGTAGTCATCTGTCTGTTTCAGTTTGGTCATCTATCGGTTTCAGTGTGATTGTCTATTTCCGTGTGGTCGTATGTCTGTTTCCGTGTGGCGTATGTCTGTTTCCGTGTAGTCGTATGTCTGTTTCCGTGTGGTCGTATGTCTGTTTCAGTTTGGTGATTTGTCTGTTTCAGTGTGGTTGTCTGTCTGTTTCAGTGTGGTCGTCTGTCTGTTTTATTGTGTTCATCTGTCTGTTTCAGTTTGGGCATCTATCGGTTTCAGTATGATTGTCTCTTTCCGTGTGGTCGTATGTCTGTTTCCGTGTGGTCGTATGTCTGTTTCCGTGTGGTCGTCTGTCTGTTTCAGTTTGGTTGTTTGTCTGTTTCAATATGGTTGTCTGTCTGTTTCCGTGAAGTCGTCTGTCTGTTTCAGTTTGGTTATTTGTCTGTTTCAGTGTAGTTGCCTGCCTGTTTCAGTGTGATCGTCTGTATGTTTCAGTGTGGTCATCTGTCTGTTTCAGTTTGGTTATTTGTCTGTTTCAGTGTTGTTGTCTGTCTGTTTCAGTGTGGTCGTCTGTCTGTTTCAGTTTGGTTATTTGTCTGTTTCAATGTGGTTGTCTGTCTGTTTCAGTGTGGTCGTTTGTCTGTTTCAGTTTGGTTATTTGTCTGTTTCAGTGTGGTCGTTTGTCTGTTTCAGTTTGGTTATTTGTCTGTTTCAGTGTGGTTGTCTGTCTGTTTCAGTGTGGCCATCTGTCTGTTTCAGTTTGGGTATCTATCGGTTTCAGTGTAATTGTCTGTTTCCGTGTGGTCGTCTGTCTTTTTCAGTTCGGTTATCTGTCTGTTTCAGTGTGGTTGTCTGTCTGTTTCAAATTCTTTGATGGTATTTTTAACACACCTTCCTACGTTCAAGAGAGCTAAAATTTGGTACACAGCTTAGCGTAGTAGAGCATTTTAATCTATTAAAATTTACCGGATTCTCAAGAAATAGAACTTTTTTTTTTGAAAAATGACCCTCAAAAATCTCATTGTTGTCAGAAAGTTTAAATAGTTATATATATATATATATATATATATATATATATATATATATATATATATATACAATCCCAAAAAGTATGAAATTCAAGAAAGAGAAAGGCGCAAATTGTCGCACTGTCAGAGTCGCACTGTCACACTGTCAGAGTGAAATATAAGATTTAAAATAAAAAAAGAAAATATATAGGTGTAATGATTGTGTTTACAGGATTGCAGAAAGGTCAAGGGGGATTGCGACCCCTATTTCCTGGTTAGAAGCTAGCTTTGACTTCATGAAAACGCTCCCAGAGTCTCTGCACGCCCGAAACAACAATCGATCATGCCCGTGGGGAAAAAATAGCCGAATCCCAGACAACATAAAAATGATCAAAATAACAAAAAAATTGGAAATTTTACTAACCAGCAACGACTAGACGCGACTTTTTTATGTATGCTTTCCTATTCGAAGTTTATACGCTTTATGCAACTCTTCCATGATTCTCGTCTTGCTGGTTAGTAAAATTTCCAATTTTTTTGGTTATTTTGATCATTTTTATGTTGTCTGGGATTCGGCCATTTTCCCCCCACGGGCATGATCAATTGTTGTTTCGGGCGTGCAGAGTCTCTGGGAGAGTTTTCATGAAGTCAAAGCTAGCTTCTAACCAGGAAATAGGGGTCGCAATCCCCCTTGACCTTTCTGCAACCCTGTAAACACAATCATTACACCTATATATTTTCTTTTTTCATTTTAAATCTTTTATATATATATATATATATATATATAATGAGACAAATTTTAACATATGATTTGCAAAGGTTAAGCAGTTCTCTAGGTTTCTAAGATAACGGTATAAATTGAATTCAATGGTCTATGCCTATATATTTATTATTGCTTTACTATATTGTATATATTTTCTTTTTCAATATATATAATTCTTATGAATTGCCTCATATCACATTATGAACAAAAACTTTTACCTCTAAAATGAAGCTTTTACATTTACTTGTTTAATTTTAATTATTTAGTTGCATGTACAGTAAAGTAATATGTATAGTACCTCTGTATAAAGTATGTATAACGTAATCATGTCCGATAGAACAAAAGTGATTGTAGCTCCCTTAACGGAGAATTTATAAAGTTACAATGACGAATGCGACAATTAATAGAGATAAAAGAATAATGCCAATTACAATCTTGTAGATCATTGTCTAGTTAGCATAATCTATCATAAAACTTTTGCAGAAGAAATTTATTTAACAAAAACCCGGACGAAAGAAGAAAAAATACTCGGGCGAAAATCCCGGGGGATTTTTTAACTCCACCCACCTCATACCAATTTTTATATTGCTAATAGTACCTGCTTGTGCAGTATGAATTTTTCCTCAGAAAAAATCCTGTCTCTTCTCAATAAATATAAATAACAAAAAAAATCTGATGTGGGCAACACATGACTTTCCTTATATAATGTAATGAATTTACTACTTTTACAGTAAAAAAATAGGATTTTCTTATAGTAGATACTAATATTCTTTCCAAGATATTGAATTTTCGACAGTTGGTCGTCATTCTCATTGATTTAGTGTCATTTTTATCCATTTGGCGAGATTTTCGTTAATTTGGCAACATTTCAAAAAGTCGCCATGTTGGCGACATTCCGCCAAATTCGTCGCCAAAATCTCGCCAAGCGTTATGAACGAAGAAATAAGTTATTCTTACAGCAGATAAATGACTATTGGCGTTCAAATACAAAAGTATTACTCAAAGTATCTTTTCTCATGAATGGAACGAGCTAGATCCACGAGAAAGATGTCACCCAATTTATCGCATGGTATTACATATGAAAAGTGAACATGTTTCTCAATAGGAAATATTTTCTTTTTATTTTATGACTTTTTTATAATTTTTTTGAAAAATGTGCAATATCTCAAGAACGGTTCATATTAGCGTTCTAAAATTTATGTCAATCGTTTTCTAATGAAAAATTACATAAGAAATGTTTATTCTCGTAACTTTATTAGTGGTTTTGATTTTTTGACGATTTTTTCAAAATTTCATTCGAAAATGTTGGGGGGTTCTGAACATTCGATTGCGTATAAGACCAATAGGCTTCGAGTGTTTACGGATTGTGATTTTTGTACCAAATTTGGTTCGAATCGGTCCATTCGTTCGTCAGTTATCGTCTCCACAGACTCACTGACACATACACACTTTCACACACACACAGACATCACTTCAAAAATGCTTGATTCGTGATCAGGGATGCTTGAAACGTGCTCTCCCGTCGAAAACTAGAATTCGAATTTTCGACCCCGTCACAATACTTTCCTTATACATTATGTATATAAGGAAAGTAACAACAAAATAAAAAGACACAAATTATATTCCCACAGTATGTTTGTTATTCATTTACTCTAGTAACAAATGTTAACAAACGTCTCAATACTACCACTAACATCTAATTTGAAATTCCCAACTGATCCCGTACTTAATTACAAGTTTAGTATGACTTATCTTATCCAGAGAAGTTAATTTTCAGAAGCCTGAGGCAAAGTGCTTGAAATTAACTAACCTCTTTGAAATAGCCACAGAAACTAAATTTAGGTAATTATACAGCCATGGTGTCCGTTGAAGCCAGATGCTGTTTAATGAGTTATCAGGTGGAGCTTATTTGCTGAAAGATTACGTGGTCTCTCTGCCTCAAATTGAAAAGAAGAAATTAAAGACATTTCATCACTGAAATTGCAATTTACAATATTGTAATGCACTGTGCATAGAGTTGGAAAAAAGGAAATAAAAACTCCTACGGATGAAACGCGTAAAAATTCCATAATGATTTGAGAATTATATCTAAGTCTTGCTAATATTGGTAAAGTAGTCGCTATTGTTAGTTGACACAACAGAATGGCGTAGTATTTAGTATATGTATTTTAATTTAATATAAATTAAGGATTCCCTAATGATGAGTATAATGAACCAGTTGGGGTGCAGTTGAAACAAAGATAACTTAAAACTGGGTTTTTTAGACATAATTTAATAAGATTTATTGTTAATGCGTTGATTATTTAATAATACCGCTTTAACCATCATACAAGAATTATGCAAAACATATTAAATTGAATTATCTAAACATGGCCGTAAAATCGTACATAGTGGAACTCATTAAATTAAACATTGCGTTGTTTGCCGCTATTAAAACCCACCATTATTTTCTTTAGTGCGAGTTCTGTAAAGGAATATTAATTAACATAATACTGCTCCATTAATTGCACCATTTTAACTTTAACAATAAATCATTTATTAGCAACATAGATAACTTAATTACTCAATTATAACAATTATTTCTCTTGTTCGCGCCGGAGAGAGACAATGTGAGACACTAGTTAAAATACCTAAAATGTATTTAAGACTTTCCATAATATTTAATGGGAACATACCTTCACTTTCGGCTTTGGCCATAGACCACAATTCTTGCATCAGCAGTACATGTGCGTGTTTGGTTCCAACTCGTACTGCTAATTGTACTGAAATTGATCTAGCCATTCATTTGAAATCTCTACGGAACAATTTACAATACTTGCGTAACACTTCTTTAATGCATCTCTCTACTGTGCGGTCTGATGGAAATACTCGGGGCTCGTCATGGCATTCTGACCTCTTGCTTCAGGCTTTTCCAACTATTTCATCAACTCAACTCAACTGAACTGCACGTAACTTTCAACTGCCTAGCTATTCTCGTAGAAGTTGTTCAATTTCATCTCTTGGTTGCCGCCTCCTTTGTGTCTAAGGACTGTAACACCTCCTTTTGCTTAAGGACTGACACACCTCCTTTTTGCTCTGATTGGCCAACCTTGGTCACTTCTACCAGACATCTTCCATAAGTGGTTATTATTTTTACCCAATGTCGTTGCTTCACCTTATCCTTAGAGTCCTTCAACCCACTTGCTTTGATACCCCTAAATTTATGGTTTCTTCTGACCTTTGGGTCAACGTGTTGTAAAATCTGGCGTCATTCAGACTGAAGGTATTGTCTGACGTTTCAGACAGAATAAATAACGTGCATAAAGCTGTCTCACAATAACTGGTGTCAGATCGATTTCCGGTCTCACACCAGTATCTGTTCATAATTGCAGGGTAGGGTACAGAACATAGAGAGATAAAAATAAATTGAAAAATAAGATAATTTGAAATACGTAGGAAACAATTTTATTGTTTCAGTTTTACTGCTCATTGCGCTAATAACTTATTTTTACGAAATTGGCATTTCAAATAAATATATTAGGCCTTTCGTTATTGAAATGCATACAATACATGATTACTTATCTTAACTTAGGCCCACATGAATGAGTGTCTCAAACGATATTGGCGTTTCCTTAATATAAAGTCTTAGCTCCTTACTTTTACCCGCATGTAACGGTGATTGTCTCGTAAAAACACTTGGAAATGATTATCATGATAATACTTGTTAAAAATGAGTACTGCATGGAGGTAAAAGTAGGGTGTTAAAACTTCGTATTAAGTAAATACTAATATCGTTTGAGACAAAAATTCAAGTCGTGCTGGGATAAGATAAGTTGTCTCGCATTGTATTTCTATGGCGAAAGGCATAAAATATATTTATTTGAACTCCGAATTTTGCAAAAATAAATTATTAACTCAATACAATGTAGAACTGAAACAATAATGAATATTCCCACGTATTCAAAATTATTATACCTTTCAATTTATTTTTGTCTCCCTATATTCTGTATTTTATCGTACAACTACGAAAAAATACTGGTTAATTATAATCATAATTAGGAAATTTTTAATTTAAAAAAATCGAAAATACATAAAGTAAATACTACGCCTTTCTATTGTTGTTGTTGAGACTCAGACCGTCCGACCTACCAGAAAGGTGTAGGGTAACTGTTTGAACGGCCGGGAAGTGCCTCCCAATTTAGAGCGGGGGAGGCAGCCACAGGAGCCGTATCCACCTTCCCCTACCACCAACCTCTCGGAAGGACTTACGGGCCCACATTTTTAACGTGATCGTACTCCGCGTGAACACGGCGGCAGTTTTGAAAGTGGCGAGAATCGAACCAAGGCCTACCGAGTACAATTCCCACGCGCTAACCAGTGGGCTACCGCGCCCACGCGCTAACCAGTGGGCTATTGTGTCAACTAACGCGCTATTGCCAACGCGCTATTGTGTCAACTAACAATAGCAGCTACTTTACTAACACTAGCGACACCTAGATATAATTCTCAAAGCATTATGGAGTTTTCAAAGCGTTTCATCCATAGGAGCTATATCTCCTTCTTTGTAACTCCGTGGTTAGAACCTCAAATGGCGCAATCATACTAATTACATTTGGCTTAGTAATATATCCGAGCAGCGGTCGAAGGTATGATTAGATGCTTATTTAGGGCGAGCATATGCTGGCGTGTGTTTTGTAATTTAAGCATGTACTCTCGCAGCAGAGATTAATTAATGAATTTAGTTAATTCATGGTTTAAATCACGTGCACAGTTTTTAGTCTTTCAATATATGGACTCTGTGTATTGTTTAGAAGGTGGTAGCAATATTTCCATGCAATTGAATAGATTGCTAAATTTTCGAATGAAATTTTGAACAAAATCGTCAAAAAATCAAAACCACGAATAAAGTTACGCAAATAGACATTTCGTATGTAAGTTTTCATCAGAAAACGATTGGCTTAAATTTTAGAACGCTAACATGAACCGTTCTCGAGATATTGCGCATTTTTCAAAAAAATTATCAAAAAGTCCTATAAAATAAAAAAATAAAAAATTCCTATTGAGAAACATGTTCACTTTCATATGTAATACCATACGATAAATTGGGTGACATCATTCTCGTGGATCTAGCTCGTTCCATTCATGAGAAAATATACTTTGAGTAATACGTTTGTATTTGAACGCCAATAGTTATTTGTCTGCTTTAAGAATAACTTATTTCTTCGTCCATAACGCTTGGCTGGATTTTGGCGACGAATTTGGAGGAATGTCGCCAACTTGGCGACTTTTGAAATGTTGCCAAATTAACGAAAATCTCGCCAAATGGATGAAAATGACGCTACATCAATGAAAATGACGACTAATTGTCGAAAATTCAATATCTTGGAAAGAATATAAGTATCTACTATAAGAAAAACCTATTTTTTTACTGTAAATGTAGTAAATTCATTACATTATATAAGGAAAGTCATGTGTTGCCCACATCAGATTTTATTTTACTTTGTAACAAAGGTAAGTAGTTTCTCACTCAAAAAGATAGGAGGATTTAAGGGTTAAAAATAGCGTAATGTCCGATATTCTACTATACGCTAAATTAATAAATTGATATAACATGCTACACCAAAAAATTCTACTTCAATGATTTTTGCATCCAAACGCTCAATTACAAGATGCACAAAATATAACAATGCTTAGACAATACTGAGATTGCCTATGCATTGCGTACTTGAATACTCAAGTACTAAAAGAGTCTTTCCACTTTCCTCTACAAGAATTAACAAACTGCATGTTCCTCCCCATTCAGTTTGGCCTCCCTAGGCTCAACCTGGTGCATATGCCACTAGTGGGTTATACGAGTACAACCCGTGCTCTTCCCAGTAGGCCCTCTAGTACTCGGAAGAGTTCTGAAATGGCATTCTCGCATTGCATATCTTTCTATGCGTTTTCATCTCCATTTCGATCTTATTTGAACCTTCGTCAGTTATAAACACTGATAATTGTTTCCATTTAAGGAACAAATTGAAGGGAACTCTTCCACTAATTTCCTTGGAATAATGTCGGCGTGGGCACTACCAACCTATTGAACTGGGGTGGGGCCTGTCACGCAGTTTCCTGTCGATTTTTGGAAGCAAGCTTCAGACTCAAATATAAGCTGATCGTTTCAGGATTATATAACATATTTGTCGCGTTTAAAAAATATTTTGGTAGTAAATAATTTAATTAATTTTGATTCAAAATTTCTTTTATCATTTCGTTTTACAACAATGAATATCTGCAGTAATAACTATCAGTAATAATCTCCTCTATTTTAATAATAAATATAGATTTTAATACTAAATTTTTTAGTATGCAATTTCAACGTTTATTATTTATATCTATCTTTTATAGTTTACTATATATTTCGAGTGAAATTTAGAAGAATGAAAAAAGACACCGATCGGAAACTTACGGTTTAGAAGTTTTTTCGGAAAAATCATCCAAAATAATTAAATATTGAAATCATTTTTATGTATTCATATTCGAGACCCTATTTCAGACAAAACAAGAAACATTATTTTCATTTACAGCTATTAGATTTAGGGTTATAAATATCTAAAATGTTTGTATTTTTCTTAATGCTCTGTTTTTCCGCGGGTGTAACCCCAACCATTGATGTTATTTATATCAAAAATATCTCGGTAGCAAAAAAATTTAATTAATTTCAATCAGAATATTATTTTTTTCCTTCCGCTGTCAACATTGGGTATTTACTGTAATAAATGTTCCATTGCTAACGTGGAAAATATTCTGTCGGTAAAAGACGGCAATTTTTATAAGCAAAACAAGCCTTTCTAAATTTATTTCTATTAAAATTTCGTTAATTGCGAGAGTTAATTTTTGCGAGCGATAAAACGTGTTCAGGAGGTCTTAAAACATACATTGGCATCAAAATACCGAATTAGAAATGTTTCGTGAAAATAGTGCTTTATATTACATAGTATGAGAAAGTAAAATTATTTTGTAACCAATTTCTTTTCCACTTGAGAATTTGATGTGAAAACCTCTTCAGTCATAACCTAATCTCTATCTGCAGCCGCGTCTGAAAAGCTGAAGTGGATCAAAAGCTTAACTTCAGAATAATACATTGTAGTGATAGAGTGAAAACATTGAAATCCGGCATAATTTGGAAAGTTTGAATAACCTAGGAATAACGTCGTTGTGAATCGTAATATTCGCACTTGCTATCGTGACCTCAAAACCCATCATTAACTCTTTGCACGAGTTCCTTAACATATGAATTAATTCAAACCACTGCACATTAAAATACAGATTTAACTTTTAAAATGAATATTATTTATTCACATATCTGTAATTACTATAATTAAAATTATATGAATTTTAACAAACACTTAAGGAGGAGAAAAGCACCGTGTGAGACCAGATCTTAGGAATCTTATTCCAAAGATAAAAATTGACCTAATATACATGAAGACTGGCACATATCTCTGTATTTCGGGTCTGTAGCTCTTGACTGGAATGTTTACCTATTATTTTGCTCACATTTGGGGTCAGACTTCGTATTTTTATATGGCATTTTCACTACTCAATATGAACCACACTGCTTGGACATCACCACTCTCTTTCTTTATTTTTTGAATATTAAATCTATATATTCATCTTTTTACCCTTGTGGTCACATCATTTGTCCTGGGTTTCAGATACGCCCTCCTTGCTCTCATTGGATGCTTCTCGATGCGATGCCGCATGTTCGCATTATTGGCTCTTTCAGCTTCCAGTGAAGCTTGGTTTACGTCCTGGCCCTAGGATATTTTGCCCCAACCTCACCTGCAATTTGTGTGACATGTATTTATTCGAGTCATGACTCTCCGGGCCAAGACTTTTATAAAACGGTGCTTAAAAATCTACACTATGTTTCGTCGTAAACAACGAAAACTGCACCTCCTGGTCGCACATTCATATATATGTCACTGAGAATAGAACTAATTGAATTTCCTAAAGTCAAACCATCAAAACATACTGTGGAAATTCACTATGAAAGTCGAAAACATTTTTCCATAAACAAATACTGGTAATAGAAACAAGCTAACAAATTTAAATTCAACGAAATGGAATTTATATAAACTTTTCCTTTAACAACACAATGCACCCTCAACAGGGACTTAGCATCAATAATTTGTTACATTAGTTACATCAGTTACATCACTTACATTAGTTAAATCAGTTACATTAATTAACATCAGTTTGCAAATAAGGTCTTAACAGCTAAGGAGACCATAGTTAAAACACGAGAATTTAAATTTTGAATTTACTTTATAAATTAGGCAAGTGGGAATATTATTACTTAGTAGAGTAAACAACATAGAAAGTAAATATTTGTCTGATTTGTTGGGTACAATGGATCTAAAAGGAACACTGCTTTATGAACTTCAGGAGAACATACAGATCTATCACATTTGGCCCCAGAATAAATCAGGAAATTAAAAAAAATTTTCAAGAATTACCCATGAAAATTTAATGGGTTATAATTTTATTTAAATTAGTATTTCAAGTATCCTTGCTAAAAGCGCAGTACGGATATTTATTGATTTAATTTTCAACTTTTTCAACATACTTGTTTTCATTCAAAACAGCAATTTCATCTAATAGAGCTTAAACATTTCTTCTAAGACTTTTCAATAATACATTTAAAATAATGTGTAGTGAAATATTTATTTTAAAAAAGAACTTTCTGTCTGAGACAATGAAAGCTGTGCTATTAATTTGATAAAAAAGACGTTTGCAGTCATGGAGTTAAAAGAAAGGAGTTACAACTTCATTGAGAAAACGCCAATACCGTTTGTGGCAAAAATCCATCTGCCGCTAAATTAAGATAAATGGTCCGACGTTTTATGTATTTCCATGGCGGAAGATCTATGTTATCTAAAAATAGTGTTATATAAAGTTATGCTAAGTTATCTAAATGTTATCTGAATGTTAACATAATATTATAACATTTAAATAACATAAGTTATCTGTTATGTTATCTAAAAATAGCAGTTACTTTACTAACACTAGCGGCACCTATATGCAATTCTCAAAGAGTTATGCATTTTTTAAGCTTTTCATCACTAGGAGTTTTACCTCCATCTTTCTTATCCCATGGATTACTACTTGAGTTTAAAAATTTACTTATAAAAAATGTTTTTTTCCTCATATCTGTAGTATAACAGAATTTACACGATTTTAATAGAAGAAAATGGGGATTTGGCTAACCAAAACAGCCGGCAGAGAGGGCCATTGGGGGAGGGGCGGGGCATTACCCGAGTGTGGGCCCCGGTCCCCAAATTTTTGTGTTGATTACTGTTGATTTTGTGTTGTTAATCTTAGGGTTCGGGATACGGAGTAAAATGAAAGAAATGGAAACTGAAGTATGTAACAAAAGGGATATCTTATTGTTTCAAATGCGTTACAGTAAACTATTGTTGTTATTTGAAGGTTTGTGTCGCTAGATCTTGGCGATAAATCCAAATAAGTGTCGACGAATTTGGAAAAATATCGCCAGCTTTGCGGTTTCAAGAATCACCTCGAATTTTGCAGATTAGCTAAGAACTTCACGAGTTACATGCTTCTTCCAGAGCTTTTTACAGAGGGTGTGTAAACTTGAAGTCGTTCAGTTAAGTTTTTGACTTTTATACACACTCTAAGAGAGGATAGGGTACGGTCCCTGTGGATGCCTCCCCCACTGGGTTCCGGTCTAAATTGGGTGGCACTTCCCGGCCGTCCATACAGTTACCTTACACCTTTCTGGTAGGTCGGACGGTCTGGGTCTCAACAACAACAACACTCTAAGAGATATTATACATTAATTCTGATAGAAATGTGTAAAATGTATAAATTTTAGGTCTACGACAACTGTGCATGGACATCTACACTGTAATCCTATGTCTTCATCAATTGCAATGTATAATTGGATATCGTCTTAGACTGGGATAGACTTGGATCACCGTAGACTAGGATCGAATTAATAATATTGAGAGGTGTGTGATACTGGGAGTAAAATTCAGTAGGGCGAGAATGGAAGGTGGGTCTTGTAGAACTTTATTCGCTACTATCGTACGACAGACTTAACTTACTTAAATGCTTATTTGGTGATAATTAGATGGTTGTTATAGTAACAGGATTCACCTTCCAAAATTAAACAATGAAATAAATGTTAAATGCATTACTGACATCATAAAATATTATTACAATTTGAATGTCGAATTTTAGGAATCTATTGATTTGTATTCAAATCACATCAGTTTCATATAATACAATATCACTTTATAATGATTATAATCGTTTAATATATGAACTATCTTGCATAGCGGATGAAAGCAATATTTCCAATTGTCAATTTTTTTTTCGCGAAATATTAGATGTTAATTGGGTACATCAAAATATGTTTTATACATTTGCGAATATTTTTAGGAAAATGATATTATGTATGTTCTAGAATATATATCCGTCATATGACGGAATTAAAAATTTGCCAAACATTGCCTCCCATTTAGCGTTATTTTTATCAATTTAGCAACATTTTTATCAATTTGGCGACATTTTTGTCAATTTAGCAACATTAAAATATATCGCCAAGTTGGCGATATTCCGCCCATTTCGACACCAAAATTTCGGCAAGCGTTCCCAGAGATAGATAAACAGACAGATAAATCAATGTGCTTATATTACAAATATGAGAGGGAAACTTACTTTGTTAGGATGTATTATGCAAAACATAAAACTATATACCATATTTAGTAATGTATATGATAAATATCCAAAATATTCTAAATTAAATGTTATCATAACATTGTATTCTATAAAGGAAACAAACTATTATGGTAGTATAGCCAATTGAGGCAAAGGACAGTTCGGATTATGCTATGGATGTAAATTGAAACAGAATGTATTAACACAAATTAGTCAAATCATATGCATCAGTAAGCTGTTGTCAACTTAAAAAAGTATAACAAACATTGGCAAAAATTTTCTGCTGCTGACCTAAAAAATATTGAAGAATGTTTATAAAGAAAACTTCAAGAAACGTTTTCTTTAAATATTTTTTTAAATAGCATAGAAATAGCTAATAATTTTTATTTTCATAGTCTGATTGATTGTTTATTGAAGTAGATCTAAGATAGAATATGGAATATGAAATATAGAATATAGAATTAATATAGAATGTGTAATATCGAATATTAAATCAATGTAGAATATGTAATACAGCATATGTAATGTATATAAATAAAATTGAAAATTCGTCTCTCTGTCTGTTTGTCCCGTTATCACGGGAGAACGGATGAACCGAATTTGATGAAGTTTTGTAAGTAGCCTGGAAATAGTCCCACTTAAAATTTAGTCTATGTTTGGAGTTTCTGCGATTAGTAGTTCTCGAGATATTAGTAAAAAACAAAATTTTCGTTTGTCTCATTATCACGGGAGAACGGCTGAACTGAAATTGATGAAATTTTGTGGATAGCCTTAAAATAGCCCCCCATAAATTTAGCCCAAGTTTCGAGTATCTAAGATCAAGGGTTGTTGAGATATTAATGAAAAATGAAGCTTTTTCCTAGGAGTTCTACTCTCTAACTCAGTGGTTTATCCAAACGAAAAGCTTGAAATTCGTTTGAAAGTGAATTAAAACTTTATCTCTGAGTTTGATGGGAGATTTTTTGCTCTAATTAGTCACTTTCTGAAAACATGAATTGTTTGAAACATGATTTAAATGGGAAATCTATCTCCATGGTTTATTTTTCACAAGCTTCTACTGAACAATGAAAAGTATAAAGAAATCGAAATGGTTATTTAATTTGCAGTTTATGAGGAAGATTCTATCTTATATCATGTTGCTCAGAAACGCAATTAAATTAAATCTGTCTGTTAATTTTAATTATTATTTTTTCGATTTGAATCTATATAAATAAAATTGAAAATATGTCTGTCTGTCTGTCTGTCTGTCTGTCTGTCTGTCTGTTTGTCCCATCATCACGGGAGAACGGCTCAACCGAATTTGATGAAATTTGATGGGTAGCCTAGAAATAGCCCCACTTAAAATTTAGTCCATGTTTGGAGTTTCTACAACCAGTTGTTCTCGAGATATTAGTAAAAAACCAAATTTTCGTTTGTCTCATCATCACAGAAAAACGGCTGAACCGAATTTAATGAAATTTTGTGGATAGCCTTGAAATAGCCCCCCATAAATTTTGTCCAAATTTCGAGTTTCTAAGACCAGGGGTTGTCGAGATATTAATGAAAAACGGAACTTTTCCCTATTAGTTATACTCTCCAACTCCGTGGTTTATTCAAACGGAAAGGATCAAAATCGTTTGTTTAAAACGTCGAAAGGAAATAAAACTTTATTTCCAGTTTGGTGCAGGATTTTTGCATTAAATAGTCACTATCGGAAAACACGAATTGTTTGAAACATGAATTTAAATGGAAAAATCTACCTCCATGGTTATCTTTCACAAGCTGTTACTCAACGATGAAAAGTATAAAGAAATCAAAATGGCTATTTAATTTCGCATTTTATGAGGAAGATTCTATCTTATATCATGTTGCTCGGCAACGGAATGAAATTAAATGTGTTGTTAATATTTATTATTATTTTTTCTATTTGAATAATGAATAAATGGATGAAAAAATATATTTTTAAATGAAAGGTTTGGTTGTTCTTTTAATTATATAAATTGCGGACTGCATACATCACTTTCATTTATTTTAGCAAAGAGGTTTCCAGCTCATATATTGTGTTTAGCTAATAAACTCATATATTGTGTTTAGCTAATAAACTCATATATTGTGTTTACCCAATAAATTCATTTAGCCGATTGTTGAAGCAGAAAAAGAGTAGAACGGCTGTATCTTATAATACAATTTTAGTGTTTTCATTTAGTGTATACAAACGGGATTAGGATATTTTATTCTTCAGATCTGCAAATTTAGAGCTTCGAGTTTAGCGGAATATCTCTAAATAACTTGGTAACTTTTCTTAAACTTTACCTAATTAGCGGAAATGTTTCCAAATTTATAAAAATGACGCAAATCAATGATTTGTTTTTTTAGAATAGAGTATTGAAATGGTGTTTCGGTAGCATTTGTCGGTCAGTTCATCCATCCTACTTAGTAACACATTTAACGAATTTTTTTAATATCACCAAATTGATAAAAATATTTGTAAATCCATAAAAATATCATGGAATTGATAAAATTGTGCTTAATAAATGAAATTAATTATGCTTTGTTAGGGGATAGTATTGTGATGATGTTCCGTCAATTTGTCGTAAAATGGGATTATCAGTTCCACAGTCCCACTTGGCGATAAATTTGGCGATTTTTTAAGTTATTGCTAAATTGACAAAAATGTCGCCAAACCTTCCATGGAGATAGCATTATTCAGACGATATGATTTCCATCAATTTATTTTAAGCAACTGATTTCATGTCGCTTAGCAACGGATCCAATACGTTATGTGCTATACCATTTTTATTAAATCTTTACCGATTTGAATAATAAAGATATGTTTATAAGATAAATTTCATTGACATTGCATTTTTGACTGGATAATATCAATTACGGTCTTCAGGTTTAAACATTATTATCATTGATATTTTCAGGGACTGTTGATTCAGGGATTATTGATATTGTCAAGTTATTATGCCATTGTTTATTTATGACGAAAATTGATGAAACTCATATATAGTACGTTGTACGAGTAATCTACAAATGCACGGATATATCTTCTAATCTACGAAAATATAAGTAGTACAGGTATATTGCCATATATTTTGTTATATATTGGCATATATTGGAATCAATTACGGCCTTCTGGTATAAAGATTACGGGGATTAGTGATATTTTCAATTTATTACGTCATCTCTTTTATTTTGGCAAATAGTTTTGAGACTCATATTATAATACGGGTAATCTTCTACCAACACACTGGCATATTTTCTAATCTGTGACAATATAAGTAGTACGAGGTTACATATATTGATTCAATTCCTTTTTTTTGTAAATTTGCTTACAAAAGGGGCCAGGATGTTTTATTCTTCAGATCTGCCCGTGAATATAATTTTGCATAGTGAGAACAGATATTCTTAAACTTCTCTTTAGGAGCAATAAATTTAATATTTTAACGGAATTTGCACATGATTGCGAATTATAAGTTTCTTTATATTATACATTAAGTACGAAGAACGGGTATGCTGCTAGTAACAAATAAATGGATATAAAAATATATTTTAGAAAAGAACGATTTGATTTTTCTTATAGCATTTTTTACTGGATAATAGCAATTAAGGTCTTCAGGTTTAAACGTTATTATTATTGATATTTTCGGGGATTATTGATTCAGGGATTATTGATATTTTCAAGTTATTATGCAAATGTTTTATTTTGACAAAAATTGTTTAAACTCATGTAATGTACATTGTACTAGTAATCCTCTACAAATGCACGGGTATATCTTCTAATCTACCAGAATATAAGTAGTACAGGTATATTGTCATATGTTTTGATATATATTGGCATATATTGGAATCAATTACGACCTTCTGGTATAAAAAGTTCGGGGATTATTGATATTTTCAATTTTTTACGTAATCTCTTATTTTGGCAAAGATTTTTGAGACTCATATTGTAATACGGGTAATCTTCTACTAACACACTGGCATATTTTCTAATCTGCGACAATATATGCATATATTGCATATATTGATTCAAGTCTTTTTTTTTTTTGTAAATTTGCTTACAAAAGGGGCCAGGATGTTTTATTCTTCATACCTGCCCGTGAAGATAATTTTGCATAGTGAGAACAGATATTCTTAAACTTCTCTTTAGGAGCAATAAATTTAATATTTTAACATAATTTGTACATGATTGCGAATTATAAGTTTCTTTATATTATATACTTCGTACGAAGAACGGGTTTGCTGCTAGTATAAAATATATAATCAATATAAAATATGAAAGCATGATAATGTCAAATGAAGCTTTTCACCAAAAACAATGTAATAAAAACATTCCTCAAGACATCTATATTTTAAATATGACCTAAGAGTTTTCGACGCAAAAAATTTTTTCCTTTATCGAAGAAAACAAATATATATTTTAAGAAAGACAAATGTAATTACAAGGAGTATTAAGATCTAATTTGATATCAACAAATCTTTTAGCTACGCAATCTTAATTATGTATTGTTTGTTTGTGATCTTTTATGTGGGAATGGTTTATTCACTCAATTAATGAGAAAATAAACTTAATTAGCGAATTACCAAGCGTGCCCAATTATTTCTATTGAATTACGAAAAGAGATGGTAAGTTATATAGAGATAAATTCATCAATAAAGAGGCTGATAACCTTTGCTTTTAATTAAAAAAACATAAATTTGAGGCAAATGCACCATAACTTCTTTTCAGTATTTGCATTATTATAAAAATTTTATATTTCTCGTCATTATATTATTAATAGCAATTACACTGCTCACAACTGAAGTCGCAACACCACAAAGTTGTAGGTGTAGCTTTATGTGAATCAGGCAATGGATCACAATTTCGTTACTCATAGTGACGTAACACCTTGCCCAGCAGAATAAAACCGTCAGGTCAAGTAGGCGTGATATCACAGCTAAATTATAGCGTCATTGGTTTCAGTATGGCTCCTCTATATACGAGCTGACTCATCAAGCATATTGAAGCCCACCATAGCTGGAAGTGCAATCCATTAGCATTAACTCTATTCGTATTTTCGCTTTAGGAAGTATAATTGAAATAGTTATGGGTGGTTGTTCTGCACCGAACTACTCTACTCATTCTAGAAAGGGTTTTAGGCTATTTCGCTTTCCTAGAAACGAAGAAAGAAGAAAACAATGGCTAATAAATAATTGGATACCCGGTACTGAAGCATACTTGTACGAGCTAAGTTCTACAATATTCTAATTGAGACTTCTTTTTTTATATAAAGTATTTATTTGAAACACTTATTTTATAATTTCTATAACTGTAGTATAGAACCCTATGGGATTCAATATGCTGGATAAGTCAGCCTGTAGTAGAGGAGCTCTAGGTTGCAGGTTGTAAAAATCATCACAGTATGACAAAAGTACGTCAGCGTACCACATATGTTCAGTTGTCATTAACGGAACGGCAACAAATCATTGTTTTACATGAGCTTGGATTGAGCCTTTGAAGGATCGCTGAACTATTGGGTCGTGATGTGAGCACAGTTCAACGGTGTATATTACGGTTCATAAGAGACAACAAAACGACACGAAGATCAGTTAATATAGCTTCCAAGTGTACCACACCACGTGAAGATCGTATGCTCATTGACGGGACGCCTTGTCGTATTCAATCCTGCATAGCCGCCTGGTGAGCCTATCCCATATTAATCGAATGTCAATAAAGTTCCATGCTTTCATTTTCCAGATACGATTTTTTTATCATTTTCACATCTCCATGTTGCAATTATATTATGCAAATTTCATAAAGATATATCTATTTCTTCGTGGCTTTGCGATTTCAGTTGGGAGCAATGTACTTTCCAAATTTACAATATGAATTAGCTCAAAATAATAAAATCGGACCATTTATTGTTTGAATCATACTTCACGACGATATCTCACTAACGAATGAAGCGTTTCGGATGAAATTTGGTGCAAAAAAATTTGAAAACTGGCAGCCTGTTGATTTTAAGCGCAATTAAGTGAAGACATCTAAATTTTCGAATAAAATTTGAAAAAAATCATCAATATGAAAAAAATTAACATGAAAAAATCAGAACCTCCAATAATGCTAGGTGATTATTAATTTCAAATGCAATTTTTATTAGAAAACGATTGATAGGAGTGGAAAACTCTAGTATGAACAGTTCTCGAGATATCACACTTTTTCAAATATATTTATAAAAAAAATCACATAAATATTAAAAAAAACTGATGTGGGCAACACATGACTTTCCTTATATAATGCAATGAATTTACTACATTTACAGTTTAAAAAAATCTGATGTGAGAACACATGACTTTCCTTTTATAATGTAATGAATTTACTATTTTCACAGTAAAAAAAATAGGTTTTTCATATAGTAAATACTTATATTCTTTCCCAGATATTGAATTTTCGACAATTAGTCGTCATTTTCATTGATTTAGCATCATTTTTATCCATTTGGCGAGATTTTCGTTAATTTGGCAACATTTCAAAAAGTCCCAAAATCTCGCCAAGCGTTATGGACGAAGAAATAAGTTATTCTTACAGCAGATAAATGACTATTGGCGATCAAATACAAAAGTATTACTCAAAGTATCTTTTTTCATGAATGGAACGAGCTAAATCCACGAGAATGATGTCACCCAATTTATCGCATGGTATTACATATGAAAAGTGAACATGTTTCTCAATAGGAAATATTTTTTTTTATTTTATATGACTTTTTGATAATTTTTCAAAAATGTGAAATATCTTGAGAACGGTTCATGTTAGCGTTCTAAAATTTATATCAATCGTTTTCTAATGAAACATTACATAAGAAATGTCTACTTGCGTAACTTCATTAGCGGTTTTGATTTTTTGACGATTTTTTCAAAATTCCACTCGAAAATTTAGGGGGGGGGGTTCTGAACATTCGATTGCGTATAAAAACAATAGGCTTCCAGTGTTTACGGATTGCGATTTTTGTACCAAATTTCGTTCGTCAGTTATCGTCTCCACAGACTCACTGACACACACACACACACACACACATCACCTCAAAAATGTTCGATTCGTGATCAGGGATGCTTGGAACGTGCTGTCCTGTCGAAAACTCGAATTCGTATTTTCGACACCATCACAATATTTTCCTTATACATTATGTATATAAGGAAAGTAAAAAGTATTGACTATTGCGAAATACGTTCACTTTTATTATTCACTTCAGTTATTCTTTCTATTAGTGAAAACTCCCCAAAAAATCCGATATCGTTTCCCAATGGACCTGTTGTTGTTGAGACCCAGACCTTCCGATCTACTAGAAAGGTGTAAGGTAACTGTTTGGACGGCCGGGAAGAGCCATACAATTTAGAACGGAACCCAGTGGGGGAGGCATCCACAGGGACCGTACGCTCTTTCCTCTTCCACCAACCTCTCGGAAGGACTTACGGACCCACATGTTTAACGTGATCGTACTCCGTGTGAACACGGCGGCAATTTGGGCTGAAGAGGGATTCGAATCCGGGCCTAACGAGTGCAATTCCCGCGCCCTAACCACTGGGCTACCGAAATACTTTGTGTAATAGTTTTGGGTTTTGACAACTGGCATTCGCCAACAGTTATTACTTTCCTTATATACATAATGTATAAGGAAAGTATTGTGACGGTGTCGAAAATTCGAATTCGAGTTTTCGACGGGAGAGCACGTTTCAAGCATCCCTGATCACGAATCAAGCATTTTTGAAGTGATGTCTGTGTGTGTGTGTATGAAACTATGTGTGTTGTTGTTGTTGTTGAGACCCAGACCGTCCGACCTACCAGAAAGGTGTTGTTGTTGAAACCCAGACCGTCCGACCTACCAGAAAGGTGTGAGGTAACTGTTTGGACGGTCGGGAAGTGCCACCCAATTTAGACCGGAACCCAGTGGGGGAGGCATCCACAGGGACCGTACCCTCCTTCACCTACCACCAACCTCTCGGAAGGACTTTCGGACCCACATGTTTAACGTGATCGTACTCCGCATGAACAAGGCGGCAGTTTTGGCAGTGGCTGGAATCGAACCCGGGCCTACCGAGTGCAACTCCAGCGCGCTAACCAATGGGCTACCGCGAATTTGGCACAAAAATCACAATCCGTAAACACTGGAAGCCTATTGTTTTTATACGCAAGCGATTGTTCAGAACCCCCTTAAATTTTCGAATGAAATTTTGAAAAAATCGTGAAAAAATCAAAACCACTAATAAAGTTACACAAATAGACATTTCTTATGTAATTTTTCATTAGAAAACGATTGACATAAATTTTAGAACGCTAACATGAACCGTTCTCGAGATATTGCACATTTTTCAAAAAAATTATCAAAAAGTCATATTAAATAGAAAAAAAAATATTTCCTATTGAGAAACATGTTCACTTTTCATATGTAATATCATGCGATAAATTGGGATTTTCTCGTGGATCTAGCTCATTCCATTCATGAAAAAAGATACTTTGAGTAATACTTTTGTATTTGAACGCCAATAGTGATTTATCTGCTGTAAGAATAACTTATTTCCTCGTCCATAACGCTTGGCGAGATTTTGGCGACGAAATTGGCGGAATGTCGCCAACTGGGCGACTTTTTGAAATGTTGCCAAATGGATAAAAATGACGCAAAATCAATGAAAATGACGACTAATTGTCGAAAAGTCAATATCTTGAAAATAATATTAGTATCTACTATAAGAAAAACCTATTATTTTTACTGTAAAAGTACATTCATTACATTATATAAGGAAAGTCATGTGTTGCCCACATAAGATTTTTTTTGTGTAAGAAATGCACTTCTCTCCGTTTGCCTGTAACGGCCGTCTATATATTTGACGAGCTTGCAAGACTAATTTAGCGAAATAGTGCCAACTTGGCGATGTTTCGCCCCAGATTGACGAAAATATCGTTAAAATTGTAAAAATGATGCTAAGTTAACAAAAAATGTCGCCGAATTTATGAATAAATTATGCTTGTTAGTAAGTTACTTGGACACTTCGAAACAGTTGGAAAAGCGCTAAATGTACATATCAACATTACAACAATTTGCCACAGATATTACGCATCATTTTTGCACTGTGAATGAAATAAATTCCCTGCACTATATAGGGAGACCATGTGTTGACCACTTCAAAATTTTTATATATATATGACCTAGCAAGTCATTAGTCTATATTTTCCACGTCAGTCATTTGGCTAGTTTTTAATAAAATCCAACGTCCTTAATTCTGTTCATATGTACCGATAAAATTATAAAGATATACATTATATAATATTTGCTTTCGCTTAATCATAAATCAGTAAAAAAAGATATTTTTATCTAGTAAGCTGCGTCAAATTCAATAGCAGTTACTTGAAGTAATAAAAACATGACCTTTGTCTCGAACTACAAAAAATAAGGAAATTTGCTGAGCATAAAACTCTCCAAGTAAGGACTATCATCTCCTAACAGCTTTGGCTGGCTATGGGAAGACGTTATGGACTTGTCCTGCAACTTGACTTTGCAATGCAAGTAATCGGATTGCCAGATTTGGCATTTAATCTCCTTTTCTCTAGTTTAATCGCAGATAAAAGTTTTAGTCCCATCATATTTCTACGATTTGGGTATGTAAACCTCTCTGTATCTTCTATTTTTGCCCATTTCTTATTTTTGACTTCAGGTTTGTTGGTTCTCTAGCACTGACGAAGGGAAACCAGCGCATCTGCAAAACAGCTGTATGCCGCATTTTTATTTTATTCTTATTTTAAACCGTTGATCAAGTTTTTCCATATCCTTTGCACAAAGTGGTTTTTAACTATTGATAAGTTTATATACCCTGTATGAGAAAGTTGGGTAGTGTTTAAATATCCTAGGATATTTGAATAGATTCCACTTAAAATTTCTTGGATCACTATCCTCATTAAGAACACAGATCATTGCAACAATTTTCATCATATATCTCTTTGTGGTCGGTTATGAAAATATTATGAATTTATTCTTCAGAATATCAGTTCCTTAGGTAAGATAAGGTTTCCCTAACTGGTGCTTAACAATGCCGCGTACAATCTTTTCAGGTTTCATACCCAAGTTTGCATAACTATTAAATATTTTGAAGAGCTTCGTTTTATTTCGAAACAGAAGTTAGTGAAGTGAGAAAATATTTCCTGAGTACCGTACGTGGTTTTAAAATTCACAAAATATGTCCAAACGTATAACGTCACTTGATATACAGGTGTTGGGTCAATGTTTGTTTGTAGGTGCAATGTATATTGTTCATAATTGTTGATGAAATGATAACTCCAATATCATGTGTGAGTTTCCATTCAACTTTCTCCCACAATAATATTCCATAATGTATAGATCAATAATTCCAGAACAGGATTTAGAAAGACTGTTATCGGTTTTCCACGAGAATTTTTGCATTTTATTAATAGAAATAGAAATAAATAATAAATAGAAATATGCAATAAATACTCTTGTAATATTTTAGAAGAATAAATCTTAATTATTATTTATAAGCCCCATACAGTTTTGCAAGTTTATTTTGTAATTTACCAATATAGAACCTAATATATATCATTCAAGTAGGGATCCCTTAATATTTTATGTAATACTAGCAGCATATTCGTTCTTCGTACAGAGCATATAATATAAAGAAACTTATAATTCGCAATCATGTGCAAATTCTGTTAAAATATTAAATTTAATGCTACTAAAGAAAGTTTGAGAATATCTGTTCTCACTATGCAAAATTATCTTCACGGGCAGATCTGAAGAGTAAAACATCCTGGCTCCTTTTGTAAGCAAATGTACACAAAAATAAGGACTTGAATCAATGTATGCAACCCCGTACTACTTATATTATTGCAGATTAGAAAATATGCCAGTGTGTTAGTAGAAGATTACACATATTACAATATGAGTCTCAAAAATATTTGAAAAAATAAAAGAGATGACGTAATAAATTGAAAATATCAATAATATCCGTAGTCTTTATACCAGAAGGTCGTAATTGATTCCAATATATGCCAATATATATACAAAATATGCCAATATACATGTATTACTTATATTCTCGTAGATTAGAAGATATACCCGTGTATTTGTAGAAAATTAGTCGTACAAAGTACAATTTATGAGTTTAAACAATTTTTGTCGTAATGAAACAATTGAATAATAACTTGAAAATATCAATAATCCCTGAATCAATAATCCACGAAAATATCAATAATAATAACATTTAAACCTGAAGACCATAATTGATATTATCCAGTCAAAAATGCTATAAAGAAAAATCAAAATATTTTTTCTAAAATATATTTTTATATCCATTTATTTATTATTCAAATCGAAAAAATAATAATTAAAATTAACAGACAGATTTAATTTAATTGCGTTTCTGAGCAACATGATATAAGATAGAATCTTCCTCATAAACTGCGAAATTAAATAACCATTTTGATCTCTTTACACTTTTCCTTGTTCAGCAAAAGCTAGTGAAATATAAACCATGGAGATAGATTTCCCATTTAAATCATGTATCAAACAATTCATGTTTTCAGAAAGTGACTAATTGGCGCAAAAAATCTCCCATCAAACTCAGAAATAAAGTTTTAATTCACTTTCAAACGATTTTCGAGCTTTTCGTTTGGATAAACCTCGGAGTTAGAGAGTAGAACTCCTAGGAAAAAGTTTCGTTTTTCATTAATATCTCGACAACCTCTGGTCTTAGATACTCGAAACTTGGGCTAAATTTATGTTGGTCTATTTCAAGGCTATTCACAAAATTTCAAAACAAACGAAAATTTTGTTTTTTACTAATATCTGGAGAACCACTGATCGTAGAAACTCCAAACATGGACTACATTTTAAGTGGGACTATTTTCAGGCTATCCACAAAATTTCATTAAATTCGGTTCATCCGTTCTCCCGTGATGACGGGACAGACAGACAGGCAGGCAGACAGATTTTCAATTTTATTTATATAGACTAGCAGCATACCTGTTCTTCGTACGGAGTATATGATATAAAGAAACTTGAAATTCATAATCATATGCAAATTCCTATAGTATACTAAATGGCATTTTTAATCAAAATATTCTGCTAAAATATTTAACATAATGCTCCTAAAATGAAGTTAAGGAATGTCTGTTCTCGCAATTCAAATTATCTTCACGAGCAGATCTGAAGAATAAAACATTCTGGCCTCTTTTGTAAGCAAATTTACAAAAAATATGGAATTGAATCAATATATGCAAAATAAAAGCGTTAAAATTGTATGGGACCCGTACTACTTATATACGCGAATATTGAAAATATAACCTGTATTAGTAGATTACATGTATAAATTGAAAATATTAATAAATCCGTAATTTTTAAACCGGAAGGCAGTAATTGATTCCAATATGTGCCGAAATAAAAGTGCTAAAATTATATGGGAAGATATATCCATACTACTTATAATGTCATAGATTAGAAGATATGTCCTAATGTTAGTAAAAGATCACTCGTATTATAATATGAGTCTTAAAAATCTTTGCCAAAATAAAACAGATTAATTAACAAATTAAAAATATCAATAATCCCCGTAATCTTCATACCAGAAGGCCGCACTTGATTCCAATATATGCCAATATATGTCAGAATATATGCCAATATACCTGTACTATTTATATTCTCAAAGATTAGGAGATATAGCCGTGCAGTTGTAGAAGACTACTCGTACAACGTACAATATATGAGTTTCAACCATTTTTGCAGCAAAAAAATAATGGCATAGGAAAATTGAAAATATCAATAATCTCTGAATCTCCCCGAAAACATCAATAATAATAATGTTTAAATCTGAAGCTCGTAATTGATATTATCCTGTCAAAAATATGATGGCAATGAAATTTATTTTATATACATATCTTCGTTATTAAAATCGAAAAAATCTATATAAATAAAATTGAAAATCTGTCTGTCTGTCTGTTTGTTCCGTCATCACGGGAGAACGGCTGAACCGAATTTGATGAAATTTTGTGGGTAGTCTGGAAATAGTCCTACTTAAAATTTAGTCCATATTTGGAGCTTCTACGATCAGTGGTGGCTCTCGAGATATTAGTAAAAAACGACATTTTCGTTTGTCTAATCATCACGGGAGAACGGCTGAACCAAATTTGATGAAATTTTGTGGATAACCTTAAAGTGGCCCCCACATAAATTTAGCCCAAGTTTCGAGTATCTAAGACTAGGGGTTGTCACGATATTAATGAAAAACGAAACTTTTTCCTGGGAGTACTACTCTCTAACTCCATGGTTTATCCAAACGAAAAGCTTGAAAATCGTTTGAAAATGAATTAAAAGTGTATCTCTGAGTTTTGGGGCAAATTTTTTGCACTAATTAGTCACTTTCTTAAAACATGAATTGTTTGAAACATGATTTAAATGAGAAATCTATCTCCTTGGCTTATATTTCAAAAGCTTTAACTGAACAATGAAAAGTATAAAGAAATCAAAATGGTTATTTAATTTCGCAGTTTATGAGGAAGATTCTATCTTATATCATGTTGCTCAGAAACGCAATTAAATTAAATCTGTCTGTTAATTTTAATTATCCTTTTTACTTTCCTTGAAAATATAACCTGCATTAGTAGATTACATGTATAAATTGAAAATATTAATAAATCCGTAATCTTTACATAATGTATAAGGAAAGTATTGTGACGGGGTCGAAAACTCGAATTCGAGTTTTCGACGGGAGAGCACGCTTCAAGCATCCCTGATCACGAATCAAGCATTTTTGTAGTGATGTCTGTGTGTGTGTGAAGACGATAACTGACGAACGAATGAACCGATTGGAACCAAATTTGGTACAAAAATCACAATTCGTAAACACTGGAAGCCTGTTGTTTGTATATGCAATCGAATGTTCAGAACCCCCTTAATTTTCGAATAAAATTTTGAAAAAATCGTTAAAAAATCAAAACCGCTAATAAAGTTACGCAAATAGGCATTTCTTATGTAATTTTTCATTAGAAAACGATTGATATATATTTTAGAAAGCTAACATAAACCGTTCTCGTGATATTGTAAATTTTTCAAAAAAATTATCAAAAAGTCATTTAAAATAAAAAAACATATATTTCCTATTGAGAAACATGTTCACCTTTTCATATGTAATACCATGCGATAAATTGGGTGACATCATTCTCGTGAATCTAGCTCGTTCCATTCATGAAAAAAGATGCTTTGAATAATACTTTTGCATTTGAACGCAAATAGTCATTTATCTGATGTAAGAATAACTTATATCTTAGTGCATAACGCTTGGCGAGATTTTGACGACGAATTTGGCGGCATGTCGCCAACTTGGCGACTTTTTTAAATGTTGCCAAATTAACGAAAATCTCGCCAAATGGATAAAAATAACGCTAAATCAATGAAAATGACGACTAATTGTCGAAAATTCAATATCTTGGAAAGAATATTAGTATCTACTATAAGAAAAACCTATTTTTTTTACTGTAAAAGTAGTAAATTCATTACATTATATAAGGAAAGGACTATAGAACTGACAGTCCCACTTGGCGATAAATTTGGCGATTTTTTAAAATGCTGCCAAACCTTCATTAGAGATCGCATTATTCAGACGATATTTTGACCACCAATTTATTTGAAGGAAATCACAACATGTCGCTTAGCAACGGATTTAAATCCAGTGTGTTTATGAGGAAGACGATTTTTATTAAATACTAGCAGCATACCCGTTCTTCGTACGGATTACATAATATAAATAAACTTATAATTCGTAATCATGTGCAAATTCTGTTAAAATATTAAATTTATTGCTCTTTAAGAGAAGCTTAAGAATATCTTTTCTCACTATGCAAAATTATCTTCACCGGCAGATCTGAAGAATAAAACATCCTGGCCCCTTTTGTAAGCAAATTTACAAAAAAAAAAAAAAAAAATTGAATCAATATATGCAACCCCGTACTACCTATATTATCGCAGATTAGAAAATATGCCAGTGTGTTAGTCGAAGATTACCCGTATTTTAATATGAGTCTCAAAAATGGACGATAAATTGTCGAACCATCATCAAAATATTATCCCCTAAAAAAACACAATTTCATTTATTTAGCGCACTTTTATCAATTAAGATATTTTTATGGATTTACAAACATTTTTATCAATTTGGTGATATTTTCAAAATTCGCTAAATGTGTTACTAAGTAAGACGGTTGGACTGACAGGCAAAGGCTAACGAAACACCAGTTCAGTACTTTCTTCTAGCAAAACAAAATAAATTTCATTTATTTACATCGTTTTTATCAATTTGGAGACATTCCAATCAATTTGGCAACGTTTAAGAAATTTGCCAAGTTAGCGATATCCAGCCAAATTCGTAGCTCTAAATTTGCAGATCTGAATAAAATATCGTGTTCCAATTTGTATATAATAAATGAAAACACTCAAATATTATTAGAAGATATACCCGTTCTACTCTTTTTCTGTTTCAACAATCGAATGAATGAATGTATTGGGTAGACAGAATATATGAGTCTATAAGTTAAACACAATATATAAACTTCAAACCTCTTTGCCAAAATAAATGAAAGTTATGTACGCAGTTCGCAATTAATATAATTAAAAGAAAAATCAAACCGTTTTTTTCTAAAATATATTTTTATATCCATCCATTTATTATTCAAATCGAAAAAAAATAATAATCATTAACAAACACATTTAATTTCATTCCGTTGCCGAGCAACATGATATAAGATAAAATCTTCCTCTTAAAATGCGAAATTAAATAACCATTTTGATTTCTTTATACTTTTTATCGTTGAGTAAAAGCTTGTGAAAAATATAAGTCATGGAGGTAGATTTTTCCATTTAAATTCATGTTTCAAACAATTCATGCTTTCAGATATTGACTAATTAGCGCAAAAATTCTCCATCAAACTCAGAAATAAAGTTTTATTTCTCTTCGACGTTTTAAACAAACGATTTTCATCCTTTCCGTTTGGATAAACCACGGAGTTAGAGAATAGAACTCCTAGCAAAAAGTTCCGTTTTTCATTAATATCTCGACAACTCCTGGTCTTAGAAACCCGAAACTTGGACAAAATTTATGGGGGGCTATTTCAAGGCTACCCACAAAATTTCATTCAATTCGGTTCAGCCGTTCTCTCGTGATGATGGGACAAACAGACAGACAGACAGATAGACATCCAGATTTTCAATTTTATACATATAAATTCGGAACATAAAAGTTTGGGAACCACTGCTTTAGATCCATTCACCTTGCAATCATCAAGGCGAAATGTATCAATTTTATATTTTATACCTAAGTTATTATTTTAAAATATTTCATACAAATCATTAAAAGTTACTTTTATAAGTTGGCAACAGCTTTTATACAAGATATAGGAGACATGCTGGTTAGTCAAAATCATCTACTTTTATTTCGTGGCAAGAAAAAAAGTTTCGACTTCGTTCTTCAGTGTAATTTTATTCCATTTTTTGAGGGATATATATACTCGCATATCTGCCAGTAAGATATTTCATTAGCATCTGTTGAAATAAGCATTATTTAAAGCCGCATGTTACAGAACTGACGAAACTGGATATTTATGAAATTTTAGAAATAAATATTTTTCTTTCCACATTGATGTAAACATTACTTAAAATTCCATTCCTGATGTGATTGTTATATATCGTCATTAAGAATACACAACTTAGCATTTTGTGGCCAGGTCCGTTAGAAAGCTTCGAAAATATTACGGAAATGTTCCTCGAGATATGAGTTCCTTTTGTGAGAAGTTTCGCTACCCCTAATTGGTGTTTTGGCAACACTGCTTCTACTCATTTCAGAATGCCCCCCCCACACTCCCCCTCCCAAGTTGTCCATAGTTATTAAGCTATTTAAGACTTTGTGGGTTTCTGTGATCAGTGCAAGTGAAAATGATCAAGAATGGTGCAAGATATTTTCTTAACAGTTTGCGGTGTTTGTATGAATCAAAAGTTGCCAAATATAAATTGAAAATGGAATATCCAATACATTTATCATGACTTTTAGATTTGTGAATGTATTTGCTAAGTTATTGATTGGTGGCAAAACTTTTGCATAACTATTGTTTTAAAAACACTTTTTGAGCAGTTATTTCTCATATCAGCTATAGTTAGAGTTTAAATGATGACCGATACAGATACAGCATCAAAATTCCAAAGGGTTTTAGAAGGTTCACTAGGGATCTTAACTTCCAGTTTTTATTTCCCATTTCCGATTCAAACATTTTTGTTTCATATTAAAAACCTATTTCTCAAAATTGGCTATAGATAGATTGTAGGGAATAACTGATCTGGATCCAGCAGCAAATTCTGTCGGAGGTCCAGAGGAGTTCACTAAGGATTTTAACTGCCAATTTTTATTTCCACTTTTCAAAAATTTTCCTTAAAACATCTACATTCAGGACTGGCTATAGACAGATCTTAAATAACGACTGATATGGATTCAACATCAAATTGCATAGGAGTAGAATAGCATACTAAATACTTCCATTTCCTGTTCTCGTCACTTCCTATTCAAAAATTTACATTTTCCTTACAACATCTATTTCTCAGGATCTGTTGTAGATAGAACTTAAAAGATGAATGATATGGATTTAGCATCAAATTCCTGAGAGGATTGGTTAGTTCGCTAAAGATTTCCACTTCCTGTTATTTTTCCACTACCATTTTTCCGAAAATTAGTATAAAAACAAGAAATAGGTGTATAAAAGTGTATAAAAATGCTTAATAGCCCATCTAAAATGAATTTTTTGCATTTCGACCATCTGGAGGCTTTTCATCATAAATTTCTTTTTTTTTTCCCCCGTGATTAAAATTTTATTAGTATCTGTTCAATAAGCATTAATACCACAAAGCAGAAGAAATTGAATTTTTTTTTAAATTTCAGAAGCAAATATCTTTCTCTGCATATTGCAGTATAAATTTTATTTTAAATGGCCTCCATGACACGCTCTGTTATACATCATCACTAAGAACACACAACTTCGCAGCGCAATTTTCATAATTTAGCATTTTGCGTCCAGGTCAGTTACAAAGCATCAAAAATGTTACGGAAATGTTCTTCGGAATGCGAATTCCCCTTTGTGGGAAGTTTCATTGCCCTAATGGGTGCTGAGGCAACGCCGCGTATTTTCCTTTGAGACAAACCGCCCCCAAGTTTTCCATACTAATTAAACATTTTGGGACTTTGTGGGTTTCCGTGATCTTTGCGAGTAGAAATGACACGAGGATATTGCGAGGTATTTTCTAAGCCATTTGCTATGCTGTAATGACTAATGAGTTAAAAGTTGTCAAATATAAATTGTAAATAGCATATTTTATGCATGTACTTTGATTGTGTCAGATTTGCTAATGTAAGAGGCTGTTTAAACGAAATTCCTTAATACAATTTTCTACAATTGTGGACAGTAATAATTACAGTATTCGTATTTAAAACAATCCCCAGAGACACCTACTGGACAAATTCTAACAAAGCTAGTGAAAGCGAATTTATAAGAAAACATTTTCTGGAGTGTGTTTCAACTCGAATACCATAATCTATTTTGTAATAGATTTTTACTGTCCCTGCAGTACATGGTAATGTATAAGGAAAGTATTGGAATCGCAACTCAAGTTTTCGACGGATGAACCCATTTTGGGACCTCCAGAATACGAAAAATTACCTTTAGCGTGACGTCTGTGTCTATGTCTGTGTGTTTGTCTGTCTGTCTGTGCAATGTATGAATCCAATCTAACTCAAAAACTAATGGACCAAATTTCATAAAATTTTATAAGTCACTTCTGTGTGACCCTGGTGCTGATTAGATTTTGGCGCTGTCCGAGATAAAAAAAAAATGTTTTTTTTTTAAATAGCCTGCAAAAATATTTTATCTACTCTAACTAAAAAATTTTAAATGGCCAAATTTCATAAAATTTGTTAAATAAGTCACATGTAGAATATCCAGGAACTATTTGGATTTTGGTATGATCCAGAAGAGAAGAATTTACTTTTTTTTTTTTACAAAAGGGTCCGCAAAAATTATCAAATTCTAAAACAAAAGACTACGTAAGCTCAAATGCACCAACTAAATGCTTGTGTTACATGTAATTTCTGACTATGAAAAGCATAAGGGCAACCCCATTACTCTAGGGATAGCCGTTCTGGAGATATTTTAGTTTTGTCACATTTTTGCTACGCTGGTTTTGAAAATAAGTCCAGTTACCAAATGAAAACGAAAGCTGAATTAAAAATATAAATTCGGTGTAATTTCAATGAATCATGCGTGTTATTTAGTGTAATTGAACTCACTTTAATGAAATATTAATGGGATAAAGAGAGAATGAATTTGGATATGCAGGTAAGGTCATGTGCTGCTCACATCAGATTTCTTTCTTTGTGAATAATATATTTTCTTTTAGTTAGTGAATAATATAAGCATGTTAAATAATTTTAGAGCTAAATAAAGAAAGCAACAAATAATAAATTAATTGGAGTGTGACCCACCTTGATGTTGTCATACCAGAATCCATTTTCAGAAACTTTTAATTTCAAACTTTAAAAGGAAATTTTCGAAAAATCAGCGTCATGGGTCGGAATGATTACAATTATATTGTGTTACTTTTCACGTTAAAGGGCTTGAAAAAAATCCTTCGATTGATCCCTTAATTGACAATGCTCCCACGAGGGGTTAATTTGTCCCCAACGGGGACTAATGATGTTTCGAAAGAAATTCTGCCTTTCGTCTATTTTCACAACAATGATTGAAATTATTAAGTATGGTGATCGAGGCATAATAAAACCCTTTTATAAGCATGATTATGTCATATTTTGCCCTATACTGATATATAAAAAAAATCTGATGAGGGCAACACATGACTTTCCTTATATAATGCAATGAATTTACTACTTTTACAGTTAAAAAAATGTTATTCTTATAGTAGATACTTATATTCTTTCCAAGATATTGAATTGTCTTCAATTAGTCGTCATTTTCATTGATTCAGCGTCATTCTTATCAATTTGGCGAGATTTTTGTTAATTTGGCCACATTTCAAAAAGTCGCCAAGTTGGCGACATTCCGCCTAATTCGTCGCCAAAATCTCGCCAAGCGTTATGGACGAAGGTATAAGTTATTCTTACATCAGATAAATGACTATTGGCGTTTAAATATAAAAGTATTAGCAAAGTATCTTTTTCATGAGTGGAACGAGCTAGATCCACGAGAATGATGTCACCAAATTTATCGCATGGTTTTACATATGAAAAGTGAACATGTTTCTCAATAGGAAGTACTTTTTTTAATTTTATATAACATTTTGATAATTTTTTTTGAAAAATGTGCAATATCTCGAGAACGATTCATGTTAGCGTTCTAAAATTTATGTCAATCGTTTTCTAATGAAAAATTACATAAGAAATGTCTATTTGCGTAACTTTATTAGCAGTTTTGATTTTTGACGATTTTTTCAAAATGTCACTCGAAAATTTAGGAAGGTTCTGAACATTCGATTGCGTATAAAAACAATAGGCTTCCAGTATTTACGGATTGCGATTTTTGTACCAAATTTCGTTCGAATCGGTCCATTCGTTCAGCAGTTATCGTCTCCACAGACTCACACACACACACACACACAGGCATCACTTCAAAAATGTTTGATTCGTGATCAGGGATGCTTGAAACGTGCTCTCCCGTCGAAAACTCGAATTCGAATTTTTGACCCTGTCACAATACTTTCCTTATACATTATGTATATAAGGAAAGTAAAAATCTGATGTGAGCAACACATGACTTCCCTTATATAATGTAATGAATTCATTACTTTTACATTAAAAAGATAGGTTGTTCTTATAATAGATACTAATATTCTTTCCAAGATATTGAATTTTCGACGATTAATCGTCATTTTCATTGATTTAGCGTCAATTTTATCCATTTGGCGAGATTTTCGTTAATTTGGCAACATTTCAAAAATTCGCCAAGTTGGCGACAGTCCGCCAAATTCGTCGCCAAAATCTCGCCAAGCGTTATGGACGGAGAAATAAGTTATTCTTGCAGCAGATAAATGACTATTGGCGTTCAAATACAAAAGTATTACACAAAGTATATTTTTTCATGAATAGAACGAGCTAGATCCACGAGAATGATGTCATTTAATTTATCGCGTGGTATTACATATGGAAAGTGAACATGTTTCTCAATAGGAAATATATTTTTTTTAATTTTATATGACTTTTTGATAATTTTTTTTAAAAGGTGCAATATCTTGAGAACGGTTCATGTTAGCGTTCTAAAATTTTTGTCAATCGTTTTCTAATGAAAAATTACATAAGAAATGTCTATTTTCGTAACTTTATTAGTGGTTTTGATTTTTTGACGATTTTTTCAAAATTTTATTCGAAAATTTAGGGGGGGGGGGGGTTCTGAACATTCAATTGCGTATAAAAACAATAGGCTTCCAATGTTTACGGATTGTAATTTTTGTACCAAATTTGGTTCGAATCGGTCCATTCGTTCGTCAGTTATCGTCTCCACAGACTCACTGACACACACACACACACAGACATCACTTCAAAAAAGTTTGATTCGTGATCAGGGATGCTTGAAACGTGCTCTCCCGTCGAAAACTCGAATTCGAGTTTTCGACCCCGTCACAATACTTTCCTTATACATTATGTATATAAGGAAAGTAAAAATATTCAATTTAAAAGTTTTCGCTCAAATTTAAAAAAAAAATTGTAAAATTGTATTTAGTTCTATATTTTTCGATAGCGAAGCTAGATATAAAGTTTCGTGAAAATCCATTAATATTTGTGGCCATTATCATTTACACAAAAAATTAATCACAGACGTACATTAATCACAGACGTAACTGAATACTAATTTACTCAAAAATGTAATGTGGAATGTATTTTTCCCTATTAAATTCATGGATCAAATAATGCTACGAAACGTGACATTGGCTTCGTATATGTATTTTGCTGCATCTAGACCAAAACACATTTTTTGTTTTGTTACTATGGTTTCAAACATCTTGATTCTTCCGGTACTAGTTCGGAAAGTAAAACGAATCAAATCCGTAGGTGAAAGTTGCGAAGAGCAATGTTTTATTTTGACTTCGAATGTCGTCGAATAAATCTCAGTCTCCAATTTCTATCTAAAATTATTATTTTGTTGTACCGGATTCTAATTTACCCATCTGTGTACTCCGTATAGAGCAAAATTTTAACTCTTAAAATGGGACAGGGAGACTTTCAGTCGCTTATTAAGAATTGTGTTTCATATGTAATTTCAAATTTTTATGTTTCAATTTTGTTGCATTTTTGACATTTTCATTCATTTTGATCCGACCCGACCAAAATTTAATGAAACTTGGCACTGCCAGGGTATTGCAAGGTCAGTTCTAAGCCTATGGGTCAGATCCGACCCCGTGCAGACCCCTAACTTAAACCCCATTGAGATTGATATAAACTTAATTTAGAGCTGACCCCCCCCCCCTCCCTCCCACCCCAATTTGAATTTCACTGCCGAAGGCTGAAAAAGCTCATGTATACTAATTCGACCATGCTGAAACCAAATCTGAAATCCGGTATTTTAATTAGCCCTTGGATCTGAAGAAATTACCTCTCAAAATTTGACTTTTTTTTTGTTTGTTATTTTTATGTTTATTCAGGCCGAAAATATTGCCAAAACATAATGCAATTACATGTTCATGAAACTTAAATCTCTCTATATTAAAAAAAAAGTAGCTGACGTCTCCGCCGCTGTTTGACAAATTTCTCGTTTCTCGAGATTCTTTGCTTTGTACCGAAAAAACTGTTGCATATAAAAATATGAAATTCGGTACACATGTAGAAAAAGCTTTGGGAAAGACGCTGAAATAAACCATTTTTGATATATATTTCAGTTTAAGAAATATTTAGTGTCAAAATCAAAGACAAAATATTTGAGCTGCGAGTTCGCGTCCTGGATAGACTAACAATAGCAAGACCATAAATTTTTTCAGGCAGGTACCTACATGGGTAAGGTACCTACATGGGTTCCGTCTGACTTTCTACAGGACGGAAACCCTTTTTTTAATTTCGATGTAGTTTTTGAGATATTTTACTTTTTATGCACTTCTGAAGTGAACTTTTTTTTTTTCATATCGGCACATCTAGCGATTTCTCTGTCTCGTACCGTAAAAACTATAGCGTACAAAAATATGAAATTTAGTACAGTTATAGAGAAATAATAGAGTAACACGATGAAATAAACCGTTTATCGATTTAAACTATAGTTTTGCAAGAAATAGCTCGCGAAGCGATCTCATGATGAAGGAATTAAGTTTTTGGATTCCCTGAGCTAAGAAAAATCCCTGCTTTTCCCTCCTATGGAAAATAGGCAGGGATAGAAAAGATTGATTTTTCAAAGTAGAATTTTTAAGAAAGATAGATATGAAGTGAGCGCAGCGAGTAGGGGGCGAAACCTCCCGAAGGGTGTTGCGCGAGCCGTGCGAACAGGGGGCTGAACCCCGTAGTGTATGAAGAATTAAAAGGAAAAACTGTATTCGGCTCATGGAGTTAGAGATGAGACTACCACCAAAGTTATTATTGAGAGAGGTCCTTCCAATTTAAAATTTCAAAATTTGAATATTTAAACCATGGAGATAGACTTACTCCTTTTTAACACTTTACAACAAAGTTGAAAAGTGTTTATGACTTTGTTCATTCTGTCTGTCTGTCTGTCTGTCTGTCTGTCTGTCTGTCTGTCTGTCCGTTAGCACGATAACTGCCGTAAAAATGAGTTTATCAAAATGAAATTTTAGTATGTTGTTCAGACGGTCTGTAGGACCTATGGGAATATAAATAAATAATATCACCCAATTAGTTTTTTATTGAACCCGGGTTGAAAAAATGAAATACATTGAACCCTATGGGACTTAATTTTTCAAACATTTTTTATTAACACTTTACAACAAAGTTGAAAAGTGTTTATGACTTTGTTCATTCTGTCTGTCTGTCTGTCTGTCTGTCTGTCTGTCTGTCTGTCCGTTAGCACGATAACTGCCGTAAAAATGAGTTTATCAAAATGAAATTTTAGTATGTTGTTCAGACGGTCTGTAGGACCTATGGGAATATAAATAAATAATATCACCCAATTAGTTTTTTATTGAACCCGGGTTGAAAAAATGAAATACATTGAACCCTATGGGACTTAATTTTTCAAACATTTTTTAAGTAAATTTAAAATTCACGAATTGCTTCGAAATTTTTAGAAAATATTCACATTATCCCATAGAATATATAAAAAAAAATTCAGTAAAATATGTTAAGTAGTTTTTTAATTAAAAAAATTATTTAATATAGGGAAAAAAACAAATTCAATTAAATTCTGACTTTGGGATATCTTCCAGAAAGAAAAGAGAGAGATATTATATAATAAATATCTCTCCATTTGTTTAAACGTTTAGCATATGGGAGTGGCTTCATATTTTAAAATAAATTTGGTAGATAACAATTTTTCATTTTTTTTTAAATTTTATATAACTCTTCATGATAAATTTAATTGATGGCATTTTAAATGCACTTTCCTACGTCCTAGAGAGTTAAAATTTGGTACACAGCTTAAATTTGTTGAACATTTTATTCGACAAAAATTTGATGGATCTTTAAATATAGATCATACATTTTTTTCGAAATGGCCTGAAAATAATCCCCGTTCACTTCTATAAATCATTGGTGTAATATTGTTAAAAATTCTGATGTGGACAGCACATGTCTTTCTCTGCAGACTCATATTCGTTCTCTTTATTTATTCAATGATAATTTGAGTTTATCTGCACAACATAAGTATTTTAAATGACATTGAATTTACACGTTAAACTTAAATTTGGTTCTCATTTGATAGCTGGACTTATTGTCAAAGGTGGCGTAGCGAAAACGCGAAAAAACTAGAATATCTCAAGAACGGCTAGTCCTAGAGTAATGGGGTTAGTCTTATTCTTTTTGTTGTCAAAAATCACATATAAAATAGGAATTTAATTGATATAATTGAGCACACGTAGTCTTTTATTTTTATATATAACGATTTTTGCTGGCCATTTCGCAAAAATAGTCCGTTCCTTTTTCCCGAATCGTAGTAGAATAACCTACAAATGATTTATATACAAAATTTTGTTAAATTTGGTATATAAATCACTTGTAGGTTATTGAAATATTATACTCCAAATTTTGTTAAATTTGGTTCATTAGTTTTTAGCTAGAGTGGATAAAAGCAATTTCTGCGGCCATTTCGCAAAGAAGGCAGATTCTTTTATTACGAATCGTACTATAATCTAATGAACATCAGGATTTCCCACAAAAAACATACCTACCAAATTGTATGAAAATCGGTCCATTAGTTTTTCAATTAGAGTGGATGTAATATCCACACAGACACACAGAAACATACACAGATACACCCTTACACACACAGACGTCTTCCTAAAGTAGTTTTTTCGTGTTCTAGAAGTCCCAAAACGTGTAGATCCTTTGAAAATTCGAGTTCCGATCTTCGGCACGATTCCAATACTTTGAGTACATACACATACACATATATATTATCTGTGTATTATCTGTGTATCTAAATTCCGTGCCTATGCAATTACAATAGTTGTGATTTTAAATGATCCCTAAACTTTTATTATTTCTTCAAGGAAGCCTAATTTTAACATATGCAGAATGCAAATATCTCAAGCGATTGTAAGATGAATTACATTGCTGAATTTTTTTCACACAAAATTATTTAGCTCTGGAGTCTGGAATACAAGTTATATGAATGAAATATTTATTGATTTTGCATAAAGAATCAGATGATTTATATTTCGATACAGTTTTAAATATTTAAGTATAATAAATTACTGTAGTACTGTGATAATGTAAAAGATATTACCACTGAATGAATCACATTTTAGAAATTTTTAAATGAAATTACATTTCAGTTGGAAAGTGTTTCATAATCAATGCTTATGCATGATTGATCTTTCTTGTTTATCTTCAAATTCATGTTCTAAACAATACAATTAAGGCAAATATTGTTTGTAGATAGATTGGTTAGAACTGAATATTTTTATGGCAATATACACTCATGTTGAAGACCCAGACCGTCCGACTCACCCGAAGAAATAGAGCATCCATTTGGACGGCCGGGATATACACTCATGTAAAATAGTTAAGCATAGTTGCTGTTTATGTGAGAGTTTCAGAAAATCTACATCGGAATGGAAGGAAACACGGTATGCAGGTGTAATAGGGTTAATGAATAAGAAAAAAAAATACAAAACAAAGATAATTACGACTTTTATTATCCAAAGAAAAGGGCTGAAAGAAAAAGGGTCACAATACGAGTGTCAACCTCAGTGAAACATGATTAAAACAATGTGATGTTGCAGTTTAATACGGTGTGTGGGAACCTCGGATAGCCACGCATGCTGCACAACGATGTCCCATACTTTCGATGAGGGTTTGGATGAGTTGTGTGCTCAAAGAGTTCCAAGCCTCATGGAGAGCAGTTTTCAATCCCGGAATGAAGCTTGGTGGGTAGCGGAGGGCTTCAAGATGTCTCCCAAGTATATCCCACACATGCGCTATTGGATTCAGATCAGGAGAGTTGGCGGGCCACTGCATGTGCTAGATATCTTCAGTTTGAAGGAAGTCGTCGACCAAGACCGCACGGTGAAGAGCCGCGTTATCATTAATGTATATGAAATCAGGACCAACAACACCTCGAAACAATCGAACAGTAGGCTCAAGGACTTCATCTCTGTATCTTTGACTGGTAACCGATCCTTTGTCAAAGATGTGGAAGTCTGTGCGTTCGTCCATTATGATGCTTGCCCAGACCATGACTCCCCCAAACGGAAAACGATGTCTTTCCGTGATGTTTTCCGGGTGAAACGCGTTCCACGTTCTCTCCGGATTGCGGTACGACGAGAATCACTTTGCAGGCTAAACCTGGACTCGTCACTGAACATGACATTGCCCCACTGTTGTCCACTCCACCGCCGATGCTCCAAACTCCACTGTAAATGTGCGCGTTGCTGTGCAGACGTCAGGAAGATGGAAACCGCAGGTCGTCTGGCATAGAGACCAACGTATCTGAGTCTCCTGTAAACAGTTTGTCTCGAAACAGTGACTCCTGTGGCGGCTGTCAGGGCTGAACCCAGTTGTCTGGCAGAACGGTTCCTCTGCCGTAGCGCAGTTATCACCAAAATATCGATCTTGTCGAGCCGTTGTTACCCTTGGCCGACCTGGTATTGGTCGTCGGGTAACATCTTCAGTGGTTTGAAACCTCTGCCACAGTCTGGAGATCTCACATTGAAGACACAGAATTCGAGATTCAGAATTCGCACATTCAGAATTCGAGACGCTTCAGTTTGGGATCGACCGGATTCCAGAATCCTAATAATTTGTTCCTTCAAAAACATATACAGTTAGCATCTTTGTGACATCTTTCGTCCTTTTTAACACTTTACAACAAAGTTGAAAAGTGTTTATGACTTTGTTCATTCTGTCTGTCTGTCTGTCTGTCTGTCTGTCCGTTAGCACGATAACTGCCGTAAAAATGACTTAATCAAAATGAAATTTTAGTATGTTGTTCAGACGGTCTGTAGGACCTATGGGAATATAAATGAATAATATCACACAATTAGTTTTGGATTGAACCCGGGTTGAAAAAATGAAATACATTGAGCCCTATGGGACCTAATTTTTCTAACATTTTTTAAGCGGATTTAAAATTCACAAATTGCTTCGAAAATTTTAGGTAATAGTCAAATTGTTCCATAAAATATATAACAAAAAATTCAGCTAAATATATTCAGTAGTTTTTTAAATAAAAATTAAAATAATAATTACACATCTTATATGAAACGATCACGTGACCATGATATGAAACAATCACATGACCCACTTCAAAATGAGATATGGCATCCATCTTGTTTCAAATTCGTGATTTTTTAAAGTTCTTTTTAATTCATATTGAGTGTTGTATCCATCCTAAAACTACTTTATTTCTGCTTAAATTCTGTGCATCTACATACTAAAACAACACAATGACAATATATTTGAGTTTAAATGCTCATTCAAATTTGATTATTTCTACAGTTAAGCCTATTTTTCACCTATGTAAAATGTAAACAGCAAAATATGTAGAATGAGTTGTATTAGAATTACTGTATTTCTTTAACACAAAATAATTCAGTCCATGGAGTCTGCATGACTGATATGAATGAAATATTAATTGATTTTATAAACAGAAGGACGATATTTTTCGATGAAGTTTTAAGCATAAAGTTTATGAATTGTAGCTCCATGGTCTTAATTTTTAAATAAAATAAATTATTATAGTATTGTGATGAATGAAATGGAGAAAGTTATGAATGAAATCCTGCTTTTATAGAGAGATCCAGGCGTGTTATTTTTTCTATGACGTCATTTGAATTAATTTAAGTTGTTTTCGATGAAGTTTTCAAATATAATAAATTATCGTAGTATTATGATAGATTTAAAAATATTACCGTGGAATGTATTGCATTTTAGAGATATTTAAACCACGCAATTTATATTTCAATGCCGTCTTTTGAATGAAGTTCATTTTTTTCAATGAAGGTTTAAGTTTTCAAATATAATAAATCAATGTAGTATCGTGATAAGTTTTAAAATATTACCGAGGAATGTATTGCATTTTCGACTTTTTTAAATAAAATTGCATTGAAGTTGGAAAGTGTTTCATAATCAATGCTTTAAGCATGATTGATCTTTCTTGTTGATTGTTAACAACGCTTCATACCACAGAAATTGCGAAATTCTGCCTCAACTGGCCATGCGTCTCGAGGCCTTTTTATACTCGTTCCGACGTGCGCCGGTGCTTTGCACATGTCGACGTCGACTGAACTGTTTTGCATATGCACAATGGTCGTCCTTTTTAACACTTTACAACATAGTTGAAATGTGTTTATGACTTTGTTCATTATGTCTGTCTGTCCGTTAGCACGATAACTGCCGTAAAAATGACTTTATCAAAATGAAATTTTAGTATGTTTTTCAAACGGTCTGTGGGACCTATGGGAATATAAATAAATAATATCACCCAATTAGTTTTTTATTGAACCCGGGTTGAAAAAATGAAATACATTGAACCCTATGGGACCTAATTTTTCAAACATTTTTTAGGCAAATTTAAAATTCACAAATTGCTTCGAAATTTTTAGAAAATATTCACAGTATCCTATAAAATATATAAAAAAATTTCAGTAAAATATGTTAAGTAGTTATTTAATTAAAAATTATTTAATATGGGGAAAAAAACAAATTCAATTAAATTCTGACTTTTGGGACATCCTCCAGAAATAAAATACAGATACATTATATAATAAATATCTTTCCAAGAGTTTAATCATTTTGTATATTACAGAGGCTTCACATTTTATAATAAATTTGGTTGATAACAATTTTTCAAATTTTTTTCCAATTTTATATAACTCTTCATAATATACTTATTTGATGGCATTTTAATGCACTTTCCCACGTCCTAGAGAGTTAAAATTTGGTACACAGCTTAAATTTGTTGAACATTTTATTCTACAAAAATTTGGTGGATCTTTAAATATAGATCATACACTTCTTTCGAAATGGCCTGCGAATAATCCCCGTTCACTTCTATAAATCTTTGTTGTAATATTGTTAAAAATTCTGATGTGGGCAGCACATGTCTTTCGCTGCAGACTCATATTCACGTTCTCTTTATTTCTTCAATAATAATTTGAGTTTATCTGCACAAAGTAACAGCCATAAGTATTTTAAATGACATTGAATTTGCACGTTAAACTTAAATTTGGTTCTCATTTGATAGCTGGACTTATTGTCAAAGGTGGCGTAGCGAAAACGCGAAATAACTAGAATATCTCAAGAACGGCTAGTCTTAGAGTAATGGGGTTAGTCTTATTCTTTTTGCTGTCAAAAATCACGTATAAAATAGGAATTTAATTGATATAATTGAGCACACGTAGTCTTTTATTTTTATATTTAACGATTTTTGCGGGCCATTTCGCAAAAATAGCCCGTTCCTTTTTCCCGAATCGTACTAGAATAACCTACAAATGATTTACATACCAAATTTTGTTAAATTTGGTATATAAAACACTTGTAGGTCATTGAAATATTATGCACCAAATTTTGTTAAATTTGTTCCATTAGTTTTTAGCTAGAGTGGATAAAGGCAATTTCTGCCGCCCATTTCGCAAAGAAGGCAGATTCTTTTATTACGAATCGTACTATAATCTAATGAACATCAGGATTTCCCACAAAAAGCATACTTACCAAATTTTATGAAATTTGGTCTATTAGTTTTTTAATTAGAGTGGATGTAATATCCTCACAGACACACAGTAACATACACAGATACACCCTTACACACACAGACGTCTTCCTAAAAATAGTTTTTTCGTGTTCTAGAAGTCCCAAAACGTGTAGATCCCTCGAAAATTCGAGTTCCGATCTTCGGCACGATTCCAATACTTTGAATACATACACACACACACACACACACACACACATCTATTATCTGTTTATCTGTGTATTATCTGTGTATCTAAATTCCGTGCCTATGCAATTACAGTAGTTGTGATTTTAAATGATCCCTAAACTTTTATTATTTCTTCAACGAAGCCTAATTTTAACTTATGCAGAATGAAAATATCTGAAGCGATTGTAAGGTGAATTACATAAGAATTGCTAATTTTTTTGCACACATAATTATTTAGCTCTGGAGTCTGAAGTACAAATTATATGAATGAAATATCCATTAATTTTACATAGAGAATCAGATGATTTATACTTCGATACAGTTTTAAATATTTAAGTATAATAAATTGCTGTAGTACTGTGATAATGTAAAAGATATCACCACTGAATGTATCACATTTTAAAATTTTTTAAATGAAATTGCATTTCAGTTGGAAAGTGTTTCATAATCAATGCTTATGCATGATTGATATTTCTTGTTTATTGTTAACAACGCTCCGTACCACAGCAATTGCGAAATTCTGCCTCAGCTGGCTATACCGCTCGAGGCCGTTTTATACTCGTTCCGACGTGCGCTGATGCTTTGCGCATGTCGACGTCGACTGAAATGTTTTACTTGTGCACAAGGAATTACCTTCGTCCCACGATTCTTCAAACCTGATTGTGAACCATTGTATCCATATTAACTCCGAATTTTTCGCATTTTATGAATTATGCTTACCTTTTGTACATGAGTATATAAATGACCCATAAAGTTAGCCAGAGAAAATCCCTTTCTTTTCCATGGCATGGTCAAAAATTGGAAACTTGAAATAAAAGTAATAACTTTCTGACTTACGCCACTTTTTCCCATACTCTTTTAATCATCAAAATTTATGAAATCGGGGGCCGTTCACAAATTTAACTGATACACCAGAAATCATTTAGTGGAATTTTAAAACAATATCTTCCATGGTTTGTTTTTGAAACTATTAAAGACAGGCAGTCGATACAGGTTAAACGTTATTTTAGGGCTCAAATAAGGTAAATAAACTATATTATTGTGATTTTGCCGGCCTGTAAGATATTTCCTTGACAACATTTGTGGGAAATTGAGCATACCTTTCAAGTTTTATAATCAATTGGGATCATTTAAAACCACCGTTTATAGTAGACTCAATAAGTGTCTAACACATTTTTGTCACTGCATTTTTCCGACCAGAATGAGAGCTCTTATAAAGATGAATCTCTAAGAACTCTTGCATGCGGTTCAGCAGGTGGCAGGTTCGGGTAGACCGAGAAAGATGTTGTTCAATACATACAGCTTGGACACTCACATTTAAATAGGGCTAGAAATAGTATAAAATATCTATTCCATCATTTTCTGTTAGTACTCGTTGTCTTTCTCAGTCATATTGACGATGAAACAAAACTGTTGATTGCAATCGACATACCAGCCACAGAATAAAAACTCTAGAAGGATGCCGGCTTTATAGAAGCGAGAATAGTAATCCCTCACTGTATCACTAGGAGGTCGGTTGCATTCTCCGTAAATTAAAAGCATCTCAACAGGGGCGGCTCGTAGCTAAAATTAATGGGGGTGCTGCTCCAGAAAATTTTTAGCCTTTATTTCAAAATTGTGTAAAAGGAAACAAACATGTATAATACGAAAATTTATTCAGAAACTTGATAAAATCCTAAAAGAACAAAATCAAACATTTTTCACTTATTTTAACCTAAATTGTTACAGTTCAATCTTGATCTATTCATTTAAAAATGAAATCCATTCTTCTTGTTTTAATTTGCGTGGAAAGATCGATAATTTTCACGGTTTTTAAGCACAACGGTATACGATATTTAAGCACAACAAATGCGGAGTAAAAAAAAAACCTACCTTCCATCAGCACTGCGGGAGCGACAGTGCTCTCTCTCCCTCGCAGCCTCGCCTGCAGCTTCCTATGTGCGCATGCGCACAACAGTCAAACACCACGCCGCTGGAACTGTGAAACGCACAATTCCATACAAAGATTTTTGTATCTTTTTCATAAACTGGGGGATGGCTACTGACATTAAGCTTTAGGATTATATATTGTACAAGTATAAAGAAAGAATTAAAGAAAAAAGCCTCATTATATTAAATGTTATCGATAATATCAAGTGGAAATAGGAGGTGCTGCAGTTCCACAGTGCCTATACGCGAGCTGTCACTGCATCTCACTGACTTCGGCATTACTGAGCAGCGCATCATTCAAATTCTCGTTATATAGCAGAATTGCTTGAATGCTGCTATATAACGAGTATTTATACTTATTATGTATTTATACAGACTATGAATCGCATAATAATGATACAATAATTTTATCTGCACAAAATAAATTTGAAGAAGTGATAAAAGTGTTAGTAACTATTTGCAACCGAAGTTGATTTGTGGTCGCCCCTTATTTCCCAATGAACATTTTAATTAATGATAGCACCAAGTAAAAGTTTAATTAATGCTAGTTTAATTAAAAAGTCAAATGGAATCGTATTACGGCCAAATTGTTTCAGTTACACTAAATACGGTATAGATAACAATTCGGTAATTTGACTTTTTCGATAGAGGGGCTGTATAAAACGTTTATTTTCTTAACTTTTTACAAAAGTACGGTATAACATTTAAATTGTTATTGCATAACTAACTACCTTATTTAAAGCATTTTTGCAGTTGGAATTATGGGTCAACATTTTCCACATTCCTACATTTTATTGGTTAATATTTTCCACCGCAGCCATTTGGCCAGTACTTAATTATATCCAAAATAGATAACATTTTTTAATCTCCCCATAGAGTGTGAAATTGCAAAAATTTAAAAGTAAAATAATTTTGCATAGTTCATATATACCGATAAAGTTATAAAAGTATATATTATATAAAAATTGATTTTGTTTATTCTAAAATTTACAGATTTTGCACAAAATTTTTATCAAGAAATCTGCACTAAATAAAGTCGCAGTCAATTAAAATATATAAAACATGAAAAAAAAATTTGGGGCATAAAATGCACTAAGATAGAGTCTCCTAACAACTTTGGCTGGCTATGGGAAGACGTTATAAGCCTGCTCTGGAACTTGACTTTACATTGCAAGACATATTGTCAGAATTGAAACTTATCTCGAATTCTCGACAAATCGTGGTTTGGTCGTGGATAAAATTTTATTTTCATACGATAAATATCAGCATATGCTCCGGTAGATGCCCTTTTACTTCCCATATTTGGTTCATTATTGAATAAGTCTCCCTGTTGTATCGACTGGAATTTTACAACAATAGAATGAATAACCATTGCTGTAGTGAAAGTTAAAAATTAGTTCAATGTTCAGCCTTACATCTCTACCACGTTTTTACTTATTTGCTTGCATTAAAAATTTTTCAATTCATCACAGAAATCCACTTGTTACCTCCCTGAGCCAATTTTCGTCTTTCGTCATTTCACTAATTTTGTCATATTTCAGCTTCAAATTATACTAGAACTTAGCTATAAGACTATACACTTTTGTTTGAGATAGCGTAGGACGCGTATCCAAATTGCATACTCCAAGCGAGTTTATTTAGGAATTTGGGACGCATTAGGCCGGTGCAGAGTTCGCATAGAGGCCAATACGTACATTGTGGTCGAGAGGCATTTAGTCAGAAGCATGTCCTTCCACAGAGCAGATCAATGGCGTATTACGACCGCATAACGGGCGTAGGGCAGCCGTATGTGCGGTAACTTATTGGGAGAAGGCGAGTTTAGGCACTTATTTAGTGCATATCACACCCGCGCACTGGACATTTTTAACACTTCCCAACATAGTTATAAAGTGTTTATGACTTTGTTCATTCTATTAGTCTGTCTGCCCGTTCGCACGATAACTGCCGTAAAAATGACTTTATCAAAATTAAATGTTAGTATGTTGTTGAAACGATCTGTGGGACCTATGGGAATGCAAATGAATAATATCAGCCAATTAGTTTTGGCGTGAATCTGAGTTGAGAAAATGAAATACATTGAATCCTATGAGACCTAATTTTTCAAACTTTTTTTAAGCGAAGTGAAAATTCACAAATCGCTTCGAAATATTTAAGAAATATTCAAATTATCCCATAAAATATATAAAAATAAGAGCAAAATATGTTTGGTAGTTTTTTAAGCAAAAATTAAAATAATAATTACACCCATAATATATGAAGAGATCACTTGAATCACCAAAATAAAATATGGCATCCATCTATTTTTAACAATGTAAATATAGTGATTTTTAAAAGTTTTTTTAAATTTATATTTAGTGTCGCATCTGTTTTATAACCGCTTTATTTTTGCGTATTTTCTGTGTATCTATAGTGCCAACGCAATTATAATATATCTGATTTTAAATTATCGTCAAACTTTGATTATTTCTACAACGAAGCCTAATTTTTATGGATGTTGAATGTAAACAAGTGATTGTAAGATGAGTTGCATAAAAATTGCCGAATTTTTTTCACGCAAAATTATTTAACTCTGGAGTCTGAAATAAAAGTTAAAAGTGTATAAATAAAATATTCACTACTTTTACATAGAGAGCCAGACGCTTTATATTTGAATGGCGTCATTTGAATAAAGTTTAATTTTTTTTCAATGAAGTTTTATGTTTACAAATATAATAAATTATTGTAGTACTGTGATAATTTAAAATATATCAGCGCTGAATGTATCACATTATAGGGATGTTTAAATAAATTTGCATTTCACATGGAAAGTGTTTCATAGTCAATGCTTTATGCATTATTGATCTTTTTTGTTTCAATCTATTTTGTGAGGGATATGTATTAGTACTATGGACAACATTTCATTAGCACCGGTTGAATAAGCAATATTTAAAGCCGCATGATACAAAATGGACGAAATTGGATTTTTATGAAACTTCAAAAGTAAACATCTCCTTTTCCGAATTGCTGTAAACTTTACTTAAGATTTCGTTCCTGATATGCTACGCTCTGTTATATATCTTCATTAAAAACACAAACTTTGAACCGCAATTTTCGTTATTTAGCATTTCCTGGTCAGGTCATTTACAAAGCTTTGAAAATGTTACTGAAATGGTCTTCGAGATGGAAGTTCCTTTTCTGAGAAATTTCGCTACCTTTAATTGGTATTTTACAACACCGCGTCTTCTCCTTTGAGACCTCCCCACCCACCCACACACACACGCAAGATTTGCATTCTTATTAAGCTATTTAAGACTTTGTGGTTTTCTTAGATATTTGTAAGTAGAAATGAACGAGAATGTTGTAAGACATTTTCATACGATTTGCTGTGTTTTACTGAATAAAAGTTGCTAAACATAAATTGAAAATGGAATGTCCAATACATATACCATGATTTTTCAGATTTGCGAATGTATTTGCTAAGTTATTGATTGGTGGCAAAACTTTTGCATAACTATTGTTTTAAAAACGCTTTTTGAGCAGTTATTTTTCAAAATCAGCTATAGTTAGAGCATAAATAATGACTAATATGGATTCAGCATTAAAATTTCAAAAGGGTTAAGAGGATTCACCAGGGATCTCGACTTCCAGTTCTTATTTTCCGTTTTCGATTCAAACAATATTTTAAATTATTACTCAAGATTGGCTATAAATAGAATATAGGAAATAACTGATCTGGATCCAGCATCATATTCTGGAGGAGGTCCGGAGGAGTTCACTAAGGAATTTCACTTCCGGTTTTCACTTTTCAAAATTTTCCTTGAAACATCTGTATTCATAGCTGGCTATAAATAGAGCTTAAACAGTGACTAATATAGATTCAACATCAATTCCAGAGGGGTTAAAGAGAGAACTAAAACTCATGTTTCCTGGCCTCGAAACTTCAATTCCGTTTCAAAAATTTATATTTTCCATGAAAAATATATTTATCAGGGTCTGCTATAAAAAAAATTTGATTATGAATGATATGGATTCAGTATCAAATCCTGAAAGGATTGGAGATGTCGCTGAGGATTTCTGCTTCCGCTTGTTTTCCCACTTCCGAGTTTTACAAAAAATCAGTATAACTGTGTAAAATAAGTTTGCAAAAGAGAAAAATGCTTAATAGTCCATCTAAAGTGAAGAATTGTTTGTATTGCCACCATCTAAAAGCGTTTCTGAAATTTAGTTTTTTTATTTTATGAGTAAAATTTTAATAGCAACTGTTCAATAAGCATTAAAGTCACATGTTATAAAACAGTGAATTTTTATAAACTTTTTTCATATGAAATTATTTCTCTACTTCCGGTTTTTTCGAAAATTAGTACAACTGTACGACATAAGTGTGCAAAAGAGTATAAAGATGCTTAATAGCCCATTGAAAATTCATTGTTTCCGTTACCACCATATAAGAGATGTTCATAAATTTCCTGGTTTCTGTCGTGGTTAAAATTTTATTCTGTTTTGTATCTTTTTTGTGGCATCAATACGCATTGATGCCACAAAACAGAAGGAATTGAATTTTTTTTTAAATTTCAGAAACAAATAGCTTTCTCTGCATACAGTATAAACTTTATTTAAAATCATCTCTCTTAACTGCTCTGTTATACATCGTGATTAAGAACACACAACTTTGCAGTGCAATTTTCATTATTTAGCATTTTGCGGCGGCCAGATCAGTTACAAAGCATCGGAAATGTTGCTGAAATATTCTTCGTAATGCGAATCCCCTTTGTGGGAAGTTTCATTTGAAAATGTATACTACAAATTCCTATACATTTTCAAAGATTCAGGACAACCTCTGAGACCAAGCATGTATGAAATCATTTAAAAATACATAAAATCATTTAAAAATGCGTATTTTTTTAAAAATCAAAAATCAAGAGAGTTTTAAGACTCTAAAATTTCATGTTTTTTAACTTAAAAAATGAGTTATATGAATATTATTGAGACCAAATCTTTGATCATTTACTAGTGCTGCCATCTATAGGCATAATATAAAAGGTATCAAAGATAGCCTGCCCCATTATGGGGCATCTTGAGAGCACATATTTATGAGGGGACCGTTAGCCCCCCCCATAAAGGAAGAGATTTTTTAAAACATGGGTAAATCACCCACAGGTGAAAAAAATAAAAATATTTTTCAACATAATTAAAGTTTTTTACAAAATAAAAAAGTCAGAAAATAAAGTGATTTAACACGATAGGATCGCGTTAGAAAAGAATAAAAAGTAAAGATGATTAAGCTTTCTCTAATATGTATTTATTATCACCTAAATATAAAAATATATATCTTCCTTTATTGATTTTATTTATCGATCTATTAGAAAGTTGTCCATGTTTATTCGCAAGGTAATACTCTTTTTCTTCACCTTCTACAATTAACTTTACGATTGCTGTACCCGCAATCATATTTTTAATTTTTTTCAATGATATCAGATCATATTTTCCAGGATATAAATCATCTAATACATATGTTTGACGATAACCACTCAGACTATTGAACTCTTCCATTTATTAGTAAACATTTTTTTTTATAAATCCATCCATTCTTCATCAGACTCAAAATCTCTAAAAGAATCTCAGAAAATGATAAAGAATAAAAAAAGTAAAGATGATTAAGCTTCCTCTAATTCATATTCATCATCACTCAAATACTTAAATATATATCTTCCTTTATTGATTTCATTTATTGATTCATCAGAAAGTTTTACATGTTTTCTCGCAAGGATATACTCTTTTTCTTCTGCTTCCACATATAATTTTACGATTACAAAAATTTTCCCAGCGTTTAAATTTTTTCTCAATGATATCAGATCATATTTCCCAGGATTTAAATTATTTATATTAACTATTAAGGGATAACTCAGGTTATTGAACTCTTCCATTTATTAGTAAACATTTTTTATAAATTCATCCATTCTTCAAAATCTGTAAAACCTCTATGTTCCATCACTTTTTTAAGATTTAGTCTGTCTTCAGACTTTGACTCTCTAAATATTCTTACTGAGTTTTTTTAAGATCATTATAATTACTTAAAAATGCTGTCCCATCTTGCGATATGGAATTCCTCCTCCAAATAAGAGTTATTATATACATTATTACGAAATCTTCTTAAAATCGGGGATAAATTTATTTTATCTTCATCATACCATATTTTATTTATTCTAGGCAAAAATATTAATTCATTTAGAGATGTAATATCGTTTTCTCTACAATATAATTCTTTTAAATTAGTTAAATTTTTTATTCCTTCAAGAGATGTAATATCGTTTTCACTACAAGATAGTATTTCTAAATTTATTAAATTTTTTATTCCTTCAAGTGAAGTTAATCTATTATCTACATAATATAATTCTTTTAAATTAGTTAAATTTTTTATTCCTTCAAGAGATGTAATATCGTTTTCACTACAAGATAGTATTTCTAAATTAGTTAAATTTTCTATTCCTTCAAGTGAAGTTAATCTATTATCTTTACAACTTAATTCTTTTAAATTAGTTAAATTTTCTATTCCTTCAAGAGATTTTAATTCATTTCCCTCACAATCTAATACTTTTAAATTCGTTAAATTTTCTATACCTTCAAGAGATGTTAATTTATTTCCATCACAATCTAATGTTTCTATATTTATTAAATTTTATATTCCTTCAAGAGATGTTAATTTATTTCCTCTACATTTTAATACTTTTAAATTCGTTAAATTTTCTATTCCATCAAGAGATTTTAATCTATTATCTTTACAATCTAATGTTTCTATATTTATTAAATTTTCTATTCCTTCAAGAGATTTTAATTTATTTCTCACACAATATAATTCTTTTAAATTAGTTAAATTTTCTATTCCTTCAAGAGATGTTAATTTATCTCCTATACAATTAAATATAAAAATAGATTTCACTTCAGTAGGATTCTCTATATTTAAGAAAGACATAATTTTTTTTCCATACCATTATTATATGTAACATCCATTTATATAGAAACATTTTTATTAAATATTTATTTATCATCTTTGTTAGTTAATGATATCAAAAGATAAACACACTCTCTCAAGATTGATTTAGCTTCATATATCTCGCTAATTATTTTCTCTCGGTAAGGTTCTATTTCATGATGACCAAACTTTTTATTTAATTCACTCATCTGTATAGCTTGTACTTTTTTCCAATAAACATTAAAAAAGTGATCAGGTAATAGATCAAATTTATATTTAATCAAATAACAAAAATCTAATTTATGCATAAATTCTTCTATAAAATTTTCACTAAATGTTTGATATCTAGTTATATACAGCCAATTTAAATCATCTTTTAATTCTCTCATGGTATCTTCTGTAAGATTTTGAAATATTGATACTTTATATAAATCTAAATTATCAGAAAATTTTACGATAAATTCGTTACTTAAAGTTTGATATTGAGATATGTTTACCCAATCTACTTTATCTTTACATTTTTCTATAAAATCTTCTGATAATTTTTGATATCTAGAAATTTTAGACCAATCATCAAGTTGAGCAAATTCTTCAATAAAAGATTCAAACAGTGTTGAATATTGTAAAACTAAATCCCAATTTACATGATCTTTCAGATTTCTAATTACATCTTCAGATAAATTATTTCTGGAAAATTCATTCCAATCAATATCCATTTATTAATGAAAAAATTTTAGAAAGGGATTTTTTCAATATGCATATAAGGTTTTAAAGCGTTACCATCGCATTTTATCTTTAATGTGATGATATGATCACGTTTACCATAAACAAAACAGGTTACTGCATCTCTATTAACATTTAAAATTTCCTTACCATTGATTTCCAGAGATATCAGTGGACTTTTATCATATATATATTTACTTTCTACTGTATCATATATATCTATATATATGGAAATTTTCATATACATATCTGTAGATAATCGCATCTCTTGATCCAGTAATTTTGAGCTCATCATGTTGAAATTTACTTTTTTATAATTCCCATCTGTATGAAAATCATCTAGTATAGTAACCCAGATATCTCTATTGTCTAAATATATTTTATTGACAGCATCTTTATCATTTTCAGGTTCTGAAACATTCGTAATTATTTTATTGTTTGCATCAAATTTATCATTCTGTAATATTAACGAATTTTTTTCAAAATATCTTTTATTCACAACATTTTTTTCATCTTTAGGATCTGCTACATTTCCTATTCTTTTTCCTTTTGCATCGTAAGGTTTTCCTTCTAAAGTATGTAAAGTTGTATTATTTAATTCTTTTATTCTCTTGCCTGTTTCTTCAGTAAAGGTTAAAAAACCCTCATCATATTTAGTTTTTATAAGATCTCTCAATTCATGATGATTATTCTCTATTTTATTCAAAACAAAACTTTTAGTGGTTAAATCTAAATCATCTATAGGATTTTCACAATTTTTTAAAATTCTATTTTCCATATCATAACTTCCGTCATTCATTAATTTAAAACCTATACCAGGAGGTCCAATAGGCCCTTCTTTCATTTGTTCATCATAAGGTGGATAATAAGCACTCATTTATTAATTTTAAGATTTTAAACTCTTAACCATTGTTATAGTTTTATTTTTCAAATTTATAAAACATCTCTTTCTTTCTTTAAAAATAAAATAAAACTTATATTCCTTTTGACTATTCGTTACCCAATTAAATTCAATATCTAAATTATTTAAATCGGTATAGTTTTCATGATTTGATAAGTCAAAATGAAAAATAGGATACAGATCACCAAAATTCTTCTTATTTATCAAACATCCTGTTTCTGTATTAATATCGTTTAATCCTGCATGTAAAAGAGCTTCATACACTCTATTATAATCTTTATTGGTAAAATTTGTTTTGTAACGCATAAGAGGAACTTGTTTATTATTAATCATCAACCAGCATTCAGTCATATCTCTATATTATCAAATATCATAATATTTTTTTCATAATTACCATCTCTTTCAACATACTGAGGAATAACATAGACACCTAAAACTTCATCTGACGCTGTAGTTGCTGTCACAGATCCACTATCGCTTCTATAGGGGCCTACCATCTTAAATCTATATCGATCCCAATTTACCTCTATATCTTTATCAGATAGATATGATTCCATAAACAAGCTTTCTGCAGAATTTTTTAATTCTATATAAGGTAAATGCAAGGTTAAACCTTCAACTACTACCTTATAATTTTCGTTTCTTATATTAGTATATATCATACTCTTATTTTCATTTCTTTGAATTTCTATTTTCACTTCAAAACCTGAAATTGTCTTTTCATATTCTCTAAAGAAATCGATTATATCTTTTAAAGGTGTCCATATTTTGAAGACATCTTTCGTTATTTCCCATCTCTTTGCGAATCCTTCGTTATAATCTTTATTCATTTTCAAATTATTAAAAAATTCAGTTATTTTAGTAGTATCTTCTAAAGTACCATCATATTTGAACTCTTTACGGTCAGCTGAATCAGATGTATCTAGATAAAAAAAATCATTTTGAGCTTGTGATGTTGCATAATCAGGAGTATAATGAATTAATCTTAAAACATGATTCATGATTGAAAAATTTGATTGTGTATTTGATTCAATTTCGGTGTCTCCTATATGTACTTTTAAAGTTTTGATAAAACCTCCGCCATTTACCAGACTCACATTTTCGTTTCCAATGGTTGATTTATCATGTTTTGTAATTTTTAATTTTTGTTCAAGATATCCTCTAGAATATAAAATTTTTGCTTTAGTATCATTAATATGAAAAACATAGGTAGCATTCTCATCTGAACTATGTTCTTTTGGATGAATTTCTCTTAATTCATAACTTTTAATGTGATCACTATAATAATAACGAGTGTCACTTAAATCATAAATCATTTATTTAGGAAGAATTTTTAAACCACCTCCTTTCTTTTTCATAGAAAATATTTCATTTAATTTATTCATTACATTGGGTAACAAAACCTTTAAAAATCCTTGTATTTTTTTACTTTTTCTATATAATCTATGTTTATTCATTTATTTAAGAAGAAATAAAATTAAATTCTACAGCTCCTTTATTTAAATCTATTAATTCACCTTTTTGATTAGTAATCCTCATTTTTATTCTTTCAACAGGATCCACTTTAACAGGAAAATATATCCAATTATTAAATTCTTTTGAAATTATACTACCTGGAGGGTTTTTATTAGTGAAAGAATATATAACTTCTGAATTATATTGATTTATTAAAGATCCTTTTACAACATCACAGTGAATATAAATATTATCATTTCCATTAGATATATCAGCAATATGTTCACCTTCAATCTCTATTTCTTCATCATAACTTCCATATGTCGGTTTTAAAAAGCCTATAATTTTATGAAAGTTACTTTTTGTAAAATCAATTACCCAATCTTTTTTCAGTTTAATAGATATTCTTTGTCTTGCTTCAATAATACCAAATTTGACAGGTGGATCCTCACCGAATTTTTTCATCATATACTCATTTAATCCTCTTATAGTATAATTACCATTTGATATAGTAATTGTTATATCTGTGCCTAATGTATACAATCTAAATATGTTATTTCCATAATTCTTACTTATATTAAACCAGGAAACTTCCATAGAGAATGAGTGTAAAGCTAATTTTTTTATTTTAAGAGGTGTAATAAAATTTACAGTAAATTCCTCTGATCTCTCATGACCTTCAGATTTTAATATAATCATTTATACATAACAAAATTTTCATTATAGTCACTAGGTTTTTGTGTAGGAAATGATTTGAGAACATTTTTAGGTGATATACCTTTATTCCTTTCTCTTATATATTTCATACAAAATATACCACATTTCACAGATGAAGGTTTCTGTAAAAAACTATCATTATAACCTATTTTTTTATTGGATGTAACAAGAAATGATTTAATATTTTTAGGAATATAGTCCTTCTTCATATTGTCATATTCACCAAACGGATCAAAATATTCCACATATTTATATTTAGGATCATTATAATAACAAACCCAATGAGTTCCGGGGCCTGTTGATACATCTAAATTAATGATTCCATTTTCAAATTTTCCTATTGTTTTAGGTAATAAATCGGAGGTAAACACACCTCTAAATCCTTTTTCATTTTTCATATTTTCTTTAATCATTTTGTCACTAATTCCCACGGTTGATATATTCCCTTTCCAAGTTTTTTTTTCCCCTAATCCTTTCATCTTTTTTTGTACAGTTGAACTAGCTAATCCTGATAAAGCACCTGTTGCTAATGCTGGAACTGCAAATTTTATTAAAGAGGGTATAAGTGGTGCTAGAAATGGTAAAAATCCTCCATTTTTATCTAATTGAGTTTTACTAATTGCAATTCTTTTTCTATTAATAATATGATTAATTTGAGTTTTAGTTAAATACATCTCATGATTAGGAGTTTTAGATATATTTATTTGTAATGTTACTTCTACTTTATTTCTAAAAGCTGATTTAAGTTTATTTTTCTGACCTTCACTCAAATAAACTTTATATTTTATCATTTATTAACAGAGAAATTGTTTATGATATCGTTGTACATCATTATAAGTCATTTCTTTATTTTTTAATAACATATCTAACAATAAAGCTACTCGATTATACAATTTCTTTGATTTACTTCCGTTACATATTTTTTCTGTTAAATTTGATAATACATTCAATCCTTTACCCACCTTCATTTCTTTACTACTTCGAATCATATTTAATCTATGCATATAATTTTGCAACATATTTTCTTTATTTTTAATTTCTTTTATTTCATTCTTTTTCTGGTTTAATTCCTCCTCTGAAAAATTTTTAGCCCTAGAAATTGTACTTTTTAAGTTGCCACTTTTCTTAGATAATCCTTCTTTTAACTGTTTAGCTCTTCCATACATCTCCTCTAATTTTTCTTGATCGTTTAAAAATACTGACGGTCTGTATAATTTTTCGTCTTTTAAATATTTTAAATTTAAATTTTGATCGATATCATAAGTATAAGATACTAATTCTTTCACAGCTTCAATAGGTTCTTCTATAGATGGAAATGAAATATTTTCTACAACATTTTGAATACTTTTCACAACTTCTTTATTTGATTTTTCATATTTTTCAATTTCTTGAGTGACTGGTTTATGAAATTCCTCTAAGGTCTTTTGAATACCTATTTTTTCTTTTAGTTGATCTTCACTATTCTTTCTTATTTCTTTTTCTATTTTTACTAATTTAATTGAATCTTTTATTTGCTTTATAAACTTGTGTTTCCGTTCTCTTTCTAATTCATTCATTTATATAATATTAATTTTTTTACTGCAGCTAATTTTATTTTTACTGCAGCTAATTTAATTTTTACTGCTAGTAAATTATGATAAAAATTAAAGATTACACGGAACCAGATGAGTTACCTGATCCTAAACAACATCCTTTGTTACCTAAACATCCATTTAGATTGCTTATAGTAGGATCTTCAGGTTCAGGTAAAACAAATTTACTGTTAAATTTGATTTATGATTTATTATTTTTTGATGCATTATATATATGTGCAAAAGATTTATACGAACCTAAATATTCTAAATTACAAGAAATATATACATTGTTTGAAGATATAGAAAGAGAAGATATTTTGAAATGTAAGAATATAAAGAATAAGAAAAGATTATTAGAATTATATGATAAACACAAAAAAAAAGTATTATTTTCTTCAGATCAAAATTTTATTACTGTAGATGATTTAAATCCTACATTAAAGAATTTAGTTATTTTTGATGATTGTGTGACTGAGAAAGATCAAAAAAACATTCGAGAATTATTTATCAGAGGTAGAAAGAAAAACGCATCCATTATTTATTTATCTCAGTCATATTTTTTAACACCTATCGATATAAGAAGGAACTGTAATTACGATATATTTTTCACTCTACAACCAAAAGAAAATCAACAGATTATAAGAGAGATAGATGGTATATTAAGTACTGAAGAATTCAAACAAATATATAATAAAAGTGTTCAAGAAAAATACGAATTTTTTATGTTAGATTTAGTGAATCCAGAAATAAGATACAGGAAAAAATTTAATCCTATATAAATGGATGTATATTTAGAAAAAAGATTGTATGTTTACAGAAAGAGTAGAAATATGTATCAAAAGATAAGTATTTCATTATCAGTAAGTAAGGTTATTCTAAGTGGAACAGGTTTATCAGCAATAGCCTTTCTACCGCTTGCATTTTTAAGTCTATCGGTTGGAATAGTAGAAGCTATTGATCTAGCATTAAAAATTGTAGAAAGAAAGGAAGAATATAGACATTGTTATAATTTTTATGAAGAACTCATTAATTCGTTTAAAGCTAAAAATATGACAGAAGAAGAAATTTATATGCGAGAAAAGGATTTCATAAAAAGTTTAAAATTTAATCCAGTTGAAAAATATGTAAAACAAATGCAATTGAATGGATATAAATTTATTCATCCTAAATAAATGAAAGGGGGTGATATTGTTGGATGGATACAAGATAAAATAAATCTTCCAGAAATGCATTTACCAGAATATCAATATTGCGGTCCAAATACAAAATTAGAAAAAATATTAAAAAGAGGTGATCCTGGTATAAATAGAGTTGATAAAGCATGTAAAAAACATGATATTGAATACAATAAAACAAAAGATACAAAACAGAGACATGTTGCTGATCAAGAATTAATAGATGATTTAAATGCTATACAAGATCCAACATTTCGAGAAAGATTAGATAGAGGAATTATTAAACCTATTATTAAAGCTAAAAAAACTTTTGGATTAGGTCTTTCTATATATTGTGTCAAGTGTAAAGATAAAACCCCAACTAAAAATTATCATAAAACTACTTCTAAAAATAATAAACCTGTTGGTAAAGGTATCTGTACTATTTGTGGAAGTAAAAAGAATACTTTTTTAGGAATTTAAAAGAGGTCTATTATAATCCAGAAACAGGTTATTGTGGAATTAATGAATTGAAAAGAAAAACAGGGTTACCTAATGTTGAAGAATTTTTACATGAACAAGATGTATATACTAGATATAAACCTGTCATTCGTAAATTTAAAAGAAGAAGAGTTTATGTTCCAAACAGTAATAATCAATTTGACGCTGATTTGTTATTTATAAAAAATTATAGCAAATATAATGATGGAACTAATTATTTGTTAACGGTTATAGATGCTTTTAATAAATATGCTTGGGCTTTTCCTATAAAAAGAAAAACATCTGAAGAAGTAGTACAAGGTTTTAAACAAGTTTTTAAAGAAAGAATACCAAAATTCATTTTGACAGATGAAGGTACTGAATTTACAGGAAAACAGACCCAAAAACTATTCAAAGATAATAATATACATTGGTTTACAACTAAAAATAAAGAAATAAAATCTGCAATAGCTGAGAGATTTAATAGAAGTATAAGAGAAAAAATTATAAAATATATGCATGCTAACAATACTAAAAGATATATTGATGTATTACCCAAATTACTTAAAAATTATAACAATTCATATCATAGATCAATAAAAATGACACCTGTTGAGGCTAGAGAAAATGAATCTCAAGTTTATAAAAATTTATATACGAAAAAGATCATAAAAAAAACCTAAATTTAAGATAGGGGATAGTGTTAGAATATCTACAATTAAGAAAACATTCAGGAAAGTAGATGATTCTACATTTACTGAAGAGATTTTTATAGTTTCTGAAGTATTAAAAACAGATCCAATTACTTATCGATTAAAAGATTTAAACAGTAAAGAGATTGAAGCAACTTTTTATGAAAATGAAATGGTAAAATATAATAAAAAAGATGATGTATATAAAATTGAAAAAATCATAAAAAAGAAAGGAAATAAGTATTTTGTAAAATGGCTAGGATATCCAGATGAATTTAATAGTTGGATTAGTTCATATATAAATGAATGATTTAAAGACAAAATTAATCTATGATTCGGAAGAAGAAGAATATTTTTATGTTATCGATTACGAAAGTTTAAAACAAAGATATAATAGTAGAGTTTGTTATTTTAATCGATTAAGAAGGAGATATAATATTTCTCAAGAAGTTAAGGATATGTTTTTTAAATTTTTAGATTTTATGTGTTATGAGAAATCAATTAACTATTACTATTTTATGAAAAAGATTTGTGATATTTTTAATATTGAAAATAATATAAAAGTCCAAAAAGTCAAAAAGAAATATGAAAAAATATGGAATGATTTCTTACAAAGTATTTCAAAAAATGTTTCCTAATAAATGGAGGTTACAAAAAAGTGCATACACTGTTTGACTATGAAATCAGTAAATGAGTTTTACATATATCATAGAAATGGAAAAATTAATTTCCAAAGTCGTTGCAAATGTTGTGAATCCATAATTAAATATAAAAAAAATATATGTGAATGTGGAAAGCAATATACATATACACACAAAAAGAGACATTTGAGAAGTAATTATCACAGTAAGCATCTTCTAGAAAAAAGTATTTCAAAAAATGTTTCCTAATAAATGGAGTTTACATTAAAGACTATTAATAAGCTTAGAAAAGTAGTAAAACAATTGAATATTAAACAACCTAAAGGTTGTAAGAAGGTTGATTTAATTAAATTATTAACTAAATATATCAGAAAAACAGGTGAATGTAAACCTGTTTTAGTAGATTTATTAAATTTAGATATATCAAAATACGTAGAAAAAAAGAAGAAAATATTTATTAAAAAACCTGAAAAACGTAATAAAATTAAAAAAAATTTTGATTCATTTAATTTGAAATTTGATAATAAAGAATTTAAACCAAAAGAAGAAAAGAAGATTAAAACAGAAGTGAATCTTAAAAAATTATTTACTCCTGATCTTACAGAACAATTGAAACAATTTATTAATGAACCTAAAAATAGGCGTAAACTTAATAATATATTTAATTATTTTGGTTTGAAATATAAAGATGGTGAATTGGTAAAAAAGAAAGAAAGGATAGTAGAAGAAGTTAATCTTGAAGATTTATTTAAATCTGATTATGAAATTGTTCAAATTAGTCTAAAATATATTAAAAAATATAACACATACAGATATATTTATAAAATTGTAGAAATCAATGAACTTAGACCTGAACAATATTATAACATCTTAAAGGATTTATTCAGAAAAGCTATTGGAAAAATAGAAGGAAAAGTAGATATTATAGTACACAATCCTATATTAAGTCAACCTTTTCATCCTAAAATGATGCCAACTAGAGAGGCTTATGATACCTATTTAGATGTTTTAACACATAAAATTGAATACAAAGAATTAGATATTAAAGAATGTACATTCAATTTTCATGTTATAGAATTACCACACGGTGGAAAACATCTAAAAATTCTCAAAGATGATGATATCATAAACAAAAAGAGTCTTTGTCAAATTAAAAATAACGATAATATATGTTTAGCTAGATCTATTGTAGTTGCTCTATCTATTCAAAATCCTGAACTTTTTTGTAAAAAATTAAATCATGAAACATTAACTAAAAATGACATTCTATATATTAAAAAAGGTAGAATATTACAAAAAAAGTTAGCTGAAAAATTACATGAAATGTGTGAAATACCATTAGAAATATGTAATTTAGAGCATGTTAAAATATTTGAAAAATTCTTAAATATTCAAATTACTATATTTTGTAGAGAAAATTTTAATGAAAGAATATACAGTGGTACTTATAAAACTACTTGTATTTACATTTTAAAAAATAGAAATCACTTTGATGTGATTACAACTGTTACAGGATTTTTAGGAAAAAACAATTATTGTGATTACTGTAAGGTGAGTTATAAAAGAAGTGATCAGCATAAATGTTTATTAAAATGTGATAGATGTTTTATAAAAGATAGTAATTGTGAAGGAGATGATATCCAATGTAATGAATGTTTTCGAAGTTTTAAAGGTGAAAACTGTTTTGAAAATCATAAATTGTCTGTTTGTGAAAGACTATGGAAATGTTTAAAATGTAAGAGAAATATTAACAGAAATAAAAGAACACCTGAAGATCATAAATGTGGAGAGAGAGAGTGTAAAAATTGTAGACAATTGGTCTCAAAAAATCATAGGTGTTATATGAAAACAAAAAAAGCTAAGGGTAGTACATGTATAAATATTTGTTCAACTGGAGAATGGTGCAATATATGTCAAAAACATAGATTTCCTGAAAATTATATGTATGGTAGTATATGTGAAAACAAATGTAGTAACGATAGAAAATGTAATGCATGTAAATATTCAGGATTTACACAAAAATATATGTTTTTTGATGTTGAAACGAATCAAGAAACAGGAAACCATGAAGTTAATTTAATTATAAATCAAGAATTTAAAGGAGAAGAAAACATATTTAAGAATGAAAACGACTATTGTAAGTGGTTATTTGATAAGAAACATGTAGGTTATACCCTATTAGCTCATTATGGAAAAGGATTTGACTTTCAATTTATATCTAAATACTGCTTTAAAAATAAAATTAAAGTTTTTACAATCTATCAAGGAAATAAACTCATTTATATGCATGCAAACGAATATAATATAAGATTTATAGATTCTATAAATTTTACATTGATTCCATTAAGAAAATTCCCTAAAACGTCTGGATTAACAGAATTAGCAAAAGGATATTTTCCTCATTTGTTTAACACTATTAAAAATCAAAATTATGTTGGAAAATATCCAGATAAATATTATTATGGTTATAATACTATGACTTTAGAAGATAGAGAATTGTTTAATAAATGGTACATATCTGAATGTTTTCGAAGTTTTAAAGGTGAAAACTGTTTTGAAAATCATAAATTGTCTGTTTGTGAAAGACTATGGAAATGTTTAAAATGTAAGAGAAATATTAACAGAAATAAAAGAACACCTGAAGATCATAAATGTGGAGAGAGAGAGTGTAAAAATTGTAGACAATTGGTCTCAAAAAATCATAGGTGTTATATGAAAACAAAAAAAGCTAAGGGTAGTACATGTATAAATATTTGTTCAACTGGAGAATGGTGCAATATATGTCAAAAACATAGATTTCCTGAAAATTATATGTATGGTAGTATATGTGAAAACAAATGTAGTAACGATAGAAAATGTAATGCATGTAAATATTCAGGATTTACACAAAAATATATGTTTTTTGATGTTGAAACGAATCAAGAAACAGGAAACCATGAAGTTAATTTAATTATAAATCAAGAATTTAAAGGAGAAGAAAACATATTTAAGAATGAAAACGACTATTGTAAGTGGTTATTTGATAAGAAACATGTAGGTTATACCCTATTAGCTCATTATGGAAAAGGATTTGACTTTCAATTTATATCTAAATACTGCTTTAAAAATAAAATTAAAGTTTTTACAATCTATCAAGGAAATAAACTCATTTATATGCATGCAAACGAATATAATATAAGATTTATAGATTCTATAAATTTTACATTGATTCCATTAAGAAAATTCCCTAAAACGTCTAGATTAACAGAATTAGCAAAAGGATATTTTCCTCATTTGTTTAACACTATTAAAAATCAAAATTATGTTGGAAAATATCCAGATAAATATTATTATGGTTATAATACTATGACTTTAGAAGATAGAGAATTGTTTAATAAATGGTACATATCTGTAAAAAATGAAATCTTTGATTTTCGAAAAGAAATTATAAAATACTGTAGGTCTGATGTAGATATTTTAAGAAAAGGTTGTTTGGAATTAAGAAGATTATTTTTAGAAATAGCTAATATTGATCCTTTTAAATATGTTACTTTAGCGGGTGTTTGTATGGCTATATATAGAGATAAATTCATACCTGAGGGTACAATAGCTACAGATGAAGAGATCATCAAACAAGATCAATACAGTAAAAAATCTATTGCTTGGTTAGATTATTTATCTCAAAAACATAAAATAAATATACAGCATGCTTTAAATGGAAGAGAGAAAAAAATAAAAATAGACAATAAAACTTATAAAGTAGATGGTTTTTACGATAATACAGTATATCAATTTCAAGGTTGTCATTGGCATGGATGTAATAGTTGCTACAGAAAATCTACTTTAAATAAACAAAATCAAATATGTATGGCTGATTTATATGAAAAAACAAAAAAGATAAATAATAAGATAAAAGACGCAGGATATGAGTTAATTGAAATATGGGAATGTGATTTTGATAAAGATAAAGAAATTAAAAAATATATGAAAAAAGAATGGAAAAGAGATTTTATAGAACCCTTAAATCCTAGAGATGCCTTCTATGGAGGTAGATGTGAACCAACCAAATAAAAATATGATATGAAAAATAAAGAGAAAGGTCGATATATTGATGTATGTTCACTCTATCCGACTGTAAATTATTTTGATTATTATCCAATTGAACATCCTAAAAAGATCTATAATCCTGAAAAATATGACGAGAATTGGTTTGGGGTGATACAGTGTAAAGTACTTCCTCCTAGAAAATTATATCATCCTGTATTACCTTATAAAGAAGAAAAATTGATATTTAGTTTATGTAAATCATGTACATTTAAATGCTGTCATTATGAAAAGAAAAAATGTAAAAAGTGTTATGAAATAAGAAATAAATTATGTAATCATACAGATGATGAAAGAAGTTTTATAGGTACTTGGACTACGGATGAAGTCAATTTAGCTATAGAAAAAGGATATAAAATTTTAAATATATATGAAGTTTGGAATTTTGAAAAGAAAACAGATAAACTATTCAAAGAGTATGTCAAAATGTTTTTAAAAATTAAATTAGAAACAGATGATAAATTACCAAAAGACATTAATAATTATAAAAAGATTGTCAAAGAAAAATTAGATATTGAATTAGATAAAATAAAAGAAAATCCTGGTATGAGATTTATAGCTAAAATCTGTTTAAACTCTTTATGGGGTAAGTTTGGACAAAGAAATAATATGAAACAAACTGAATATGTAATAGAGTTGGAAGATTTTTATAGAATTATATTGAATGATGAAATTAAAGATTTGAATATGATATTTTTAAATGATGATTGTGTACAAATGGATTATAAGATGAGAGATAAGTATACCGAGAATAATTTTAATACGAATATTTATATAGCAGTTTTTACAACTAGTTCTGCTAGAATAAGATTATATAAAATGCTTGATAAACTAGGAGATAAAGTAATGTATTATGATACAGATAGTATCGTTTATATTGATGATGGTACTAATAAAGTAAAAACAGATTGTATGTTAGGAGAATGGACAGATGAATTAGGTGAAGATAATTATATGACTACATGGATTTCTGGAGCCAGCAAAGATTATGGTTACATTCTTAATGATGGATCTGTAAAAGGAAAAGTAAAAGGATTTAAGATGAGTTACGAGAGTGAAACTAAGCTTAGTTTCGATGAAAGAATGAAAACAATAACAGGTGAAACTGAATATATAGATGTAGAAATAAATCAGTTTCAAATACAAAAAGATAAAAATATTAAAGTGCATAAAACGAATAAAAGATACATGTTTGGATATGATAAAAGAAGAATTTTAGATAATTTTGATACTGTACCATTTGGTTATTAAAAAATGTTTACTAATAAATGGATGAGTGTTTAGGTGATATTCGAGCTTTAAATTTTACAAATTCTGAAGAAATTTACTATTTGACTTATCTTTGTAAAGAATTGTATGATTTGTATATAAAATATGATCATACTAAAAAACTATTATCAGAAAGTTTTCAAAGGTTGACTGAATTAATTGAAAAAGAAGAAAATGAAGATATTAAATTGAATGGATTAGGAGTTTTATATGTTATTTCAAAGAATTTATTCTATTGGTCATGAATTTATAAAAAATATTTACTAATAAATGGAAGAGTTCAATAGACTGAGAGGTTATCCCAAAACATTTAAATTAAATGATTTATATCCTGGGAAATATAATCTGATATCATTGAAAAAAATTAAAACTAAATTCGGAGATACAGTAATCGCAAAGTTAGATGTGGAAGCTGAAGAAAAAGAGTATTACCTAGCGAATAAACATGGAATACTTTCTGATGAATCAATATATAAAATCAATAAAGGTAGATATATATTTAAGTTTCAGGTATGATTAATGATAAATATGAATATGAATTAGAGAAGGCTTAATCACTCAGGAATAGAAAATTTAATAAATTTAGAATATTATCAAGATGATAATTTTATGATCTATCTGTTCATAAATATCTCTATAAAACACGTCCGTAATTTACGGGCGAGTTTCGTCATCAATAAGTTCCAATATATTTTGAGTCACTTTGTAATGATGGAAAAGAACTGAAGATCTTATTTTGGGATCTCTTTTATTTTAAAGTTTATTTAGAGGACTTCCATTCATTTGGAAGTCCTCTTTTTTTACGCATTTATCTAAACTTGACTTTCATATAAATCCTCTGACTTTTATTTTCTAAAAAACTTTGAAAAATAAAATAATTTTTTTCACCTGTGGGTGATTTACCCATGTTTTAAAAAATCTCTTCTTTTATGGGGGGGCTAACGGTCCCCTCATAAATATGTGCTCTCAAGATGCCCCATAATGGGGCAGGCTATCTTTGATACCTTTTATATTATGCCTATAGATGGCAGCACTAGAAAATGATCAAAGATTTGGTCTCAATAATATTCATATAACTCATTTTTTAAGTTAAAAAACATCAAATTTTAGAGTCTTAAAACTCTCTTGATTTTTGATTTTTAAAAAAATACGCATTTTTAAATGATTTTATGTATTTTTAAATGATTTTATACATGCTTGGTCTCAGAGGTTGTCCTGAATCTTTGAAAATGTATAGGAATTTGTAGTATATGGGGCAGACTCTGGGTGTCCCAGAGTCTGCCCCATATACTACTAATGCGAAATCCCCTTTGTGGGAAGTTCCATTGCCCTAATAGGTGCTGTGGCAACACCCCGTATTTTCCTTTGAGACAAACCGCTCCCAAGTTTTCCATACTTATTAAACATTTTGAGACTTTGTGGGTTTCGGAGATCTTTGCAAGTGGAATTGAACGAGGATATTGAGAATCATTTTCTAAGCCATTTGCGATGCTGTGATGACTAATGAATTAAAAGTTGTCAAATATAAATTGCAAATAGCATATTTTATGCATGTATCTTGATTGTGTCAGATTTGCTAATGTAAGAGATTTGTTTAAAGGAATTTCCTAAATAGGATTTTCTACAATTGTGGACTTTAATTGCAGTATTCGTATTTAAAACAATCCCCAGAAATACCTACTGGGCAAATTTTAACAAAATTCGTGAAAGTTTATTTATAAGAAAACATTATCTGGAGTGTGGTTTCAACTCAACTTTCTCATACCATAATATATTTTGAAATAGCTTTTTATATAGCTTTTGAAATAGCTTTTGAAATAGCTGTCTTCCTGAGTCATATCGCCGATGAAAGAAACCTGTTGATTGCAATTGACATACCTGCCGCAGAATAAAAACTCTACAAGGATGAATATCAAGAAGAAGTAGAAAGTTGTATAGAAGTATAAAGTGCTGTATGAAAAGCTAATTTCCTTAACTTTCTACAAAAATATAGTACAGTCTTTAAAGTACTACTGCCTACATTATATAAAGCATTTTTGCAGTTGGAATTATGGGTCTAAAACCAACTGTTCAAAAATTTTCAAGTGTTCACTTTTTGTGGGACACCACTTATAGAGAAAGTCATGTGGTACCCACATTAGATTTATAGTCCAGCAGGGTATAGCTTAATATTTTCAACTACAGCCATTTGGGCAGTACTTAATTATACCCAAAATGGATAACATTTTTGAGTCTCCCCATAGAGTGTGATATTGCAAAAGGTTAAAAGTGAAATAATTTTTTATAGTTGATATATACCAATAAAATTGTTAAAGTATATATTATATAAAAATTGATTTTGTTTAATCAAGGAACAGCTAAAACATAGATTTCTGTTTTATCTGGAATTCTGCGCCACATGAAGCCGCAGTGAATTAAGATATGGAAAACATGAAAAATATATACTGGGCATAAAACGCACCAAGAAATTGTCTGTCTCCTAACAAATTTGGCTGGCTATGGGAAGACGTTATAAGTTTGCCCTGGAACTTGGCTTTACATTGCAAGACAAGTTGTCAGAATCGGCACTTATCTCCAATTCTTTGGTTTGATCGTGGATAAAATTTTATTTTCATAGATTAAAGATTAGCATATCCTCTGGTATAGGCAGAATTTTTTGAAATTTTAAATTCATTTCAAGTTTATATTATGTTAATTCATATTGTATTGACTATTTTATTTTATTTTTATTCATTTGTTCAACTAATTTTTTTTTTCTTATTTGATGGGAGCGATTGTATAAATTCGTGATATATAGGTTTATCTTTTTGTTAACAGCTGATCTATATATATAAAATTTATATATAAAACTATATATATAAAATCCATATATACAAAATTCTATATATTTAAAACATAAATGTTGTATGTTTGTCCACTTCTTGAAAAAAAAATATGTATCCACTTCTAGAAGACGTAGAATCTTGCAATATGGTACACTGGTGGCTCGAGTGATGTAACTGATAGAAAATTTAAAGAACGCGAAATTTCCACGTGGAGGGAGCGGATAAAGGTGATTTTATTTCCCATATTTGGTTCATTTTTGAATAAGACTCCCTGTTGTATCGACTGGTAATTTAACAACAATGGAATGTATAACCATTGCTGCAAAGTGAAAGTTAAAAATAAGTTAAATATTCAGCCTTACATTTCTACTATTTTTTTACTTGTTTGCTTGCATTATAAATCTTTGAATTCATCAGAGAAATCCACTTGTCATCTGCGTGAGTCAATTTTCGTCATTTCACTAATTTCGTCATATTTCAGCTTCTAATTATACTACAACTTAGCTATAAGACTATACACTTTTGCTTGAGATAGTGTAGGCCGCGTATCTAAATTCCATGGTCCAAGCAAGTTTATTTAGCAATTTAGGGCGCATTATCCCAGTGCAGAGGTCGCATAGAGGCCAATACGTACATGATGGTACACAGGCATTTGTTAAGAAGCATATCCGTCCACACAACGGTTCAATGGCGTATTACGACCGCATAACGGGCGTACGGCAGCCATATGTACGGTAACATATTGGGCAAAGGCGAGTTTAGGCACTTATTTAGTGCATATCACACCCGCGCACTGGACATTTTTAACACTTCCCAACATAGTTAAAAAGTGTTTAAGACTTTGTTCATTCTGTCTGTCTGTTTGCACAATAACTGCCGTAAAAATGATGAGCACTTTCCAACATAGTTGAAAATTTTTTATGACTTTGTTCGTTCTGTCTGTCTGTCCTTTCACTCGATAACTGCCGTAGAAATGGCTTTATCAAAATTAAATTTTATTATGTTGTTGCGTCGCTCTGTGGGACATACGGGTATGTACATGAATAATATCAGCCAATTAGTTTTGGAGTGAACCTGGGTTGAAAAAATGAAATACATTGAATCCTATGGGAACTAATTCTTCAAACTTTTTTTAGGAGAAGTTAAAATTCATAAAAATTTCTTCGAAAATTTTAAGACATATTCAAATTATCCCATAAAATATATAAAAAATCAGCAAAATATGTTCGGTAGTTTTTTAAGCAACAATTAAAATAATAATTACACCCATAATATATGAAGAGATAACATGAATTACTAAAATATAATATGGCATCCATTCATTTTTAACAATGTAAACATCGTGATTTTTAAAGTTTCGTCAAATTTATATTTAGTGTTGCATCTGTCCTAAAACCGCTTTATTTTTGCGTATTTTCTGTGTATCTATACTATGTAACAACGCAATTATAATATTTTTGAGTTTAAATGATCATCCAACTTTGATTATTTCTACAACGAAGTCTAATTTTTATGGATGTTAAATGTAAACAATTGATTGTAAGATGAATTACATAAGAATTGCTGAATTTTTTTCACTCAAAATTATTTAACTCTGGAGTCTGCAATAAAAGTTAAAAGTGTATGAATAAAATAGTCACTGCTTTTACACAGGCGGTAGCCAACGGCCGTACCTTGCACACGGGTTCCCGTTAGATCACCGAAGTCAAGTAGCATCGGGCGCGGTTAGTACATGGGTGGGTGACCATCTGGGAACACCGCGTGCTGTTGGCGCATTTCGGGCGAGGTAGCCCGGTGGTTTGCGCGCTGGATTTGCACGCTGCCACAACCGCCGCCGTGTTCATGCGGAGTACGATCACGTTAAACATGTGGGTCCGTAAGTCCTTCCGAGAGGTTGGTGGTAGGGGAAGGAGGGTACGGTCCCTGTAGATGCCTCCCACACTGGATTCCGGTCAAAATTTGGTGGCACTTCCGGGCCGTCCAAACAGTTACCTTACACCTTTCTAGTAGGTCGGACGGTCTGGGTCTCAACAACAACAACAGGCAATAGCCCCCGGCCGCCCAAAACTGCTGCTCTTAGTCTACGGATGAGTCGAACGGCCTGGGCTTTCGACAGGCGGTAGCCCAGTGGTTAGCGCGCGGGAATTGCACTCGGTAGGCCTGGGTTCGATTCCCGCCACTGCCAAAACTGCCGTCGTGTTCGCGCGGAGTACAATCACGTTAAACATGTGGATCCGTAAGTCCTTCCGAGAGGTTGGTGGTACGGGAAGGAAGGTAATGTCCAGGTGGATGGCTCCTTCCGGACTAAATTCGGTGGCACTTCCCGGCCGTCTAAACACCTACCTTACACCTTTCTGGTAGGTCGGACGGTCTGCGTTTCAATAACAACAACAGAGAACCCGACGAATTATGTTTCAATGATCTCATTTGAATAAAGTTCATTTTTTTTCTCAATGAAGTTTTATGTTTTCAAATATAATAAATTATTGTAGTACTGTGATAAGTTAAAATATATCAGCGCTGAATGTATCACATTATAGAGATGTTTAAATAAATTTGCATTTCACTTGGAAAGTGTTTCATAGTCAATGCTTTATGCATGATTGATCTTTCTTGTTTGAATCTATTATGTGAGGGATATGTATTAGTACTGTGGACAACATTGCATTAGTACCGGTTGAATAAGCATTATCTAAAGCCGCATGTTACAGAATGGATGAAATTGGATTTTTATGAAATTTCAGAAGCCAGCATCTCCTTTTCCGAATTGCTGTCAACTTTACTTAAGATTTCGTTCCTGATATGCTGAGCTCTGTTATATATCTTCAATAAAATCGCAAACTTCGCGGCGCAATTTTCATTATTTAGTATTTTGTGGTCAGGTCATTTACAAAGCTTCGAAAATGTTACTGAAATGGTCTTCGAGATAGAAGTTCCTTTTGTGAGAAATTTCGCTACCCTTAATTGGTATTTTGCAACACCGCGTCTTTTCCATTGAGACCTCCCCCACCCACCCACACACACACACACACACACAAGTTTTGCATACTTATTTAGCTATTTAAGACTTTGTGGTTTCCGGAGATATTTGTAAGTAGAAATGAACGAGAATGCTGGAAGACATTTTCTTATTAAATATAAATTGAAAATGGAATATCCAATACATATATCATGATTGTTTAGATTTGTGAATGTATTTGCTAAGTTATCGATTGGTGGCAATACTTTTGCATAACTATTGTTTTAAAAACACTTTTTGGGCAACTATTTCTCAAAATCATCTGTAGTTAGAGCTTAGATGATGACTGATATGGATAATGCATTAAAATTCCAAAGGGGTTAGGATTCACTAGGGATATCGATTTCCAGTTTTTATTTTCCTTTTTGGATTCAAACAATATTTTGAAATTAAACATCAATTACTCAAGATTGGCTATAAATAGAATATAGGGAATAACTGATCTGGATCCAGCATCATAATCTGGAGGAGGTCCGGAGGAGTTCACTAAAGAATTTCACTTCCGGTTTTTTCCACATTTCAAAAATTTTTCTTGAAATATCTATATTTATATCTGGATATAAATAGGACTTAAACAGCGACTGATATGGATTCAGCATCTTTTCCAGAGGGATTGTTGTTGAGACCCAGACCGTCCGACCTACCAAAAAGGTGTAAGGTAACTGTTTGGACGACTGGGAAATGCCACCCAAGTTAGACCGGAACCCAGTGGGGGAGGCAGCCACAAAGACCGTACCCTCCTTCCCCTACCGCAAACCTCTCGGAAGGACTTACGGACCCACATGCTTAACGTGATCGTACTCCGCTTGAACACGCCGGCAATTTTGGCAGTGGCGGGAATCGAACCCGGGCCTACAGAGTACAATTCCCCTGGACTACCCCGCCCTAATTCCAGAGGGCTGAAAGAGCTCACTAAAACTCTTGTTTCCTGTTCTTGAAACTTCCCTTCTGATTCAAAAATTTATATTTTCCATGAAACATATATATATTTATCAGGATATGCTATGAAAAGAACCCAGATTATGGATGATATGAATTAAGTATCAAATCCTGAGGGGATTGGATATTTTGCTGAAGATTTCTGCTTCCGGTTATTTTCCCACTTCCGGGTTTTTCGAAAAATCAGTATAACTGTGCAAAATAAGTTTGCAAAAGAGTGTAAAAATGCTTAATAATCCATCAAAAATGAATTGTTTGTATTGCCACCATCTGAAGGCTTTTCATAAATTTATTATTTTATTTTATGAGTAAAATTTTAATACAGCTGTTCAATAGGCATTAAAGTCACATGTTACAAACCAGTGGATTTTTATGAAATTTTTCATATGAAATTCTTTCTCTACTTCCGTTTTTTTTCTAAAATTAGTACAACCGTACGGCATAAGTGTGCAAAAGTGTATAAAGATGCTTAATAGCCCATCGAAAATTAATTGTTTGCGTTACCACCATATAAGGACTGTTCATAAATTTCCTAGTTTCTTTTGTGATTAACATTATATTAGCATCTGTTCAATAAGCATTAATGCCACAAAACAAAAGAAATTGAATTTTTTTTATATAAATTTCAGAAACAAATAGCTTTCTCTGCATACAGTACACACTTTATTTAAAATCATCTCTCTGATACTCTCTGTTATACATCGTCATTAAGAACACACAACTTCGCAGTGCAATTTTCATAATTTAGCATTTTGCGTCCAGATCAGTTACAAAGCATCAAAAATGTTACGGAAATCATCTTCGGAATGCGAATCCCCTTTGTGGGAAGTTTCATTGCCCTGATGGTGATGTGGCAAAGCCGCGTATTTTCCTTTGAGACAAACCGCCCCCAAGTTTTGCATACTTATTAAACATTTTGGGACTTTGTGGGTTTCCGCGATCTTTGCAAGTAGAAATGAACGAGGATATTGAGAATCATTTTCTAAGCCGTTTGCGATGCTGTGACGACTAATGAGTTAAAAGTTGTCAAATATAAATTGTAAATAGCATACTTTATGCATGTACCTTGATTGTGTCAGATTTACTAATGTAAGAGATTTGTTTAAAGGAATTACCTTCATAGGATTTTCTACATTTGTGGACATTAATTACAGTATTCGTATTTAAAACAATCCCCAGAGACACCTACTCGACAAATTTTAACAAAACATAGTGAAAGCGAATTTATAAGAAAACATTATCTGGAGTGTGTTTCAACTGGACTTTCTCATACCATAATATATTTTGTAATAGATTTTTACTGATTTTTTTTGTAATAGATTTTAGGAATACATTGTAATGTATAGGGAAAGTGGAGTCGTGTCGAAAATCGAAAATCGAGTTTTTGACGGATCTACCCGTTTTGGGGCCTATAGAATACAAAAAACTATCTTTAGCGTAACGTATGTGTGTGTACGTATGTGTGTGTATGTGTCTGTCTGTCTATCTGTGCAATGTATGAATCCACTCTAAGTCAAAAACTAACGGACTAAATATCATAAAATTTCACTTGTGTGTGACCCTAGTGCTGATTAGATTTTGGTACGGTTCGAGATAAAAGAATTCGCTCTTTTTTTAACGAAATGGCCCGCAAAAATTTTATGTATCCACTGTAGCTAAAAAAATAGCTGCAAACCGACCAAATTTTACAAAATTTGATAGATAAGTCTGTTGTAGGATACCCTGGTGCTGATTAAAGTTCGGTTCGATTCAGAAAATAATTTATTTACAAAATGGCCCGCAAAAATTTTCAAAATCTGAAATAAATCACTACGTATATCCAAATGCACGAATTAAATGTTTGTTTGATATAATTTTTTCACGATGAAAAGAATAAGACCAACCCCATTACTCTGGCCCTTCTCGAGATATTTCAGTTTTTTCACATTTTTGGTACCCCGATTTTTAGTTTTCCAGTTACTAAATGAAAACGAAAGCTGAATTAAAAGTTGAAATTCAGGGTAATTTCAATTAATTATGCGTGTTATTTAGTGCAATTAAACTCAATTTAATGAATTATTAATGAATTATTAATGAATTATTAATGAATTATTAATGAATTATTTAATGATTTATTAATGAAATACAGAGTAAGCTGGGAAAGTCATGTGCTGCTCACATCATATTTTTTTTCTTCTCGAATAATATTGTGAGACCAGAAATAGATCTCACACTTTAGTGAGACAGTTTTATGTGCATATTTATGTGTCCTAAACATCGAACAATACTTGTAGTCTAGATGGCGCCGAGGTTTACAGCAAACCATAAATTTAGGAGCGTCAAGACAGAGGGGACCGAACGGGTCCTTTCGAAATTGTGAAGTAGTTCCATTGGATAAAGATTAACCAATGAAAAATGGGCTTGTTGCGTCTCTCTCAATGCTGCAAATGAGAACCAAGGGAGGAGTGACACCCCAGAGACAGAGGAAACCACAACGTGTGACCCAGAGGGTTCACCCAGGATTTATTTTCGGGGGGGGGGGGGTTCGAAAACTTCGAAACGAAGTAGATGATTGATATATTGTTTTTCTCATTCTTTTCTTTTCCCCCACAAGTAGAGCTTCTTTTATGGAGAACACAGGGGCACGGTTTTCCTAATTTATAGAGAGCAATTATTGCATAAAAAAGTAAAAATTAAATTGTTTCTTGGAATTACTATCATGTATTTTGTGGCATTCCCCCACCTATACATATGCCTACTGAATAATTTAAACTATATAATCAATTGATACTAACATTTTTTTGAAGTTATATCATAATCACTGATTATTTCAAGCTAATGTCCATTTTTTGTGTTTTTTCTGCCATTTTGTCCAAAATGGAGTCAACTGACGGAGTCATTTCTCTATATAAGTGTAAGAGAGTTAACCCATTTAACCTTGTCTCAGAAGTGGAATTTCTTAAATAATTCTTTAGCCTACGCAATGATGTTGTTGTTGAGCCCTAGACCGTCCGACCTACCAGAAAGGTGTAAAGTAACTGTTTGGACGGCCGGGAAGTGCCATCCAATTTACACCGAAACCCAGTGGGGGAGGCATCCACAGGGACCGTACCCTCCTTCCCCTACCACCAACCTCTCGGAAGGACTTACGGACCCACATGTTCAACGTGATCGTACTCCGCATGAACACGGAGGCGGTTGTGGCAGCGGGCAAATACAGCGCGCAAACCACCGGGCTACCTCGCCCGAAATGTGCCAACAGCACGCGGTGTTCCCAGGTGAGCCTACGCAATGTGGAAAAGGTTCTTTCATTTTCAGCAGTGGACACTGGTAGTACTGCTAATATATGCAACAATGATTTAATATTTAGTAGCATGTTTTCTTCACAATACCTTAAAGCACTAAACGCATCCCTTGGCCAGTCGTCCTTCTTTAGCCTAGAAATGGCTCTGTACCAAAACTTAAACTCTATTTTTAGTTCATCGACCGTCTCACTTAAGTCATTTTTGTAGAATAATACTAAAAATTGAAACTCCTTCTAGATTTCCTCAAAAAGCTTGTTAGGATCTACTGGCAGCAATGTTTGAAATCCAGTCAAAATAGACTTATGTTTCGAAAATCTTTGTTCTAGATTATTTAGAAAGGTATCTAAAAATGGAATGTATACTGAGATCCTCTGCACTGGCAGAGTCCACATTGTATCTCAACGTTTGTTTGCTAGCCGTTCTTGGTTTGTTCATTGGAAAAACAAACTTTTCAGTTTTTGTTTCAGCTCTTAAAAATAATGGAGCGAATTCCGAGTGAGCATTTTCCCTTATATTTCTTATCTCCAACATTGTATCTTCCGCTACATTACATACGTGTTTCAAGTCAATATTTCTTCGTTGCAGTAGCTTACATAAAATGCTACTATAGGAAAATATTTCATTTAAAACATGAAGAGCAATAACAAAATCTGCCTTTTTTTACTGCACAATTTAACTGGTGTGCAGAATTTGCAGAATTGTTATCTGGCCAATCAGAAATTCTGTCTAAAGCCAAAACAATAGCATCATACAAGTCAAGAAATACTGCAAGAAATACTCGTTTTAATTTTTCGTGTCCAGAATGAATTTCTGCTTCTTCTAAACATTGCTTCAGTACAGACTGTCTTTTAGGTGTATGAAAAAAGTCATACAATTTTTCAATTGTGCCTAAACAATTCTTAATTGAGGGAACTTCGCAAGAATTGGATACAGCTAAATTTAATGAATGTGCAGCACAATGAACGTACAGTGCTTGCGGAAAAAAAGACTGAACATAGGCCTGCACGCCGTTAAATTTGCCGCTCATTGTGGCCGCTCCATCATATCCTTGACCGCGCAACTTGCTCATATCTATCCCAAGAACCTTAAGTTTATCAATAATTGTAGCTGCAATTCCTTTACCTATACCATCTTCAAGTAGTACAAACTGCAGAAAAAGTTCCTCCACATTTGACACCGTGGAATCAATGCAAAGAATGCAAAGAGACAATTGCTGTACACCAGCAATATCAGTAGTTTCGTCAAGGATCAGTAGTTTCGTCACGCCTTAAGTTTATCAATAATTGTAGCTGCAATTCCTTTACTTATACCATCTTCAAGTGGTACAAACTGCAGAAAAAGTTCCTCCACATTTGACACCGTGGAATCAATGCAAAGAATGCAAAGAGACAATTGCTGTACACCAGCAATATCAGTAGTTTCGTCAAGGAGCACAGAAAAATACGACGATGAATTTGTCTTTGCCACCAGTCCAGCAAGAATAAGGCTGTTGCACATTTCCAGAATTTCGTTTTGTACTTTCCAACTAGTATATAATGCATTACTTTTACTATTAAATAACGAGGTTTGAAGATTGTCGTCATATTTCGCTCGGTACCTTAACAGCTCTCTAAAATTTCCCTCGTTCCCCACTGCGCCTTTTACAACTCTTCCGCCATCTCTATGACACCTTAAACTTAAACCGTGTCTCCCGCAAAAGAGCACAGTCTCAATAATTGGCATTAACTTATTTCTGTTTTCCAAAATTTGTTTTTTTCTTTCTTGATTTAGTTGCAAATTAATTGGATCTTGTTCTTTTGTCTCAATTTTTGATATAATGTGGGTGGTCTCAACATTGTCCCTATGATAAGAACTTCGATCGAACATTGATTTCCCTATATATTACCATGTATTGCAGGGAAAGTGAAAAGTGTAAAATTTCGAATAAATTTCAAAGTTTTCTCTCAAATTTAGAAAAAAAATTGTATCTAGTTCTAGATTTTTCGATAACGAAGCTACATATAAAGTTTCGTGAAAATCCAATAATATGTGTAGCCGCTATCATTTACACAACAAATCGACCACAGACATACAGACATCATTCCAAAACTGGTCAAAACGTTTTCAGGGGATCTTAAAACATATATTGGTATCAAAATCCCGATTTAAAAAATTTTTGCTGAGACAATGCTTCCTGTATACTGTATTACATAGTAAGAATAAGCAGGCGTGTGGACGAAACGTGGAAGTACTTGTGGGGTTTCACGTTTTCACGATCAGTCAAAGCATCGCAGTATAGAAGCGATTAAACTTTTTCGCAATAAATTTAAATATATGACAAATTGCAACCGCACGTAATCAATGATAGGTTTAGCGACGAGTTTGGCAGAATATCGCCAACTTGGCGAGTTTTTGAAATGTCGCCAAATTCATGAAAATGTCGCCAAATTGGTAAAAATGTCACCAAATTGATGAAAATGTCGCCTAATTGATAAGAATAAAGCTAAATCAATTAAAATGGCAAATTATCGATTAAAATTCCATATTTCGGAAAGAATATAAGACTCTACCATAAAACTCCGTCTGTAACGCTTGGCAAAATTCTGGTGACGAATTTTGGCGGCGTATCGCCAACTTGGCGAAAATTGACGAAAGTGTTGCCAAATTAATAAAAATATTATCAAATTGATAAAAATGTCGCCAAATTGATAAAATGACGCCAAATAGGATGCAATAATTTGCAAATTTTAAATTCCGTCATATGATGGACATACCTTTATTATATCAGAAATCATCTTCTAAATATCGCCAACCTGGCGATATATGGTCCCACTTTGACAAAATATCGTCAAAATTGAAAAAATGACGCCAAGTTAATGAAATTGATGAATTTATTATTAAAATATTTTAATATATGGACTATATTGCTTATTGAGGACGCTATCAATATTGATAATTGTTAATTTAGAGTTGCGTAAAATATAAGTGAATTGGGTACGAAATAGTTTTAAATGTTGTCATCCGGATGTACAATTTACCGCGCCAAAGTACAATTTAACGTTACAAACACTGTGCCGTGGATCTTTTCATCACTTTTTCACCGTTAAAGAAGTAAATTCATTACATTATATAAGGAAAGTCATGGGCTGCCCACATCAGATTTTTAACACTTTACAACAAAGTTGAAAAGTGTTTATGACTTTGTTCATTCTGTCTGTCTGTCTGTCTGTCTGTCTGTCTGTCTGTCTGTCTGTCTGTCTGTCTGTCCGTTAGCACGATAACTGCCGTAAAAATGACTTAATCAAAATGAAATTTTAGTATGTTGTTCAGACGGTCTGTAGGACCTATGGGAATATAAATGAATAATATCACACAATTAGTTTTGGATTGAACCCGGGTTGAAAAAATGAAATACATTGAGCCCTATGGGACCTAATTTTTCTAACATTTTTTAAGCTCATTTAAAATTCACAAATTGCTTCGAATATTTTAGGTAATAGTCAAATTGTTCCATAAAATATATAAAAAAAAATTCAGCTAAATATATTCAGTAGTTTTTTAAATAAAAATTAAAATAATAATTACACATCTTATATGAAACGATCACGTGACCATGATATGAAACGATCACATGACCCACTTCAAAATGAGATATGGCATCCATCTTGTTTCTAATTCGTGATTTTTTAAAGTTCTTTTTAATTCATATTGAGTGTTGTATCCATCCTAAAACTGCTTTATTTCTGCTTAAATTCTGTGCATCTACATACTAAAACAACACAATGACAATATATTTGAGTTTAAATTCTCATTCAAATTTGATTATTTCTACAATTAATCCTATTTTTCACCTATGTAAAATGTAAACAGCAAAATATGTAGAATGAGTTGTATTAGAATTACTGTATTTCTTTAACACAAAATAATTCAGTCCATGGAGTCTGCATGGCTGATATGAATGAAATATTAATTGATTTTATAAACAGAAGGACGATATTTTTCGATGAAGTTTTAAGCATAAAGTTTATGAATTGTAGCTCCATGGTCTTAATTTTTAAATAAAATAAATTATTATAGTATTGTGATGAATGAAATGGAGAAAGTTATGAATGAAATCCTGCTTTTATAGAGAGATCCAGGCGTGTTATTTTTTCTATGACGTCATTTGAATTAATTTCAGTTGTTTTCAATGAAGTTTTCAAATATAATAAATTATCGTAGTATTATGATAGATTTAAAAATATTACCGTAGAATGTATTGCATTTTAGATATATTTAAACCACGCAATTTATATTTCAATGCCGCCTTTTGAATGAAGTTCATTTTTTTCAATGAAGGTCTAAGTTTTCAAATATAATAAATCAATGTAGTATCGCGATAAGTTTTAAAATATTACCGAGGAATGTATTGCATTTTCGACTTTTTTAAATAAAATTGCATTGAAGTAGGAAAGTGTTTCATAATCAATGCTTTAAGCATGATTGATCTTTCTTGTTTTATATGTTACCGTAGCTTCAAACAACTTGATTCTTCCGGTACTCGTTCGGAAAGTATAACGATTCAACTCAGTAGGTGAAAGTTGGGAAGAGCAATGTTTCATTTTGACTTTGAATGTCGTCGAATAAATCGCAGTCTCCAATTTCTATCTGAAATTATTAGTTTGTTGTATCCTATTCTAATTTACCCATCTGTATACTCCGTATGGAGTATTCTAATTTACCCATCTGTATACTCCGTATGGAGCAAAATTTTAATCCTTAATAAAGGACAGGGAGACTTTTAATCGCTAATTAAGAATTGCGTATTATACGTAATTTATTTTTTTTTGTTTCAATTCCATTTTAGACATTTTCATTCATTTTGATCCAACCCGAGCCGAATTTAATGAAACGTGGCACGGCTAAGGTAGTGCCAGGTCAGGCCTGAGCTCGTGCAAACCTCTAACTTAAACCCCTTGAGATTGATATAAACCTAATTTAGATCTGAACAACCAAATTGAATTTCACTGCCGAGGATTGAAAAAAATCATGTATACTAATTCGACGATGTTGAACCCAAATTTGATATCATCAAATTAGTCTTTGGATCTAAAGACATAACCTCTCAAAGTTTTTTTTCTTCTTCTTTCTTTGTTTTCTTTCTTTTTTCTTGTTTGTTTATTCAGGCCCAAGGTATTGCCACAACATAATGCAATTGCATGATCATGAACCTTAAATGTCTGAAAAATTGAAAGGAGAACTGTATTCGACTCATGGAATTAGAGATGAAACCACCTCCATGATTCAGCTTAATAGGAAAGTTAATACTGAGAAGTCGCCCCCAATTTAAAAATTCAGAATATGAATATTTAAACCATGGAGTTTGAGAGACTTCATTTCTGCTTTATCTTCAAATTCACGTTTTAAACAATGCAATTACGGCAAACATTGTTTGTAAATAGATTGGTCGGAGCTGCATAATTGTATGTCAATTTTTGTGTGATCCATAAAGTTAGACAAAACAAATCCTTTTCTCTTCCATGGCAAGATCAGAAATTGAAAACTTGAAATAAAAAGTAATAACTTCCTGACTTACGCCACTTTCTCGTGACTTTTCGACACTCTTTTAAGCATCAAAATTCGAGAAATCAGGGGCCGTTCACAAATTTAACTGATGCACCAGAAATCATTTAGTAGAATTTTAAAACAATATTATCCATGGTTTGTTTTTGAAGTCATTAAAGAAAGGCAGTCGATACAGGTTAAAAGTTAGTTTAATTCTCAGATGAGGTAAATAAAACAGATTATTGTGATTTTTCCAGCCTGTCAGATATTTCCCTGACAGAATCTGTGGGAAAATATACATGCCTTTCAAGTTTTATAATCAAGTGGGATCATTTAAAATCACTGTTTTCAGTAGACTCGATAAATTTCTAACACATGTTTGTCACTACTTTTTCTTCACCAGACAGAGAACCCTTATATAGATGAATCGGTAAGAACTCTTGCATGCGGTGCAGCAGGTGACAGGTTCAGGTAGACTGAGGAAGATGTTCAATACTTACTGTATGGACACTCACATATGGATAGGGCAAGAAATAGGCTAAAATATATCTTTCATCATTTTCCGTTAGAACTAGTTGTCTTCCTGTGTCATATCGACGATGAGAGAAACCTGTTGATTGCAATCGACATACTAGCCGCAGAATAAAAACTCTAGAATGATGCCTGCTTTATAGAAGAAGTCGAAAGTTGTATAGAAAAAGTAGAAAGTGCTGCATAAAAAGTTAATTTTTTTTTAACTTTCTACAAAAATATGGTACAGCCTTTAAATTACTACTGCATAACTGTCTACCTTTTTTAAAAGCATTTTTGCCGTTGGGATTACGGGTCTAAAACCAACGGTTCAAAAATCTTCCAGTGTTCACTTTTTGTGGGACACCATGTATAGAGAAAGTCATGTGGTACCCACATTAGATTTTTTTATATATGGCCCAGCAGGTTATTGCTAAATATTTTCTACTACAGCCATTTGGTAAGTACTTAATTATACCCAAAATGGATAACTTTTTTGAGTCTCCCCATAGAATGTGAAATTGCAAAAGGTTAAAAGTGAAATAATTTTTTATAGTTGATATATACCAATAAAATTGTAAAAGTATATATTATATAAAAATTGTTTTTTTTTAATCATGGGAGATCCGAAATATAAATTTTTCTTTTATCTGGAAAGCTGCGCCAAATGAAGTCGCAGTGAATTAAGATGTGTAAGACATGAAAAATATATACTGGGCATAAAACACACCAAGATAGTGTCTCCTAACAGATTTGACTGGCTATGGGAAGACGTTATAAGCTTGCCTTAAACTTGACTTTACATTGCAAGGCAGGTTGTCAGAATTGGCACGTAATCCACTTTTAGTTTGTTCGTGGAAAATTTTTTTATTTTTATACGATTAAAGAACAGCATATTCTCCGGTAGAGGCATTTTTCGTCATTTTTCATGATTTTTCTACAGAAACTAGATTAATATATGCTATTAATAAAAATTTTATTTTATATTTATTTTAAAATGACGGGATATTTTTTGAAATTTTAAATTCATTTCAAATTTATATTATGATAATTTATATTGTATTGCCTATTTTATTTTATTTATTTGCTCAGCTAATTTCTTTTATTTGATGGGTGCGATTGTATAAATTTTTATTACATTAAAAATTTTTAAAAAAACTTACATACATAAAATACATACATAAAAACTTCTATTTAATATATAGATATGTTTTGGAGTGATCCGGTTAGAAAAAAATGAAATAAATTGAACCGTATGGGACATTGACCACTAACATTGAACCCTAACATTGAACCCCCTACATTGAACCATAATTTTTCAAACATTTTTTAAGCTAAGTTAAAATTTACAAATTGCTTCGAAAATTTTAAGAAATATTCAAACTATACCATAAAATATATAAAAAAATTCAGCAATATATGTTCGGTAGTATTTTAAGCAAAAATTAAAATAATAATTACACCCATATGTGAAGAGATCTCGTGCACCACTTTAAAATAAAATATAGCATCCATCTTTTTCTAACAATGTAAATATCGTGATTTTTAAAGTTTTTTTAAATTTATATTTAGTGTTGCATCCGTCCTAAAACCGCTTTATGTTTGCGTATTTTCTGTGTATCTATACTCTGTGCCAACGCAATTATAATATTGAGTTTAAATGATCATCAAACTTTGATTATTTCTACAGCGAAGCCTAACTTTAATGGATGCAGAATGTAGATGACTTACATAAAAATTGCTGATTTTTTTTCACACAAAACTATTTTACTCGGGAGTCTGCAATAAAAGTTAAAAGTGTATGAATAAAATATTCACTGCTTTTACATAGAGGGCCAGACGATTTATATCTCAATGACGTCATTTGAATAAAGTTCATTTTTTTCGATGAAGTTTTAAGTTTTTAAATATAATAAATTATTGCAGTACTGTGATAATTTAAAATATATCAGCGCTGAATGTATCACAATTTAAAGATGTTAAAATTGCATTTCACTTGGAAAGTGTTTCATAGTCAATGCTTTATGCATGATTGACCTGTCTAGTTCCAATCTATTTTGTAAGGGAAATATGTTAGTACTGTGGATACATTTTTATTAGCGCCGGTTGAATAAGCATTATTTAAAGCCATATGTTACAGAACGGACAAAATTGGATTTTTATGAAACTTCAGAAACAATCATCTCTCTTTCCAGATTGCTGTAAACTTTACTTAAGATTCCGTGCCTGATACGCTCTGTTATATATCTTCATTAGAAACACACAACTTCGCAGCGCAATTTTCATTATTTAGCATTTTGTGGTCAGGTCTGGTACAAAGCTTCGAAAATGTTACTGAAATGTTCTTCAAGATATGAGTTCCTTTTGTGAGAAATTTCGCTACCCTAATTGATGTTTTTGCAACACCATGTCTTATCCTTTGAGAGTCCCCCCCCCCCAAGTTTTCCATGCTTATTAAGAAATTAGAACTTTATGGGTTTCTGAGATCTTTGCAGGTAGAAATGAACGAGAATGTTATAAGACATTTTCTTAGTATTTTGCAGTGTTTTAATGAATTAAAAGTTGCCAAATATAAATAGGAAATGGGATATCCGATACATGTTGTTGTTGTTGAGACCCAGACCGTCCGACCTACCAGAAAGATATACCCAATACATGTATCATGATTGATTAGATTTGATAATATAGTTGTTAATTATTTTATTGGTGGCCAAGCTTTTGCAATACTAGTATATGTACTAACACTTTTTGAGTATATATTATAATTAGAGCTATAATTAGAACTTAGATGATGAGTGATATGGATTCAGCATCAAAATTCCGAAGGGGTGGAGGATTCACTAGGAATTTCAACTTAAAGTGTTTATTTTCCATTTCCGATTCAATCATTTTTATTTGAAATGAAACACCTATTTCTTAAAATTAGCTATAGATAGATTGTAGGGAATAACTGATCTGGATCCAGCATCATATTCTGGAAGAGGTCCGGAGGAGTTCACTAAGGATTTTCACTTCCAATTATTTTTCCCCTTTTCAAAATTTTTTCTTGAAACATCTATATTCAGGACTGACTATAAAGAACTTATTAGATGATTCAACATCAATTCCAGAGGGGTCGAAGAGCTCACTAAAAACTTCCGTTTCCTGTTCTTGAAACGTCACTTCCAATTCAAAAATTTACATTTTCCTTGCAACATATATTTCTCAGGATCTGCTATAAAAATGACTTAGATGATGTATGGTATGAATTCAGCATCAGATCCTGAGGGGGATTGGAGATTTCCCTGAGAATTTCTTCTTCCAATTCTTTTCCCACTTACTGGTTTTCAAGAAATAGGTATAACTATATGCAAAAGAGAATAAAAATGCATAATAGTCCATCTAAAATGAATTGTTTGTATTTCCACCATCTAAAGGTTTTTCATAAATTTGTTTTATTTTATGAGTAAAATTTTAAAAGCAGCTGTTCAATAAGCATTAAAGTCACTTATTACAAAGCACAAAAAATTGGATTTTTATGAAAATTTTCATATAGTATTATTTCTCCACTTCCGGTTTTTCCGGAAATTAATGCAACTATACGAAATAAGTGTGTAAGAGAGTATAAAAATCCTTAATAGTCTATCTAAAATGAATTGCTTGAGTTGCTACCATGTGAAAGCGTTTCATAAATTTCTTGTTTTAATATTTCATGACTCAAACTTTATTAGCATTTGTTGAATAAGTATTAAAGCTCCATGTTACAAAACAGAATAAATTGGATTTTTAAATTTTTTTTATGTGAAAATCTTTTCCTACTTCCAATTTTCCGAAAATACTGTAACTGCAAGAAAAAAATATGCAAAAAAATATGCAAAATATGCAAAAATATGCAAAATGTTTAATGGTCCTGCTGAAACGAATTGTTTGCATTTCCACCACCGGAAAGCTTTTTATACCTTTATTGATTTATTTCAGGAGAAAAATTTTATTAGCATCTATTCAATAAACATTAATGCCACATGTAGCGACACAGAAGAAATTGGATTTTTGTGAAATTTGTTTTGAAAATTATTTCCCCACTTTCAATTTTGCGAAAATTAGTATAACTGTACGAAATAAGTATACAAAAAGTATAAAAATGCTTAATAGTCCATCTAGAATTAATTGCTTGAGTCGTCGCCACCTTTTGAAAAAGTTTTCATAAATTTTCTATTTTTTTTTGTTTGTTTGTTTTTTAGTGATTACATTTTACTAGCAGCTGGTCAATAAGCATTAATGCCATAAAACAGAAGAAATTGAATTTTCTTGAATTTCAGAAACAAATATATTTCGCTGCATATTACAGTATAAACTTAATTTAAAATGGCCTCCATACGCTGTGTTATACATCATCATTAAGAACACACAACTTCGCAGCGCAATTTTCATAATTTAGCATTTTCCGGTCAGGTCAGTTACAAAGCATCGAAAATGTTAGGAATATGTTTGTTCTTCAGAATGCGAATTCCCCTTTGTGGGAAGTTTCATTGCTCTAATGGGTGCTCTGGAAACGCAACATATTCCCCTTTGAGACAAACCGCCCCCAAGTTTTCCAAACTTATTAAACATTTTGGGACTTTGTGGGTCTCCGTGTTCTCTGCAAGTAGAAATGAACGAGGATATTGCAAAATAGTTTTCAAGCCCTTTTCGGTGCTGTAATGAGTTAAAAGTTGTCAAATATAAATTGTGAATAGCATGTTTTATGCATATATCTTGATTATGCCAGATTTTCTAATGTAAAAGCTTGTTTAAAGGAATTTTCTTCGAATAATTTTCTAAACTTTTGGACATTAATTATAACATCCGTATTTAAAACAATCACCGGAGATACCTACTGGACAAATGTCAACAAAAATAAAACGTCAAAACGCGCGGAAACGAATTTATATATATATATATATATATATATATATATATATATATATATCGCGATTACTTGAATTAATTATTTTTATTATTACTTCTTTCTAAGATATATATATATATATATATATATATATATATATATATATATATATATATATATATATATATATATATAATTTTAAATACATTTCGAAGTTTTCGCCCGAATTAATTTTTTTTATCTAGCTCTAGATTTTTTGACAGCAAAGCAGTATATAAAGTTTCCTTAAAATCCAATAATATTTATAGCAGCTTTAGTGTACACAAAAAATCAACCACAGACATCAGGCAGATAAATAGACCGACTGACAGACAACACTCCAGAAATAGTTGTAACGTGTTCAGAAGATCTAAAACATTAATTGGCGTCAAAATCTCGAAATCGAAAATTTTCATGAAAACAACACTTCCCCAATACTATGTAAGAGAAAATAAAAATAATACTTTAAATGAAAATGAATTTACATTGTTTATACGTTTATTTTTCCCTACATACGGAATATAGCGTACAGAGAAAGTATTGTGCCGGAGTCGAAATTATCGAATTCGAATTTTCGGCAAAAGGAACACGTTTAAAGCATTCCTGAACTTGAATCAAATGTTTCCTAGAAGATTCCTGTGTGTGTGTATGTATGTTAGTGCAAGAATTGCTCGTGAAACATCTACTTTACAAGATGAGATACAGATATAGAGCTTGGGTGATTATTGATATGAATTCAACATTAAATCAAGGAGGAGGAGTTTAGGGATTCATTAAGGATTTACACAAAAAGTTATCTTAAAACATCTACTTCTCAAGATAGGCTATAGATAGAACTTAGATGATCACTGGTATGAATTCAACATCAAATTCCGTAGGAGGTTGGGGATTCACAAAACATGTCCACTCCATTTCAATTTTTGTCACTTTAAGTTAAAAAAAATTAAAACATCTATTTACTAGGACTAAATTATAGAGAGAGCTTAGATGATGACTGATATGAATTTAATATCAAAATGCAGAGGAGGTAGCAGAAGAGGGGTTCACAAAGAAATTCAGCTTCAGGATCTACTATTGTCACTTCCGGCTTTTCTGAAATTAGTATAACTGTACGAAATAAGTTTTTAACTGGAGCAATCGCTTATTTTTATCTCAGGTATTTTTCGTATAATACGAAAATAAAACTTTAGAAATTTTAATATTTTTAATTATGAGTTTCCTACTGTAAATAGGCACGTGCTTAAAAGGTACGAAACCGGTCCCATGAATGATGTTATCCGAATAAGAAGCGCAACCCCATTTTAATGTTAGACAGTTATACAAGAAAAAAATTATTAACACATTATATCCATTTTTCTTTAAACTTTGACTAAAACTGAAATATCTTCTTTTCCAGATTCCTTCTGCTTATTTTCTCTATAGAAGACCTAAATTCTCCTCAGCGTGCAAGAAATATTTGCCTTTGTATATTCTAGGAGATAAAGGTAAGGATCTGTTTGTTTTCAAAATACGGGGCATAACAGAAGTTCGAATGCGGGACTGTCGTTTTCAATTTTCTTTTACCTTTGATAATACGACCCATTTCCTGTTCTATAATATCTGTAGTAATACGTATCTGCTTACAGGAAAGAAAAGTGTAAAGATATTTGGAGGAACGTGTTGTTTCAAAAGACATAAATTTAAATCAGAAAGGAAAGTATTGTGACAGACGGGATCGAATTCGAGTTTTCGGAATATCGCCAACTTGACAACTTTTTTAATGTTGTCAAATTGACTAAAATGTCGCCAAATTGATAAAATATCGCCAAATATGACGAAAATGTGGCAAAATGTCGCTTTTCAAATGTTGTCTAATTGATAAAAATGACGCTAAATCGATAAAAATGACGCTAAATCGATAAAAATGGCGATTAATATATGAAAATCCAGTCTTTAAAAGAACACAAGAATCGACTGAATGAATAAACCATTTCTCCGTCCGTTCGCCCTTAAAGCTTGGCGAAACATTTGGAGGAATGTCGCCAACTTGGCGACTCTTTTAAAAGGTTGCGAAATTGACGAAAATGACTCGAAATTGATAAAAACATAGCCAGATTGATGAAAATGGCGTTAAATGGAAGATAATGCTTTGCAAATTTTGAATTCCGTCATACATATATTCTAGTATATAAGAAATGCTCATCTCTGTTTGTCTGTAATACTAGGCAATACATTTGGCAAACTCGCTGAAATAATCCAGCGAAATATCACCAAATTGACCATATCATCCCAGATTGACGAAAATATTGCCAAAATTACGAAAATTAAGCCTAGTTAATGAAACTCATGCGTAATTGATAAATAATTAAAATATTTTAATATATGGGCTCTATTGCTTATTGAGAACTCTATCAATATTTATGATTGTGAATTTAAAGTTGCGTAAAATATAAGTTAATTGGGTAATTAGGTACATCGAAATAATTTCACATGTTGCCATCCGGAAAACAATTCAACGTTAAAAATGCTGTACCGTGGATCTTATACATCATTTTTTTCGCCGTGAAAGAAGCAAATTCATTGCATTATATAAGGAGAGTCTTGCGCTGTCCACATCACATTTATTTTTCTAATGATCAATTGGATTCTTTTGTTTAGTTCTGGGTGCTATACTATGTCTCTTTTAGTTCTCATTTAAATTCTTAGGTCAGCTTATTAATTTCATCTTATTTATACGCTGCAATTTTTGCAATAAATTGCTGCAAATTTAATATACAGTTTTTTACTAATGTATTGTTAAACTTACATGTAATGCATGTTTAGTATTTAACATTTAAATTATTTTCACTATTAGTTTATTTTTATAATTCGCCTATATATGTATGTGTATGTGTGTATTTATAAACGAAAACGTATTAGTTACGAAAATGACTTGACAAATAATCCAAACACTAGTATGCATGGTAGGATAGTGTTTTAATCAAGGTAACTAGAGATATAAATAGTATATATATATATATATATATATATATATATATATATATACAGGGTGAGTCAGAACTCTTGGATCAAACTTTAAGGGGTGATAAATCACATCTAAACATGCAATTTTTGTTATACAAAGCAAAATCGTAATACAAGAGGTGAACAGCTAGGTGGTAGCTCATGAAATGAGGAAATGATGACTCTCTCGTGAAAACATAAAAATGACAGAGTAGGCACGAAGTGCGTTTTGCTGACAGAAATTGCAGAATGCATGGACAAAGTTACAGAAACTGCTCAAAAGTGCGACCACCAGCAGTAATGTAGGCTTCACACCTGCGACGTAGCGACCGGCGCACATTAGCAAAAACACACGGCATATCTTGGACAACGCCGGCAGCAACAGCAATCCTAGCAACAAGGTCCTCGTCGAAGTCGAGGGGGCTATTGTAGATGAGACTTTTCATATGGCCCCATAAGAAAAAATCGAGACAGAAGAGATCAGGCGATCATGCCGGCCAAGCTATGGGACCACCCCGACCAATCCATTGCCCTGGGAATGTAGCATCTAAGGTATGTCGTACAGCCACCCTGAAATGGGGTGGTGCTCGTCGTGTTGGAACCACATACAGGCTTTAATGTTAGCAGGAACATATTACAGTAACTGTGGCAATACCTCCTATAAAAATAGGAGGTATGTTCTGCCGTGCTCTAGCGGTTCATCTCTTGCGGTTCACCTTTTGCGTTACGACCCGGCTTTGTATGACAAAAATTGCTTGCTTAAATGTGATTTATCACTCCTTAAAGTTTGGCCCATGAGTTCTGACTCACCCTATATATGTATTGTATACAATATGTGTTGAAGTCCCAGACCGCCTGACTCATCCAAGGACATAGAGCATCTATTTGGACGGCCGGGTATACAGTATGTGTGTGTGTATTCAATGTGTGTGTGTATACAATATATGTGTGTGTGTATTCAATGTATGTGTGTATACAATATGTGTGTGTGTATTCAAATGTTATAGATTTTTCTTCTTCAGGTGGTACGTAATGTTCAGACTATATAATCCTCTAATAATATAATGTAACATATATAATCACCTAATGCCACATTTTATCGCGAGTATAAATATACATTTTTGACGCACAGGTACTGCATTTCAACTGCATCTGTTGAAGAATAATAAAATAACTTCACATCCATTTAATTCTCTGTTATCAAAGACGTGCAATGCATGGCATCCCGACAGACCCGGTCAACCTTCACACTTTGAGCCGTAGGTTTAAAGATTCCGTATACATACGGTTGCTTTGGGAATTTATGTTGTCAGTTAACCAGGATTTGAGGGGGGATTTCTTTTACGATGAGGATAAAATCTAAAAGACAGTTGTCAGGAAGCTCCCCCTGTTTTTCCCAGAGGAAATGCTCTTGTTTGTATTTATTCGCCTTTTGAATATAAATTCACTAAGTGATTGTGCTTTGATTAAATATTGATTTAATCCTATACACGTTAATAGGTAATTATTTCAATCTTTCAATTCATCAATTCATTTCTTTCATTCTATTCAATCTTTAAATTCGTAGGTAATCACTTCAATCATAGAACGATTAAAAACTGTTATTTTAACTCATTATGACAAATAGTTGTCTGTCTCTCTGTTTCAACTACATTGATGGCATTTTTAATATAATTTCCTATATCCTGGATCCTCAAAAAATAGAACCAGCATTTTTTTCATTAAAATCAGCAATCATCCAGCATTAAGGAATAATAATATATATGGACTAAGTACCTTCTGCAGCAGGTGCAATGTTTCTGTCGGCGATTTCTCCAAACGCTGGCAGAATTTGATATTCACATGTTGTTCTTCAAACGCCATTACCATTTTCGAAGAACGTGAGCGACTGCAGTTTCACTGGCACGCATTGTATGGAAAAACCCTGCACTGTGGACCTGCTTCTTCCTTTTCACATCTCGCGTCACATGTGCCTCTACGCCACGGTGAAAAAGTTCCCCTCTTCTCCAGTCAGGGTTGGAGATATCGGCACAGTCTCCGAACTTTTTGATCCTACCTTGTGTATATATATATATATGAATAATTAATTTAAAATATATAGAATAAATTTAAAGTCATTTTTCTCGGAATGCTATTTTTTGACATTGCACACAATATAACTCTAGAATTTCTTTTTTTTTTTAATTTGTATAAGAGTATACAATGTATGTTAATTTCATTAAAGAGAACTTAAACTTTTTCGCGTTTCCTCGTTGCAAATATATTTTTTTAAAGAGATTATCTTGAAATTTCTAAAATCCCTTGAAAGCTAAGTGCATTGCATAAAATAGAAATGCACTTTAAATACAAATTAATTTTAGTTCAGAAAACACAATTACTCTTGATATATACTTACTCGTATATACCAAAATTTTTGCTTTGAATATGAAATTTTATAAGCAATAAAATTTTGCTATAAAATTTTGGTTATAAAATCTATAAAATTTTGCGCGCAAGATATACCAATTTTTTGTTTCACAATTGGATCATAGGTTTCAAATCTATATGAAATATATTTTTTATATTATGTTTTAAAAAATACTACGTTGAAAACGCAGATATGTCACTAAACAGAAAACATGTATGTCTAAAACATATATTTTGTAAGATATAAAATGTAGAATGTGATTAATTCCTTTCACTTTTTAACATTTTAAGAGTCTCTCTCATAACCCCATAAGTTCCACCGCTATCCTAAAATTCTAAAGCACAATTCTATTTAATTTTTTTTTATAATTTAAAGAAATGTATGTATATTTTCTTATTTTGGATAAAAAAGTGAAACAGTCTATTAATATAACCATGTATTGTTATTCATTGCTTTACATTGTTATTTAATCATTGATTCATATTCATATTGTTATTCATCTTACTAAAATTTAAAGTGAGCACGAATAGATAATGTCGTATCGAAATATTATTGAAACTGAACTCATATCATGTATATTGAAATTTGGCGACTTTATTGGCTAAAACTATGGCCTATTTAAACTTACAATTCTCCATGGATTTGTCGTTAAGATTTAATATGTAAATATAACATAAAATAAATGAAATCTGCGAATTTTTGCCATTAAAATGCTATTACACAGCATATTCTTGCTATTAAAAGTCAGAGATAGATCCATGAACACGATGTTAATAGATTTGTTGCATACTTATGGAACTCAAACTTTTATAAGATACTTGATATTGTTTGAATTTTATGCATTTTCGCAAAGATTTATTCATATGCACAAATTCATTTTAAAAATGTGTAATGTCTTGAGAAGGGTCCTACCAAGCTTTCTAAAATTAGAGTCATTTATTATTAATCATATTATAATTTCATAAAATTTTGTGATTTTTTTTTCAAAATATTCATCTAGGTTGGCCGTTGTAACTGTTCTATAAACTTTGTGTGAGCTATACCGCCTGGGTAATAAAAATAGTAATAGTATTAACAATAAAAGTAATATATATATATATATATATATATATACATATTGCCATAAGGATAATGCAATACAATAAAGGCATAGACAGGGGGATCAGTAAGCAGTAGTACCAGCTCTTCGGTGATACAAACAGCAACCCTTCAAAGGACATATGCAATGAGCATATGGATAGTATCCTGAGGGATGGATAACCATAAGCCTTCAACAATCCTTCACAGGTCGTCCTCTAATTGAAGCTGGGGCAGGGCAGTCAAAGGACGGCCAATCATGTTCCATACGTGTTCGATCGGTAAGATATCTGTATACAGCAGAGGCCAAAGAAGCATCTAGATACCTTACAGGGCTTGTCTGCTGATGGTTGCCGTGTGCGGTCTCGCGTTATCTTGTTGGAAAACTGCATTTTTGCAATCGCTGAAGATAGGGCAGTGCAACCGGCCGCAGCACCTCATCCACATATCGCCGTGCCGTCATTGTGCCTCTGATATAAATCAGAGGTGACCGGATATCGAAACTGACGGCACCCCAAACCATGATGTCGCGTTGTCGAGCAGTATGGCGTTCAACAGTCACAGCAGGATTTTATCTGTTCCCACGTCGCCCGCAGACTCTTACACGTCGACTGTCATTCGACAAACAAAGCCGACACTCGTCACTGAGCACTACCCTGTCCATTTTGGCATCCAAGAGGCTCGGTATCGACACCATTGCAATCTCTCAAGTCGGTGTCTTGTTGTGAATGGCAGTCTTCATAAAGGACGATTTGAATGCAAGCCGCTTTCGAGCAATCGTCGAGAAACTGTTCTTGCTGATATTGGAACATCCAGTGCACCCTGCAAATTCTGCAGAATGTCGACATGTTTGTGGGGCCTTCACCGCATGCCTTCGAATGCGTTGATCAACGTATGCTGACGTACGTCTGGATGAACCTGTACCAATACGACCATTCATATGGCCTTCTTCAAGCCCTCTTCTCCAAAACCTTTGCACAGGGGATGCATCTACGCGTGTTTCAACGCCGATACGCCGATATGACCACCCAACCGTAGTCTTTTGAAACGAAAAACAGCTCGGAAAACGGGTTTCCGTAAGCACCAGACAGTAACAACTGTTGGCTCATCTGTCGTTTCCAATACTTTTATCCCGTGCTCCAAGAACGTGACCTACTTGGATTTCAAATCAATTGTATACATCGGCCAGCTGCGTTTCTATGGCAATTTGCATAATTATACGGCCAAAGCTTTATGGTGTAGCATATATATATATATATATATATATATATATATATATATATTTATATATATATATATATATATATATAACCGCCATTTTTGTGTAGTTTCAATTGATTGTTCTCTATGTCTTGATCTTTTATCTTGAGCTAATTATTATTGCCTTTTCTCATTTTTGCCGTGTTTTCTTTTTTATTTATATTTATATACTTTTAGTTGTGAATTTTGTATCCTTATATTCTTCTTATCCCCCTTTCTTTTGTAGTGATATGTTACCTTCTATCTTTATCCTTAATCTTGGTCTATAGTTACTCATTTGTAACAGATATGCTAGAGATGGGTTTTTTTGTACATAGAGTAGTTTATACATAATTTACGATTAAAATCTTTCATTTTTTATTTATATATATATATATATATATATATATATATATATATATATATAATATACACATATATGTGTGACCAATTTCACTATGCTCTAGACAAAAACAATTTAAAGACCTTTTTATTTTAAATCTTGATATATATGCCATAAATGGTCCATGTCCCGTAATGTTTAACATTTATTCATAAATTGAAGAGGTTAGGATCACCCACATACAGAAATGATCTTATTCTAACAGGAAGGATATTGGAATTTAAAGAGGTATCCAACATAATTTACCATTCTTCAATAAGACGAATAATGAAAAATTAGAGGAAAATGAGGTATGGAAGAATAGGAAAAAATAAGTAATGAAAGAATGGGGGAAAATAAGTAATGAAAGAATAATGGAAAATAAGTAATGAAAGAATGGGGGAAAATAAGTAATGAAAGAATAGGGGGAAATAAGTAATGAAAGAATAGGGGGAAAATAGGTAATGAAAGAATAGGGGAAAATGAGTTATGATAGAATAGAGAAAAGTATGTAATGAACGAATAGGGAAAAATGAGTAATGAAAGGATAGGGAAAAATAAGAAATTGAAGAATATGGAAAAAAAAAGTAATGAAAGAATAGTGAAAAATTAGTTATGAAAGAATAGGAAAAATTAAATAATGGAAGAATAAGGAAAATATAAAGAATTCTTAACGCCACCAGTGGCCGCAAGCTTTGCATGGAAATTTGATGTCTCATTACTCACATTACAAACACGCTCTAACCCAACTTCAATTCACCAAATCCTTGTTTTTCAAAAGCTGGAGATGCAACATCTAATAAATATTTCGATTTAGTACTAGTAGAACCCAGAGCCAAAATTGCAGACAAACAGTCACTAAAATACTAACTTTCTCTTGATTTTCAGAACCCCATTTAATTACATAGCTAATTGCTGCCAACTCTACTTGAAATACCGAATTGTTGTTATCAAATTTAAAACTAAAAATATAAATTGAAGTATCAGTATCAGAAACGCAAACGGCAAACTTCATTACCAATCTCGAACCATCACTATATACCTATACATAGAGTTAGAAAGAAGGAGATAAAAACTCCTATGAATAAAAAGTTTGAAAATGCCATAATGATTTGAGAATTATATCAAGGTGTCACTAGTGTCAGTAAAGTAGCCGCTATCAGTAGTTAACACAACAGAAAAGCGCAAAATTTCGTATATATATTTTTGATTATTTTTAAATTAAGGATTTATAATTATGAGTATATTTAACCGGTATTTTTTCATAGGTGTAGGAAAAGTACAGAATATAGAGAGATAACAATAAATTGAAAGGTAAAATAATTTTGAATGTGTAGGAATATTCTTTATTGTTTCAGCTCTACTTTGCATTGCACTCATAATTTATGTTTATAAAATGGATAGTTTAAATAAATATTTTAAATCTTTCGACGTAGAATACAACACAGAGCTACTTAACTTATCCCATCGCCACCTGAATTATTGTCAACGATATTGGCATGTGATAAGTTTAATATAAAGTTTTAACTCCTTACTTTGACCACCATGTACGTATATATTTAATTTTATTACTGAATTTCAATAATTCAATGTGTCTTTCACGAGGTGGAATTGCACACTAGCAAAAAGCTGGACTTTGAATGGGCAAGCACATATGAAGTATGCGAGCTGTGATATATTGCAAAGTAAGCTTAATTTAGTAAATAGTTATGTAATTTTAAATATAAAAAATAATTTCAATATTTGAGAATTATAATACAAAAGAGCACATACGTTTATAGAATTTGAATATTAAATTATACATATTGGAATACAAGAAAACAATGAAATGAAAGATTCACATTCAAATTGCGAAAGCGTGCTTAAGGAATATAATATAAATTTCTGGAATTTGAAGATAAAATTAAACAAATTAGAAAGGAAAACACTGAAATCAAAGTAACACATTTAAAACGCAAAAACAAACGTATGTAATATACAGGTGGTCATTTAAACCATTTTGCATGTGATGTTAAGCATGCGGTTTTCCGCATACAACCAACATTTGCATATGATGCTAGCAATAACGCATAGAGCTTTCAATTTACACCATTTGCTTCCGAAGAATGTCAGTTTTTACTAATTCGATGATGCTCTACAACTTTTAATTTACTTTTATTTCCTATATATCTCATACTTTCTCAGATAGGAGTGCTAATTTTCAAATGTTACCGCTAGGGGCGTTGCCATCAGTGTCATCTGGTTGCGCATAATCACTCTACTATCACGATACCTCACTTTCATAGCTCTGGTTACCACGGCTCAAAGCCTATTTATCTTAATTACAACTTTACCGTACATCCTGCGTAATCACATTTTATCACCCTATTTTCTCCCTGTTACATGTACAGCACCATTTTTCATCTTAAGTTAAAATAAATCACTCACCTATTCTAGGGCCTTAATAAAAATTGTTATTAATGCAACCGGAGTTAATTTTATCCCGTCTTCAGTGGGAAAATAAAATAACTCCAAGACTATTTAAGTCTTCTGTAAGACGCATATCCATGTCCAACTCATGGCATCCCCCTGACGCGGATACTCTAAGCTTAAACCTTTCAGGCCTGCTTTCAAAGATTTGATATAACTCTGGTTTATAGCGGAATTTATCTTGTCAAGTGATCGGCATTTGATAACTTATTTTCTTATAGGAAGAAGGGAGAATGTAAAGAACAGTTTCTAATTAACAGTTTCTAATTTTTTAATTCTGATTAACAGTTTGATATCTCACAAGGGGGGGTGTGCCTTATCATTGTTAGCTAATCTATATTTATTCTTCTATAAAAAGAACATTAACCCAAGCTTGCATAATATGCACATAATTAAATATCTAGATGACATAGGATGTGTATCAATTAATAATATCCCTATAGTATTTAACTTTTATCCTAATAATTTACAATTAAATGCAAGTAATAATGACTCTAATGTTGCAAGCTTTTTAGATTTAAATTTAGAATTAAAAAATTTAATATGGCTATAAACTTGTATGATAAAAGACAAGACTTTAAATTTAATACATCAAAAATTCAACGTTTCGACTCTTGTTTGCATATATCAGTTTTTATAAATATTATAATAAACCAGGTTTTTAGAATCAATAACATTTGTGATGAAAATTATAAATTAGCACATTTTATGGAATTATTGAGTACAGCGACTAATAATGCATATCCTCCCAAATTCGTTATTAAAATTATCAACTCAATGTATCAACTTTCACTCAATAGCATACAACACAACTTTCCCAATTATAGAGGCTAAAAAAAAAAAAAATTATAATTATTTATTAATTATATAAATAAATAAAAATCAAAAATAATAAAATAAGCTAAAAAAATTAGAAAAATTAAAAACATCTGAAAATACGATTCATTAATATTAATGTTTTCAATTTTATTTTCGCTAAAAAATTTTAACCTTAGCCAGTTTAAAACTAAGATTTGAGCGCCCTTATAATGGTATATAGTGGCATTCTCGTTTATCCATTTCTTCTGTGAATCTCTTGTTTAGTAATAATTTTCATCTTTACTTCATGTTCATATTCTATTTTGCTTATACTGGTGATAGTCCTGTCTCCTGCTCTGACTCACTAAACGTGTCTTGGACTGTCACTGTGAACGTTCGTACTGCCTCCTAGGTTGTATTTCGACATGTTCATTCTGGTGCTTCTAGATATTTATTATACTTTTGAAGTTGGTCGCATATACACGTGGTGAAAGAAGAAGGGTTCCTGTCACATGGTAATACAAATTTTCCTAAAGTTTCTTATCTTCATTTTTTCATCTTTTGGTTCCTGTAGTTTGAGTTCTGAGTTTGGACATTTATAGTAAGGTACTATTGTCCAATCTGAAACAGGCATTTGTTTGGGTTAATTAGAATTAAATACTGAGACCTGAAGATGAATTTAATTCTTTTTAATCTTCGAATTTGGGCCGGTGCTGATCTCTTCTGTTATCGGCATTATGGCCATGGTTTTGCTTCTATGCTGATGTTAATATTTTACGATTACTTGAATTAATTATATTTATTATTACTTCTTTCTAATATATATATATATATAAATTCGAACATCGAATTGCTGTTGTGCATCTAGCATTTATCCATCTAGCATTTATTATAATCTATGGTTTTTGGATTTTTCTTTTGTCCTTTTTATTGCAAAACGTGTCACAAAATTTTTTTAAAAAATCCGATAACATTTAAGACTGTCTCAACGAGTACATGATCCTCAAGGTGGATGAAATATAAGACTATAACAGATGCTCTTTATAAAGAAATAATAAACTTGACACTTATGGCTCTATTATACTTTAACTGAACAAATTAAATCACAAATTTGTTTCTTAAAATGATTCATATACGGTTGTTCTATTATAATGATTATACTTTGCAATAATTGTCACTGTTGAATTCTCAGTCAGCTTACTTCTCATTGGACTTACTTTATAACTGGAAAGTGTTCCCGGTATCCCTCCAAATCATAAAAGAGGATTTGTGTTTGATGATTATGATTAGTGAGAGAAGAATTAAGTGGTAGCAACAGTGATTTTCCTTTGAGCACTGTCGTTGACAACTTTTAGAACTCTTACTGTCTCCTTGGCTTCTTGGAAAGAAGCAACCTCCTCCCACGAATCCATGTCCTTGTTAAATGAAATGCAGATCTAATGGACTTATGTCGGCACTCCCCCTGATCAAACAATTAGCATAAAACTTCCTTGCTCTCCACAAAGACTCTCCGATTTGCATATGGCGCATGCGCAAAGCCTCTGCCCTGGCTCATATAAGCGATCCTCAGAACTTTATCAATACATTCGTATCTCGGATGCTACCTTCACACGCGTTATGATTTAGCTCTATTTTAATTATGCTCCTACATGTAATGTTCCTGTAAATATAGTTAGTATGTTCTTGTAAATAAATCTATATTTTAGGATTGCCTCTGTGATGAATACGATGCAACATCGCATCTTCGCCTTATGCATGACCCTGAGCCATAGACTTGTCACGTGTTCTGTTTCTCAGATCTTCTGCCCCGATATATCTGACCGATATGCTTTTCATCGTTGAAATGAGTCTTCTTGTAGGCGAGCCACCGCAGACACTTCTTTTCTACAAACCAAAAGGCCATTTCTTGCCTCAAGTACCACAAATGGCGACTTATTGCTGCGATTTCCTTCTTTAAGATAACTTCAAAATTTAGTTTGAAAGGGTTAGAATTAAATTGAGGTCATCGATAGATACATAGGCATTCGTGCACTCCTTTCAGGTTTTAATGAAGATCAACACAAAAAACATACCGGATTCAAGGCAGGATATGTTCTCAAGTTTTATCAACTTGAATTGCTTTCGAAAAATATTAATCCTGAGTGCGGGCAGTAACTTTGACGTCCACAACATGTGGTGAATTGGGATGTGGGATAGGGCCAAATTGTCGACTAATTAATTCATAACTTCATAATTCAAATTTTAAAAATAGCTCGACGAGGTATCCGGAAGTCGAGGTACTTCCGCGCCAAATTTCATGGCTCTGAGTCCCTCAGATTTTTCGCTACAAGCGACATATTCCTTTATTATTACAGATTTAATAATACAACTAATTTATATCAGGTAAACCTCAAGTAGAGCTAGGGATCTAGATTAGCCATCTTTTATTATGTTTACGTAATGCTGTGTCATAGGATTGTTGTCATGATGACTGTTGTCATATCTTCGATGTCTCAGATGTAATAAATGTTTTTTTCTGAAAATATTTCTCTCCAAATCCCGCGGCACCCCTGGAGAATATCATATCACCCTTAGATGCCACGACAAGAGCATTGGGAATCGCTGCTGTAGACAGACAGTGTTTTAAATGTAGATACAATAGTTTCTTTAATTGAAGAAGTAATTTTAAAATGTAATATATAACCAGGAACTTTCAATTTACTGTGGAACTGAGCTGCCAAATTCATTTCAAGTAACGTACTATTTATATTTGTTTTACTCCTTTTCCGTCTTTTGTCAATAAAACTAGAGTTGGTTGCAAATTCAACTGCATCAACATAATTTCTTTCGCCATTTTTTCCAATAAATACTTTTTCAAATTAAGATGTTCAGCTTCGAGATATTCGTTTTGGAACAAAAAATATTAATCTAAAGTTTCAGGGCGCGCGATAAAGCTACGTATAAAAACTTTATGCAGACAACGTTAAATGCTACCTCTGGAAGCTGAATTTTTCATCGTCAGTTGATAACAAGGAGTAATAAGAAATGTTCTACACGTAATGACGTTACAACCAATTCCATCCTTTCCACAAAAACACCCAATTTTTCTAACAAATTGTGATTTTCTGCGGAAAAGTATTTGACGGTATTCGAGCAATTACTTTTTGAAATAAATTACTAAAATGTATCAATATTTTTATAAGATATATTAAAAGTAATATTCTTTAAATATTTTTCTGGTGGATGTATAGCAGTTGTTTTAAAGTTTAGTTTTCAACCATTTTCACAATTATTTTATTTCACCTTAGTTTGGTTATAGAAATGCAGGCATATATGATATACGTACTAGTATTTAATGTTGTCGAAGACATAACCTAACAGTTCTAAAAAAGTAAGTTGCAACATTTTATAATAATTTTTTTTATTCAGCAATGTATGGCGCTTAGCGTTGAAAATAATCGCATTAATCGAGAATTAACTCTGTTAGGTTCTATCCCGTGGCCGATATTATAAGTGAGAAAAATCTCAGCATTCTAAGTCACCGCGAAACTTATAGAGGGTCTGGATAAACTGTAAAAAATTATAATACCGCATACCCAAGGTCTTCCATAAGGTTACCTAAAGTTCATGTTATCGCAAATCATTTGGATTTCCTACTTTAGCGCAATAAGTCGGAAACAAAATGTCCAAATAAGCACAAGACTATGTTGGCGAAACTAAAAATGGCTAAACAATAGAACCCTGTATAGTAGCGCAGTTTAATGTAACGAAAGGGAAATAAAATTAGTAAAGCAAAGAAAATTAACATGTAAAGCAAACAAGATAAAATAAAATGCAGATGATATAAACTGAAAGACACAAGCATGAGACATGGTCATGCCATACCACGGAGAATTATGTAGTTATTGACAAATCATTAACCAGATTACTGAGTTTTTAACACTTTACAACAAAGTTGAAAAGTGTTTATGACTTTGTCTGTCTGTCTGTCCGTTAGCACGATAACTGCCGTAAAAATGACTTAATCAAAATGAAATTTTAGTATGTTGTTCAGACGGTCTGTAGGACCTACAGGAATATAAATGAATAATATCACCCAATTAGTTTTGGATTGTGCCCGGGTTGAAAAAATGAAATAAATTGAGCCCTATGGGACTTAATTTTTCAAACATTTTTTAAGCGGATTTAAAATTCACAAATTGCTTCGAAAATTTTAGGTAATATTCAAATTGTTCCATAAAATATATAACAAAAAAATTCAACGAAATATATTCAGTAGTTTTTTAAATAAAAATTAAAATAATAAAAACACCTCTTATATGAAGCGATCACGTGACCATGATATGAAAATATCACGTGCATCACTTCAAAATGATATATGACATCCATCTTGTCTCAAAATCGTGATTTTTAAAGTTATTTTTAATTCATATTGAGTGTTGTATCCGTCCTAAAAGCACTTTAGTTTTGCTTAAATTCTGTGCATCTACATACTGAAACAACGCAAATACAATAAATTTGAGTTTAAATGCTCATCCAAATTTGATTATTTCTACAACGAAGTCCATTTTTCACCTATGTAAACAGAAAAATATGTAGAATGAGTTGTATAAGAATAACTGTATTTTTTTAACACAAAATAATTTAGCCCATGAAGTCTGCATGGCTGATATGAATGAAATATTCATTGATTTTACAAAGAGAAGGACGATTTTTTTCAATGAAGTTTTAAGCATAGAGTTCAATTACTTGTAGCTCCATGGTCTTCATTTTTAAATAAAATAAATTATTATAGTATTGTGATGAATGAAATGAATGGGAGAAAGTAATGAATGAAATGCTGTTTTTATAGAGAGATCCAGCCGTGTTATTTTTTCTATGACGCCATTTGAATGAATTTCAGTGGTTTTCGATGAAGTTTTCACATATAATAAATTATCGTAGTATTATGATAGTTTTAAAAATATTACCGTGGAATGTATCGCATTTTAAAGATATTTAAACCAGGCAATTTATATTTCAATGCCGTCATTTGAATGAAGTGCATTTTTTTCAATGAAGCTTTAAGTTTTCAAATATCACAATACTACATTAATTTATTATAAGTTTTAAAATATTACCGAGGAATATATTGCATTTTAGACTTTTTAAAATAAAATTGCATTGAAGTTGGAAAGTGTTTCATAATCAATGCTTTAAGCATGATTGATCTTTCTTGTTTAATGCTATTTAAAGCTAAAGCACATATGCTCATTTATCTTTATCTTGGTTGCATTTTTCGTTGTTACCTTAAATAGCTAAACGACAGAGTCCTGTGTAGCAACGCAACCTAGTGTGACGAAAAAAAAAACAAGATTTTTGCGAACGCGCAATATTATCTCTTTGTCGCCTCCTCTTTCGTCTGTCTTGTAGGCCAGGTGAAGAAAACACAGTCCATAACATAAGCATGACGAGAGCCCAGGCATTCAAAGTTAGAAGAAGGGTTGCTAGATTTGGCGACTTTACAAATCTTCCACAAGCATCTTGATAGAACGATTATTCTTCGAGATATAGAAATTTCCAGAAGTTTCTATGGAGAGGCTATAAAAGGACTCATCCATGTGTTACAGTGGAATTGACTGTGATTTTTGTCAATGTTTGAGAATAATAGCTGCTGCTTTGTGAAGTTATTTTCGTCTGTATTGAGAATAATATCTCTTATTCTGTGAAAATAGTGGAGTATTTAATTGCCAAGATTTCCCAATTAGAAGGAGGGCTGCCATATTTGGTTATTTATCGCCTCTTTTGCGACATTTGGTGACTTCCGGAATGTTCCAGAAACTTCACGAAATAACGATTAGTCTAGGAGATATAGAGAGATTTCCAGAAGTTTATATAGAGAGATTATAAAATGACTCATCCTCCATTGTAGTAGAGTTGAAGAGTTGACGTGATACGAGCTACATTGGACTGTGATTTTTGGCCATGTTTTGAGAATAGTAGCTGCTGTTTCGTGAAATTACTTTCGTCAATGTTCTATTAATAATATCAGTTATTTTGTGAAATTAGTGGAGCATTTAAGTGCTGTTTGATTACATATTGTTCCTGTTTACTGTGCGCTTGTGAATAAACGTAAGTTATCCAGAAAATTGAACTCGTTCTTGTATTCTACGTATACACCCACGATTTTTGAGGATACATTCGTTACAATATAGAAAAACAAAGAAAAATGAACATGAGAAACAAATAAGAAAAAGTAAGATGCTGAGAATATAAACCGAAAAAAGCAAAAAAATGAGACACGGTCATGCCATACCACGTAAAAATATGGAGTCATTGACAAATTAGATTACTGGATGTTTTTAATGATATAAAAAGCTAATTATTGATGTTGCATGTCTATTATTGATTGTGCACAATGTCATGTGATTTACCATGTCTCTTTAACATGTCAATTCCGACCCAAATATACCCCCGCGTAGTGTTGTCGATTATTATAGTTATTGTTAATAGAATTTTATAAATATTATTAAAAACAAGCATATGTTTTAGGTGAGGCGTCGTTACTGAAAAATTTCATTTTGAAGGGTTAAGTCCTAGCAAAATATTTTCCTCCTTTTCCGAATTATAATGAGGTATTTACAAAAAGAGACTGCGATAAAAAAAATTCGGATGTAAACCTTTATTACGGAAACGGCAAGAAATATTTTCGAAAAAACATTTTAATAACAAACCTTTAATGAAGGTAAGACAAATTCCACTTTTTTTTACCCAATTTCTTTCCCTTAGACTGTTTTATCTTAATGGAAATGTTTCAGCATTTCCATAGCAATTTCTTTCGGAAATATATCGCAGAAAAGTCTATCTATTTTTGATGAAGACATTTCCAAAGTAGTTTTGTAATCTATTTGACTACTTCTTACAAACTGTGAAATGGCTATTGCGAAACGTCTTTTAGAAATGTCATTGTACTTTTAGTTAAACATAAGTCCAATATTCAGCTACGATTCTCTGTATATGTAAATATAATTCCATTGCTGTAAGATATAGTTAAAAAAGGAATTCAGTATTCAGTTTCCCCTCTCTCTCTCTCTCTCTCTGTCTTTCTACATACATATATATATATATATATATACTTGTTATATGTATATATATATATATATATATATATGTCTCCAAAAAAATAAGTACGAAAGTGAAAATCAGGCACAAATCCGAAATGGCTGCAACAATTTATTCCACTTTTTACAGTTACATAGCATATACAAAAAAAAAGAAAGCGTTTCTAATGTGTACTTACACATTAAAAAAAAATAAAAGATGGAGAAAACGGCAGATCATAGTTTTGAATGTGAAATGTCTGTCAATAAGGAATATTACCTCTTCTCACACTAATGCAAACATGGCAACGATGATTCATGCCACCGATTAAGTGCTCAATGAGGTCGGAAGGCCGTAATCGCCATTCATGTATAAGAGCACGTTGGAGTTCTTGGGTCGTGCTTGGAAGGGTTTGTCGGGAAGGTACAGCTCTCCCGACAGCATCCCATATATGCTCTGCTGGATTTAGGTCTGGGGAATACGCTGGACACTCCATTTGCTGCATTCTCTCTGTCACCAAGTAATCGCAGAGATAAGTGCTCTATGTGGTCGGGCATTATCGTAAATAAAAACAAACTCAGAATCTATTGCACCAGCATAAGGGCAAACATAGGGATCAAGGATTTTGTCGCGATATCTTTGGTCAGTCACAGAACCATTGAGGAAGAAATGGAGGTCAATACGTCAGCCGAAGAAAATCCTATCTCATACAAATATACCACCACCAGAAAATGAGTGGTTCTGGACGATGTTAATCGCATGATACCGGGTACCAGCCTCTCTACGCACAAAAATCCGTCGATTGTCCCACTGCAAAGAGAATCTGGAGTCACCGGTGAATAGGACATTGCTCCAGTCGCCTATGGTCCAACTGACGTGTTCCTGACACCATTGGAGACGGGCTTCTCTGTGTCTCGCAGATTATGGAAAACAAATGGTTGGCCTCCGCGCGTAAAAGCCATGTGCGTGCAATCTCCTTCCCATAGTTGTAACGGACACAGGCCTAGATGCTGCTGCAGCGAGTCTAGAACGGAAAGCAGGTGCTGTTGCTTGCTTGTTGCGTTTGACCAATAACGGTAAGTAACTGTGATCAGAAGATTTTTTAACTCGAGGGCGACCCGAACCTGGCCTTCTGCTTATTGTTCTGCATTAATGGAATTGGGTCCGTAAGTGTGAAATCACATAATGATAGACTCTGAAGAATTCGGCAACTTCTCCCGATTGGAGGGATTCTAGCCTGCCCGCAGTTCGTCATCGCTGACCATCACCTAAAAGCCTTCTTTGGGATATATCGAATGAAATGGCTATTTCGGATTTTTGGATATATATATATATATATATATATAATACAAAAGTAATCAGATGAAGAAAACGAAAGCATACATAAGTATGAAAAAGTCTTAACGTAGATGGCGCAATGCTGCACAAGTACGTAAAGCAGTTATAGCAAATAAAATTATTAAGGAAAAAATGGGAATCAAGCCAACGGGAAAGCATTAATGGCCGAGGGGGATTGTGACCCCTCGTTCCCGGTTATAGCATTCTATTACACCCAGGTAACACTCTCGGTACCGAATACTTTGCCGAAACTTGACTTCCGAAATGGTGTCGAGCACAAGACACTGACCGTGGAAGTGAGTACAAAACTCAAGTATCGAAGAAAAATCCGAAGTACAAAGCCGAAGTTAAAAACCATAATGAAAAAGGCCAAAAGTCGTTTACAAAGGAGAGTGCAAACTATATATAGCATTATACTACCACTAGGGTGCGCTATCAGTTAGTTCTGTGTAGGTGAATCTCACAGTTATCATTTCCAAAATCGATAACATCACAGGTGTGTGCAAGTTATATCCTTAAAATAAGCGTTTCTTACATCGTTGTATACAGTATTATAATAATGTCTAAGGAAATTTGCAGGATAATGTTTCTTGATCGCCTCTTGCACTATTCTTCTGTCATTTGTAGTTCGATCTTTTTTAAAGTATGGATTCTTTTATTACGTTATTACGTATTCCAAAAAGACAGAGAAGGAAATAGAAAAAAGGAGAAATTCAAATCAAAGGTGTGCTTACGGTATATTAGCAATGTCAAGGGGGATTGTGACCCCTTTTCCTTGTTGAAGCGTGCTTTTAATCCCGGGAAACACTCCCAGAAACTGCCAACCGCCCGAAGCAGCACCTATCCGTGTGCACGGGAAAAACAGAATACTCGAGGGGGAAAATAAGACCAAAAGAAGTATCGAAAGTCACAAAAAAAAAACCGATGTCATAATAGACATCCCGGATAGGGAAAGATCACGTAAGTAAAAGAGATATCCAATATAAAAACAGTATATAAAAGGTATATATATATATATATATATATACATAGAGAGAGAGAGAGAGAGAACATTTTTAATACGTGTACATATGATGCTGCTCGTGGCGAGTGTAGAATAAAATCATAAATTCTTGTACCCCCCAAAACGAAGTTTTTTATTTATGTGTTTAACGTTTGACTGATTTTTCCTTATATCTTACATAATAAAATACATGCCCGTCTATGTCGCCTGTAGCCGAAAATCGAAGCTTTAGACTGCGGTGTACTTCCGTACAGAGGCACGTCAGGTCCCCGGATGATAAAGTTCTCCGAGATTTTTTCTTTTAAATTCGAAACAGTTTTATAGTTATTTTGTGTTGAAGAGCGATTTTGAGAGATTTTTACACAAATCGGTTCCTTAACAATAGAAAATATCATCACAGAGTGTTTTTTTTTTAGTTTTTTAGTCTTTGCATTCTAAAGACATTTTTTTTTAATTTATCTATTTTCTGCTAACTTTCAAACAAATGAACAAAAATTGGAATTTCAATTCAGCTCGAAAAGAGATTATTTTGCAATCCCGTCTCTAGATCAACGGTACAGCGTCCGCTGGCCAGTTCGAAAATTCAGGGTTCGATTTCCGGTTGGGGGAGTAAGGTGTTTTACAATTTACTCACTATTTTTTTTTTTTTTTAGATTTTCAACAAACCATACCAAAATTCAAAATGTAATCATAATTCGAAGTCGAACTCGTTTTGTGGTTAATTTAAAGTGGCATATAAATCTGCAAATTGAATCAGTTTTCGTTTAAAAACATTAAAAAAAAAAAAAATCCACCGAAATCTTCCTTAAATTCTCTGAGGAGAAAAAAATTAAACTTAGACTTTAAATACTTCAATAAGTGTTTAGTCTTTATTTGACACACATTTTTTTTTGGTGCATTTGCAAATTAACATCTTTGTCTGTAATATATTTGGGTTTGAGTAAAAAGAGAAATGCAATCAAACAGTTTTAGGGCGAACGATAAAAACGCACATAAAATGTTTCATTACGCAGACGACATCAAATGTTACCGAAGCAAATTTAAATAAGATTTTTATATCGTCTGCTGATTGAGAAGGAAGAGCAAGTAAAACTTTTTAATAAAAGCTGCTTTATAGATAAAATGAACGCAAAACCAATTCAGCTCCTACAAATAATACTTATTTTAGCGTGCAATATTTATATTAGCCGGAATTTATTTGGCACACATTTCTTTAAACAAGATATTTCTTTGATTTTTTCCCGATAATTCCGTAAAATATTTCTAAAGTAGATGTGTATCAGATAACCTGCTTTTTACAGCTGCCTTTTTATAGTTTGGTTAATATTCGAACATAAGAATGCTCCATAATAATTCGCACATAAGAATACTTAATACTAGGAGAAGAAAATCTGATGTCGGCAGCACATGACTTTCCTTGCTGACTCGTATTCACGTTATTTATATTTCTTCAATAATTCATTAAATTGAATTTAATTACACAAAATAACAGTCATAATTATTTTAAATTACACTGAATTTGCACTTTTAATTCAATTTTCGGTTTCATTTGGTGACTAGACTTATTTTCAAAGGTGGTGTAGTAAAAAGCGAAAATGCAAAAAAAACTAAAATATCTCGAGAACGGCTAACCCTAGAGTAATGGGGTTATTCTTTTTGTCGTTAAAAATTACGTATAAAATAAGCATTTAATTCATATATTTGAACATACATAGTCTTATTTTTAGGTTTAACGATTTTTGCGGGCCATTTCGCAAAAGAAGGCAGGTTCCTTTTTTCCAAATCGTACAAAAATTTTAATCAGCACCTGAATAATCTACAAGTAATTTATTTACCAAATTTCGTGAAATTTGGTCTATTAGTTTATCAGTTAGAGTGAATACAAGCAACTTTTACGGACTATTAAAAAAAAGTCAGGTTCTTTTATCTCGAATCGTACCAAAATCTAATTAGCGTCAGGGCCACTGACGAGGGACTTACGAAATTTTCTGAAATTCGGCCAACTAATTTTTCAGTTACGAGTGGATACAAAATCTGAGTAGACAGATACACACACACAGACGTCACTCTGAAAATAGATTTTTCGTGTTCTAGATGTCCTAAAACGTGAAGATCCGTCGAAAACTGGAATTGCGATTTTCGGCACGATTCCTGTACTTTCCCTATACATTACCATGTATTGCAGGGAAAGTAAAAAGCGTTGGCTGTGCGCAATAAAAAGCGAGTTTTCCTTCAAACTATACAGAGTTGCCAGCTATTTAAGTGCTTTCCAGATAGCTTTGTAAAGAAGAATCTATGAGTATATACGTTAAGTCTGTATGTAGTAAAGTGACTGTAGTCGATTGTTTAAAATTTATTTCAATGCCCCCTTGCGCATAATTTATAAACTTAGAATCTGAACTAGGTAACACAGCGAGAAAAACGAGAAAAACCAATTACAGCATTGTCTAAAGCAGAGGTCAACAACTTATTTCTCGCGAACACAGCAATGCTCGTGTTCTGTAATATAGAATTAGTAAGATGGCGCTACAAAGCAATCAAAACAACATTTAAAACAAAATTCAGAATTTTGTCTTTTTATTGTATCAAAATTTACTGTCCTGATAAGTTGCTAAATTTCCTATACGAGAACTCTGGAAATGTCACCCGTATAATTAAAAATGTCTATCAAACTTTGTGAGGTCTGTATAACCTTTGGTTATTATTTACTTCAGTTACGTTATAATTATGCTTGATTGTATTTTAACAACTTCTGACTGATTCGGTTATATTGACCTATTGCCGAGCCAAGTAACAGTCTGCGGTCCTGCAGCTCGACAGGATATGTTTCGGATCGGGAGTGAGTGAGAGAGTTGGGAAGAATGCCAGTGAAGTAGTAGTGTCAGTCGAGAGTTGAGCTGTGAGTTTAATAGTTGACTCGCTGCGTGAGTGCGAAAGAGTGGAAGGTGCAGGTTCATGGTACCGGTTACTAGTGTTCGTATTACTATGATCAGGAGGACCTAGTACCTACTAGTTGTCCAGAACAAGATGTAGATGGCCTAAGAAGCTGATAAGCATCAACTGTAAGCATCAACTGTAAGCATCAACTACTTATGTCCGATTAAGTAAAGCTCGTTCAAGCCCGGTCAAAGTTCACTATTGATCTTTTTGTTACCTTACTGGATAGTGCTATACTGGCTACTTTGGTAACTACCTAGTCTTATTTATGCAGCCAGCTGTATTACACATTGTTCACTATAAATGTGTTAAATGCTCAATAAATGTGCTAATAAATGTGCACAATAAATATGTTAAGTTAAATTCCTAAATCAGTGCTGTATTGGCCGAAATGCCTGTGTATCAATTACTACCAAAGTTTGGAGACACTTTACTTCGTATATCTTAGGTTTAAGCAACCAAAGTCAAAAGAACTTCACAATGACTCCCAAAACTAATAAACTAGGCATTTAAAACTATTTAAACTTTTATAATTTTTGCTCTTTTTTATACAAAACGATAATCAGCTATCTTAGCTACTTTCTATTAAATACGATGTTGCCTTTATAAACGGTAAAGCGCGAAATATATATCTGCTTAGGCAAGGACTTTTTGATTTCATTTCTGCTTTACTATTGAATTAGTTGACGATTCACAGCCACATCTCAATGCTTTAAGTACTTATCCATGCAAGGACTAATGCTTAGAATTGAAATATTTTATAATAGGAAAAAAATCTGAAAATATTTCTGGTGTGTGACAATTGTATGTATCAATCTTCATTTTCTAATACAGAATTAAATTATTTGTACTAAAACCATTTACGGGGATAAGTGCAGTAAACTTGAGAGGTAGACAAGAATTAATGCAGAACAAAAAAATCTGATGTGGGCAGCACATGACTTTCCCTGCAGCCTCATATTCACGTTCTCTTTATTTCTTCAATAATTTATTAAATTGAGTTTAATTGCACAAAATAACACCCATTGAAAAGAATATCAGTTTACCCTAACTGTCGTAGAATTCAAATCTAATTTTCTGAACTTAACTCTTACCTTGAGCAGGATTTTTGAGCTTCTTGTGATCCAGAAATCTAGGTGAAAACAATGAACACAACACATTTTAACGTCACGAACAGTTTAATATAACATACACATACACATATTTGTATATAGGGTTGTTCACGTTTCCTTTACTTCAATTAATACATTTAAATCCAGAGCGCAGTATTTTATTATTAGGTTCTATGAACCTTCCATTTCAAATCATTCCTAAAACTAATTATTAGGCCGTGAATTTTGGCCTTCTAAAAAGAATCGTAAAACCCCCATTCTTTTTCCTGCGCTAAACGCACCGGCCAAACTTCTTCCATACTTTTTATTTCATGAATAATAAAAACAACAAAATTATCTATTCAAAGCTGCTCGCCGCAGCCAGAGCCATCTATTGAGCTCTACAGAAATTAGTGAAACGTCAACATCCTCCCCCCCGATGAACTCCTGGAGTTCATCAAGAAGTTGGATCAATGTCACTAATCAACTCCATACTCTGTATTAAGTTTTCAGTAAGGAAATCGTGCAACATACAAAACACAAACAAAGAAAAAATGAAATAATTGATACATTTTTAAACAATTTGAGATTTAAATTCAAACATTTCTTCTTAGAAATAAAAGTAAAGTCTTATTTAGAGTTCTAATGAAAGTTCAGACACTTATCAGTTTATTTCCAAGGGATACAACAGCTGCACAGGTCGTCTTATCAGAGTTCCGTTGGGCAGTCTTATTGTACAGGCTCTAGTCTTTCCATCACGGCCCGGATGGGTCGTCTGAATTACACCGGTCTTCCACATTAAACGGGGTATTTTGTCCTCATGAATGAGAACAACTGAGTCTTTCACAATAAGTGATGAGTCTCTGCCTTTCTGGAACTGGTGTGCGGTTTTCAATTCTAAAAGGTATTCTCTTTTCCAACGCTTCCAAAACATCTCCACAAGTGCAAGACGATAGAGGTGTTTCTTGGTCAACTCATCTTTCGTTGAAGCTGAAGGCCTAATTTTTCCAGTGGGCAATGATGTTAATCTGCGTCCAACGAGAAAATGCCCAGGAGTCAATGGCTCTGGTTCTTCAATCTCACTGTAGACATAGGTTAGAGGTCTCGAATTCAGGATTGCCTCTACCTCAATCAAAGTGGTCTCCAGCTCTTCATATTTTAAAGATGTTCTCAGGAGAATTTTCTTCAAGCATGACTTTATTGATCTGATAAGTCGCTCCCAAAAACCGCCCCACCAAGCGGCTCGCTCAACAATAAACTTCCATTCAATTCCTTGATTTCCGAAAAAGTCCAAAACTTCGTTGTCTCTAATTGTGGTCCACAAACTTTTGAGCTCCTTATTTGTCTTTTTAAAAGTTTTTGCGTTATCTGACATTATAACTCGGCATATTCCCCTCCTTGAGATAAATCGTCTGAAAGCTAGCAAGAAATGTTGTGCGGTCATGTCGGAAACAAGTTCTAGATGTACGGATCTTGTCACGGCACAGGTAAACAGTACAATGTACGCTTTCTCATTATTCTTTTGATACAATGGTCCTGCGTAGTCAATTCCAGTTACTTCGAATGGGCACTCTATCTGGAGGTAGTGGTGCAACATCTTGAGTCATGGGTTTTGCTCTAAACTTCCGATAAATCATGCATCTGTTTATGATACTTTTCACTCTTTGTCTTCCTTTCAATACCCAAAATGTTTCTAGGACTTGGGCTAAAGTTTCAGCAGTTCCAGCATGTCCAATCTTTTCGTGACTTCTTTTGATTTCAAGATCTAAAAAATAACTAAGATCAGGTAGTATAATTGGGTGAATTTCACAGCAGTTTAACTCAGCATTTTGCAATCTTCCCCCAACACGCAAAACATTATATTTGTCCAAAAATGGATTGCACGGATAAATTTTGGAATCTGGTGATACAGGTTTTCCATTGTTCAATGCTTTCAATTCCTCAGGAAAATGTTCTAATTGTGTAGTTTTTATCCAATAATTTTCTGATTCAGCAATTTCATTTGCCGTCAAAGGTCCTGATAATTTAGTATCTTTGTTTCGGGTGTTAGAGATAAATCTTTTAATCCATGAAGTAATTCTAAGAATTCTAATAAGTCTGCTAAATCTTTTTAAGTCAAAAATAGCATTTTCTCTCTTTTCTGCTATGCAACTGGCCTGAAATATTTTCCCTTTTGCTAATTTTCTCTTTTCTTCTTCAACCACCTGAGATTTGAGGCTCACTGGTAGTTGGGGCCAAGAGGCCTCTTCTTCGGCCAACCATTTTGGTCCATGCCACCAATTTTCACTATTTCTTAGAACTTCTATTCTTATACCTCTTGTGACCAAGTCACTTGGATTTTCCTTTCCAGGACAAAACGACCATGATGACGGTTCCGTTTTCTCATGTATTTCTTGAACCCTGTGTTGGACGAAGGGTTTCCATTTTTCTGAATTTCCTTTTATCCAGTGAAGTACAATTGCTGAATCTGTCCAGAAATATGGAATTATTTCTAGTTTCTCGCCCAAACATTTTTGAACTGTCTTGGAAATTCTTGCTCCAATTAATGCTGCCATAAGTTCAAGTCTAGGAAGAGTAATTGTTTTCAATGGCGCTATTCTAGCTTTAGAGACGACAAATTCGGTCTTCACGGTATCTTCCATCCTGTATCTTAAGTATAGTACCGCTCCATAAGCTTCTTGGCTTGAATCGGTGAAACAATGCAACTGCACAGTTTTCGTCAACTTTCTCTTTATAGCACCTTCGAAATAATGTCTTGGAACTTCAATATCCTTTATATCTTCAAGTTCATTACACCAACTCTTCCAATTCTGGTTATACTCTAATGGCAGAAGATCATCCCATTCTAATCCACACTTCCAAATATTTTGAAGAAGTATTTTTGCTCTAATAGTAAATGGATTTAAAAATCCTAATGGGTCATACAGACTTCCAATAATTTTCAAGACTCCTCTTTTAGTTTCAGTAGCACCATCTCTAATTTTGGAAACTAAATCTTTGATCTCAACTTTAAAGGAATCTTCTTGTCTATTCCAAATGTATCCCAAAACTTTACTCTCACTTGCATCTTGACTACAATTTTCGTTTTCGAACCAAATTTCCTGAACCTCTTCATTATTAGTCTTCCACTTTCTCATATTGAAACTTGCTTGTTTCATGACATATTTCATATCTTTATACATTTCTAATGCTTCTTCTTCTTCATCTGCTCCAGCAATCAGATCATCTACATACATATTATTTTCTAGCAACTGAAAAATCTTCGGAAACTTCAATTTAAATTTCTTAGCATGGTGTTTTATTGTAGCTGCTAGTAGAAATGGACTTGACGTTGCTCCAAATATGACCCGAGTCATTCTTAGAATCTTCAACTGACCTTCTTCATAATTCTCACGCCATAAAAATCGAACTGCATCTCGGTCTTCAGGTGACAGCAGAATCTGTAGAAACGCTTGTTCGATATCTGCTGTAATTCCAATTCTGTGTTTTCTGAAGCAAATCAGTAATCCTAGCAGATCTGAATTAAGGTTCGGCCCTGAGTCTAAACAGTCATTTAATGAATGGCAATTATTTGCATGAGACGATGCATCGAAAACAATTCTTAATTTTGTGGTAGCATGATTCTCTCTTAGCACTGGCTGGTGTGGCATGTAGTACAACTTTGGACAAGGATCCTCTAGCACTTCCTCAGCAATACCCCTTTTAAGATTGTCTTCGATTATTTTCTTGTAACGTTCATAGATGTCGGGATTCTTTCTAAATTTCCTTGATAAACTTTTAAGTCTGTTGAAAGCCACTTCATAATTGTTTTTCATCTCTATGACTTCCTCTTTCCACGGTAATCGAACTTCATAACGGTTGTCGCGATATTTGATTGATTTGTCAAAATTTTTGAGAATTTCTATTTCAGGTTCTTTTGATCCATTGTCATTATCGACGATTCCTAAACTTTCTAATTGCCAGAAATTTCGAAGTATTGAATTAGTTTCGGAATTTAGATCCGTGTGTGTGGATTTTACCGCGATGTTCATTACGTTAACTGTAGATTGAACAATCATCATATTTGTTGCAGCGGTCGAACCGTTGACCGACCATCCTAATATAGTTTCTGAAGCTACTAATGATCCCGACAGTCTTCTTATTTTTCCGGTTACGAATTTCCAATAATAGTCCGAACCAATTAAAATGGCTAGTTGCAAGCTATTTCCATTTTTACTTCTATCTGCTAACTGTATTTTATTTTCCTTGCAATAATTTCTTATATCTTCGCCTGGAACAGAAATTAAAGCATTGCTTATATTAGGAGCCTCAAGTGCTTCAATTGTTACTGTGTCGCGTCCCTCCGGACTTCGTAAGTCAAGTTGAACCCTTTTTCTTCTCTCTATCATGGGTTCAGTCCTTCCGAAGGTATAAATATGAATATCTTCTTCACCTAGCACCTTTAAGTTTAGCTGTCTAGATACCTGCTCAAGGATAAATGATCTATGGCTTCCCCCATCAAACAAAACGCGAAGATTCATATTTCTATTTTTTCCAAAAATATTTACAGTGGCAGTTTGTAAATAAATCTCGCCACTTAATTTATGTTTTTGCGTAACAGAAGTAACAGCAGTATCTGATTTCGTTTCGCTTTTATTTTGATTATTTTCGTGCAATACTACATTATGGCGTCCCTTACATAGCTCACAACGAATTTTTGATAAACACTTAAATGACGTGTGAAATCGCTTTAAACATAGAAAACATCTACCTATTTGCTTTAATTTGTTTCTTTTCTCATCAACAGATTTCCTACACTCCCGTGAATCATGTCTAGGGCCATCAATAAAATCACAAAATAAACATTCGGGAAATTTCGATTCATTGATGTTCAATGTCGCCGCAGTTGGGATTGTTTTGTTTTTATAATGAGGTTTGAAAAAATGTTTATCTCTTTGACTCAGCATTCGAGGAGACAATTTAGAATAATTCTTAGCGCTTTCGTTTCTTCCACTTGAGTCATCCGCATTACTAAACAAAAATGTTTTCTCGCGGTTTTCAATCTCGTTCTTTAGGAATTCTAAGAGGTCTGAACAATCCCACGATTTATCCTTTTTATTTGATCTGTTATAGTCCAACACTATTTCTTGTGGAATTAATTTTAATAGCATTGGATAAAGCAAACTACCATAATTATTCAAATTTACTCCTGCCGCCTCTAGACTCCGAATAGGAACAGTACACTCATCATACAATCGCCGCAATTCTTTCAAGTGGAAACACGATTTTACTGGGCTCATACATAACAATTTATTTACACGAGAACGCACTATCGTTTCGGTATTCCCAAATCTATCTTTTAATATTTCAATTGCGGTGTCATAATTACTATCCGTAATAGATAATCCCTGAATCGAAACCAAAGCCTGTCCCTTCAAAAATGACCTTAAATAGCTATGCTTTTCTATTTTTGACAGATTTTTATTTTTGTGTATTGCACACTCAAATTGATCCCAAAATTCTTGCCAATTTTCATGTTTACCATCGTAAACTTCTATGGTTAATTTTGGCAAACGAACGTTATTCCTATCAACCCTTCTCCCCACTTCTTCACTATTGTTCATTTCACTGTTTGCTTCTGATGTGGAACTGCCGATCGTCAACAACTCCGGCATGCCACTATTATTTATCGGAAGATTACCATCCGTCTTCAGTTCCGATACATTACTGCTATTTAAAGCTATTTTACTTTGAGATTTGAGTTCCGGTATCATTTTCAGAAATTTGTTTATTTTTGACTTTGAAATTAAAACCCTAGCTCGGTATTCCTGACTAGAAATAATATCCAATTCATCCAAGTCATCTATATAATTTTCTATTTCTGAATCTAACTCAAATACCTTTTCCGCTTTATCGTTTAATTGCTGTAAAAGCTCTTCTAATGTATTTTTATCAATGGATTCAACTTCAAAATGCTCCTATATCTTATTCTGAACTTTAGTCAAAAGACTTCTAAAAGTTTGCCGTTTTCTCTTCAATTTATCGAGCATTTTTTTAGTTTTTAACTCATCACCGGCAACATTTGTTTCATTATTTTCTGTATCCGTACCTTGCATACTTAGTTTCGCTTTTGACAAATTTTGACTAACTAAAATAACATTCTAAAATTTTGTCGTTCGAAATCGAAACTACTGCCAATTCTGTTTCTTAATTTTCAAAAATATCTAAATGTCCCGTTTCCCGGGTTTCGGCACCATGAAAAGAATATCAGTTTACCCTAACTGTCGTAGAATTCAAATCTAATTTTCTGAACTTAACTCTTACCTTGAGCAGGATTTTTGAGCTTCTTGTGATCCAGAAATCTAGGTGAAAACAATGAGCACAACACATTTTAACGTCACGAACAGTTTAATATAACGTACACATACACATATTTGTATATAGGGTTGTTCACGTTTCCTTTACTTCAATTAATACATTTAAATCCAGAGCGCAGTACTTTATTATTAGGTTCTGTGAACCTTCCATTTCAAATCATTCCTAAAACTAATTATTAGGCCGTGAATTTTGGCCTTCTAAAAAGAATCGTAAAACCCCCATTCTTTTTCCTGCGCTAAACGCACAGGCCAAACTTCTTCCATACTTTTTATTTCATGAATAATAAAAACAACAAAATTATCTATTCAAAGCTGCTCGCCGCAGCCAGAGCCATCTATTGAGCTCTACAGAAATTAGTGAAACGTCAACACCCATGATTATTTTAAATTACACCGAATTTGCACTTTAAATCCAATTTTCGTTTTCATTTGGTAACTGGACATATTTTCAAATGTGGCGTAGCAAAAATGCGAAAAAAATAAAATATCTCCGGAACGGCTAGTTCTAGAGTAATGGGGTTGGTCATCTTCCTTTCATCGTCAAAAATTGCTTAAAAAACAATCATTTAATTGATATATTTGAGCATGCTTAGTCTTTTATTTTAGATTTTGAAGATTTTTGCAAGCCATTTTGTAAAATAAGCAGGTCCTTTTTTTCCGAATCGTATCAAAAGCTAATCACCACCAGGGTAACCGACAAGTGACTTATCAACCAAATTTTGTGAAATTTGCTCTATTAGTTTTTCAACTAGAGTGGATGCAGGTAGTTTTTGCGGGCTATTTCGCCAAAAATAGGCGGGTTCTTTTATCCCGAATTGCACTGAAAGCTAAACAGCAACAGGGTCACCCTCAAGGGACTTACCTACCAAATTTTGTGAAATCCGGTCCATTAGTTTTTCAGTTAGAGTGGATACATACATTGCACAGACAGACACACATGCAGACGCCACGCTAAAAATTGTTTTTTCGTGTTCTAGAGGTCCCAAAACGTATAGATCCGTCGAAACCTCGACTTGCGATTTTTGGTATGATTCCAATACTTTCCCTATACATTATCATGTATTGCAGGGAAAGTAATACACATGCAGTTGTTAAGTATTGTTTGAACTTCATATATTCGCAATGAAACAGGGAAACTATATTTTACATGTGTTTATTAATTCCTCAGAGGAAAGATACGAATACACATATACACAGGTGAGGTGTGGGCATTTCCGAAGAATCGCCACTGTTTTATAAGGTATTATGAAGGTGCGTCATTAGAAAAATATCTTTCAATGAAATACTAATAATTTTAGCCTTCCATACAAAATATATATGTAAAAAGTACAAAATAAGAAGAGAATCATAGGAATTCACTCTGTTTATGGCACTTTTAAGGCTCCTAAAGGCCGTATCACATTCAAAATCTTTACAGGCGATTTTTCGGACAATCAACTTTCTGAACAATTTTTACCCCGAATTGTGGGAAAACGCGTGTGTGATAAGAACAAAAAGTTGGGAAAACCCTGAACAACTTTTCCTGGACCGAGTAGAAAATGTTGTTCGTTTGGAACAGTTTTTCAACAACCAGCCAAACAGCGATGAGTAGCGGAGATATCACATGTAGAGAACAGGTTGGCGCAGCGGGTTTATGGCGTGAAATCTACGAGCAACGTAGCCATACAAAAACGTGTGAATTTCTGCATTTTTCAATATTTTCAGATGAATTTATACAATTTAAGATGGAATTATTTATATTTCTTTCCTGGAAGAAGAGTTTTCAACAAGTTTGGCAACATAGTATGAATAATTAAGCCAATTTTGAATTTAATATCGATGTAATATTTTATTTATTAAAAGTTTTAAAGATGAGAAATTGGAATACACTTTTAAACAAATATGTTTTGTATATTTTTCGTTTATATTCTATTGCATAATCAGATAATATTTAAAGATAATATTTTTATTGCATAATCTAGTAATATTTAAAATAAAATATATATTTTAAATATTACTAGTACGTATGTACAATGCACAGAAATACGGTAATTTTAATTTTTCGTAATCTATACTTTGTGAGGAGGTAGAATAAAGTTATCAACTATATGGGCTTAACTTAGGGCTTAACTAAGGGCTGTCCAAAAAGTGACAAAATAAATTAACAAAACAAAACAAGACAAAATAAATTAACTATGGTATGTCGATCTATGAATAAAATAATGTGGAAATTAAACTTGAAATAGCAGAATTAGTCACAAAATGAAATCGCCACTGAAAGGTTATTTCAATTTCCGTATATATCATTGACCAGTTGAGCATCTGTGAAAATAGTAATTTTGAATCAATTCAACAACTACTTCAAAATTTAGCCCCGTCTCTTATATATATTGCATATGAATACTATTTCAGTTTCATTCAAAACTCATGCTAAAAATGGGAGTAGACAAATGTGAGCAATTGAATATTGAAGATATATTCAAAATGATGCTAATTTTTCTATAGTTGAACATAATTGTCAAGATTTTTAATTTGTTTTATTTTTTTAAAAAGGCTGTGTCGTCGTATCCATTGCCTGGGCTCCTATGCAAAAGTAAAGTGTAAGACCCCCCCCCCCTTCCTTTACAATCAGTAGAGGGAATATATATTAAATTGTTCACAAATTTAGCAATAATAATACAGAAAGTGACAAGGAACTGAAAAAAAAACTTTTTCTCTCCTATTGAGTTTTTCTTTTATCTACGTATATATGACTACACCTTTTTTAACACTTTACAACAAAATTAAAAAGTGTTTATGACTTTGTTCATTCTGTCTGTCTGTCTGTCCGTTAGCACGATAACTGCCGTAAAAATGACTTAATCAAAATGAAATTTTAGTATGTTGTTCTGACGGTCTGTAGGACCTATGAGAATATAAATGAATAATATCACCCAATTAGTTTTGAATTGAACCCGCGTTGTAAAAATGAAATACATTAAGCCCTATGGGACCTAATTTTTCAAACATTTTTTAAGTGGATTTAAAACTCACAAATTGCTTCGAGAATTTTAGGTAATATTCAAATTGTTCCATAAAATATATAAAAAAAATTCAGCGAAATATATTCAGTAGTTTTTTAAATAAAAATTAAAATAATAATAACACCTCTTATATGAAGCGATCACGTGACCATGATATGAAAAGATCACGTGACCACTTCCAAATGATATATGGCATCCATCTTGTCTCAAGATCGTGATTTTTAAAGTTCTTTTTAATTCAGATTGAGTGCTGTATCCGTCCTAAAACCACTTTAGTTTTGCTTAAATTCTGTGCATCTACATACTGAAACAATGCAATTACAATATATTTGAGTTTAAATGCTCATCCAAATTCGATTAATTCTACAACAAAGCCTATTTTTCACATATGTAAAATGTAACCAGCAAAATATGTAGAATGTGTTGTATTAGAATTGCTGTATTTCTTTAACAAAAAATCATTTAGTTCATGGAGTCTGCATAGCTGATATGAATGAAATATTCACTAGTTTTACAAAGAGAAGGACGACTTTTTTCGATGAAGTTTTACGCATAAAGTTTAATTACTTGTAGCTCCATGGTCTTAATTTTTAAATAAAATAAATTATTATAGTATTGTGATGAATGACATGAATGGGAAATTATTTATGAATGAAATGCTGCTTTTATAGAGAGAGCCAGGCGTGTTATTTTTTCTATGACGTCATTTGAATGAATTTCAGTTGTTTTCGATGAAGTTTTCAAATATAATAAATTATCGTAGTATTATGATAGTTTTAAAAATATTACCGTGTAATGTATCGCATTTTAGAAATATTTAAACTAGGCAATTTATATTTCAATGCCGTCATTTGAATGAAGTTCATTTTTTACGATGAAGGTTTAAGTTTTCAAATATAATAAATTAATGTAGTATTGTGCTAAGTTTTAAAATATTACCGAGGAATGTATTGCATTTTAGACATGTTTAAATAAAATTGCATTGAAGTTAGAAAGTGTTTCACAATCAATGGTTTAAGCATGATTGATCTTTCTTGTTTTAAATTTATTTTACTACTAGCAGAATACCCATTCTTCGTATGGAGCATATAATATAAAGAAACTTATATTTCGCAATCATGTGCAAATTCTGTTAAAATATTAAATTTATTGCTCCTAAAGAGAAGTTTAAGAATATATGTTCTCACTATGCAAAATTATCTTCACGGGCAGCTCTGAAGAATAAAACATCCTGGCCCCTTTTGTAAGCAAATTTACAAAAAAAAAAAAGGAATTGAATCAATATATGCAACCCCGTACTACTTATATTGTCGCAGATTAGAAAATATGTCAGTGTGTTAGTAGAAGATTCCCCGTATTACAATATAAGTCTAAAAAATATTTGCCAAAATAAAAGAGATGACGTAATAAATTGAAAATATCAATAATCTCCGTACTCTTTATACCAGAAGGTCGTAATTGATTCCAATATATGCCAATATATATCAAAACATATGCCAATATACCTGTACTATTTATATTCTCGTGGATTAAAAGATATACCCGTGTATTTGTAGAAGATTACTCGTACAACATACAATATATGAGTTTAAACAATGTTTGTCATAATAAAACAATGGCACAAAAACTGGAAAATATCAATAATCCCCGAAAATATCAATAATAATAATGTTTAAACCTGAAGACCGTAATTGATACTATCCAGTCAAAAATGCTATATGAAAAATCAAATGATAAGGGAATAAGACAAAATGCGATTTTTTAAATACAAAATATTCATGAAGTTAATATTAAATCAGAACATCATTTTGAAGTCCGTACTAGTATAAAATGTAACAGCCGTTTTCTCTTTAATTGGTATAAAAAATTATTTCCTTTATTTTCAAAATATTTCTCTTTGACTATAAAAAAAATCCAATCAAATATTTTTAGAGCAAATAAAAACACCATGTAAAAAATATTTCATTACGCAGACAGTATTAAATGTTACCAATAGAAATTTAAATAAGACTTATATCGTCTGCTGAGGGAGAATAAGAAAACATTTTAATAAAAACTGTTCTATGTGTATAATAAACGCGAAGACAATTTCGCTCCGACAAATGCGTGTTTTATTAACTTGTACTATTTTATATCGGACGGTATTTGCTCGCTAGGCAATTTCTTTAAAGGAGATATTACCTTGGGATTCTCTCAGTATTTACATAAACAATGTCTAAAGTAATTTTGCTGTTAACCTCTTACAGCTGGTATTTTGCAGTTTGATTAATTTTCAGATGTAATGAGAATGTTTTTATTTTACTAGCAGAAATAGCCATGAAACTATAATGAAACTATCATCACTAATATCATTAAACTATCTATCTATAGTAATAAAAAATAAGATGTGGACAGGATGTGACCTTCCCTATATAATACAAAGGATTTACTTCTTTCACAGTGAAAAAATGATGTATAGGATTCACAGCTTAATGGTTTTAGCGTTGAATTGTACATTTGGCGCTTTTCTGGATAGCAAGATGTTAAAGTATTTCGAAGTATTTTATTAATTTATATTTCATGCAACTCTAAATTGGCAAATATCAATATTGATAGCATCTACAAAAAGCAATGTAGTCAATATATTAAAGTATTTTAAAAATGAATTCAAATATTTTATTCATTTTCGTTAACTCAGCAATTTTAACAATATTTTCGTCAATCCGAGACAAAAAATCGCAGAGTTCATAATATTTCTCTAAATGTGTCGCCAATTTCGTCAAATTAGCAAACTGTGATAGACAAACGAAGAAAAGGCCATTTCTTATATATAGTTTGATTAATTTTCATATGTAATTAGAATGTTTTATTTTACTAGCAGAAACAACCATGGAATATTTATTTCTTCTGTATATCCCAGGAACTTGTACGGTATTAATTCATTAAAGTCTCGGTGGAACATGTTGTGTAGGGTGTTTTTTTAAGAAATTAGTCAATAATCAGATTGATTGTGGTGCACTTTTAAATGTCATCGATCTAACCTAGTTTAAGATGGTATACGTTATTTCATATTCCAGCTAATGTTAATCGCAATATTTTGAACACATTTCCAATTTTTGAATTTTATACGCTATTCAATTTATGTTCAAATAGTACTGATATATTTGCTATGTCTGATTTTTCTTTTTTTTAATGCATGTGTGAGGATTTTACTTTGTATGATTGCCTGTACTGTGATCATTGTAATTGGACTTGTTCGTATGTATCACTGACAGAAATAAATAAATACGTAAATAACTGACTTCTGGCGAATTGTTGGGCGTTAAAATACAAAACTATTACTCCCAGTATCTCCTCTCGTGAATGGAACGAACTAGATCCACGAGAATGATGCTAACAATTTTATCACATAATATTGCATAGGAGAAGTGAACATATTTCGCAACAAATAATATATTATTTAATTTTATGTGGCTTTTTCTAATAAATGTATTTGGAAAATGTACACTAAAAACTGTTCATGCTAGTATTCTGAAGTTTGTGTCAAACGTTTTCTAATGAAAAATTACATTAGAAATGATTAGTTACGTAACATTATTGACATTTCAGATTTTTTGATGATTCGAGTACAGAGATGATTGAAATGTGCTCTCCCTTCGAAAACTTGAATTCGAATTTTACACCATATCGCAATACCTTCCCTATGCATTATACTATGTATATAAGGAAAATAAAAAAAAAGCTTATCTGTCTATTTGTGGCGTAGCGGAAAATCCGAGATACGGAGGTACCTGAATTAGGGCGATGGTAATCTTCAGAGATATATATTTTTTTATTTGAAATAGTTGTGTTACTTAATGTTGAAACCAGATTTTGAGCTATTTTTGCACAAATCAGTTCAACTATCATAAATATTATCAAAAAGTTTCTATCGAAACGCCTATGAAAAGGAAAACTTATATGAAAAGAACCGCTCTTTCAAACGAGCTTCAAACGGAATCCGTTAGACAATAACTTCATATTTAAAATAGTTTCTGATAAAACAAACAAAATAACATGATTTTTGAACATTTGCAAAACAAATTCAGTTTCAAATCGTTTCCCACGATTTTAATATTTTACTCAGATATGAACATACACATATATCTTTCAATGCGAATAATAAAAATATTTAAGTGACACCATTCTTTTCATTTTAAAATTCAATTCAATGGACTTTTTTCTAGATATAAATCTTCTTTCGCGCTGCTTTTTCTGGTAGAATTAAGCTCCTATGTAATATTCCTCGCAATTTACATGTTGCTAATGCTGTACCCTTGTACACTGCACGAATTTTTTTAAAGCATTATTTTTCTTCCTCACTGACTGTCCGACCAACCCAAAGGTGTAAGTTATCTGTTTGGGCGGCCGAGATAGTGCCACCCAATTTAGACCAAAACCCAGTGGGAGCGGCATCCACTTGGACCGTACCCTTCTTTCCCTGCCACCAACCTCTCAGATAGACTTACAGACCCATATATTTAACGTGCCCGCACTCCGCGTGAATATGGGGACAGTTTTGGTAGAACCGGGAATCGAACGCGGGGGGTAGAATGGATCTTAAAGTTGGCACTGGAGTATCCCCGCTCGCAATCCCCGCATGCAAACAAGTGGGTTGTCCCATCCGCTTAGAAAACACTCTGTGATTGATGTTAGTGATTTATTAATGATTTTAATCTCTAATTTTTTTCTAATTTTTAATTTTTTTCTAATTTCTTTTTTTCTAATTTTTAATCTCTAATATAAATATTCCCCTTTTCACAAAATACAGAAAAATAATACCAAATTTTTTTTATCAGTTAGATTTATTTTCAAATTATCACGTTAGGCTCTGTGATAATCGTGTTTAAACAAAGACGAACTGCAATCAAGCGTTTTTAAGACGTACGTTAAAAACTGTTCCAAAAACGTTCATTCCGCAGACGATATTAAATGTGTTCGACGGACGCTGAAATAAGATTTTTTTTTATGATCTGTCAATAAAAGAAACATTTTAATAACGGTCTATACTTGATGAAGACGAAACGAAAATACCCTCTTTTTTTCATCGAGAACGTGTTCTTTCTGACACAATTTTCAGTGGAATATTCGGAATTTTGTGACAATTTCTTGAAAAGTTATTACTAAAATGCCTCTAGATGCGAGTATTTGCATGAAATATGCTTCCTTTGTATCCGGTATTTACTTGAGTGTTAAAACTACTTGAGTGTTACTAACTGATATTTAAGTTTAATTCATTTTCGCTCACAATAGAAAACTATATGTACAAACAAATCGAAGCAGAAGCCGTAAATCATGTTGAAGCTTAGTCATTGAAATTCAATTTCATTTGTATTATTCCCCCAATAATGATAGTGCATCCCTTACATTGCAAAACATTCTGCAACCATTGCTTATTTTTTTTTCAGCTACTTTGTTGATAATTTCGGCAATTTGATAAGAAAACTTGCAATTACAGGCGTTCATCAAAATTGCAGTTTCATTTCTAAAATATTCAGCTAATTATCGTTTGCCAAAGCATTATTTTTGTACTTTAAAATTAAAGACAACCAAAAAACAGGCTTAAAAATATTTTATTAAAATCTACTTTTTACCACGTACAAAAATCACACGGTCATAGTCCCTTCGGGCATTACTATGGCCTTCATCAATGGCGAACATATGCTTAAATATAGGCCATAACCGCTAGACAAAATTTACATATTAATCAATTTACATTTTTACATACGAGGCATTTAAAATATAATTTAATTATAAAACACAAATTACAATAAACGGAACATGTTCCTAAATTAAATGGTAACCAATAGGACTGTCGTCAAAAAACGAAATAAAGCAAAATTTTCAGAAAATCATATAAAGGTTTAATACATAGCAGTGGCGTAGAGTCCATTGAGGCTAAAAAGCTTAGACGCCCCTGTTTAAAATCTAATTTAAAGAATTATTTAAATATACTTTTGTTTATTATAATTCTTAAATAACTTTGCGAATACATATGTGTTATTTAGAAAATTGTTGCCTTTATTTGCTTAAAATGACCGGTTTCAAAGCATTTTTTCCAACCCTTTCGGGACGATTAACACGCCCGCGTGTCGGCTGCGAACTTGCATTCAAGGACAGACGGCACGCACTCGTGACGGAGGAAACTTTACTGTAAACGGCGAGTGGCACGCATGCGTGCCTTCACGTGGAAAGTTTTAATTTGTCTACTAGATGGCGTTAAATGTCCGTGGAACTAACTTCAATGTATTTTGCAGATACATGACCTTGGCATAAAGAGGATTCAATGAATTATTTCTCCATTTGGAGCGGTGAAACATGCTTTTTAATATAAACAGACAGAGCAATTCTCGCAGCATCAACAATTTTATAATTGAGTTTCGGGTTTTGTTTTTATTTCAGCGTTAGGATTTCGTTGGTGAATCATAGGAATATAAGAGAGTATTTTGTTTTTGTTTGGGTTTTTTTAGAGGCAGTGAAATTATTCGTTTATTTCGGATAAAAGAATGGGAGCAACTAACGAGTATTTTGTATTCAGATTTGTATGAAAAATATAAATCAAATAGAAAATAAATATTTCTTTTATTCCTAAAAAAAGTAGATTTCTGTGTTGAATAGGTGATTTTTAGTGAATTTTTTTCGAGAGTTAGGCTTAGCGAAAAAAAATTTGCCGTCCTTTAAGAACAGTTCGGAAACGAAGCCCTCCGGCTTTTGGGCCACGGCAGTTCCAGAATGCCGTCGTCCGGAAAGGGTTTTAAAACGCATATTTTAATGTTTTAGAAGCTGAAATCATTCAGCCTTCGTGGTGTATAAGGAGAAGCATGGTATAAAGACTACCCATTTGTTAAACTCTTTCCTAGCTGATTAACTAACATGGAAGCTAGTTTATAGATAGGCGTGGGTATTACTTCCCCATTTTCAACCCTCTATTAACAATCAATAATCGGTTATGGGACATGACGTTTCATCAATGATGGGTAGGTGAGGGTGGGTAGTGCAAGGCTAATGGATCCTCCATTTTGGGTGAAACCTGATTCTATTAATTTATATTCGAAGAAAATAATCATTATCTGTAACACTAAAGAATTTGAATCATTATTCATGAATAACCTAGCATTTACCTAATTTTTAACGATATCAAAACGAATAAATATACTAAGAATGACTTCCATTAAACTTAAGTTGTTTGCAAAGTAGACTTAGTTCTTTATATCGCCATCAATATGGCGAAGCATCCTTTTGCGTATTTCAGGAGTTTTAGAAAGAATAAGTCTAAATTCCCTTTAAAAATACCATGTTACTGGAGAATCTCAGTTAGATAAAAGAAAAGTGGTTGATAATTTTCTAGCGAATTCTTAGCATATTGTAATTATAAAATATTTAAAAGTTTTCATAGTACAGTATTCGTAAATAATTAATATACAATATTATTTAAGAACATTGCTATCTACACTGATTTTTAACTAAGCTTATGTTTCAGATTTCCATTTTCAGTGCACTCTTTCATACATGGGCGCCCTTAGAACGTTTTCCAAAGGGGGGGAGGCACAATGATTTCATATTTAATAAAATTGTAAAAGTTCAACTAAGTTAGAATTAGGGAAACATTTAAAATATTATATTTTGTACGTATTTATCTTACATTGGTAATATATTTTAAAATCTCGTACATTTCATTCACTCTTAGCATTTTTATGTTAAATTATTTAATTTTACTCACCAAGGAAATGAAACTTATTCAAAATGCGAATTCCAATATAAATTTTACTTACAATACAAAAAACATTTTCCAAATTTAAACACCAATCGCTTAGCCTCACCAGTCAAATATATCACGCTACGCTACAGACACATAGTGAGTCGAGAACGAGACTCTGAGCAAAACTGGTCTGAACTGGATCAACTGGATCTAACCTGGTCTGAACTGGATCTGAACTGGATCAACTGGATCTAACTTGGTCTGAACTGGATCAAAGTTTCAATCTGACTCACGGTAAAAATAAATAAAAGGGAATTCATAAAGTAAATTGATTAATATGTAAATTTTGTCCGGGGGTTATGGTCTGTATTTAAGCACTTGTTCGCCACTTATTTTCACTTCGCCACTGATGAAGAGCATAATAGTGCCCGAAAGAGCCATGGCCGTGTGATTTTAGCACGTCGTAAAAAGGGGATTTTAATAAAACACTTTTAAGCTTATTTCCAGGTTGTCTTTAATTTTAAAATATTAATTAATTGACGTGTTTTCATACTATTTTATTTTATCGTTATTTTTGTGTATACATATATGTTACCGCTAAAGCTCGAAAGCCGTTAATGTGCACATTACCTAGCTAATCTGCAGATTAACTGCTTTGCTCCATTAACGTGCGGAATCAAGAGTTTTCCCGCATTTTACCTAGGTAATGTGCACATTAACGGCTTCCGTATCGCTAAAGTTCAAAAGTTTGTTTCTTTCATTTCCTTTCCCTACTTCTTCCCCCCTCTCCCTCCACTTTTTGTTTGGTTTCGCCAGCGTCTTGTCGTCGCCGGTTGTTTTTATTTCTCATAATTTGCGTCGCCTGCTAGTGCGTAGCATAGCTAATTCTGTTTTCAAATTCGTTTCTGCCTGTTAGCGCGTGAATTTATGTCGTGATTTTTTCAAAGCAGATAAATTTAGCTCCTAGTATGCAAGCAAGCACCGAATTGGTGAGTAAAATAAAGAAAAGATTCTTTAGAAATGTTGCTGTTCCAACAAAGATCTTATTTTCACTTTAACGAGTGACTAGTAGGTAATGTGCAGATTATCTAGGTAATTTGCTGATTACCTAGGTAATTTGAGAAATGAAACAATTTTCGGCAATTTAACGGATCACCCTAGTTAATCTGCACATTACCTAGAAAATCTGTAGAATAACTTTTTCTGCACTTTAGCGGTAACATATATATATATATATATATTATCTAAAACTATCAGGAATATTACCTCCCATTACGGACAGCTGAGTCCATTGAAACTTTTAGTAACATGCTTGCAAATGTTTTGCAGTGTATGGCGGGTCTAAGATGGGATAGCTAGATAAAGTTCAAAATCCAAAGAATTAAAATGCACCCTAAGATACAAAGGCATACCAAATTTTAAATTTATAGCTGCTTCGGTTCTCGAGTTATTATTAAAAAGCTAATACATTTCTATAGCGGGCCCAGGACAGGCTTAGTCGATAATGTTCAAAACCCAAAGAATTAAAATGTATCCTAAGATACAACGACATACCAAAATTTCAAATTTCTAGCTGCTTGGGTTCTCGAATTATTTTCAAAAAACTAGTACATTTCTATAGCGGGCCCAGGACAGGCTGGACTGGTAAATTCCAAGATAAAAGAATTCAAGCATACCAATAAAGACGCCATAGGAATGTATTCGTTTTTCCAAAGAAACTAGTACATTCCTATGGCGGACACAGGACGGACTGGCCGGATAAGCTTCAAAGTCAAAAATTAATTAAAACAGACTACAAAAAACATACTAAAATTGGACTTTTTATTTCCTCCGGTTCTCGGGCTATTAAAAAAAAGTGCATCTCTATGGCAGGTTTAAGACTGGCTAGGCAGATACAATTCAAAATCCATAGGATTCAACATCCAGTGGCAAACCAAACAGTGGCAAACCAAAGTTCATGTCACTAAGAATAATGTAACCTGATTAGTTAGGACCTCAACTATTTGACTCACGCTGACAGACAACAGATTAGGTTAAATACAAAGGTGCAACTAAGAAATGAATTCAAATTTGGGACATATATTTTTCCTTATACTTTGATCAAGTGAAATGAATTTGATTCAATTGATCAATTCGAATGAATGATTTAATTGATCATTTGAGTTAAAATTGATCCAATTGCACAGGCGCATTCCATTTAATTGACAAGTTAAAGCGCTGGAGTTTGAGAAGTTCAAGGGAAATCACGGTGTAAAGCCCATATTCCCCTCAAGACAAAAAAAAAATCTTTATATAAATAGTATTTGTAACAGGGTGTTCAAAATTAGTAGATCAAAAGAAAAGCACACGGTAATCACATTGGTAAACATATTATTCTTTCATTACGAATAAAGGATGTTCATGGTTTTCCTTTTCTACTTCTCAAATTTTAGAGGCTAAAATATGTTACATTTTTGCTTCTAAATCTCTGATATTAAAATAAAAAGAAAAAAAAATCCTCCCTTCTTTCCCTTGGCGCTCATTGATTCTTCTGAACCTAATGGCATCACTTGACATTTATCAAGGCCCCTCTCAGCCCCTTTGGCCTGGGACACCCAAATTTATTGCATTTGACCTAAAAGTTCACGTTGTTGTAAACTCCGGCGCCAGCTAGACTAAAACCTTTGTTAGCCGTTCTATGCACCATAAATATTGAAATAAAAATGTCTCATGTGAGGACATATTCTGGCCTCACAGGACCCATCCACAGAAACCGTACCCTCATCCCCCTACTACTAACCTCTCGGAAGGACTTACGGGCCCACATATTTAACGTGTCCGTACTCCGCGTGAACACGGATACCATTTGGGAAAAGCAGGGAATCTAATTCGGGTCTTCCGGGTACAATCTCAGCGAGCTAACCACTGGGTTGTCCCACTTCTTGGCCCTGCCTATTCTACTTCTACCCTCCGACATACCAGAAAGGTATAAGGCATTTGTTTGGACGGCCGGGAAGTGCCACCCAAATTAGACCGGAACCCAGGGGTGGAGGCATCCACAGGGTCGTACCTTCCTTCCCCTACCACCAACCTCTCGGAAAGACTTACGGACCCACATGTTTAACGTGATCGTACTCCGCGTGAACACTGCGGCAATTTCAGCAGTGGCAGGAATCGAACCCGGCCGTCCGAGTGCAATTCCCGCGAACTAACTAACTAACCACTGGGCTGTCGCGCCCCTCACCCAGCCTATTGAATTGAATGAAGCGATTTTGATTATTGGAAATGAAATTGATTTAATTGAAACGGTGCGATATTTTTAATTGACAATTTGGAGAAGCGTAATGAATTGCAACAAAGTAGAATCTACAACAATTTTTCAAAAAAATCAACATTTATTAAAGTATAGTGGAAGCTATGTGTTGAGAATATCAGATATTTATGTTTGCGGATATGTGGTCGAAATTTTGTGTCGTATTCCACTATATTATAGCAGTAGATAATTAAAACACACTGCGCAAACAAATGCGGTATGTAGACGACCGTCGAGGAAATTCTTAAATTTCCGGAGTTCTTGAAGTTTAAAAATTTTCGGGGGGATTTCTGAGTCGATTGTCTGCATTCTTTATTTATTTGCGCAGTAAATTACGTTTAGTTTTTATTATTTATTACTTGTGGGCAAAGTCACATTCTGTATTTAGTACATGGTAGTATTTTCCATATTGTGGTACGCACTTTAGTGTGATGTAGTATTCAACAGAATATTTATTAACTTTTCTTTTCTTGTTAACTTTTGTTTTAACTTTTTAAATAATGAAAAGAAACTGATACAAACATATCCCTTTCGTCAAAATTATAAGATATCTGATGCTTTAAATTAATGGCGTAAGATATCTGATGCTTTAAATTACATAATATGACTAATGCGGGGGGGGGGGCGCCTCAAATCTCTCTTGGTAGGGGGATAGATTCGAACTCGGAACCACGAGTATGGTAGATCTGTGCTATACCGTAAGACCAAAAGAATTCTTCGGGCCCGAGGGTATAATCGGAAATGTCTTTAGTAGCGTCGAGTGACACAACAGCTGCCACCCCCTGGAATAAGCTCAGTCAAGTTTTGATGAGGAGGGGGGGGGGGGGCACCCGAGAAACCCCGCCGCATCCTCACCGCCAAAATTCAGTCGGGAGCTAACAGCCGGGAAATCTGTGGTACTTAGCTGCATAACTTCAGTCGTTGTCATTCAAGAGAGAAGAGGAATGGAAGTGTGCGTCATTGCAGTGCTGCCATCTAGTGAGAGAGGAGTTGAAATCGTTTGAGAGAAAGAAGGTTGCATGCTCTTTATACATCCGTGGTCATCACTGTGGGGTGAGGGGAGCAAATTCCCCTTAGTCAGGGATAGGTTTGAACTCAGAACCAAGAGCATCGTAGACTCGTGCTATACAGTTAGGCCAAAATAATTCTTCGTTCCCGAACGTATAATCGGGAACATTTTTCGTAGTAGGAAGTAACTCAAGAGATGCCCCCCCCCCCCCCCACTAACTTCCACAGAAAATTTCGTGACAGCAAATGAGAATAATTAAGCTCTAAAAGAAAGCACACTGAAAATATTAATATCTAGAAAAAATATGCCGGTGCATTTATTTTAAAGGATGCACGTAGAAGTTAAAAGTTTTAGAAACACTGATCCTTATAATACTCTGAAAACGTAAAAAATATGTCGATGTGCCACGATCACAAGTTTTGTTGAAAGAGTTCGTTTTCCATTGCAGCCGTCCCCCCCCCCCCCCCCGACAGGGTTTTTGCCAAGTTTAGGGCTCCGCAGCTGAAGATAATAGTGTTACGAAACGTATCTTCTAGAATCGTGGGCAGCAAGATACAAGAAAGGGTCCAAGTTTCTAGATAACTTGCATTTATTCACAAACACAAAGTAAACAGGAACAATATACAATCAAACAGCACTTAAATGCTCCACTCATTTCACAGAATAAGGAGATATTATTCTCAAAATCTTGACAAAAGTAATTTCACAAAACAGCCGCTGAGGGCGCGGTAGCCCATTGGTTAGCGCGCTGGAGTTGCACTCGGTTGGCCCGGTTCGATTCCAGCCACTGCCAAAACTGCCGCCGTGTTCATGCGGAGTACGATCACGTTAAGCATGTGGGTTCATAAAGTCCTTTCGAGAGGTTGGTGGTAGGGGAAGGAGGGTACGGTCCCTGTGGATGCCTCCACCACTGGGTTCCGGTCTAAATTGGGTGGCACTTCCCGACCGTCCAAGCAGTTACCTTACACCTTTCTGGTAGGTCGGACGGTCTGGGTTTCAACAACAACAAAACAGCCGCTGGGGGCGCGGTAGCCCATTGGTTAGCGCGCTGGAGTTGCACTCGGTTGGCCCGGGTTCGATTCAAGCCACTGCCAAAACTGCCGCCGTGTTCATGCGGAGTACGATCACGTTAAGCATGTGGGTGCATAAAGTCCTTTCGAGAGGTTGGTGGTAGGGGAAGGAGGGTACGGTCCCTGTGGATGCCTCCACCACTGGGTTCCGGTCTAAATTGGGTGGCACTTCCCGACCGTCCAAGCAGTTACCTTACACCTTTCTGGTAGGTCGGACGGTCTGGGTTTCAACAACAACAAAACAGCCGCTGAGGGCGCGGTAGCCCATTGGTTAGCGCGCTGGAGTTGCACTCGGTTGGCCCGGGTTCGATTCCAGCCACTGCCAAAACTGCCGCCGTGTTCATGCGGAGTACGATCACGTTAAGCATGTGGGTTCATAAAGTCCTTTCGAGAGGTTGGTGGTAGGGGAAGGAGGGTACGGTCCCTGTGGATGCCTCCCCCACTGGGTTCCGGTCTAAATTGGGTGGCACTTCCCGACCGTCCAAACAGTTACCTTACACCTTTCTGGTAGGTCGGACGGTCTGGGTTTCAACAACAACAAAACAGCCGCTGAGGGCGCGGTAGCCCATTGGTTAGCGCGCTGGAGTTGCACTCGGTTGGCCCGGGTTCGATTCCAGCCACTGCCAAAACTGCCGCCGTGTTCATGCGGAGTACGATCACGTTAAGCATGTGGGTTCATAAAGTCCTTTCGAGAGGTTGGTGGTAGGGGAAGGAGGGTACGGTCCCTGTGGATGCCTCCCCCACTGGGTTCCGGTCTAAATTGGGTGGCACTTCCCGACCGTCCAAGCAGTTACCTTACACCTTTCTGGTAGGTCGGACGGTCTGGGTTTCAACAACAACAAAACAGCCGCTGAGGGCGCGGTAGCCCATTGGTTAGCGCGCTGGAGTTGCACTCGGTTGGCCCGGGTTCGATTCCAGCCACTGCCAAAACTGCCGCCGTGTTCATGCGGAGTACGATCACGTTAAGCATGTGGGTTCATAAAGTCCTTTCGAGAGGTTGGTGGTAGGGGAAGGAGGGTACGGTCCCTGTGGATGCCTCCCCCACTGGGTTCCGGTCTAAATTGGGTTACACTTCCCGACCGTCCAAGCAGTTACCTTACACCTTTCTGGTAGGTCGGACGGTCTGGGTTTCAACAACAACAAAACAGCCGCTGAGGGCGCGGTAGCCCATTGGTTAGCGCGCTGGAGTTGCACTCGGTTGGCCCGGGTTCGATTCCAGCCACTGCCAAAACTGCCGCCGTGTTCATGCGGAGTACGATCACGTTAAGCATGTGGGTTCATAAAGTCCTTTCGAGAGGTTGGTGGTAGGGGAAGGAGGGTACGGTCCCTGTGGATGCCTCCACCACTGGGTTCCGGTCTAAATTGGGTGGCACTTCCCGACCGTCCAAGCAGTTACCTTACACCTTTCTGGTAGGTCGGACGGTCTGGGTTTCAACAACAACAAAACAGCCGCTGAGGGCGCGGTAGCCCATTGGTTAGCGCGCTGGAGTTGCACTCGGTTGGCCCGGGTTCGATTCCAGCCACTGCCAAAACTGCCGCCGTGTTCATGCGGAGTACGATCACGTTAAGCATGTGGGTTCATAAAGTCCTTTCGAGAGGTTGGTGGTAGGGGAAGGAGGGTACGGTCCCTGTGGATGCCTCCACCACTGGGTTCCGGTCTAAATTGGGTGGCACTTCCCGACCGTCCAAGCAGTTACCTTACACCTTTCTGGTAGGTCGGACGGTCTGGGTTTCAACAACAACAAAACAGCCGCTGAGGGCGCGGTAGCCCATTGGTTAGCGCGCTGGAGTTGCACTCGGTTGGCCCGGGTTCGATTCCAGCCACTGCCAAAACTGCCGCCGTGTTCATGCGGAGTACGATCACGTTAAGCATGTGGGTTCATAAAGTCCTTTCGAGAGGTTGGTGGTAGGGGAAGGAGGGTACGGTCCCTGTGGATGCCTCCCCCACTGGGTTCCGGTCTAAATTGGGTGGCACTTCCCGACCGTCCAAGCAGTTACCTTACACCTTTCTGGTAGGTCGGACGGTCTGGGTTTCAACAACAACAAAACAGCCGCTGAGGGCGCGATAGCCCATTGGTTAGCGCGCTGGAGTTGCACTCGGTTGGCCCGGGTTCGATTCCAGCCACTGCCAAAACTGCCGCCGTGTTCATGCGGAGTACGATCACGTTAAGCATGTGGGTTCATAAAGTCCTTTCGAGAGGTTGGTGGTAGGGGAAGGAGGGTACGGTCCCTGTGGATGCCTCCACCACTGGGTTCCGGTCTAAATTGGGTGGCACTTACCGACCGTCCAAGCAGTTACCTTACACCTTTCTGGTAGGTCGGACGGTCTGGGTTTCAACAACAACAAAACAGCCGCTGAGGGCGCGGTAGCCCATTGGTTAGCGCGCTGGAGTTGCACTCGGTTGGCCCGGGTTCGATTCCAGCCACTGCCAAAACTGCCGCCGTGTTCATGCGGAGTACGATCACGTTAAGCATGTGGGTTCATAAAGTCCTTTCGAGAGGTTGGTGGTAGGGGAAGGAGGGTACGGTCCCTGTGGATGCCTCCACCACTGGGTTCCGGTCTAAATTGGGTGGCACTTCCCGACCGTCCAAGCAGTTACCTTACACCTTTCTGGTAGGTCGGACGGTCTGGGTTTCAACAACAACAAAACAGCCGCTGAGGGCGCGGTAGCCCATTGGTTAGCGCGCTGGAGTTGCACTCGGTTGGCCCGGGTTCGATTCCAGCCACTGCCAAAACTGCCGCCGTGTTCATGCGGAGTACGATCACGTTAAGCATGTGGGTTCATAAAGTGTTTTCGAGAGGTTGGTGGTAGGGGAAGGAGGGTACGGTCCCTGTGGATGCCTCCACCACTGGGTTCCGGTCTAAATTGGGTGGCACTTCCCGACCGTCCAAACAGTTACCTTACACCTTTCTGGTAGGTCGGACGGTCTGGGTTTCAACAACAACAAAACAGCCGCTGAGGGCGCGGTAGCCCATTGGTTAGCGCGCTGGAGTTGCACTCGGTAGGCCCGGGTTCGATTCCAGCCACTGCCAAAACTGCCGCCGTGTTCATGCGGAGTACGATCACGTTAAGCATGTGGGTTCATAAAGTCCTTTCGAGAGGTTGGTGGTAGGGGAAGGAGGGTACGGTCCCTGTGGATGCCTCCACCACTGGGTTCCGGTCTAAATTGGGTGGCACTTCACGACCGTCCAAGCAGTTACCTTACACCTTTCTGGTAGGTCGGACGGTCTGGGTTTCAACAACAACAAAACAGCCGCTGGGGGCGCGGTAGCCCATTGGTTAGCGCGCTGGAGTTGCACTCGGTAGGCCCGGGTTCGATTCCAGCCACTGCCAAAACTGCCGCCGTGTTCATGCGGAGTACGATCACGTTAAGCATGTGGGTTCATAAAGTCCTTTCGAGAGGTTGGTGGTAGGGGAAGGAGGGTACGGTCCCTGTGGATGCCTCCACCACTGGGTTCCGGTCTCAATTGGGTGGCACTTCCCGACCGTCCAAGCAGTTACCTTACACCTTTCTGGTAGGTCGGACGGTCTGGGTTTCAACAACAACAAAACAGCCGCTGAGGGCGCGGTAGCCCATTGGTTAGCGCGCTGGAGTTGCACTCGGTTGGCCCGGGTTCGATTCCAGCCACTGCCAAAACTGCCGCCGTGTTCATGCGGAGTACGATCACGTTAAGCATGTGGGTTCATAAAGTGTTTTCGAGAGGTTGGTGGTAGGGGAAGGAGGGTACGGTCCCTGTGGATGCCTCCACCACTGGGTTCCGGTCTAAATTGGGTGGCACTTCCCGACCGTCCAAACAGTTACCTTACACCTTTCTGGTAGGTCGGACGGTCTGGGTTTCAACAACAACAAAACAGCCGCTGAGGGCGCGGTAGCCCATTGGTTAGCGCGCTGGAGTTGCACTCGGTAGGCCCGGGTTCGATTCCAGCCACTGCCAAAACTGCCGCCGTGTTCATGCGGAGTACGATCACGTTAAGCATGTGGGTTCATAAAGTCCTTTCGAGAGGTTGGTGGTAGGGGAAGGAGGGTACGGTCCCTGTGGATGCCTCCACCACTGGGTTCCGGTCTAAATTGGGTGGCACTTCCCGACCGTCCAAACAGTTACCTTACACCTTTCTGGTAGGTCGGACGGTCTGGGTTTCAACAACAACAAAACAGCCGCTGAGGGCGCGGTAGCCCATTGGTTAGCGCGCTGGAGTTGCACTCGGTAGGCCCGGGTTCGATTCCAGCCACTGCCAAAACTGCCGCCGTGTTCATGCGGAGTACGATCACGTTAAGCATGTGGGTTCATAAAGTCCTTTCGAGAGGTTGGTGGTAGGGGAAGGAGGGTACGGTCCCTGTGGATGCCTCCACCACTGGGTTCCGGTCTAAATTGGGTGGCACTTCACGACCGTCCAAGCAGTTACCTTACACCTTTCTGGTATAAATTCCTTCTGGCAAATATAAATTACTCCTCAAAAAAACCCGAATGGATTCCTGGAAGGCTTATTGCACTAAGTGCAGTAACTCTTTCGGCTCACATTTCAAATTTGCCTTCCAGAAACATAGAAAATTCAATAATATTAATCTTTTTTTCCCTGACTCCCCCTCCCTTAACTATGAAGACAAATTGAAACGATTGATGGACCACCACTTTAAAATTGATACTGACTTTAGCGGTTTTCCACACTTTAATTTACCTTCTGATGGGTTGGGGGTTGTCTCGGATGAGGAGCTTTCAGCAGTAATCAAAAATTTAAAAAACGGAAAAGCTCCCGGTCTCGATAACCTGGACTTCACAATATGGAAAAAACTTTTTAAATCATTCCCTTTCTTTTTTTCGAAATTCATTAACCTTTGCTTTAAACTTTGCCATTTCCCCTCATGTCTTAATAATGCAAATATCATATTCTTTAATAAACCCGGTAAGGATCCCACCCTTTGTTCTTCCTACCGCCCAATTTGCTTATTACCTACCCTTGGAAAAATTTTGGAAAAAATATTTATTAACAAACTCAACTTTTGGCTTTTCTCTGCTGGAGCTCTTCATCCCCTGCAATTCGGTTTTAGGGAACTTACTAGTTGCGAGGATGCAACCCTCAGGCTGATTAATAACATTTCTTCTCACAAATCAAAAAATTTCGTTTCCCTGACCACCGTGGACATCTGCGGGGCCTTCGATAATCTCAACTGGAATATATTACCTCAAACACTTTCTAATATCAATCTTCCACCAATTTACCAAAACTTTATATTCTCTTATTTAAATAATAGACAAATTTCTCTGGTTAACGGCACTTCCTCTATCACTAAATGTATCTCCTCTGGGGCTCCGCAGGGTTCGGTTCTTTCTCCTACCCTGTGGAGTATTTATTTTAATGATATACTTAATCTTAATGATGATCTTTTTTACCTGCAGGCCTTCGCGGATGATCTTGCGGTGGTCACTTTTTCCACAAACTTGAAAACATTACGTATTAATACTAATAATCTCCTTGATCTTATCTCGTCCTCCCTTTCGGCCCTTAAACTCTCCGTCACCCCCGAAAAATGTAAAGCTATCGTATTTAAAAAAAATAGATCTAAAATTAAACAGAGACCCTCATTTAAAATCCAAAACGTTAAAATTCAAACTACTAGACAATTAAATTACTTAGGCATAACGATCGACGATAACCTTAAATGGAGTTCCCATATTTTTAATCTGAGAGAGAAGTGCTTCAAGTTCGCTAGCACTTTTGGGAGAGTGACTGGCAGTAACTGGGGTGTTGATAAATCCTTTCTTAAAGTTTGGTATCTTTCGGTTATCGAAAAGATAATTACTTTCGGCTCAGGAGTTTGGGGAAAAGCATTGACTGGGGCACAGGTCAAAAAACTTATCTCTCTTCAAAGGATTTTTCTTTTAAAAATCTCATCTGGTTTTCGGACTACTTCTAACATTTCTCTCTTTTCTTTAACTGGAATCCCCCCCATTCACTTTGTAATAAATTCTTTGTACAAAAAATATACCTTTTGGAAACTTCGCAATAACCTTTTTACAAATCCTGCCCTTCCCCCCCCTGAAAAATTTGATCATAACTGCCCTTCTTCCAGTATCCCTCCTTCTCAACGTACAGTGACCTTTTCCCCCATTAATCCACTTAACTTTTCCAAAATAAATATTTACACTGATGGTTCCTCTATTGAAAACAATACAGGATACGCCATTTGCATCTTTAACGAAAACACACTGAAAGAAACTTTCACCTTTAAACTTGAGCATGGGAACACAGTTTTCCAAGCAGAAATTGCTGCGATCCATTTCTCTATAAATTGGGCATCTAATAGAAACATTAAAATTAATATCTTTACAGACAGTCAATCGTCAATCTCGGCCTTTAACTCCATCAAAAACAAATCTTTTTACTTATCCAAAATTAAAACTAATGCTAATCTTAATAAACATTTAATTAATTTATGTTGGGTTAAAGCCCACTCCGACATCTCGGGTAACGAGGTCGCAGACAAAAATGCAAAACTAGCTACTACCTCTGGCTCTCCAACTTCTTTACCTTTCCCTTATTCACTTCTCAAAAAACATTACAAACTTGATATCCTTAGTAATTGGCAATCCTTTTTAAATGACTATGTCTCCCCCCGAACTCACGATCCCGCCAGAATTTTAAATTTCCTTCCAAACGTTAACTTTAATACACATATTACTAATAAATATTTAATCTACTTTATTACGGGCCACGGCCCATTCCCCGATTATTTGTTCTCTTTCAAATGTAAATCTACTTCCTGCTGCTCCTGCGGCGCTTTCGGCGACGCCGATCACTACGTTTTTTCTTGCCCCCTTACCAAAGCTTTTCACCTTTATAAACCTTCACCCCATAATACGGCGACCTGGTTCTCGAGTGTCTGCTCTAACCCTTCTTCAATCAATAAAATAAAAAACTGTGTTCTCATAGCGAGAGAAATCTCTAATAAAATTTCATAATCAGCCTGGGGATCTCTGCTTTTAATTTTTTCGGTCGGTGACTCCTCTTCTTGTTGTTTTTTTGTTTGTTTTTTATGTTGTTTTTTATGTTGTTTTTTTATATGTTGTTTTTCTCGGTGGTGTCGTCTGCTTTTGTTGTGTTGTCTTTAGTTGTTGCACCCCATTTTATAATATATAGTCAACTTGAAAATGTTTTCAACTACTATCATAATACTTATATTATCTCAGATCATTATGTCATTTGTAAATATACTATCAAGTCTTCAATAATGTAAATAAGTCAACAAAATGTATTCAAGTCTACAAGAGTATAAATGTAATCAAGTCTTCAGATATATTTTCATATTAGCAAAACTATGTTATTAGCTTATATCCTTGTAACCACTCCTGTAAAAATTTTTTAAAGATTCAATAAATTTGGTGTTGGTTGTTGTGGACACCCGGACATCGGCCTGCCAACTCCTCTCCCGGCCGTCCAAATAGATGCTCAAGTCCTCAGGACGAGTCGGACGGTCTGGGTCTTCAACACCTTTCTGGTAGGTCGGACGGTCTGGGTTTCAACAACAACAAAACAGCCGCTGGGGGCGCGGTAGCCCATTGGTTAGCGCGCTGGAGTTGCACTCGGTAGGCCCGGGTTCGATTCCAGCCACTGCCAAAACTGCCGCCGTGTTCATGCGGAGTACGATCACGTTAAGCATGTGGGTTCATAAAGTCCTTTCGAGAGGTTGGTGGTAGGGGAAGGAGGGTACGGTCCCTGTGGATGCCTCCACCACTGGGTTCCGGTCTAAATTGGGTGGCACTTCCCGACCGTCCAAGCAGTTACCTTACACCTTTCTGGTAGGTCGGACGGTCTGGGTTTCAACAACAACAAAACAGCCGCTGAGGGCGCGGTAGCCCATTGGTTAGCGCGCTGGAGTTGCACTCGGTTGGCCCGGGTTCGATTCCAGCCACTGCCAAAACTGCCGCCGTGTTCATGCGGAGTACGATCACGTTAAGCATGTGGGTTCATAAAGTGTTTTCGAGAGGTTGGTGGTAGGGGAAGGAGGGTACGGTCCCTGTGGATGCCTCCACCACTGGGTTCCGGTCTAAATTGGGTGGCACTTCCCGACCGTCCAAGCAGTTACCTTACACCTTTCTGGTAGGTCGGACGGTCTGGGTTTCAACAACAACAAAACAGCCGCTGAGGGCGCGGTAGCCCATTGGTTAGCGCGCTGGAGTTGCACTCGGTAGGCCCGGGTTCGATTCCAGCCACTGCCAAAACTGCCGCCGTGTTCATGCGGAGTACGATCACGTTAAGCATGTGGGTTCATAAAGTCCTTTCGAGAGGTTGGTGGTAGGGGAAGGAGGGTACGGTCCCTGTGGATGCCTCCACCACTGGGTTCCGGTCTAAATTGGGTGGCACTTCACGACCGTCCAAACAGTTACCTTACACCTTTCTGGTAGGTCGGACGGTCTGGGTTTCAACAACAACAAAACAGCCGCTACTATTCTCAAAACATTGACAAAAATCACAGTCCAATGTAGTTCACATCGATTAGTCAACTTCCCTGCAACGGAGGGGGTGAGTCTTTTTATTATCTCTCTATAGAGACTTCTGGAAATCTCTATATCTCAAAGAGTAATCGTTCCATCGAGAAGTTTCTGGAAGATTCGGGACCAAATTGGCGATAAATAGCCAAATCTGGAAACCCTTCTTCTAACTAAGAAATCCTGGCAACCTTGGGCCCTCGTCATCCTCATGTCATGCTGACGTCATGCACTGTATTTTTTCTGCCTTGCCTTCGAGACAGACGATAGAGGAGGCGCCAAACTGAACATTGAGCATTCGCAACAATAGTATTAAATAAACCGTCTTACCTCCGCCCTTCTGGTTGAAATAAACCAATCCAATACGATTTATCTCCTTGTTTAGGATACCATTTTGAGTCGGCAAGACTACAAAGAGATTTCAACCTATAATGAGATCATCGGTCGAAGTTACCTCGTAACCTTAATGCCAAATGTAGCCTTAACTTTTCACTTTAATACCCTTGATTAAATATATATTAACTTTTTGAATTCTGAATTGGTATTTAACTCCAATTGAATACCAGGATCGAATGCATATTTAAAGTGTATGTGAAGAAAATCCCACATACATGGATAGACACACACGTACAGTGTCTGATGCGTAGACAGATTTAAATAATATAGTGTTGCAAACACGCAATATTCCCTTTGACGCTTCGTCTGTCTGGAAGGCTAGGCAAAGAAACACAGTCCATGACGTCATCATGACGTGCGGATGACGTGATACCAGGGTTTCCAGGATTTCCCAGTTAGAAGAAGGATTACCAGATTTGGCGATTCTTTTGCGATATTTGGTGAATTCCGGAATGTTCCAGAAACTTCACGAAATAACGATTAGTCTAGGAGATATGGAGATATTTCCAGAAGTTTCTATAGAGAGACTATAAAAAGACTCATCCTCCGTTGGAGTAGAGTTGACGAGTTGACGTGATACGAGCTACATTGGACTGTGATTTTTGTCCATGTTTTGAGAATAGTAGCTGCTGTTTCGTAAAATTACTGTAGTCAATATTCTGTGAATAATATCAGTAATTTTGTGAAATTCGTGGAGCATTTAAGTGCAGTTTGATTGTATATTATTCCTGTTCACTTTATGCTTGTGAATAAACGTAAGTTATCCAGAAACTTGGACTCGTTCTTCTATCCTCAGTGCACACCCACGATTCTAGGGGATACGTTCGTAATAATAAACTAGTTGCGGCGGTCATTTTTTTTAGTAATCACTTTTTGCATGCAATCCACAAACGCAATCCGGATGCTACCGCGTAGCAGGCACGATACGCCCAAAACAAGCGGCTCTAATCCGAAAATGCTTTATAAAATTAGGAGGGGGGTTCTTCCGAACATCGATTACTTTTACAATCTAAGATTCGGTTATTCACTTACATAAGACTCACACCAAATTACATTCAAAGCACTTCACTCGTTCGTAAAGACATATCCACAGACTCACGGACACACGTACACTAACATATATATATAGGCATACTAACATATATATATATATATATATATAGGCACACACAGGAATCACTTCAATAACGCTCGATTCGAGTTCAGGGATGCTTAAAACGTGCTCTTCCGTCGAAAACTCGAATTTGACTTTTCAAACCCGATACAATACTTTACCGAAACATTATGCTATGTATGTGGGTAAAGTAATAACAGACAGTATATAGAAAGAATAAATTTTTAAAATAGTTAATACAAACAGTTGCTAATAACTATTATTTCAGTTCATTGTTCGAAGTATATTTAAAATAACGAATGTTTAACTATTTTATTTAGAATTAAATTGCCTTTAAGAAGTTAAAACACTGACATAAATCTCCCCTTAACAGAGGTGCTTAAAATGTCTTGATTTATAAATATTAAGATACATCACTAAAAATTTGAAGCTTTTAATGTAAATTTGAAGCTCTTTTGTAGAGCTTTTTAAATATTTTTATTTGTAAATTATTATCACGACAGTGCCAACTCAGCATTTTAGAAAGGAGCAATATTTTTAAATGTGGAGACAGAAAATTAATATTTCTTAAAATATATTGGCAGCAAAAAAACATTTTTCATACTTTCATTTTTGCACATGGCGCAAATAGTGACTCTAAATGTAGGTGGAAAATGTTTTGGATTGAAATATAATTAAATTAAACTAAATGCTATATGTTTTGGAATAAAATATGTTATAACAAATGACTTCTTTAAAAGAATAGCAATTTGGTACCGAATTTTTAAGAAGTGCACTAAATAAACTGTAAATAAATAGAAATATATTTAAAACATGAAAGTTCTAAACCAGCGGAAACATATTTTGCTGCCTAAAATAAATACTCTTTGTATGATACGTTTTGTAAAATAATATTGTTACTATTATGTAAAACATTTCACTGTGTTTTGCCTATCTCCAATGGAATTTACAAGCAGCCATTCGTATTATGTGAAAGTATGGTTGCCATAATTTAAAATTTCAGGAAAAGCTTTGCCGGATTTGGAGACTTTACCTATATACACTAGTACTTTCTCGAAATATCGAATTTTCTTGGAGAACAAGCCTTTCCAACAAATTTCTACGGAGAGCATATAAAAAGAGTCATCACTCAGATGGAGAGTAGTTGACGTGATACGAGGTACATTGAATCGTGAGATACGTTAGTCTTTTGAGAAAAGTATCTGCTCTTTTGTGAAAAAGCTGAGCATTTAATTTCTTTTTCATTGTTCTTTTATTGTCATCTTGGCTGGAAATCACTGCATTAGATAAATCTCTATAACTTTGTAATTGACATTTTTCTTCTATCTAGCTTTATTGCTGAGTTCTTTATCCTAACTTTTTAAATTCTCCTCCAGGAGCGCTGTAACCATCTTTATTCGATCGGGCATAGTATTTTTACTATAAGTAGATCTATATCTATCATTGGGTGGACTTATATATATTATTGAGGTGCTTGAAGAGTTTCATAGGGGCATGAATCATATCAAGCAATTATTTATCTACCAGATTTTTTTTTCCCTTTTCTGCTAATTATTTTTTCTACCATATTCTAAACAAACTAGAAGATTTGCCCGCCATATGACGGAATTAAAAATCTTCAAAATATTATCTCCCATTTGGCGACATTTTTATCAATTTGGCGACATCCCTTGCAAATTCTTAGCCAAATTTTTTGCCAAACGTCAAGGACTTTTAACAGAGAAATGGCTTTTTCTTGCAGTGGATTCTTATATTCTTTCCGAGATACTGAATTTTCATCGATTTGATGCCATTTTCGTTACTTTTTGTGATATTGTGTTCAAATTTGAGACATTTAAAAAAAACTCGCCAAAATTGTCGCTAAGTGAGAGCTTTGGACTGACAGACAAACACTGCCGAAACATTATTATAATACTATTCCCTTTTAAAACACAATTAATTTATTGATTTGGCGTCATTTTTATCAATTTGGCGACCTTTTTATCTATTTGCCAACATTGTAGTTAATTTCGCGATATTTTAATCAATTTGGCGACATTTTAAAATTTTGCCAAATTTGTCGCCAAGTGGGACGGTTGGACTGACAAGCAAACGCTACCGAAATATTATTACAATACTATCCCCTTTCAAAACACAATTTATTTCATTCATTTTGCGTCATATTTATCAATTTGGAGAAATTTGTATCGATTTGGCGACATTTTCGTCAATTTGTCAATATTTTGATAAATTTGGTGACATTTAAAAAAACTCGCAAAGTGGGACGGTTGGACTGATAGGTAAATGCTTCCGAAGCATCATTACAATACTATCTTCTATCAAAACAGAATTAATTTCGTTGATTTAGCGTCATATTTATCAATTTGACAACATTTTGATAGATTTGGCGACATTTTGACAGGTTTGGCGACGTTTTCATGAATTTGGCGACATTTGATAAATTTAGTGACATTATAAGAAGTCGACATGCTTGTCGCCAAGTGAGATGGTTGGACTTGACAGACGAACGCTAACTGTTCATTTGGCGACATTTTTATCGATTTAGCGCCATTATCAGCAATTTCGTAACATTTAAAAAATTTCGCCAAGTTGGCGATGTCTCACCAAATTCGTCGCCAAAATTTTCACCACGTGTTACCCAGCGATAGATAAGCAGACAAATAAATCAAGGTGTTTATATTATTAGTATTCCTTTATCACCAATCATCATCATAGCTATAAGTAATATAGACATTCGGGACAAGTTATTTAACTCAGTGGCGGAGTTTGGTTTGATTGCGCCCTCACATCTTAAAACATTGCACCCCCTTTACCTCTCTCCCTTCTTCCATTTAGCCCTTATGTTATCCTGCATTAACATTGCATTCCCAAATCTCCCTCCAAAACTCCTGCGCTATATTCCTGCAGTCGGGGGATCCGTATTTCCGCCACTGATTTAACTTAATCAAACTTGAAACTGTGATTCGGTTAATTAATCATGCGTTAAATAGCTCAACTTTTCTCGTCCAATCAGATACGGCTTCGAGTGTGACGTCACCAGTGCTTCATTTAAATCTGTTATTCCCGAAAGCAGAAGTGACGCAACGCTTCGTGTCTGGTGCATTGGAATTTACGCATTCGTAAATAAGTATATAGAGCAATGCTTTATTTCAATTATGGGTATTTATCTCATAGCGACGTTGGGAAGTAAATTCCTGTCCATTTATATAGGGATTAAAAGCACCAGCCGGTAATTTATTTACGTTGTACGGAGTGAGACATTTCAATATCAACAGGTATGCTATAAATTGTTTTCAATTAGTTTTGATTTTGCTTTAAGTGTCTAATGTTTAAACATATTTACAGTTATTTGTGCATTATAGTTAATAAATGTGTATATAGTTAATAATAACCAGCTGGTGCAAGCGAGATTTCAAATATATTTTGCACTTTAGGCATGAGTTTGTTTTTACTGTTAAAAACTCATGTCTCGGGCTTCAGATATTTATGTTTATATTGTTAAAGTTGGGCGCAATGTCGCCGACAGTTTGTATGATGGAAGGGGTACAAAGAGTCATTGCATAGGAGTTAGGGAAGCTTGAGGTTTCGGGTAGTGTTTCTTTCAGGCATACATGCTGGGGTCTTCGTCCCCACCGGGAGACATTTTATATTAACTTAGTTTCTATTTATGTGACAGCATTTAGATATATTTATGTAGAACAAATATAAAACTTGCCCCCTCCCCCCCCGATAAATTTTCATTCGCCTCCCCCAGAGACATTTTATATTAACTTAGTTTCTATTTATGTAACAGCATTTAGATATATTTATATAGGGCAACTAGAAATTTTCCCACCCCCGGAGGCATTTTATATTAACTTAGATTCTATTTATTTGACAGCATTTAGATATATTTAAATAGGGCAAATAGAAAACTCGCCCCCCCCCTAAAGTTTCATTTATCCCCCCCTCCCCCCTCCGGCCAAAAAGACTTAAGAGACTGCCTGGCGGGTCGAACAAACACTTTATAAAACGGTAGTTTCAGCTTGACCCATGTAGATCGCGGGCCCCCGTGGGCCCTACATTTATGCATGTATTATTTTTTTTCGCTAGTCAGGAGACTAAGAGGTCGACACTGTGAGAAAGATTAATAACTTGCAAAGTAGGGGGCTCGCGTATTTGCTGCATAGGGGCCCAAAATTTCTGTTGGCAGCAATGTGGGCAATAAATACAGATGTGCAGTAATTAGTTGTTGTTTTCTAAAATAAATTATCTACAGAAACACATGCTTCTTTAGTTTAACAGCCTAAAATGTTAATTAAAATGTTTTATTAACGTATCTAAGAAAAATATTCAAAACTTGATGCTTCAACCTTTTATGCTGTCAAAATAGCGATGTATTTTGAAAAAGTTTTGCGGCAGGGTGTAAAATTCAAATAAGAGTTTTCGACAGAAGACGACGTTTCAGTCAACCGTGAACTCAAAGCGAGCGATTTGAGTTGATGTGTGGGGGTGTATGCTTAATTGAAATACATAATGTAGGTGTGTGTATGTCTCCGTGAGTATACGCGAATTGACCGTTCACTTGGATTCTCCTGGTGTAAAGACCGCGTCCCGAAATACCGATCGGTTTCTCGTTTTGTCCCGGTTAGTCTCGGACGAATTGGGTGTTTTGGATAGCAACCAGGCCCCGAACTTGAAACACCCATTGGTCTCTCCACTGCATAAAAGTGTCCTGGTTTGAAAAAAATATATGGGGTACAGATTAAGTATAATCTTTTTTTTTATTATTTTTGGCGATTTTAGGTGTGATTCTGGCAATCCCTGTTATAATTAGAACATTTCATTCTGGTAACCCTTTCCGGGACTTTTGTCGTAGTTTGTGGTCCTTTTTTCGCCTATTCGTCGTCCCTTTTTTCGCCCATTCGTCGCCAAGGTGAAAATCGTAACATTTCATTCTGGCAACGTTTTCTGCGTCTTTTGTCACCCCCTTTTGTCGCCAAAGTAAAATTCAGAAAATTTTCTGATTTTCGTGTTGTGCTCTGAGACACAGTACACCTGTTGCACAAACAGATATTGCTACGTGCGACTTCAGACAGCCAGCGGGACTGGATTCTGTAATGTTTTTTAGCGCGTTTGAATTGCTACAGACCAACTGCTGCATAAATGGCGACAAAAAGGGGATTTTTACGTCGGCGACAAAAAGGGGATTTTTACGTCGGCGACAAAAGATCGAGAAAGAACGTGGAAAACGTTGCCAGAATGGAATGTTGCGATTTTTATATTGCCAGAATTGAATGGTTTCTAAATCATAACAGAAATTGACAGAATCTCGCTTAAAATCGCCAAAAAATGAAAAAGGGAATTTTACTACATCCGTTCCAAATATGGTAAGCCTATATCACGACTGAATGGATCATTTCAAAAACAGTGTAGTACAATTATGAGAATCTGTCAATACTGGAACCCTAAAACGTTCATAATATTTCCAAATTTTTGAATAAAATTTGAGAAAAATAAAGGAATCAGCACATTCGATAACGGCAGCGTCGACTTCCTAGATTCGAGACGCCTTTTGAATCCCCAATAATTTTGTAGTGGGTTCCTCAAACCCTTAATATTTTTGTAAGTATTTATTGGAGAAAATATATGCATATATGCGTAAATTTTGTTTTTTGTTAACACTTTACATAGTTGAAAAGTGTTTATGATTTTGTTCATTCTGTCTGTCTGTCTGTTCGCACGATAACTGCCGTGAAAAGGACTTTATTAAAATGAAATTTTAGTATGTTATTGAGACAGTCTGTGGGACATATGTGGGAATGTAAAAGCATAATATCCCCCAATTAATTTTGGATTGAACCCGGGTTGAAAAAATTAAATACATTGAACCCCTATGGGACCAAATTTTTAACACTTTTTTTTTGCAACATAGCTGAAAAGTGTTTATGACTTTGTTAATTCTGTCTGTCTGTTCGTTAGCACGATAACTGCCGTAAAATGACTTTATCAAAATGAAATTTTAGTATGTTGTTCAGACGGTCTGTGGGACCTATGGGAATGTAAATGAATAATATCACCCAATTAATTTTGGATTGAACCCGGGTTGAAAAAATGAAATACATTGAACCCTATGGGGTCTAATTTTTCAAACATTTTTTAAACGAATTTAAAATTCACAAATTGCTTCGAAAATTTTAGGACATATTCAAATTATCACATAAAATATATAAAAAGAATTTCAGCAAAATATATTCAGTATTTTTTTAAATAAAAATTGAAATAATAAAACTCTTTATATATGACGAAAACACGTGACCCACTTCAAAATCAAATATGGCATCCATCTTGTGTCAAAATCGTGATTTTTAAAATACTTTTTAATATATATTTAATGTTGTATCCGTTCTAAAACCGCTTTATTTTTCTTAATTTCTGTGCATCTGTATTCTGAAACAACACAATTACAATATATTTTAGTTTAAATGATCATTAAACATTGATTATTTCTACAACGAAACATATTTGAACTTTCACTTATGGAGAATGTAAACAGATTAGGTTGTAAGATTAGTTGTAAAAGAACTGCTGAATTTCTTTAACGCAAAATTATTTTGTTCTGGAATCTGCAATATAGAAGATATGAATAAAACATTCATTGATTTTACATAGAGAAGCAGACGATTTAATAGCAGACTTTTTCGATAAAGTTTTATGCATAGAGTTAATTCATTTTACCTCCATGGTTTTAGGTTTTTAAGTAGAATAAATTATTGTAGTACTGTGATGAATGAAATAAAAATGTATGAATGAAATATTTACTGCTTGTACAGAGAGGCAGGTGATTTATATTTCGATGACATTTGAATCAAGTTCGTTTTTTTCGATGAAGTTTTAAATTTTCAAATATAATTAATTATTTCAGTATTGTGATAATTTAAAAAGTAATACCACTGAATGTATCGCATTTTAGAGATGTTTAAATACAATTAGAGTTGGAAAGTGTTTCATAATCAATGCTTTATGCATGATTGATCTTTCTTGTTAAAACATATTTTAAGCGAATTTAACATTCATAAATTGCTTCGAAAATTTTAGGAAATATTCAAATTATCCAATAAAATAAATATATACCAAGAAACTCAGTAAAATATATATGTTCGGTAGTTTTTTAAATAAAAATTAAAATTATTGCACCCATATTATATGAAGAGATCACTTGACCCACTTCAAAATAAAATATGGTATCCATCTTGTATCAAAATCGTGATTTCTAAAGTTCTTTTTAATTCATATTTAGTGTTGTATCCGTCCTAAAACGGCTTTTTTTTTTTGCTTAATTCTGTGCATCTACATACTGAAACAACGCAATTACAATATATTTGAGTTTAAATGATCATCTAACTTTGATTATTTCTACAACGAAGCCTAATATTCACGTATGGAGTAATAATCAAGCTGTAAGATGAGTTTTATAAGAATTGCCGAATTTCTTTAACACAAAATTATTTAGATCTTGAGTCAGTAATATAGCTGATATGAATGAAAAATTCATTGATTTTATATAGAGAAGCAGACGATTCTATAGTATTGCCTCTTTCGATGAAGTTTTAAGCATGGAGTTAGAAAATACTTTTACCTCCATGGTTTTAAGTTTTTAAATAAAATAAATTATTCTAGTACTGTGATAATTTTAAAAATATTGCCGGTGAATGTTTATGAATGAAATATTCACTGCTTTTATATAGAGAGCGAGGCGATTTATATTTCGATGACGTTTTTTGAATAAAGTTCATTTGTTTTCGATAAAGTTTTCAAATATAATAAATTATTGTAGTATTGTGTTAATTTTAAAAAGAGCATCGTTGAATGTATCGTATTTTAGAAATGTTTAAAAAAATTGCATTGCAGTTGGAAAGGAGCAACGTCGGGTAGTTTGTTCTAGTGATTATAATGTAAAAAACCTTATGTGGGCAGTACATGACTTTCCCTATATAATGTAGTGAATTTACTAGTTTTACAATCAAAAAATAATATATAAGATCCACTGTACTGTGTATTGTACATTTGGCAATTTTCCGAATGACAACATTTAAAACTATTTCAAAGTACCCAATTAACTTATATTTCGCGCAACTCTAAATAAACAATTATCAATATTGATAGCAACCTCAATAAGCGATATATTCCATATATTAAAATGTTTTAATAATTAAGTCATCAATTAGGCATCATTTTCATTAATTAGCTTCAAATTTTGCAATTTTGACGATCTTTTTATCAGTCTGTGGAGAAATATAGCGAATTTGGCGATACTTTGCTAAATTATTCGCCAAGTTCGCCAAATGCATCACCAAGTGTTACGAACAAACGCAGAGAAGAGCATGTCATATATACTAGAAAGTATGCCCATCATATGATGGAGATCAGCATTTGCTAGACATTACTTCCCATATTGCATCATTTTTGTTATTTTGGTAACATTTAAAATAGTCGCCATGGTGGCGACATCACGCTAAATTCGTCGCCAAGCTTTATGGACGGATAAATGGGTTATTCTTATAGTCTACTTTTATGTTATTTACAAGATATTGAACTTTCAGCAATTAGTCGTCATTTTCATCAATTTGGCGACAATTTCGTTAATTTGGCAACATTTAAAAAGTCGCCAAGTTGGCGACATTCCGCCCAAATCTCACATTATGGACGGAGAAATAAGTTAATAAATGACTATTGGCTTCTAAATACAAAAGTATTACCCAAAGTGTATTTTCTCATGAATGGAACGAGCTAGACCCACAAGAATGATGTCACCAAATTCATTGCATGAAAATTACATATGAAAAGTGAACGTATTTCACAATAGTTAATATTTTTTACATTCTCCTTATATACATCGTATAATGTATTAGGAATGTATTATGACGGGGTCTAAAATTCGAATTCGAGTTTGCGACGGCAGAGCACGTTTCAAGCATACCTGAACACGAATCAGACGTTTTTGAGGTGATGTCTGTGTGTGTGTAAGTGAGTCTGTGGAGACGATATCTGACGATTGAATGAAGCGATTCGAACGAAATTTGGTACAGAAATTACAATCCGTGAATACTGGAAGCCTATTGTTACTTTCCTTATATACATAGTATAATGTATAAGGAAAGTATTGTAACGGGGTCGAAAATTCGAATTCGAGTTTTTGACGGGAGAGCACATTTCAAACATCCCTGATTACGAATCGAACATTTTTCGGTTGATGTCCGTGTGTGTGTTAGTGAGTCTGTGGAGACTATATCTCACGATCGAATGAAGTGATTGGTATGTACAAATATTACAATTATTAGTACAAAAATTACAATCCAAGAATACTGGAAGCGTATTGTTTTTAATCACAGTCGAAAGTTCAGAACCCCCCCCCCCCCCCTAAATTTTCGACCGAAATTTTGAAAAAAATCATCAAAAAATTTAAACGTTTATTCAAGTTACGTAAATAATCATTTCTTATGTAATTTTTCATTAGAAAACGATTAACACAAACGTTAGAACGCTAGCATGAACTGTTCTTAAAATGTTGTACATTTTTCAAATAAATTTATCAAAATATCACATAAAATTTAAAAAAAAATTATAAACTATTGTGAAATATGTCCACTTTTCATATGTAATATTATGCGATGAATTTGTTCTCATCATTCTGGTGGATCTAGATTGTTCCATTCACGAGAGAAGATACTTTGGGTAATAGTTTTGTATTGGGACACCATTAGTCGTTTATCTACTATAAGAATAACCTATTTCTCCGTCCATAACGCTTGGTGAAATTTTGGCGTCGGTGCGTGTTTCCTTACAGTGTAAAGGTATTTAGAGGAAAGTGTTGTTTTGAGAAACATAAATTTAAATCATAAAGGAAGTATTGTGGCGGGATCGAATTCTAGTTTTCGAATTATCGCAAACTTGGCGAGTTTTTTAAATGTTACCAAATTGACATAAATGTCGCCATATTGATAAAAATATTGCCAAATTGATAATGTCGCCTAATTGATAAAAATGACGCCAAATTGATAAAATTGACGCTAAATCAATGAAAAGGGCGACTAATTGATGAAAATTCAATATCTTGGAAAGAATGTATTAATCTACTATATGAATAACTTTTCTCTCCGTCTGTAACGCTTGACGAAATTCTGACGAGGAATTTTAGCGGTATATCGCCAACTTTGCGAGTTTTTTAAACGTTGCCAAGAAATGCGCTTCTTGCCATTTGTTTGCAACACTTAAGGATATATATGGCAAACTTGGAATGTAATCTTGCGAAATATCGTCAACTGGACGATATTTTGCCCTAGATTGACGAAAATATCGTCAAAATTGCAAAAATGACGCCAAGTATTTTAAACCGACGCCTAATTGATGAATTTATTATTAAAATATTTTAATATATTGACTATTTTGCTTGTTGAGAATGCTATCAATATTGATAAATGTTAATTTAGAGTTGCATTCATTGGGTACGAAATAGCTTTACATGTTGTCATCGGGAAAAGCTCAAGATGTACAATTCAATGTTACAAGCGCTGTGCCGTGAATCTTTCCTATACTGTAGAATATAGTAGGGGAGACCGGGATAAGATGACGAGCTGGGCAAGATGACGAATAACAGTTTCATCGACTTTAGTCTTAGGTGGCAGCACTTGACGAGCATAGATACAATCCCCTGTATCAGAGCAACGAATCGCATGCGGAAGGTCCCATTCTTGCTACACATACAATTTCGGTTCCGGACATAATCCCGACAGCCGAAATCCCGACAAGCCAGAATCCCGACAGCCGAAATCCCGACATGCCAAAATCCCGACAAGGTCGTAATCCCGACAAGTCAAAATCCCGACAAGGTCGAAATCCCGACAAGCTAAAATCCCGACAAGGTCGAAATCCCGACAAGCCAAAATCCCGACAGCCGAAACCCACTCTTGCACAGACTAATACAACACTAAGGCGGTCATCGCAGTGACGTCACTAGGGTTAGAATTTACTAATCAGCACCCCCACCCCCCACATATACACGCACATGCGCTGGACTCATGCTGGGCATACGCACATGGCTGTCTACGCCTATATGTATAGCTTGATCAAAATTATCGGCGTTTTTACATCTCTGCATTTTACAAATTAATAGTTTTAATCACTAAATCATAACAATTATGCCATTACTGAAATAAATTTTGATAAATTGAAATGACAAAGATTAAAATGATATAACAGGTTGGTATAAGATTTAGGAAATTCATTTTATTAAAAAAGAAAAAAATACTTACACATTCTGCATACGTTCAAATAGCATATTCAAATAGCATATGGTCATTGTCGTAGCAAGCGGATGGAGACAAGAGGGAGCGTGAGTCCAGTGCTGGGGGGGGGGGGTGCTGATTAGTAAATTCTAACCCTAGTGACGTCACTGCGATGACCACCTTAGTGTTGTATTAGTCTGTGCAAGACTGGGTTTCGGCTGTCGGGATTTTGGCTTGTCGGGATTTCGACCTTGTCGGGATTTTGGCTTGTCGGGATTTCGACCTTGTTGGGATTTTGGCTTGTCGGGATTTCGACCCTGTCGGGATTTTGGCATGTCGGGATTTCGGCTGTCGGGATTCTGGCTTGTCGGGATTTCGGCTGTCGGGATTACGACCCAGACCCGTACAATTTATATTCTTACTCAAACTTTATTAAAGGACGTGAAACTATTTTCGATTTGTACTAAAATAAGCTTGAGCTACTTGAAGGTAAGTCATAAAATTCTGATATAATTTATGGTTAGACTTTATAGTATTAAATACTCAGCTAAGCTATCATAGTTTTAATTTGGTGTATAGTTTACTGTACACCAGCCATGTTGTTTCGTTTAGTCATTAGGGGAAAGATGACGAAGTTCGTCATCTTCCACAAAAGAAAGCATGCCTATGTCTTTAGGTGCTAATGATAGCGACACTGAAAGTTTAGATAATCCCAACTGTGAACGAACTCCGGGATCAAGATGCTCCCTTCTTTTATCAATATTTAACTTAAAACCCTTACCAGAAGTTAAAAGATCGACGAAAAAGAGAAGAAAAATGTCAACCAGTGTTTTAACAAGTTCACTAATAAGAAATTTGTTGCTTGAGAAACAAAATTCAAAGAATGAAATGGAAGAAAAGAAAACACAGAGAAATAAGAAGAAAATTGCGTTTCGAGGCAAGCGCAGATTAAAAGAGCAAGGATAATAACTGCCCAGCTTGTGGTGAATTTTATATTGGTGGCATGAAGACTGTACTGGATACGAAGGAAGGAAATTCATCTGTAACTTTTGTAAATAACATAATTCATTAATGATTGTACACCTTTAAACTCCATTAGTATTTTGCACGTTTTTTAAATACCTCAAAAGTCTTGTTAGGTCAAAATGTGCGAGTTGTCATCTTGCCCCGTATTGAAAGTCATCTTGCCCCAGCACTGAGGCAAGATGATTTTTTTTTTTTTGACAATATGTTAAAGCATGTTTTTGCATGGTTTAATTTGGGAGATTATCCGATATAATCTTTTTTATTAATAATGGAACGTATGAATAATTTATTCATGTTGCAAAAAATATGTATTATAAGTTTTACGATTTTTAAAAAAAATCAAATTCGTTAACATCGTCATCTTACCCCAGTCTCCCCTATATAGAATATAGTATATAGAGAAAGTATTGTTTTTTTATTTCGATATTTTGATGCTAATATATGTTTTAGGACTTCCCCTGGACGTGTGTTGACTATATTTAGAATGATGTCCATCTGTCTGCGCTCGATTGCTTGTGTCCACAATAGCTACCACAAATATTAATGGATTTTAATGAAACTTTATATCCGGCTTTGTTAACGTAAAATCTATAATTAGATAGAATGTTTTGAAATTCGAGTGAAATTTTCGAAATTTATTATACATTTTATGTGTTCTCAACATATCAGCATATGGCAGAATTTGTTATAATCATGCATAAAAAGGGCTATTTTGGGTTCATTGATCGCAAACTCAAATGTTTTATCAATCATTGTAGTGAACAATAGCTACAATACCATTTTTGCGTTCGTGACGTCATGTAATTTGCACCCGTCTGGTGAGGGGGGGTGTCAAGTTACCCCCCACCCTTCCGGAGAGGATGGTACCTCATCAAACTTGGTATGAATGGAATGATTTTTTTTTTCAAATCCTTTAAAATGAAGTGCAACGTGCTATAATTGTGATCATTTAGACCAAAAATACAGATTTTTTAAATTTTTCCTTACTAAATTTGCAAAAAGAAAAAAAATATATATATATCACAAGCGACTTAAAAATATATTCTAGTATGAGAAAGTTGGTATGAGCCACATTCTAGTTAATGTCTATTTTGAACCATACTGGCACATCATACTTATTGGCACATCCTGGGTTACTATGAGAATGCACGCGTTGTTTGGGATTCACTTAAAAATACGGGGCAGCAAGAATGTCCAAATTTGGTATGTTGTTGTCTTTCATGCATTTTAATACATACTTTATTCATGCATTTAAGTTGCATGAAAATAATAACAGGAGGAACTTTGTTTTGCTTTTACTTGTTACTTCATAAAAATGTTTTTTTTTTTAAATTGTTGTTTATTTTTAGTTAACTATGCAAGAAAACGACATTTGGACCTTCATTATATTTGCGGTGACATTTCTTCAAGCGTCACATGCTGCTGCTGTCGTACGGGACATCAATCCAGAAACATACGAGTGGAAGACAGGTACATTACAATTAATACGTGGTAGTCATGCAATGTTACTGTGCTCAATAATAAGAATATACCTACAAAGGCAGATTTTGTGTCTTATTCAGTGTTTCTTTCAAGTATACGTCTGGGGAAGGGGGGAGGGCTAAGCCCTCTAGAGACATTTTATGTCATCCTAGTTTCAATTTATGTGACAGCATTTAGATATATTTATATATGGCAAAATAGAAAATTTACCCCCTTAAAGTTTCATTCGGTTCACCCCCGTCCAAAAAGTCTTGAAATAAACACTGACCATACTTTTTACATCATTATTTCTATTGGTTAACTAAAATATGTATGACAATTAGGATGTAGATCAGAGGTCTTCAAACCTGTTGCCCGCGTATGAACTTTTTAAACAAAAGAAAATGCCTTTCTCAAAATAATAGATATATTTATATCACGACTTGCCTATAGCCCTTTCCGCTCATGCTTCGCGCATTCAAAATGGCTAGTGGTCAATACGACGTCTACACACTTAATAGCAGTTTTAAGTAGCAAAAGCAGTTTCAAATTTAATCATAAAAACTTGCTGCGGTCAGTTTTTGTTTGAGGCATACATCTGGGGAGAATAAGCCCCCCTCCCCACCCTCCGGAGGCATTCTATGTTAACCTAGTTTCTATTTATGTGACAACATTTCGATATCTTTATATAAAGAACTTGCCCCCCTAAAGTTCAATTTCCCCTCCCGGCCAAAAAGTCCTTTAAAGAAACATTCGCTGCGGCGCCCACACTCAGCCATTACTAAATATAGTAACCAGTTTTCATAATAACCCGTTTTTAGCAAATTCTGCACCCGCTACGCAAAGCAGCATAAATGGGTGGAAGTTCAACGTAAGTAGGTCGATTGGGTCCGTTGTAGAGTAGAATTATACAACGTGAACTTGCATCAGAATAGGAGCAGGAGTTGTTACAATAGATAAAAACACAGGTTTAAAATATGGGGGCTACTCCCTACCCCCCCCCCCAAAAAAAACTGTAAAAATAAGAATAAAAATTGCATCCCCGCCACGGAGGAGATAGAAATCGCCTGATGATTTCTCTCTCCTTCCCCCCTCTTTTCTCACTTCTCTGTCACCTTTCTCTCCCCCCCCCTCTTCTCTCCACTCAAAAATAAGTCTAACACGGCTCCGCCCGACTGAAAACAATTTCGCACTTTAAAGACTCTCTTTAAACTCGTTCACCCCTTTTCAGTAATCTGAGCGACCAAGGTTAGGGAGAAAAAGGTAAACCCATGATACGCGGGACGTATTTCTCAGCTTTTAAATGAAACTTATTGAAACCTTAATTTAATTGTAAAGAATGCCCAAATAAAGTGATATGAAGAAATTGCATTTTTACAGAGCTAAGGAATGACAGTTTACGATAACAAATTTTAAAGCCCGTATCTCGAAAAGTGTTTGCCTGCAACAGTGCTGGAAAATATCACAAATATATAAATATTTCCCAATATACAAAATATTACAAATTTTACAGTAAATAGGTATATTTAAATTTTTTTTGTTGCATGTGCATTCTTACAGAACGTTTTCTCTTTTCGCGTAGATTCTTGGAGTGCTTGTAACAGACGCACAAAATGTGGAGAGGGTCATAAAATCCGAAAAGTATGGTGCGTCAGTTCTTCTGGCTTTAGTGTGTCCAATTCCAATTGTAATGAATCCACGCGGCCTTCAGCTGTAAAGAACTGCTTCATTGTTTGTGATCATCATGAGTTTGTGTTACGGTAAGGGCACTGTTATTAATTAAAATGCATTTTTCAGATATCTTGCAAAATGAAAGAAGATGTGTGTGTGTGTGTGTATGTGTGCCGTCTGTAACAGGAAAGCAAAGCTTCGGACAGTGGCGAAATTTGGTACAGAAGTACATCAAGTCCCGGGACATAACAGCATGGCGAATTTTTTTTTTTTAATTCGAATTAGCTTTTTATTTATTTTATGTTCGAATTTTTTATTTATTTTGCGCACGATTTTGTGCCATTTTTACAGAAATCAGTTCTTAACGATCGGTAATGTTATTACAAAATTTCCAACTTGGCATCATGGGGGAGTTCAAAAAACGTTCTTTCTTAACAATACGAATCCTTAGGCCAATTACTTCATATATATACATACTACCCGACACAGAAAATGCGACACCATTCGAATAGAGTGTGCTGATAAAGGACGTCTGGGAACACCGCGTGCTGTTGGAACATTTCGGGCGCGGTAGCCCGGTGGTTTGCGCGCTGGATTTGCACGCTGCCACAACTGCCGCCGTGTTCATGCGGAGTACGATCACGTTAAACATGTGGGTCCGTAAGTCCGTCCGAGAGGTTGGTGATAGGGGAAGGAGGGTACGGTCCCTTAGGATGCCTGCCCCACTGGGTTCCGGTCTAAATTGGGTGGCACTTCCCGGCCGTCCAAACAGTTACCTTACACCTTTCTGGTAGGTCGGACGGTCTGGGTCTCAACAACAACACAGATAGATACGGCATATATAAATAAGTGATATTAATTCCAGAAGGATAATGCAGTACAGTAGTGGGAGATAGATAGCGTGATCGGTAGGCAGTAGGACCACCTTTTGTGGTGATACAAGCAACAACCCTTCGGGGAACGGATGTAATGAGCGTGCAGATAGTTTTCTGAGAAAGGGATGATCCTATGCTTTCAACAATCCTCCACAGGTCGTCCTTTGTTTGAGGCGGGGGCAGAGCAGTCAAATGACGCCAAACACGTCCCATGCATCCTCGATGGGTGACAGGTGATGAGACAACGGAAGCACCTGGATAGTCTGCAAGGATTGTCTGCTGATGGTTGCTGCGTACGATCCCGCGATATCCCGCTGGAAAGCAATATTTTGCAATTGCTGAAGGTAGGACAGTGCAACCGGCCGCAGCACCTCATCCACATATCGTCGTACCGTCATTGTGCTTCTGATACGAACCAGAGGTGACCGGCTATCGGAGCCGATGCAGCCGCAAACCATGATGCCGCGTTGTCGAGCAGTATGCCGTTCAACAGTCGCAGCAAGATTGGATCTGTTTACACGTCGCCTTCAGACTCTCATTCGGCGACTGTCATTCGACAAACAGAACCGGGACTCGTCGCTGAACACTGCCCTGTTTTATTCAGTCATCCAAGAGGCTCCGGCCCGACAGCAGTGCAATGTCTCACGTCGGTGTCTTGTCGTCAATGGCAGTCTTCGCAAAGGACGGTTTGAGTGCAAGCCGCTTTCGGCCAATCGTTGAAAAACGGTTCTGGGTGATATTGGAACATTCAGTGTACCCTACAACTTCTGCAGGATGTCAATAGTCATCGTTTGTAGAGCCGTGGGTGAACCTGTACCACTGCGACAATTCACATACTCTTCTTTAACCCATCTCCTCCAAATCCTTTGCACAGTGGACGCATTTACGCGTGTTTCAGCGGCGATATGCCGGTACGACCACCCAGCCATACGTAGGCCTAAAATGACGTAGGCCTAAATGCTACAGTCGAATTTATCCACCGCGGTAAGTCACATATATATGAGGGAAGAGATGCCACATTTGGCGTGATTATCACTCAAATATGATTTATGTTTCATTAAATTTTATATCTGTAATATCTTACTAATTCATTGCTAATTTGTGTAAGCGCAAAAATTGCAATTCATTTTGAAGATAATTTATGTTTTTGAAGTGTAGAACGCCCAGACCACACGACCAACCCGAAGGTTTATGGCAGCTGTTTGTGTGGCCGGGAGAAAATGTTTTTGAAGTGTGAAAAACTTTTGCATAAGCATATTATACACTTCAAATCAGTTTTAGTTTTGGGGCTGCATTTAATATAAAACACTTAGATATGATAAATGTTTACTTGTACATGAAAAATGTTTGTATATTTCTATAAAATGTTTCTATATACAGGATGTCCAAGAAATGACTGATACATTTGAAAAATGCATTAAAAAAAACAGAAGGCGTAGAAATGTAGTGTTTGCTGCTTTATTGAAAGTTGCCTGAAAGACCAGGTATATCGCCAAAATCCACAAACGATTGCGGAAATGCAACAATACATCTCTGCTGCATGTGAGACCATTCCGGCAGAAATGTTTGCACATGTGTTCGGGAATTTTGTTCTCAAACTGCGCCACGTTGTTGCTGCAAATGATGGTTATTTTGAAAACATCATTTTGTAGTTTTTGCAACATGCTCATACCAATTATTAGTTTTCCCATTCATCAGCGCCATCTGTTGGTGACCTTTAACAAATTTTGAAAATTGACTGAATAAAATTTCCTGGTTTCCCAAGTACAATGCAGCAAACGCTACATTTTTATCTCCTGTTTTTTTAATGCATCTTTCAAATGTGTCAGTGATTTTTGGGACACCCTGTACTAGAGCTTAAATAGTCTTATGTAAAAATTTACGAAATCCGAGATAGAATAAATATGTTGTAAACAAAAAAGGCAATAAAATTCCGAAGCCAAGGGGACTATTTTCCTTTCTCGGGTTTCGCCTCAAGGGTTGCAAAATGAAAAGCGGAAAATCTCCCAGGACGTTTAATTCGTTGAAAGTATTATGACGAAGTCGGTAAAATAAAATATACTAATACAATTACAACTGTAAAACAATTATTTTCGCAATAAATATTTAGAATTTTCACATTTTATTAAAATTTTTATTCATCATTTATTCTTTCTGCCATATATTTGTGACGTTTTAAGAACTATATTTTTATTATGTAAGGATCACTTTGCAGAATAAACGCATATAATCAAGTTGTCCTCAAGTACAGTACAATTCTATTGTTTCGCAATAATATGAACGTATATCTTCAGATACTAACAAAATACATTTTTTGTTAAGTAGTCTATTTTCTGTTGATTACAAACCAAAAGTATAAAAATGGAAATTTTAGATTTCGTTCTTCCTTCGATTTACTGGGTGTTGCTATAGGGAGAAGTGGATATTTGTGCGCATGCGCGGCTAATAATTACTTGCGACTATACATACGTTGAAACTAAAGGCTTTAGGTTGAAACGAAAGGGGAGGCAATAATTTTGTTTCAAAACAGGCGATTTGGAAAATGAATAGTGTTATTTGTATCTGTAATAAAATCGTATAAATGAGCAGCTTTTCGACCTCAATTAAAAAAGATGGAATTATTAACGCGGCACTGGACAAAATCACAAGCACCAGTACCATACCTGCCAACTTTTACGCATTTTAACTGCTCTTTACGCTTTTACGCATATATTGCTATATTTTACGCATTTCCGCATTTATTTGAATTTTTTAACATTACTAGGAAATCAATCTTCGGCAAAATTCTCCGGCTTTTTTTGTTTGAAATTTATCAATTAACCAGACGTGGTATAATTCCTCGGAAACACCATTTTTCGCTTTTTCAGCACTGATATCTACCATTCCCGGGATCGTAGCAAATCCATAATAAAATGCAGGGTAATGCCAATCAAATTAACGGAGATTTACGGCCGCGTGTAATGTAAAATATGATCTCCATAGCGTATTTTACGAATGTAATAAATATACTTCTTCACAGGTTGTCTAATTCAGCATAAATCGCTAAAATGTTATTTTGTTCATTAATTTCGCATAAACACTGCGATTGCCCAATTCAGTTTGTTTTTATGAATCGCCGAGGGAACAAAAGTATCTTTTTCCATCCATCTCAATCTTCTAAATATTGCATTTTTGATTGACTGAACTAGCTTATTTTCATGTTCAAATTAATTTTTATGGTTAATTTCTTAATTATTTTCGCATAAACAGTGCGATTACGCAATTCAGTTACTTCGCGTGAATTGCCTAGAGTACGTTAGTATCTTTTTCCATACATCTCCATCATTTAAATGTTGCATATTAGATCGATTGAATTAGCTTATTTTCATATTCTGATTAATTATTACGGTTAATTTCTTGATTATTTTCGCATAAACAGTGCGATTGCGCAATTCAGTTACTTCGCGTGAATTGCCGAGAGTAAGTTAGTATCTTTCTATCCATCTCCATCATTTAAATGTTGCATATTAGATCGATTGAACTAGCTTATTTTCATATTCTGATTAATTATTACGGCATAACTAGGCTTAATTATTTTCGCATAAACACTGCGATTGCGCAATTCAGTTTGTTCTTATGAATCGCCGAGAGAACAAAAGTATCTGTTTCCATCCATCTCAATCTTCTAAATATTGCATTTTTGATTGACTGAACTAAGTTATTTTTATATTCTGATTAATTATTACGGTTAATTTCTTAATTATTTTCGCATAAACAGTGCGATTGCGCAATACATTTACTTCGCATGAATTGCCGAGAGTACGTTAGTATTTTTTCCCATCCATCTCCACCATTTAAATGTTGCATATTAGATCGACTAAACTAGCATATTTTCAAATTCTGATTAATTATTACGGTTAATTTCTTAATTATTTTCGCATAAACAGTGCGATTGCGCAATTCAGTTACTTCGCGTGAATTGCCGAAAGTACGTTAATATCTTTTTCCATCCATCTCCATCATTTAAATGTTGCATATTAGATCGATTGAACTAGCTTATTTTCATATTATGGCTAATTATTAAGGTTAATTTTTTTTTAATTATATTTGCATAATACAAACTTTTCTATTTTGAAAAATGGGTATGAACTCTGTGAAGGAATATTTTCGAATAAGTGGTATTAAAGCCATAATTTAGGCAAATAAAAAGGAAACCATTTTGGCAGGAACATAATTCAGTGCTATTTTCTTTTTTTTTAATTATTATTATTAAAGATCAATATTTGTTACTCTTAGTGAAAACCTGTGTTTTCCCAAACATAAATATTTGTTTTCATTATAAAGTAATTTTCACCGGATAAAACATTTATATATTTTTTATTTTATAATTTATTGTCCTGAAATTTTATAAAATTGGTGTCCTGAATTTTCATATTCTACCAGTACTGTGCCTGATTTTTAATGCAGGTATTTGTACATAGTTAAATTCATTAGAAATGTCGTTTGCGCGTGTAGTTTAAAAACAAGAAAGATCAATCATGCTTAAAGCATTGATTATGAAACACTTTCCAACTTCAATGCAATTTTATTTAAAAAAGTCTAAAATGCAATACATTCCTCGGTAATATTTTAAAACTTATCACAATACTACATTAATTTATTATATTTGAAAACTTAAACCTTCATTGAAAAAAATGCACTTCATTTAAATGACGGCATTGCAATATAAATTTCCTGGTTTAAATATCTCTAAAATGAGATACATTCCACGGTAATATTTTTAAAACTATCATAATACTACGATAATTTATTATATTTGAAAACTTCATCGAAAACAACTGAAATTCATTCAAATGACGTCATAGAAAAAATAACACGCCTGGATCTCTCTATAAAAACAGCATTTCATTCATAACTTTCCCCATTCATTTCATTCATCACAATACTATAATAATTTATTTTATTTAAAAATTGAGACCATGCAGCTATAAGTAATCAAACTCTATGCGTAAAACTTCATCGAAAAAAATCGTCCTTCTCTTGTAAAATCAATGAATATTTCATTCATATCAGCTACGCAGACTCCATGGACTAAGATTTTGTGTTAAAGAAATTCAAAACTTCTAATACAACTCATTCTACATATTTTGCTGTTTACATTTTACATAGGTGAAAAATAGGCTTAGTTGTAGAAATAATCAAATTTCGATGAGCATTTAAACTCAAATATGTCATTGCGTTGTTTCAGTATGTAGATGCACAGAATTTAAGCAAAAATAAAGTAGTTTTAGGACGGATACAACACGCAATATGAATTAAAAAGAACTTAAAAAAATCACGATTTTGAAACAAGATGGATGCCATATATCATTTTGAAGTGGGTTATGTGATCGTTTCATATTATGGTCACGTGCTCGTTTCATATAAGAGGTGTAATTATTATTTTCATTTTTATTTTAAAAACTACTGAATATATTTCGCTGAATTTTTTTTTATATATTTTATGGAACAATTTGAATATTACCTAAAATTTTCGAAGCAATTTGTGAATTTTAAATCCGCTTAAAAAATGTTTGAAAAATTAGGTCCCATAGGGCTCAATGTATTTCATTTTTTCAACCCGGGTTCAATCCAAAACTAATTGGGTGATATTATCATTTATATTCCCATAGGTCCTACAGACCGTCCGAACAACATACTAAAATTTCATTTTGATTAAGTCATTTTTACGGCAGTTATCGTGCTAACGGACAGACAGACAGACAGAATGAACAAAGTCATAAACACTTTTCAACTTTGTTGTAAAGTGTTAAAAAATCATTATAAATGTCATTCATGCAACATTTTACACATTCCAATTTTCCCAGGTTGGCAGGTATGCAGTATACTTTGCTGGACATATGCCAGATATCTTGACCAGGCTATGTCCATTTTCGGAGTTTTAGTTCGACAAAAATTTAACGTTTACAAAGCTATCAAATTGTGTGTTTCTTTAGGTTCTAGGTACGATTTTTAACACTTTACAACATAGTTGAAAAGTGTTTATGACATTGTACATGCTGTCTGTCTGTCCGTCTGTCCGTTCGCACGATCACTGCCGTAAAAATGACTTTATCAAAATGAAATTTTATTATGTTGTTCAGATGGTCTGTGGGACCTATGGGAATATATATGAATAATATCACCCAATTAGTTTTGGACTGAACCCGGGTTGAAAACATGAAATACATTGAACTCTATGGGAGGTAATTTTTCAAATAATTTTTAAACGAATTTAAAATTCACAAATTGCTTCGAAAGTTTTAGGAAATATTCAAATTATCCCATAAAAAATATGAAAAAAAATTCAGCAAAATAAATTCGGTAGTTTTTTAAATAAAATTTAAAATAGTAACTACACCCATATTATATGAAGAGATCACGTGACCCACTTCAAACTAAAAAATGGCATCCATCTTGTGTCCAAATCGTGATTTTTAAATTTCTTTCCAATTTATATTTAGTGTTGTATCCGTCCTAAAACCGCTTTATTTTTGCTTAATTTCTATGCATCTGTATTCTGAAATAACGCAATTACAATATATTTGAGTTTAAATGATCAATGCCAGCCATCTTGTGTCAAAATCGTGATTTTTAAAGTTCTTTTTAATTTATATTTAGCGTCATATCCGTTCTAAAACCGCTTTTTTTTGTTTAATTTCTGTGCATCTACATACTGAAATGACGCAGTTACAATATATTTGAGTTTAAATGATCATCCAACTTTGATTATTTCTACAACGAAGCCTAATTTTCACTTTTGGAGAATGTAAACGCATAAAGATGTAGGATGAGTTGTATAAGAATTGCTGAATTTCTTTAACGCAAAATTATTTAGCTCTGGAGTCTGCAATATAGCTGATATGAATGAAACATTCATTGATTTTACATAGAGAAGCAGACGATTTTATAGAAGATTTTTTTGATGAACCATAGAGTTAAATTACGTTTATCTCCATGGTTTTAAGTTTTTAAATAAAATAAATTATTGTAGTATTGTGATGAATGAAAGGAATGGAATAAAAGTGTACGAATGAAAGAAATGTTTACAGCTTTTGCATAAAGAGCCAGGCGATTTATATTTCAATGACGTCATTTGAATAAAGTTCATTTTTTTTTCGATGAAGTTTTAAGTTTTCAAATATAATAAATTATTGTAGTATCGTGATAATTTTTAAAATATTACCACTGAATGTATAGCAATTTAGAGATGTTTAAATAAAATTACATTGCAGTTGGAAAGTGCTTCATAATCAATGCTTCATGCATGATTGAACTTTCTTGTTTATATTTTATATTGTACCTAAAATTTTTATTATAATTCATGTGTTCTAGGTGGAAAATTGGACATTGGTCCCCATGCATTTCCACATTATCCTCTCACTGTTCCGACTCTGCACCAACAACGGGCGTTTCCCGCCGATCTGTTGAATGCGTTCTGAGCTCCACCCGTCTGGTGGTCGACAATGAAGCCTGTGAATATTTCTGGGACAGACCGGAATCAGAAATGGCCTGTTCGCTGGACTGCTCACAAAACTGCATAACGGCAGAAAAGAACATCACGTGCCGCGTTGAGGAATGCTCGGAGATGATATCTTGGACGCAAAAAGTAAGTAACTTGGACGTAAAAAGTACGTAACTGTGTTTTGTAATCAATTCAACGTCAGAAACATTGTGTCTTGGATGTTGCACATTTTTTTTTCGCCGTTTAATCTAAAGTTTCGCATATCACTTGATTTAAAATTTAAAATAAAATCTCATTTTTTTCCCTCTGTGAAAGTCAACTGATTGCATTATGTAAGTAAATCTATGCGCTGACAACATCAGATTATTAAAAATTATAAATAGGCACCAATTGATTCCTGTCCTACACATTGACGGAGAATCGTTGCAGATTATACTCGCCCATACATGTTCATTTTGGAGGCGGTTTCATCCGTGAACAGCACAGTCGCCGGAAAATCTGGCGGCTTCGCTCTGTGTCCCAGGAGCGAGCGGGCGAACTCAACGCGACGAGGATAATCCGCAGCAGTCGTTGCTTGGATTTTCTGGAGATGGTATGGATGTACAGCCATACCGTGGATTGTGGCATACCAAGAGTATGCCACGTCGCTCTTGTGCTTGTGCCAGACTGAACTGCCACTGTGTCCAGAATCGCCTGTTCCACACTCGACGTTCTAGCACTCCTTGCACAACCTGCATCAGACCTGGTAGCGTGAAAGGATCCCGATTCACAGAGCTGGTGATGCAAGCGTTCGAATGTTTTACGATTGGGCAATTTCTTATGGGAGGGGGGACGTTCCCACACGGTCGTTGTGCCTCTTTGCCATTTCCATTTGCAGCTCCTATTTATATCAGCTTTTTCCCTATTTGTAAGTCTCTCCTTCTTAAAAATGTAGAGTTGCGAGTAATTGCTGCAAACTGATAAGGCCGTACATTCGGTGTTACGAAAATTTGCATAAAGGTTAGTCTTCCCCAGACCAGAATGACGCTTTTAAGTTTGCGGAGCGGTCGCTTACCAACGAGTAAGCACCCTGCAACGCTTTTACTTTTCATTTCCGACCTGGTAAACTATGAAGAAAAATGCTTGGATTGGTGTGTACTACCACCTCGTAAAGTTCGGCCCATCTTTTTTTAATCACCCTGTATAAGATAATATTAGAACCTTTCCGAAAATAATTTGGAATGTTGGCATCTTGGCTATGATAAGAAAGTTGCCAATAATTTAAATCCCAATAAAATATATAAGAACCACACCGTGTATGTTTTTTCCCAGAATACTATTATGCTTTAAAAAAATTCATTTAAAATCTCTACTAAAAATATACTACAAATGGATTCTAGTACGAGAAAGTCAAATTGAGCCACACTCCCTAACACACTACGGCAATAAAACTTCCACATGCCATTACGGGACATAGTGAGGAAGAATGTACAAAAAGCAAGAATGCGTTTTTTTTTTTTTTTTAAATTAGTGCGTTTCTTGAAAATTTCCAACGAACTGAGTTTTAGGTTTACTATAACAATCTGCCTACGATTACACTCCCCTGCCCAACTTCGAAATTTAAGGATTCGAAGACTGAGAAAGACATCAACTGTTGGAAATGGGGAGGGGGGCGGAGGCGATGGAAAGAGGATGGAAACGATATGGTCTCTCAGTACCAAATTACTTGAGCCAGCTGTGGATTTCATAGAGGCAAGATGGCAGACTAAAAATAACCTCTTTTCCAGTGCTTTGATTAAGATATCTACGCCGTGGACAGATGGGGTTCGTGGCAAAGATGATGTTAAAGAGGGCTTATTTTCAGAAGGACATTTTGCCCATTTGACGTTACATACTAAAGTAAATTACTATATATTAAGGAATTTATTTTCACTTTTTATTTTCCAGGTCATTGATGTTTTAGTGGCGCCGAGTGAAACAAACAGCGATTGTTCTAATATCAACGCAGATCCTATATGCAAGAAAGAACGATTTATTGACAGCTGCAAAAATCCTGCGAATAAAAAGATGTACTTAATAAAGGTAAGCTCAACCTTCATGTTATATTGTAGAATAATATCAAAGTGAAATAGTTTTTCATTTTTGAAGCGCACTGTAGCGTAATAGACTTCGTCGAGAGAAACGAGAACAACTTTGCGTGCGCAGAAGACGATGCGCGTAGAGTCAGTATTGAAGGAAAGATATGGTCAGCGGATGGAACACGCGTCCGTTGAAGTGGTGTATTTTAAAGTGTAAATATATGTAAATATTAAATGTTTGTGCTGTGAACCCAGTGTCCTTCTTCTGAATACGGTACAGCGCATATTTTGTACACCATAACTTCTTACATAATAAGAGAAGATGTACGTCTGTTTGTTCCTTCTGTAGTGAAAAGTTTAGGACAGCCGCGAAATTGGGTACACAGTTAGTTTAACCCCCAACATTACAAACCTCGTTTATTCTATTTTAATACGAATTAGTTTTAAAGTTTTGTACATTTAAAGTTGAATGGCGGAAAAGTAGCGATTTCCATCATTTCGTCACGTCAAACCTATTCATTCATTTTTATTCCGCGCAGACGATAGAAGATAAAATGGCGCATTTATCAGTTTCCTAACTTTGCAAACTTAAAACATTTCTCTCAATTTTTTATTTTCCCTGCAATACATGATAATGTATTGGAATCGAGCCTTAAAATTGCAACTCGAGTTTTCGACGAATCTACACGTTTTAGGACCTCTAGAATACGAAAAATCTGCTGTGGGCAGCACATGACTTTCCCTGCAGACATATATCCACGTTCTCTTTATTTTATTTAAATTAAATTCACTTTTAATTCAATTTTAGTTCTCATTTGGTAACTGAACCTATTTTCAAAGGTGGCCTACAGAAAATACGAAAAAACTAAAATATCTCGAGAACGGCTAGTCCTAGTGTAATGGAGTTGGTCTTATTCTTTTCTTCGTTAAAAATTACGTATAAAACAAGTATTTAATGAAAATATTTGAGCATACGTAGTTTTTTTATTTTAGATTTTTGCGGGCCATTTCGTAAAAAATGGCAGGTTGTTCTTTTCCGAATCGTACCAACATCTAATCAGCACCGGATCATCCTACAAGTAACTTATCTATCAAATTTTATGAAATTTGGTCAATTAGTATTTTAGCTAGAGTGGATACATGAAATTTTTACGTACCACTTTGCAAAAAAAAGGTGGGCTCTGTTTTAACGAATCCTACAAAAAACTAATCAGCGCCAGGGCACAGCCAGTCTACACACAGGCCTTGGCGCCACTGAGGAGAAATCGTCGTGACGTCACGGTAAGAGGGGAGCATTCGGAAAGAAGTGAACAAAAATCCGAGCGCGGTCAGCGTCCCTCGTGGAGTGGTTGATGATTGCAAAACGTTTTTGAGGTTTTCGGAATGTTCTATTAGTTTTATAGCATCGTGTTTTGGGCATAATAAGTTGTTCTTATGCTTTATTATCATTTAACTAACGTTCATGGGTGCTTTAGAGCCATTTTGTAAATAGTTTATATCTGTGTAATTATCAATGCCTCGCACGTGTTCCGTTCCCGGTTGCCGGTCGAACTATATGGCAATTTATAAAAGTATAATGACTTTTCAACAAGAGCAGCAAAACAACAGCCTGCCAACTTTAGAAGGTATCAAGGTTGTACTTTGTACTATTCAAGGAGAAAATTGGACCCACCTTTCAATCGATGACAAGCTGTATCTTTTTAAAGTTCGCATTAATGCATCATCTGTGCCATGTGTTATTGCGAGTATCAGCATATGCCAAGAGAAAACGTTCGATGTGTTTTTTGAAAATCTCCAGTGCAGTGAGAAGCAGCTACAAAAATGTGGAATACAATTTAGCGTAATTACAAATAAACATGATCTGGATTTATTAATAAGTGCATGTGAAACTGTGCATTCTACTCCATCACAACTTAATTTTTTCGAAGCCGCAGTGAAGCTGTTGGAGAAACAGAAGCAGGTATGTTTAGAAATTTGCACCGCCAAATTAGACTTTTTAATTGAACAAGTAAAACTGCTAGAAAACCAAAAAAATCAGCTTCGATTTTCACAAGAACTGTTTATTCTATGCTTTAAAATATACTTATCTAGTTCTTCGTGCTATAAGGCATATAGAAATTCAAAGGTGTTGACATTGCCTTATGTGAGAACATTAAGTAGAATTTCAAAAAAGTTAAATGTGGATTCAGATTTTTTTAATCCGTGTAATAGTTATTTAAAACGTAGGGTACAATGTTTAAACGAAGACCAAAAATTTGTCTCTCTCTTAATTGATGAGATTTATGTTGATCCTAGGTATACGTTTAAATGTGGTAAAGTTAACGGTGATTGTTTTGATAGTAATGAAAAAGCAAAAACTGCCCAAGTGTTTTTGATTACATCTATGTTTTCGAATTATAAAGACGTAATAGCAATTGCCCCAGTTTCAGCATTTACGGGACAAAAGCTCTATAATTTGGCATCTATGTTAATTTGCAAGTTAAAAGAACTTGACCTTAATGTATTGTCTGTTATTACTGATAACAACAATATTAATAGAAGCATATTAATAGAAGTATAATTTGCAGAATAATAGAAGTATAATTTGCATTTTTTTAAAAACATGATAAATTTAATGATGCTGTATATAATCCAAATAATCCTGATATACCTCTGTATTTGATGTACGATCCTGTTCATTTATTAAAATCTATAAGAAATAATTGGTTAAATGTAAAATACACTAAATTGCAGTACCCTGATTTGCAAAATAATGAAAACCTTAAAGAGGCAAATTTTTCTGATTTACGGAATTTATACAACTTTGAAAAAAGATAAACTCCTTAAATTTTCTCATGTGTTAACATTAAAATCATTATATCCATCTAACATTGAGAGGCAAAAAGTATCCCTTGCATTAAAAGTAATCAATATTCAAAACTCTAATATTTATTAGAAATCAATTGAACTGATTTTTCTCATCAGCATTGTGAAAATATTTCAAATTATATGTAAAAATAGAATTGTCACACAATATTTTTTTGCTATTATACATATGGTTGTAGAAATTTTGATGTCATATTAATTGCATTGTTTACAGTAGTAGAAAAAAAATGAAAGCTACTTAATATTCGTTAACACTGGGTTTGTAACTGTAAAAGGATCTAGATTATATATAATTTTGTAATCATTTAGACAGAATAGTTCTTGCTTTGTGGGAGCTCCAGTAAAATATATACCCCCCCCCCCCCCCATCTAAGTTTAGATAATCTTTATGAAATTAACTGTGCTAAAATTTAGGCATAGAAATGAGTAAAAGTGTAATTATTTTGAAATATTTTTTAACTCTCAATTTGCAAGTTTTCCCGAGTTAGCGAGAGTTCCCCTTCTAGCGTCACCTCATGATTCTGGCGCCACGGCCTGAGTGCAGACCGGGTGTGACCAGGGTCTCACGCAAGTGACTTACATACCAAATTTTGTAAAATTCGGTGCATTAGTTTTTTAGTTAGAGTGGATACATACATTGCACAGACAGACACACACACACAGACGTCACGTTAAAAATAGTTTTTTCGTATTCTAGAGGTCTCGAAACGTGTAGATCCGCCGAAAACTCGAGTTGCGATTTTCGGCATGATTCCAATACTTTCCCTATACATTACCATGTATTGCAGGGAAAGTAAAAAATCTGATGTGAGCAGCACATGACTTTCCCTGTAGACTTCTATACACATTCTCTTTATTTTAATTAAATTTAATTCACTATTAATTCAATTTTCGTTTTCATTTGGTAACTGGACTCATTTTCAAAGGTGGCGTAGAGAAAAAACGAAAATATCTCGGGAACGGCTAGTCCTAGTATAATGGGGTTGGTCTTATTCTTTTCTTTGTTAAATGCTTGTTTTATACGTAATTTTTAATGGATATGTTTCAGCATACGTAGTTTTTTATTTTAGATTTTGCCGATTTTTTCAGGCCATTTTGCAAACAAAAGCAAGTTATTTTTTTTCCGACTCGTACCACAATCCAATCAGCACGAGGGTGACTCACAAGCGACTTATCTACCAAATTTTGTGAAATTCGGTCCATTAGATTTTCAGCTAGAGTGGATACAAGCTTTTGCGGGCCGTTTCACAAGAAAAAGCGGGTTCTTTTTTCCCGAATCGTACCCAAAACTAATCAGCACCAGATTCGCCCACAAGTGACTTACTTACCAAATTTTATGAAATTCGGTCAATTAGTTTTTTAGTTAGAGTGGATACAAAATCTGCACAGTCAGATACACACACAGATGTCACGCTAAAAATAGTTTTTTCGTATTTTAGAGGTCTCGAAACGTGTAGATCCGTCGAAAACTCGAGTTGCGATTTTCGACATGATTCCAATACTTTTCCTATACATTACCATGTATTGCAGGGAAAGTAAAAACTATTTTTAGCGTGACGTCTGTGTGTCTGTCTGTGCAGATTTTGTATCCACTCTAACTGAAAAACTAATTGACCGAAATTCATAAAATTTGGTAGGTAAATCCTTTGTGGGTTACCCTGGTGCTGATTATATTTTGGTACGATTTGGAATGAAAGAACCTGCCTTTTTTTCCGAAACGGCCCTCAAAAATTGCCTTTATCAACTCTAGATGAAAAACTAATAAGCCAAATTTCACAAATTTGGTAGATAAATCACTTCTAGGTTAACCCAGTGCTAATTAGAGTTTGGTACGATTCAGAAAAAAGAATCTGCCTTTTTTAGCGAAATGGCCTACAAAAATCGTTAAATCTAAAACTAAAACACTACGTATGCTCAAATATATCAATTACATGCTTATTTTATTTCATGAGGTTTGACGACGAAAAAAAAAAATCTGATGTGGGCAACACATGACTTTCCTTATATAATGTAATGAATTTACTACTTTTACAGTAAAAAAAATAGGTTTTTCTTATAGTAGATACTAATATTCTTTCCAAGATATTGAATTTTCGACAATTAGTGGTCATTTTCATGGATTTAGCGTCATTTTTATTCATTTGGCGAGATTTTCGTTAATTTGGCAACATTTCAAAAAGTCGCCAAGTTGGCGACATTCCGCCAATTTTGTCGCCAAAATCTCGCCAAGCGTTATGGACGAAGAAATAAGTTATTCTTACAGCAGATAAATGATTATTGGCGTTCAAATACAAAAGTGTGGTAGCGGTTTCAGAACCAAACAGCATGTACTGACTCCGCCACGCACAACCATGATCGTAAATTTAGCAAACCAAAAAATACTGTAATTAACATTTTTAACTTCATCATAAACACAAATATTTAACTCCAGGTTCATTTTAGACAAAATTTCCCAGTTTAGGAGAATTGAATCCTAAATGATATACAGTGAGTAAAACATGAAAGAAATGCAAAAAAAAAACAGGCACATTTATCAACCAAATAATACTTTTATTTCAAAACTTGCAATTTATGAATTTATATATATTTATCTTCTCAATTATTACTCAGAGCTTCATTCATCATTAATAACATTCTTAATTTATGCTCTGTACAGAAAATATATCAATCAATATTTAAATTTAATCAATAGGCATATATTTCTTAATCACAAATTTAAATCAACCATAACTGTACCTTTTGATTCTATGCTTATTATAACAAGATAAATATTCGTTCCATGCCTGTGAATCAGCGGAACTTCTTGTTCCGAACAAAAACAATTTACCTGAGCTCCGATTAAATTAATAGACTGCAGACAAAGTTCCTTACAGGAAAACACGGTCGAAGGCCGAATTAAATAGTCCAAAAGTTTGATTTACAGACTTCCTTCATAACATGGCAAGCAGCCAGAACCATCGCGGAAAACACTATTCCAAAGCCACCGGGATTCTACGTCAGGTTTTCCTGGAATAAAAAAAATAAATTTAGAACAGTTGAAAATGAATTGTCGAAATTTTCCAGGTTCTTCTCCATTCAGCTCCAGAAAGGCAGGGCGGTTTCATTCGAAACAATTGCCCATCTCCGCCAGCTTAGCCATTTTGGCCAAAACCCTTTGTCTATAATTTAGACAAATTTTCACGATGCGTCCAACTTCATCGGATTCTCCAGCTCCACTCCTCTGGGTCTCTCGAGGCCACAGCCAAACATTTCTCCTTGCGCCGCTTCCTGATTGGACAGGCAAGCGCGCCCCAGTAACAGTCGATCACTCCAAGCATACGTCACGCATCTCAGCCCAGACAGAAATCCTAGACACTTCAACGAATTCTCGACAAAACTCGGTTTTCAGTGCGAAATCAATACGAACAAGTCCTAGCGAAAAACACAGCACAGGCACGGAAGGAGAGAAAGATGTTTCTCTCTTCGAAAAATAAAAAAAGGCTCATGGCGCAGAATTGCGACATGACAGCTCTCCCCTCCTGGGAGGCAAAAATTTTCCGAAAACAGTGAGGAAAATTTTTCTCTCACTCAAAAATACAAAGATACAAAAATTTACAAAGAGTTTTAGGAACCTGTAAGTGTAAAATTATTTAGAACAAAATTTTGGGCGAGAAAACGAGACGTCATCGCTTTCTCAAGACAACGACACTGCAGATCTGAATGACGGGCCAAGCCATTCATCACCACAGGTAAAGACCAAAAGAAAACCAAAAGGATGACAAGATGTCACCGCATCTTAAAGGATCCTTTACAAAAATTTACATTTAAATACACTTAAAATCAGAAAAATTTGTCAAGGCACTTTGCCTGACAACACAAAGTCTCAATCATCAACATTGAGATCAACCAGATGATGCGAAGCGAAAACATGATATGGTATGAATATACAATACTTATACAATATAAACAATTCGAAAAATTCAAAATTTCAACATTTGTCACTTTCGAAACACACAAGTGACACAAAACAATTCTTAATTTTCATCAAAAAGGATTAAATATTTTGAAAATTAATTTTTAAATTACATTTGTCATATTCAGGAAATGAGATTCTTCACTCATTCAAAAATTTCTCACATTTAGAGAACAAAGTCACTTTCAATATTTCAATTTTTCAATTTCAACTTTTCATTTCAAAATTTTCATTTCAATTTTAAACTTTCACTTTAAATTACTTTCAAACTCAACACATTAACTTTAAATTACATTTACTTTCAATTTATCAACATTTCAACTTTTCATTCAACATTAACTTCAATTTAACTTATTTTTGTCATTAAAACAATTCAGAATTTTCTCATTCTGACTCAACTTTCAAATTACTTTAAATTATTCATTTACATTTAAATCATTCAATTTATTTTAAAATTTCAATTTACTTTACTTTCAACAACTCACTGAAATTATTTCAAACAAGTGACCACTTCATGTGTCACAAAACAAAAATTTCATTCAAACACATTTGTCTGCTGAGAGAGAGAAGGAGAAACATTCTCTTGAAATTCACGTCAGTTATGTAAGAGAGCAGGAACACATCCAAAGAGCAAACTCGGCGGGGACTAACGAGTTGCCAAGAATAAAAGGGAGTGTAAAAAAGATAAAAAAAAATACTCGCGTGCAGGATGCAGAGGCCACAAAACAGGAAGCCAGGACACGCCTCAGAAGCCACGGAAAACAAAAATTTTGGGACAGCTTGCGCTGACCCCATCATCATCGTCATCATCATCATCATCATCATCATCATCTTCATCATCATCCTCAAGCTTCACCAGTTTCCCACCTGGCCATCACAACCGTCCTAGGTGGGCTCGGAACAAGTTGTCGTCCAGGACTCCAGTCCTGCAGCTTACACCGGGAAATTAACTTGCCCAGCTGCTTCTTCATCTGTGATCCGTGTAAATTTGTTCAGTGTTTGCGTCCACCAGCCAGCTTTCCAGAAAAAGGGGTTGCAGCATTACAAAATGATGACTCACTTAAATTTGTGTAGATGTTTGAAAACTGCTGGTCCAAAAAAAAAAAACAATGTGAAATGGAATTTCAAGAAAACAAATTTCAACAACACATCAGCCAAAATTTTTCACCTCTCTCAGCAACAAGATTCAAAAACATTTATCAAAAGAGATCATTTACTTTTGATCTTCAAAAAAAATTTCATTAAATTTCAAAAATTCTCAAATTCAAAAACTTTCCATTTTCAAATTCAAATTACTTAAATTATTTCAATTACTTTATATTACTTTATATTAATTTCAATTTTACTTTAACAAAATCATTTACTTTTTTCAAAATTTCAAAAATTCCTCCTTTTACTTAGGGGAACATTCAAAAACCAACACCATTTCAATTATTTCATGAACTTAAATAAGTAATCAAAACATTTTTTTCACAATTAAACACAACAAAATAATCAAAGTCAATCAAAACAGGACTCTCGAAAAATTTTAAAGTCCAAGGAGAGTCAATTAACAAAATTTACTTATTATTTAAATTACAATATAAACATTCATAAATTATGGTTCACAAAAATCAATTAATTTTTCTATTTACTTTTAACTTAAATGCAAGATTTTCAATAAATCTAAATCACAACAATTTTTTTCATAAATTCTATTTTAAAAGACAATATTGAAATACAAAAATTTAAACAAGTATCAACTTTAATTTAATATAAGATTTTTCTTGCAAAAATAATTTCTAAAAAATTGTGAACTCAACCAAAAATTTAATATTGTGAAAATCTTTGATAAGATCTAAGATTATAAGGTGTACGTGTGTTTCTATTTCTCATATAATTTTGATTTTGGTGTGGTGTGTAACTATTTCTATAGTAGTTATTGTTGTAAATGATTCTTCCATTTCCTCTATTATCAAAGTTATTTGAATTATTTCTCAATGTGTAATGTTGATTTTTATTAGCATGAAAGTTTGATCTAGTATGAACAGCATTGTCGTTTACTTTCTCAGGCAAATTAAATCTTACTCTTTTCACAGTCTTTTTGTTTTGAGATTTTTCCGCAGATCTTGATAAACAAGATTTCAGTTTCACAGAGTCTTTCTCAGCGGTGATCACAGGAGTAAGTTTATTAGGCTTAGAATTCAGTTTTTGATTTTCCACAGTTTGTTTTGAAAATTTTTGCAATTCCTCTCTTCTTGGAGGTAAAAGTGTTAGTCGTCTGTTCACATGAACCAGTTGTTCATTTTTGGGATTCATCACATGTCTGATTAAAAAATTTACTGCAGATGTTTGTTTTATCACTTTAAAAGGACCTCTATTAAATGAACTCAGTTTTCTTGACTGTCCATGAGGCAAAAAGGGAGTGTATAGATACACTAAGTCATTAACTTTGATATTGGGTATCTTCGTTTTCTTATGTTGTTGTAAAATTTGTGAATTTTCAGCTTTTTCCAAGTTACTTTTTACTACATCATATGTTCTTTTAAGTCTAAATTGTAAATCTTCTCCATAATCATATGTTGAGTCATACGTTGGAGGTTTAAATCCAGCCATCAAAGTATTTGGGACTGTTAAATCTCTTCCATAGAGTAAATACGCAGGTGATTCACCCGTAGAAGCATGTATGGCATTTCTATGAGCCAATAAAGCAAAATGAATTAAATTATCCCAATTGTTTTTATCGTTGTATGCAATATTTTTCAAGGATCTGACTAAAGTACCATTTAATCTTTCAACACAGCCATCTACTGAAGGCATATAGGCAGTAGTAGTATTCTTTATTATTCCCAATTTCTTGTAAAAGCATCTTGCTGTTTTAGAAACAAAATTCGTCCCTTGATCCGAGACAATGTATTTAGGTATGCCATGCTGAGCCATATAGTGCTCTAAACAATTTAAAATGTATTCAGTTTTAATTGAAGCCAAGGGATATGCTTCAGGCCATCGAGTAAAATAGTCAGTTATCACAAGGATAAATTTATTTCCAGATCTAGATATAGGTAATGGTCCGACACAATCCATGGCGATTCGCTCAAATGGATATGTAGATTTTGAAAATTTTTGAATAGGTGCTTTATTATTTCTAAAACCACGATTTACCACACAAATTTCACATGAAGCCACATAATTATTGGTTTGGGAATACATTCCCTGCCAAAAGTATTTTCTACTCACAGAAGCTAAAGTTCTTCTAAATCCACAATGTGCGTAAGTAGGACAATCATGATGTAACCATAAAATTTCAGACACAAGTTCCTGCGGAACAACAACTCTTTCTTGTTCTTGGTGTCTACGCTTAGGGTGTTTGTGCGTACACCACAGTATATCATCTTTTCTAAAAAATACTGAAGTTTGTGGGTAAGGTTTTATGTTCTTGTCTAAGAGATCTATGATTTTATTGCATCTAGGGTCAGATTTTTGAGCATTCTTAATTCTGATGAGTAATGTAGGACAAGTAAATGTCTGTTCCAAATTACCATTTTGTATGTTATTTTCATTTTGAATTTCACTTTCATTATTGTCAATAGCACAAATTTCATTTGTTTCATTTGCATTGACTGAATTTAAATTGACTTCTAATTCTCTTGTATTGCTGCTATTATTAATGTTTACATTTTGAGAACTTTGATTTACATTGTTTGCATTTTGAAAATTCTGATTTTCATTGTTTACATTGTTATTTATCACTTTATATTGTGATACAAATCTTCTAGGAATATTCTCAACAGAATTTGTACATTCATCAATATTTCTTGAAAGGTAGTCTGCAACTAAATTTGCTTTTCCTGGTTTATGTACTATTTGGTAATCAAATTGTGATAGAGATGCAATCCATCTAGCTAATCGAGATGTAGGATCTTTTAACTTGAATACAAATGAAAGAGATATCTGGTCACAAAAAATTGTGAAAGGTTTTCCAATTAAATAGTGTTTATAATAGTTTGTAGCCCATACAACTGCTAATGCTTCTCTTTCAACAACACTGTATTTACATTCAGCTTCATTCAATTTTCTACTAGCATAAGATATTGGATGTAAGATTTTGTTTTCATCTTCTTGGGACAAATAGCAACCCAAAGAGTGATTTGAAGCATCTGTGTGTAAAATAAATGGTTTTCTAAAATCTGGAAGAGTCAAAATTGGTTTTGACAAAAGTTTTCCCTTTAAAATTTCAAAAGATTTTTGAGCTTCACATGTCCAAATAAATTTCTTTTTACTTTCATTATTCTTGGTCTTCAGTATGTCTGTCAATGGCAATGACAGTTCTGCGTAGTCTTTTATAAATTTTCTATAGAATCCAGTGAGTCCAAGAAATTGTCTCACATTCTTAATTGATTTAGGAATTTTAAATTTTTCTACAACTTCCAAATTATGAGTATCAGGTTGTACTTTTCCATTTGATACCAAAAATCCAAGATACTTAATTGTTTTTCTGAAGAAATGGCATTTAGATGGCTTCAATTTCAACCCATGTTTACTTAATCTTACAAAAATTTCTTCTAGTTTTTTCAAGTGTTCTTCAAATGTTCTAGATGCAACAATGATATCGTCTATGTAAATTCCAGATATGCCAGCCAGCACCAGAGACATCAATCTCTGAAAGGATGCGGGCGCATTCTTAAGACCAAATGGAGTTCTAGTCCATTCAAAGTGTCCGTCGGGAGTTGAAAATGAAGTCTTCTGATAATCATCGGGATGTAAACACAATTGATAAAATCCACTGGTTAAATCCAGGGTCGAAAAATACAAGGCTCCAGAAAGGTTATCGATAAGTTCCGAAATATTCGGAATCGGAAAATTCTCAACAATCGTGATTTTGTTGAGCTTCCGAAAATCCGCTACTAAACGGTAACTTCCATCAGGTTTTTTAACAAATAACACCGGTGTATTGTATGGAGAGGTACTGCGTTGAATTATCTTGGCGTCAAGTAATTCGTTTACTTGGCGCGAAAGTTCTTTCTGTAAATTGTGAGGAATACGGTAGGGCTTCTGTCTAACAGGTATGTTAGACTCCAGGTTAATTTCATGCAGTATTGTATCACATCCAGACAATTCTTTCATGTTCTTAGCAAAAACATGTTTATATTTACTTAGTAGTTTTAAAAGTAAGGTTTTCTGAGCATAGTTCATATGTTTCAAGTCAAAATCTCCTCCCCATTCATCAAACGTATCATTATCTTCAATACAGTTCTCATTGTCAATTCTGTTATTTATATCAATGTCAGATTCATAGATGTTTTCAAAAGTTCCCAATTTCATACCTTTATTTATGTAAACACATTTCTCTGAAGGATTAGCAATTCGTGCATATAAAAAGTCATTCTCTGGAATTTTATGTATACTTCTAGCAACAAAGATTTTATTTGCAGCAAATTCTTTATTATGGATAGGTTCAAGTAAAATTGTCGTGTTTTTCTCTAATTTATAATTTCTTTTCAATTTGACAAATGATTCAGTAAAAGGTTTCAAAACACATTTCTTAAATGCTTTGGCAATAGCCAATGTATTGTTTTGTTGTGAACTTCCTTCATCATGTTTATCACAACTTGTTTCAAAAATTTCATTATCACTGGTATTGTTTTCTGTCAAAGATTTGTTTGTATGTACATAATCATTCATCTGCATTTCATGTAAATCATTTTCACTTTCATAATTTGATCTTTCATTCCCATTTGCATCAAAATCTCTAAGGTCGACATCTCTGAATTCATTTAGGTAATTGTTTTGTTCAAATAAATATCCATTATCACACTTATTTTCATATCCTCTAAAATTTCTTGAAAAATTTGTGTCTTTGGATCTGTAATCCACATCATTAGTAAAATTGTAATTTCTTCTATCACATTTATAATTTATTGCATTGCACTCAGATATTTCAGGTTGAACATCTTTATGTCTAAAGGTAATGGTCACTTTATTTTCATTCAAAAAGGTACTTCCTAAAATCATGTTATATTCATTTGGTGCAGGTGTATTTAAAATGCAGCATTCAATCACAATGTTGTCTTTTCCAACGGTTAAAGGAAGGGAAACTTTCTCATCAACCCAGACATCTTGATCACCAATTCCTCTCAGAATAGTGGATGTATGTTTTGTTTGCACATTTCTAGGATTAATTTTCTGTAAAGCATCACTATAGATAATGTTTATAGAACTTCCAGTGTCAATTAAAGCATTTAATTTAACATCTTCAACAAAAACTGAGATGATTGGGAAATTTCTTTGGCAAGGTGTTTTTATTTCCGTCAAACAACTAAATTCAGAATTTGATCTATTAAAATTTGGAGATTGAAAATTTTGTCCTCTAAAATTCTGTCTTCTAAATTGTCTTCTATTACCAAATCTACTATTAAAATATCTGTTATTTCTTCTATATCCAAAATTATTGAAATTTTGAGATTTGTAATTGTCAAAAGAATTTCTAAAATTTGAAAAATTTCTTCTCTGGAAATTTGAATTTCTATTGAAACTGTTACTGAAAGGTCTTCTAAACGTTTGAAAGTTCTTTCTTGGAGAATAATTTTGATATGGACTTTTAACATACCACTCTTCTTCCTGTGAGGCAACCGGAGTTCTTCTTTGACTAAAACGGTTTCTATTGTCAGTTCTTTTAGACGGTGTAGAAGTTTTGAAAGATGTTGATGGTTTATGTTTCTTCTTTATTGGAATATCTTCCCAATCTTCTTCTACCAGTTCATTTTCATTGTATCTGCTTGTAGAGGGCGTATCTATGAATGATTCTTCCACACTGGAATTGCTTCTTTCTAAATCCTCTCTCATCTCGTTCAGTCTTTTCTTTCTTTTTTCAGAGTTCTCACTGAATTTTCTTCTTAAACTGTCATTTTCTTTCTTCTTTAAATTTAATTCCTTTTTCAGTTCTTCAATTTCTTGTTTAGGGTCATTTTCAGTTCTCACAGTATTTATGTCTTCTGTCATTTCTTCCAGCTCTTCATTTTGCACTTCCTCTTCTAGAATGGCAATATCTTTAGCAGCTTCGAATGACTGGGGGTTTGCTGATAAGACAGCTTTTCGTATTGCAATTTTCAATCCTTTTTTAAATGAATTCAGCAAAATTGCAGTCCTCGGGGAATATTCGTTGTCAGACACAGCATCTTGTGGAAAAGCCACAAAAGATTCAGCTTCAATGCGGTTCGCAAAGTCTCTCACATCTTCGTTTACTAGTTGTTTACAATTCACCAAGGCAGCGACGTTTTTGGCAATATTTGATTTCTTAGTAAAATTTTCCTTGAGTGTATTTACCAGTTCATTGAAATTCGTGCTCTGGTTCAATTTGGGAATGGATTTGACAAGTCTTTCAGCACGACCAGACAGTTTTAGTTTCAAAACGAAAATTTTATCACGATTTGACCAGTTAGCATGGTCAGCGACCAGAAGGAACTTTTCCAAAAATTCGTGAAATGACTCATTTGCATTGCCAGCAAAACCTGGAATGGATCCAAGAAACTGAGATCCAATTCCAACTTTCAGATTGTTTGAGTCTCTGACAGCAGAGGCTGATCTGCCAGAATTTGGAGAAAGTCGTGGTGGAGACACCGAAGGCATACGGTCTGATCTGTTCGGTTGTGCAGAGGAGTCTCTACTCCTACTTGCACGAGAATTCTTACTATTTCGAGGCATTTTCTTAGCACAGTTTATAACACAAGCACAGTTTATCTCGAAGATAGTTTCACTTTCTTTCACTTATTTATGTGTAAGTAGAGCACAGAAAAAACACAATTTGTAACTTTCTTTTCAATTTATGTTCATTAACCTGAACTTCGAATCACTTTTGTATGTGCACAGAACATTTGTATTCACTTTTCATAAATGTGTGTGTTTTCAAAAATTTATAATTCACTTTTATATAACATATGGAATTTTGTGTATATCTATGTATGTCATATATGAAACAAGGAATAAATATATATGTAACAAATATTTAAATACACATATAATACTCAGTTGCATATGGGCTTATGTGCTTTTTGCACTTTTATATTTACTTTATGACATTTAATTAATAATTTTCCTGCCCATTTATAATTCAAATGTTTTGCACCAATGAAAGAAATTTGTGACTTACTTCGACATGCAATTTCTGCAGTACTTATGCACACAATTAAAACAAAAATTTTCTTGCATTCCTTCATAAAAATTAATATTTCTCACTGATATACTCTGGGAAGGGAACAGGCACCAATTTGTGGTAGCGGTTTCAGAACCAAACAGCATGTACTGACTCCGCCACGCACAACCATGATCGTAAATTTAGCAGACCAAAAAATACTGTAATTAACATTTTTAACTTCATCATAAACACAAATATTTAACTCCAGGTTCATTTTAGACAAAATTTCCCAGTTTAGGAGAATTGAATCCTAAATGATATACAGTGAGTAAAACATGAAAGAAATGCAAAAAAAAAACAGGCACATTTATCAACCAAATAATACTTTTATTTCAAAACTTGCAATTTATGAATTTATATATATTTATCTTCTCAATTATTACTCAGAGCTTCATTCATCATTAATAACATTCTTAATTTATGCTCTGTACAGAAAATATATCAATCAATATTTAAATTTAATCAATAGGCATATATTTCTTAATCACAAATTTAAATCAACCATAACTGTACCTTTTGATTCTATGCTTATTATAACAAGATAAATATTCGTTCCATGCCTGTGAATCAGCGGAACTTCTTGTTCCGAACAAAAACAATTTACCTGAGCTCCGATTAAATTAATAGACTGCAGACAAAGTTCCTTACAGGAAAACACGGTCGAAGGCCGAATTAAATAGTCCAAAAGTTTGATTTACAGACTTCATAACATGGCAAGCAGCCAGAACCATCGCGGAAAACACTATTCCAAAGCCACCGGGATTCTACGTCAGGTTTTCCTGGAATAAAAAAAATAAATTTAGAACAGTTGAAAATGAATTGTCGAAATTTTCCAGGTTCTTCTCCATTCAGCTCCAGAAAGGCAGGGCGGTTTCATTCGAAACAATTGCCCATCTCCGCCAGCTTAGCCATTTTGGCCAAAACCCTTTGTCTATAATTTAGACAAATTTTCACGATGCGTCCAACTTCATCGGATTCTCCAGCTCCACTCCTCTGGGTCTCTCGAGGCCACAGCCAAACATTTCTCCTTGCGCCGCTTCCTGATTGGACAGGCAAGCACGCCCCAGTAACAGGCGATCACTCCAAGCATACGTCACGCATCTCAGCCCAGACAGAAATCCTAGACACTTCAACGAATTCTCGACAAAACTCGGTTTTCAGTGCGAAATCAATACGAACAAGTCCTAGCGAAAAACACAGCACAGGCACGGAAGGAGAGAAAGATGTTTCTCTCTTCGAAAAACAAGAAAAGGCTCATGGCGCAGAATTGCGACATGACAAAAGTATTACTCAAAGTATTTTTTTTCATGAATGGAACGAGCTAGATCCACGAGAATGATGTCACCCTATTTATCGCATGATATTACATATGAAAAGTGAACATGTTTCTCAATAGGATTTTTTTTCTATTTTATGACTTTTTGATATTTTTTTTTAAAAATGTGCAATATCTCGAGAACGGTTCATGTTAGCTTTCTAAAATTTATGTCAATCGTTTTCTAATGAAAAATTACATAAGAAATGTCTATTTGCGTAACTTTATTAGGGGTTTTGATTTTTTGACGATTTTTTCAAAATTTCATTCGAAAATTTAGGGGGGGTTCTGAACATTCGATTGCGTATAAAAACAATAGGCTTCCAGTGTTTACGGATTGTGATTTTTGTACCAAATTTGGTTCGAATCGGTCCATTCGTTCGTCAGTTATCGTCTCCACAGACCCACTGACACACACACAGACATCACTTCAAAAATGTTTGATTCGTGATCAGGGATGCTTGAAACGTGCTCTCCCGTCGAAAACTCGAATTCGAATTTTCGACCCCGTCACAATACTTTCCTTATACATTATGTATATAAGGAAAGTAATAAGACCAACCCCATTAAGTGTAATTTAAAATAATTATGTGTGTTATTTTGCACAATTAAATTCAATGTAATAAAGAAAAGAAGAAAACGTGAATATGAGTCTGCAGTGAAAGTCCTGTACTGCCCACATCAGATTTTTTTAATGTAGTATTATATTATCAGTATCGTGCTAAATGGCGACTTGGCCATGAAATTGGATGAAAATTCACAGAGATGCCAATAATTGTTTGAATTTTTCTTCGAGGTTAAAGGTGTTTTTCTTGCGACTTCATGTAGTAGAAGACACTATTATTGTCTTCAGTCGTTGGAGTGTTTATCACATTATTTGCTAATATGGCCTTGGTTAAGTTGGTTATGTTACGAAAACAGCTCTTAAATTAGGAACTATTTTATTTATTTAGGAGCACATGAGCCACGCTTCTAAACAATAAGTTTCTAAATATGCAATTGCTGAACATTCTTGGTACTCTAATCCTGTTTCTATCTTTTCTGAAGCTGAGATCGTTTTTACTCCTTCTTCCATTTTTGAGTTGGACTTTCTTTAAAGTTTTTTGATTGTTTCTTATTCAGAAACTCTTATTACTGATAATTATTCTTTCTTCGCTTCAGCTTGGAAATGTTTGGTTTAATTTTTGGATTTCGGTTTGCTTCCTTTTTATTTCGTAAATTTTCATTCTGTGTTCTGTCTCTTATTTTTATTTTAATGAGGTTTTATAAACAACTGAACAAGTGATTTGAATTTTGTTTGATGTTCATTTTCTCTTTCGTATTTTACCGTTCATTTATTGTGTTCCACGTCTTGTTCTTTACTCCTGGGTTTTTGTACCCTATTTTTCTTCTCTCGACGGTGGCAACAACTCTTTCCCTGCATCTGTCACCGATCTTAGTCTGACGAGTGTAGGTCGCGCTTCTTGTGTTCCCTGACGAAGAAAGCTAATTTTGCCTTCCAAACTTATCAATAATACTAATTTTGTGTTATATGCTTTGAAGTTACTTTAATTTTATTATTTTTTTCTTATACATCATTCTGTGTTAGGATTTTCTTTGAATTTTTTTTCAGATGTAATAATTACTTATGTTTCATATTATACTTTTAAAGACATTATCGGTTTAATTATTCACATATGAATGCCTAAGAATAATATGGCTGTGTTGACAAAGAAGTATTACATCAAGCGAAAATAATGAAAAAAATTAAATCTTAACAAATATATTTTGCTTCATGGTTTGCATAAAATTTACATTTAATCGCCAAAAGTAATTGCGAAAAAAAACCTTTTTATTTTAATACAAACATTTCCATCAAAAACAGTTTCATTTATTTTATTATTTTTTTACAAATTTGTATTTTTCGTCATCACTTTTTCACTTCATTTTTCATGCTCTATAGGTTGTATTTATATTGAGACAAAAATGTCACAGCTAATTAATGAGCCATTTTATGTTTTTCTAAAAGAATACAAGTAATTAACAAAGATGGCCAATTCATAAAATTGGCATTGTCATTAATTAAGTAAATAAAATTATTCAATGTAAAAAAAGGAAACTCATGAAAAAATCATCAGCAAACAACGTTTCATATTATTTGTTTATATTCGTTAGCAACTGTAACAACAAATATATTTCCTTCAGGAAAAATTCTTCAGATTTGTAATTCTTAAAAGAAAAAGCTTTAGAAAAAAATATATAAATCCCTGTGATAAAAATATTCATGTTTGCACATTTAAATAGTGTTTACAGAAGATAAATGTTAAAGACATGTATATTTAACTTTATTTATCTGATAAATTGTCACAATCTGTTGTATACCAATTAAATATTTTTCCACTGCAATGTAAAACTTATGTTTTCTTTCTACAATTATATATGTGCCTCGAGAGAAAAAAAATCTGATGTGGGCAACACATGACTTTACCTGCTGACTTATATTCACGTTCTCTTTATTTTAATTCATTTTTCGTTCTCATTTGGCAACTGAACGTATTTTCAAATACACGTTTGTTTTGAACGCATTTTCAATAATTGTAGCGAAAATACGAAAAACTATAATATCTCGAGAACGGCTAGTTCTAGTGTAATGGGATTGGTCTTATTTTTTTATCGTTAAAAATTACTTATAAAACAAGTACTTAATAGATATGTTTGAGAATACGTAGTTTTTATTTTAGATTTTGATGATTTTTGCGGACCATTTCGCAAAAAAAAGGCAGGTTACTTTTTATCAAATCGTACCTAAATCAAATCAGCAGCAGGGTAACCCACAAATGACTTATCTACCGAGTTTTGTATAATTTTATCCATTAGTTTGGCAGTTAGAGTGGATACAAGCAATTTTTGTGAGCAATTTATCACAAATCGAACCAAAAACTAATCAGCACCAGTGTCACACCTACAAGAGATTTACCTACCGAATTTTATGAAATTTGGTCCATTAGTTTTTGAGTTAGAGTGGATACATACATTGCACACACACAGAAGTCACACTAAAAATAGTTTTTCGTATTCTAGAGGTCCCAAAACTTATAGATCCGATGAAAACTCGAGTTGCGATTTTCGGCATGATTTCAATACTTTCCCTATACATTTCAATACTTTCCCTATACATTACAGCATTGCAGGGAAAGTAAAAATCTCATGTGGGCAGCACTTGACTTTCCCTGAAGACTTATATTCACGTTCTCTTTATTTTAGTTAAATTTAATTCACTTTTAATTCAAATTTCGTTCTCATTTGGTAACTGGACTTATTTTCAAAGGTGGCGTAGAGAAAATACGAAAAACTAGCATATCTCGAGAACGGATAGCAATGGGGTAATAATGGGGTTGGTCTTATTCTTTTTCACCGTTAAAAATTACGTACAAAACGAGCATTTAATGGGTATACTTGAGCATTTTAGTAGTTTAGATTTTGACGATTTTTGCTGGCTATTTTGCAAAAAAATGCAGGTTATTTTTTTCCGAATTGTACCAATATCTTATCAGCACCAAGGTAAACCCCAAGCGACTTATAAACCGATTTTTGTGAAATTCGGTCCATTAGTTTTTAGCTAGAGTGGATACAGGCAATTTTTGCGGACCATTTCGCAAAAAAAAAGGCGGGTTCTTTTATCCCGAATTGTACCCAAAAATAATTAGTACCAGAGTTGCCCACATGTGACTTACCTACCTAATTTTATGAAATTTGATCAATAAGTTTTTGTTAGCGTGGATATAATAACTGCATAGACAGACAGACACACACACAGACGTCACGATATAGATAGTTTTTTCGTGGTCTAGAGATCCCGAAACGTGTAGATCCGTCGAAAACTCGAGTTGCGATTTTCGTCATGATTCCAATACTTTCCCTATACATTACCATGTATTACAAGGAAAGTAAAAAACGAAGCACCGTGAAGAAAGTGACTGTTTTTATTGAAATTAAATATGCGTACAGCTCATGCACAGGTAATGGAATGATTACAAAGTCAAAGCCGCAGGACCCATCAATGGTTAGCAATTGCGCATTGAATTTTCAAACAGTAATTGATGACCCCTCCCCCTACCTTATTCGCAATACATGCTTGTATACGTCTAGTTCAGGAGTGATAAAGTTCCTTAATGTCATCCTTCGATACATTATGCCAGGCATTCCTCAGTTGTTCCTCCAGATCTGCTACATTTCGGAGTACCCGAATCTGGCGGCCTAGTGGCATTATCTTGTTCGGAAATAGCCCCAGAATGACGTGCCATGAAGGGGAACACGAACGGCCCCAGGATTACATCAACATATCGTTGAGTTGTTAAAGTTGTAAGCAGGTTGATTAGGGGCAAACCGCTGCCGTAACAGAAAGCACCCCACACCATCACATCAGGGGTAATGCCTGTGTAAAACAAAGGCTGATTGGGACCGCTGGCCCTGGCGCCTCCACACACGTCCCGATGGCCATCTGCTGAAATACTGAAGCGTGATTCATCGCTGAACAGTATGCGATGCCAGTCTGCTGGCAGCCATGATGCTCAGCTATGACACCACCCCAAATTACCCTGTCGATATTGTGGAGTTATGGGTAAACGTCTTAAAAGCCGCCGTGAGCGTAACCCCACCTCAGCCAAACACTGTGATTTGGTGAATGGACCCACGGGTGGTATGGAAGAGGCTGTAGCAAGTTGGATGGCGGACAATGATGCCGTTGGACCAGTTCGGGCCTTTCGCACAATCATCCGATCTTGCCTCGCATTCGTACACCTTGACCTTCCAGAGCCTTCATTCCGGTAATGTGTTCCTTGCAGCAACTATTGCTGCCAACACCTTTGCACAGCAGTGTCCGTTTGGTGCACCCGGCGGTGTATTGCTCGATATGATCTCTGGCTGCCTATTGCTCGATATGATCTCTGGCTGCCTATTGCTCGATATGATCTCTGGCTGCCTATTGCTCGATATGACCAGCCAGCTTTACTCATTTCGACTATAAGACCACGTCCGATCTCGTCTAATTGCTTATAAGATCTTTGGCAGCATCGTAATGACATTATTGGTTGTGTGTCCACGGAACATCAAAGCCGATAACAAGCAAAGATAGACCGTCCACATTTTTAAGCTACTTTATAGGATGCTAGTTGCGCAGAAGAAACGCGCCCTATGACCGAAGTTAACGCTGATTGGCCTTGTAGATTTAATCATTTGCATACTTGGTATAAAGGAATATGCATGCAAAATTTTGAGATGATTGGATTAAATTTTTGGGGTGCTTCGTGTTTTTTGCAAATGAGTGGACATTGAACAAACACTATGGGACCTAATTTTTCAAACATATTTTGTGCGAAGTTAAAATTCACAAATTACTTCGAAAAGTTTAGGAAATATTCAAATTATCCCATAAAATATATACAAAAAAATTTCAAATATGTTTGTTAGTTTTTTTTTTTTTAAATTAAACTAATAATTACACACATATTATAGGGTCCTTTGGACGAGTCGGACGGTCTGGGTCTTCAACACATATTATAGGGCTTCCCGGCCGTCCAACTAGTTACTCTAAGTCCTCTGGACGAGTCGGACGGTCTGGGTCTTCTACACATATTATAGGGAGAGAACACATGACAAATCTATATAATAAAAGGCAATGTCTGTGCGTCTGTCTGTCTTATACACTATACGTTTCGCGACCGCGCGTCGGAGAGCTACGAAATTTGGCAATCGGAGACCCTGGGGGGTGGGAAGGGGACACGTGAAAACCGATTTTTAAAATTTTAATTATTTTTTTTGTTATTTAATATTTTATGCGATTTCGACCGTTTTTTGACATTTTTGCCCTTTTTTCTCCACGATCCAGACATCGTAGAAAAAAACAAATCACACCATCGGAAAGAGCAGAGAATTTCGAGTAAAAATATATAAATTTCAAATCTCGGGGACAAATTCTAATATTTTTTTATGATTTTAAAACAAAAGTCACTTTTGACTCAAAAAAACGATTTTTGGTTTTTAACACTTTACAACAAAGTTGAAAAGTGTTTATGACTTTGTTCATTCTGTCTGTCTGTCTGTCTGTCTGTCTGTCTGTCTGTCCGTTAGCACGATAACTGCCGTAAAAATGAGTTTATCAAAATGAAATTTTAGTATGTTGTTCAGACGGTCTGTAGGACCTATGGGAATATAAATAAATAATATCACCCAATTAGTTTTTTATTGAACCCGGGTTGAAAAAATGAAATACATTGAACCCTATGGGACCTAATTTTTCAAACATTTTTTAAGTAAATTTCAAATTCACGACTTGCTTCGAAATTTTTAGGAAATATTCACATTATCCCATAGAATATATAAAAAAAAATTCAGTAAAATATGTTAAGTAGTTTTTTAATTAAAAAAATTATTTAATATAGGGAAAAAAACAAATTCAATTAAATTCTGACTTTGGGATATCTTCCAGAAAGAAAAGAGAGATATATTATATAATAAATATCTCTCCATTTGTTTAAACGTTTTGCATATGGGAGTGGCTTCATATTTTAAAATAAATTTGGTAGATAACAATTTTTCATTTGTTTTAAATTTTATATAACTCTTCTTGATAAATTTAATTGATGGCATTTTAAATGCACTTTCCTACGTCCTAGAGAGTTAAAATTTGGTACACAGCTTAAATTTGTTGAACATTTTATTCGACAAAAATTTGATGGATCTTTAAATATAGATCATACATTTTTTTCGAAATGGCCTGAAAATAATCCCCGTTCACGAAAATAATCCTCGTTCACTTCTATAAATCATTGGTGTAATATTGTTAAAAATTCTGATGTGGACAGCACATGTCTTTCTCTGCAGACTCATATTCGTTCTCTTTATTTATTCAATGATAATTTGAGTTTATCTGCACAACATAAGTATTTTAAATGACATTGAATTTACACGTTAAACTTAAATTTGGTTCTCATTTGATAGCTGGACTTATTGTCAAAGGTGGCGTAGCGAAAACGCAAAAAAACTAGAATATCTCAAGAACGGCTAGTCCTAGAGTAATGGGGTTAGTCTTATTCTTTTTGTTGTCAAAAATCACATATAAAATAGGAATTTAATTGATATAATTGAGCACACGTAGTCTTTTATTTTTATATATAACGATTTTTGCTGGCCATTTCGCAAAAATAGCCCGTTCCTTTTTCCCGAATCGTAGTAGAATAACCTACAAATGACTTATATACAAAATTTTGTTAAATTTGGTATATAAATCACTTGTAGGTTATTGAAATATTATACTCCAAATTTTGTTAAATTTGGTTCATTAGTTTTTAGCTAGAGTGGATAAAGGCAATTTCTGCGGCCATTTCGCAAAGAAGGCAGATTCTTTTATTACGAATCGTACTATAATCTAATGAACATCAGGATTTCCCACAAAAAACATACCTACCAAATTGTATGAAATTCGGTCCATTAGTTTTTCAATTAGAGTGGATGTAATATCCACACAGACACACAGAAACATACACAGATACACCCTTACACACACAGACGTCTTCCTAAAAGTAGTTTTTTCGTGTTCTAGAAGTCCCAAAACGTGTAGATCCTTTGAAAATTCGAGTTCCGATCTTCGGCACGATTCCAATACTTTGAGTACATACACATACACATATATATTATCTGTGTATTATCTGTGTATCTAAATTCCGTGCCTATGCAATTACAATAGTTGTGATTTTAAATGATCCCTAAACTTTTATTATTTCTTCAAGGAAGCCTAATTTTAACATATGCAGAATGCAAATATCTCAAGCGATTGTAAGATGAATTACATAAGAATTGCTGAATTTTTTTCTCACAAAATTATTTAGCTCTGGAGTCTGGAATACAAGTTATATGAATGAAATATTCATTGATTTTGCATAAAGAATCAGATGATTTATATTTCGATACAGTTTTAAATATTTAAGTATAATAAATTACTGTAGTACTGTGATAATGTAAAAGATATTACCACTGAATGAATCACATTTTAGAAATTTTTAAATGAAATTACATTACAGTTGGAAAGTGTTTCATAATCAATGCTTATGCATGATTGATCTTTCTTGTTAAATTCTCGCATAGTAAAAAGTACTCAGAATTTCGTCTAATAATTTACATTTTTAGAAAGGTCAAATATCTGGCATTCTTACAAGTCCAATCTGGTCAAGAAATAATTATAAATATTTACAGGATCGCGATTTTAATGACCTAGGGATTTCCAATTTCTCGGCGAACGACGTTTTCTCCCGTTGAATTTTCCCCCCGTCTCCATGGAGACCGCCCTTCCGGTTTTAAATGAATTAAGATATGTGTTGTATACAACGGGTGAAATGATTATATACAATATATATTTTTTTTATAAATGGATTTTAAATGGATATTTTAATTTATGGATATTTTAAATGGATATTTTAATTTATGGATATTTTAAATGGATATTTCTTTATAATAAAAGGCAATGTCTGTGTGTCTGTCTTATACACTATACGTTTCGCGACCGCGCGTCGGAGAGCTATGAAATTTGGCAATCGGAGACCCTGGGGGGTGGGAAGGGGACACGTGAAAACCGATTTTTAAAATTTTAATTATTTTTTTTGTTATTTAATGTTTTATGAGATTTCGACCGTTTTTTGACGTTTTTGCTCTTTTTTCTCCACGATCCAGACATTGTAGAAAAAAACAAATCACACCATCGGAAAGAGCAGAGAATTTCGAGTAAAAATATATCAATTTCAAATCTCAGGGACAAATTCTAATATTTTTTTATGATTTTAAAACAAAAGTCACTTGACTCAAAAAAACGATTTTTGGTTTTTAAATTCTCGCATAGTAAAAAGTACTCTGAATTTCGACTAATAATTTACATTTTTAGAAAGGTCAAATATCTGGCATTCTTACAAGTCCAATCTGGTCAAGAAATATTCCATATTGGCCACAGGATCGGGATTTTAAGATTTTCCGAATTTCAATTTCTCGGCGATCCGCTAAAGCATTTCTTAACCGACGTTTCTCCCCCACAGAAGAAGGGAAGGTGGTGGGTGGGGACGTCAAGGTGGAGGTGACGTCACGGTTCTGTATATGCATAGCGATGGGTGGGACAATAAGAAACCGAATTAGTTTTTACTTTCCGTTTCCCGCGCTTCCGATTTTAAATGAAATAAGAGCTTAACATATGCACTGTAGAAATTATTATATTTATATTTTAAATGATGGAACGATATGGATTTTTTAAATGGATATTTTAATTTTATGGATATTTTAAATGATGGAACGATGGATATTTTAATTTTATGGATATTTTAAATGATGGAACGATGGATATTTAAATTTTATGGATATTTTAAATGATGGAACAATGGAATGAGGATGATGGAATTAAGAGCTTAGAGAGCATATGGTCATTTTAAATTGTAAATTAGCGCGCGGGAAGTTAGCGGTAGGCCCGGGTACGATTCCCGCCACTGCCAAAACTGCCGAAGTGTTCACGCGGAATACGATCACGTTAAACATGTGGGCCCGTAAGTCCTTCCGAGAGGTTGGTGGTAGGGGAAGGAGGGTACGGTCCCTGTGGATGCCTCCTTCACAGGGTTCCCGTCTAAATTGGGTGAATATAAAGAAAGTTGCGGAGGGCGAGGCAGCCCAGTGGTTAGCGCTCAGGAATTGCACTCGGTAGGCCCGGGTTCGATTCCCGCCACTTCCAAAACTGCCGCCGTGTTCACGCGGAGTACGATCACGATAAACATGTGGGTCCGGAAGTCCTTCCGAGAGGTTGGTGGTAGGGGAAGGAGGGTACGGTCCCTGTGGATGCCTCCCTCACAGGGTTCCCGTCTAAATTGGGTGAATATAAAGAAAGTTGCGGAGGGCGAGGCAGCCCAGTGGTTAGCGCTCAGGAATTGCACTCGGTAGGCCCGGGTTCGATTCCCGCCACTTCCAAAACTGCCGCCGTGTTCACGCGGAGTACGATCACGATAAACATGTGGGTCCGGAAGTGCTTCCGAGAGGTTGGTGGTAGGGGAAGGAGGGTACGGTCCCTGTGGATGCCTCTCCCACTGGGTTCCGTTCTAAATTGGGTAAATAAAAAGAATGTTATGGAGATAGTCGCTGGGGGCGAAGAAGCCCAGTGGTTAGCGCGCGGGAATTGCACTCAGTAGGCCCGGGTTCGATTCCCAAAATTGCCGCCGTGTTTACGCGGAGTACGATCACGTTAAACATGTGGGTCCGTGAGTCCTTCCGAGAAGTTGGTGGTAGGGGAAGGAGGGTACGGTCTAAATTGGATGAATAAAAAGAAAGTTATGGAGATTGTCGCGTAGGGCAAAGTAGCCCAATGGTTAGCGCGCGGAAATTGCACTCGGTAGGCCCGGGTTCGATTCCCAAAATTGCCGCCGTGTTTACGCGGAGTACGATCACGTTAAACATGTGGGTCTGTAAGTCCTTCCTAGAGGTTGGTGGTAGGGGAAGAAGGGTACGGTCCCTGTGGATGCTTCTCCCACTTGGTTCCGGTCTAAATTGGGTGAATAAAAAGAAAGTTATGAAGAATATCGCGGAGGGTGAAGTACCCCAGTGGTTAGTGCGCGGGATTTGCACTTGGTAGGCCCGGGTTCGATTCCCAAAATTGCCGAATAAAAATAAAGTTATGGAGATTGTCGCGGATGGCACGGTAGCCCAGTGGTTAGCGCGCGGGAATTTCACTCGGTAGGCTCGGGTTCGATTCCCGCCATTGCCAAAACTGCAGCCGTGTTCACGCGGAGTACGATCACGTTAAACGTGTGGGACTGCAAGTCCTTCCGAGAGGTTTGTGGTAGGGGAAGGAGGGTACGGTCTCTTTGGATGCCTCCCCCATTGGGTTCCGGTCTACATTGTGTGGCACTTCCTGGCCTTCCAAGCAGTTACCTTACACCTTTCTGGTAGGTCGCGCCAACGAGTTTGCCACGGTCAGAATTTTCAAGGGTAGCGAACAGGCTGGTCGCCAAAGGCGGCTAGTTCAAAATAAAATATGGCATCCACCTTTTTTTCCCAGTGTAAAAATCGTAATTTTTAAAGTTCTTTTTAAATTTATTTTTAGTGTTGCATCCGTCCTAAAATTGCTTTATTTTTGCATATTTACTGTGCATCTATATTCTGCAATAAAGCAAGTACAACATTCTTTGAGTTTAAATGATCATCAAACTTTCATTATTTCTACATCGTAGCCTAATTTTAAGTACATCTTCCGGTTATACATAAAACGAACACGCATTTAAACAGAGCTTGCAGACTTTTATTGATTGCATTCATTTCTGAAAACAATAAGACTATATTTTAAGAATGGTTTATATTAGCGTAAAGGGGAGTGATGGTATTTCCCTTTTCACTTTCCTCGCAATACATGGTATTGTATAGAGAAAGTATTGGAATCATGCCGAAAACCGTAACTCGAGTTTTCGACGGATCTACGCATTTCGAGATCTCTAGAACACGAAAAAACTACTTTTAGTGTGACGTCTGTGTGTGTGTCTGTGTATCCACCCACACTAACTCAAAAACTAATGGACCGAATTTCATAAAATTTGGTAGGTAAGTCACATGGGCGTGACCGACCCTAGTACTGATTAGTTTTTGGTACGATTCGGAAAAACAAAACCCTTTTTTTTTTTTGCTAAATGGCCCGAAAAAATTCCATATATCTACTCTAGCTAAAATATTAATTGACCAAATATTACAAAATTTGGTAGATAAGTTACTTGTGAGATACTCTGGTGCTGATTAGATTTTGGTATCATTCGTTAAAGAACAACCTACTTTTTTGTACGAAAAGGCTCGCAAAAATCGCCAAAATCTAAAAAAAAAGACCACAAATGCGTCAATTAAATGCTTGTTTTATACGTAATTTTTGACGAGGAAAATAATTATACCAACTGCATTACTTTAAGACTAACCGTTCTCAAGATATTTGAGATTTCTACCATTTTTGTTACACCACTTTCGGGAAAATGTCCAATTACCAAATAAAAACAATAATTGAATTAAAAATGCAAATTTAGTGTTTCTTTGCAATTAAACTCAATTTAATGAATTATTAAAGGAATAAAGAGAAAATGAAATTGAGTCTGCAGGGAAAGTCATGTGCTGCTCACAACAGATTTTTATTAAAAGTATTTAGAATACCGATTTTCCGAGATAATGTGGTCCGAAGGCAGTTCCAATACGGTCGAACTCGGTTAACCCGGCAGAAGCTGCTTATAGTTAGGATTGCCATGCCATGTAAATTGTTTTCCAAACCAGAATAAAATAAATCTGATGTGGGCAACTTTCCTTATATAATGCAATGAATTTACTGCTTTAACAGTAAAAAAAATCTGATGTGGGCAACACATGACTTTGCTTATATAATGCAAAGAATTTACTACTTTTACAACTAAAAAAAATGTTATTATAGTAGATAATTATATTCTTTCCATGATATTGAATTTTCTTCAATTAGACGTCATTTTCATTGATTTAGCGTCATTTTTATCAATTTGGCGAGATTTTTGTTAATTTGGCAACAATTAAAAATGTCGCCAAGTTGGCGACATTCCGCCAAATTCGTCGCCAAAATGTTTAACCAATAAATTAATATACTGTGTTTTGCCAATAAATTCATACACTGTGGCTACTCGTACACTGTTTAGCCAAACCAGTTACTCAAATCCTTGGATGAGTCGGATGGCCTGTGTGTTCCACATTCACTGTGTTTAGCCAATAAACTCATTTAGTCGATTGTTGGAACAGAATAAGAGTACAACGGGTTGTCTTCTAATACAAGTTTAGTGTTTTCATTTAGTATATACAAACGGGATCAGGATATTTTATTCTTCAGATCTGCAAATTCTGATCTACGAATTTGGCGTAATATCGCTAACTTGTTAACCTTTCTTATACGTTGCCACATTGACGGAAATGTCATCAAATTGATAAAAACAACGCTAAATCAATGAAATTAATTTTGTTTTTAAAGAGAGTACGGAAATGACGTTTCAGTAGCATTTGTCTGTCAGTCCAACCATCCTACACCCATGTTTGTATATCCATAAAAATATCTTGAAATTGGTGAAATTGTGCTAAATAAATGAAATTGTGTTTTGTTAGGGGATAGTATTGTGATGATGTTTCGTCAATCTGTTGCCAAGTGGAACTGTCAATTCTACAGTCCCGCGTACAGTCATATACAGGATGTCCCAAAATAATTGAAACGCGCTTCAATTCTTTACCTGTTGAAGATAAGTGGGCAATGCAAATTGCAAAAATATTGAAAGTGATGTAGGAAATAAGACTACGTTAATGAAATAGTTATCCCATTCATTTTCAAAAAGTTACACTTTTTTTATAATTTTATACGATCCCCCTTAGACAAATTGGGTCAATCAGAAAATTTTTATTTTTAATGCAACAAGATCATTAAAAAAACCGCATATCTGTATCATTAAAATTGAGAGAGTTATATTTTGAAAATTGAACATTGTGAATGGGGACCTTATATCGAATTAGAAATGTAAATTTGTGACATGTCACAAAAAAGATAAAACTGGATGATAATACATAGGATACCCTACGGCGTAGTGAGTACCACTGCTTTATATGATATCTGTCTGTGTAATGCTTTATTTAGATGCATTTGTGATAAAAAAAATGGACACATATTAACGTATTTTGGATCTAAACAATTTCCTTCGTCAATTTGTTTATGATCTCTATTTTTACTGATGAAACAGCCTTTCACATGGAAAAGTGGCATAAGTCAGATTTTTTCCTTTATTATAATTCAGTTAATTTTAAAGATACAGATATGCGGATTTTTTAATGATCTTTTTGAATTAAAAATAAAAAATTTCTAATTGACCAAATTTGTCTAAGGGGTCGTATAAAAATTTAAAATGTTTAACTTTTTAAAATTAATGGGAGGACTATTTCATTAACGCGTAGTCTTATTTCCTACCTTACTTTTAATACTTTTGCAATTCACATTGCCCATTTATCTCCAACAGGTAAAGAATTAAAACGCGTTTCAATAATTTTGGGACACCCTGTATTGTACATTGTACGAGTAATCTTCTACAAATGCACGGATATATCTTCTAATCTACGAGAATATAAGTAGTACAGGTATATTGGCATATATTTTGAAGTAATCAATTACGGACTTCTGGTATAAAGATTACGGGAATTACAGATATTTTCAATTTATTACGTCATCTGTTTTATTTTGGCAAAGATTTTTAAGACCCATATTGTAAAACGGGTAATCTTCTACTAACACGCGTACATATCTTCTAATCTGCAACATTATAATTAGTACGAGTATATATATCTTCCCATATAATTTTAGCAATTTCATTTTGGCATATATTGGAATCCGTTACTGTCTTCATATTTAAATAATACGGGTTTATTGATATTTTCAATTTATACATGCAATCTACTAATACAGGTTATATCTTCTAATATTCGAGTATATAAGTAGTACGGGTCCCATACAATTTTAACTCTTTTATTTTACATATATTGATTCAACTTCATATTTTTTGTAAATTGCTTACAAAAGGAGCCAGGATGTTTTATTCTTCAGATCAGTCCATGAAGATAATTTTGTATAGCGAGAACAGAGATTCTTAAACTTCATTTTAGAAGCATTAAACTAAATATTTTAACAGGATATTTTGATTAAAAGTGTTATCCGCACCCACCGGACTCCCTTTATGAACACGTCATTGGAAGAATGTCACATGCAATGAGGTTTGGGTTAAAAATGCTTTTTCATCGAAGTATGATCTAATTCGATGATAGAAAGCGCTGTAATCTCCTGGCCCCCTCCATAGACGTGAAATAATATATATGTCGATAGTCGTTTCCAAGGTGGTGCCGAATACCTTGAAAATGATACGTCTTCCTAATTCTCAGATGTTTCGGACATCATCCAAATGCTTCGTCTAGCACTTTCATCAAGAATGCTCTTAAAAATGCTTTCTTGTATCGTGGAATAGACTGCTTTGATGGTAGAAAGCACGATTTCCCCCCGGCATACTTTATGCCAGGGATGGGTAAAATGCAGACCTCCGATGTGTTCAGTACGGCCCACACAATAAAACTAGATTTTTATATAAAGCCTTGCCAAAATCGGAATTTTCGAACTTGGTAAATCATGCCTAGAAATATATAGCAATGCTTAAATCCTTATAGTCATGCAAAAAAGTGTTTTCAATCATAAAAAATAAGAGAATTGATCTTAGTACCCGATTTACTTATAAATACCTTTCTTCTCTCCTGAGAAACCCTAGTTGCTAATTAGATTTGGTACGATTTGTGGAAAAACGCTGGCATGTTTTGTGAAATGACCCACAAAATCCTCAAAATCTTAAAATAAAAACAATAGGATGCCTCAAAGTAATCATAATATGCCTGTTTTATAACTTTTTTAAGGACTAAATGAATAAGATCAACTTCAATACTTTAGGACAAACCTTTTTCGAGATATTTAAGTATTTGAAATTTCGAGGAGTTGACGACATTTTAAAATACGCCAAATTGCCTAATAAAAGAGAAGACATATTGTGAATTAAGTTTAACCGTGAATTGAGTATTATCCATGCAGTTCTAAGATTAACCAATAAGAAGAGGCGCCCAATGAAAATAAGTACCTATGTTAATTTGAGCAATTAAACTCAAATTTGATGGATTATAAATTTACGTTTGTAGAGAAAGTCGTCTGCTGCTCACATCAGATTCTTTTAATACACCAACATAACTACACCGTATGCTCTTAATATTTATAATAAAACAACCATTATCAACAACCATTTGCATATAATACTCTCACGAGCGCTAACTTCTGAGTTACTATATTTACAAAGTTGGTATTATTTTATAGATTGGTTCCTGGAGTCCGTGCAGTTCCGAGATTAACCAATCAGAAGAGGCGCCCAATGAAATTCAAATATCACTGAACCCCATATTAGGAGCGAGTACAAGAAACATAACATGTATTGATGAAGATGGTTCTGAAACTGATATGAGGTAATTATATTGTCACCTGATATTATTATAATATAATGTATAGCACTCGAAACATAAATTATACAATTTATGATATAGTCGTATAACAAAGAAATAAAATTGGGGCCATAGTAAATACTAACATACAATTTATAATATAAACACCTTGATTTATCGGTCTATTTATCTATCTCAGGGTAACGCTTGACGAAATTTTAGTGTCGAAATTGGCGGAATATCGCCAACGTAGGGAGATTTTTTAAATGTCGCCAAATTGACACATATATCGCCAAATTGATAAAAATGTCGCCAAAATGATAATAATGACGCTAAATCAATAAAAATGGCGACTAATTGATGGAAATTCAATATCTTGGAATTAACATAACAAACGACTATATGAATAACCCATTTCTCCGCCCGTCCGTAATGCTTGGCGAAAAATTTGGCGACTTTTTTAAATATTGTCAAATTGGCGAAAATGCCCACAAATTGATAAAAATGTAACCAAATTGATAAAAATAATGCTAAATGTGAGGCAATTATTTGCAAATGTTTAATTCCGTCATATGACGAACATACCGTCTAGTAAAATAATAATGAGATCATTGAAATTTATTATTTTCTAAATCAGAATTATGAGATGAAGGGGAAAATCGTAAACATTGATCAAGATATTCATCATTTAAAGAATTTTTTATCTCGTATTTTAAAATATCCATATCATAACATGGGTTTTGCTAATTTTAGTGGCGCCAAAACAATACATCCGTTTTTGTGCCTTATTTATCAGGATTGGGTATTTGTTTATCTCTGATGTATTTCCAAATGCCATCTTTGGATTCCTAATGTATTCCATTTCGAAGCTTTATTATTTCCAACTCTAATTCACCTTTCATTAGCATCAAGTATTGAGGCGATTTGAATTGCAATCTCTTCTATATTGATTATATTTTTAAAATCTATTTGAAAGCAAACATAATGCGATATTTTCAATCTCGCTAAAATATTTGCATCCAGTTTGAAATTGATTTTCTTGTTGGAATCAATTTAACAATATGTTTTTAGTACATAGAATAGAGTGAATAGTAAAGATCTAATCGAAATTACATCGCGATCGACCGATAGTAGATATCGATCTACTGGTTGTGCGCCCCTGAACTAAATCAATTGGTAAAAGCTTCTATTTATTTGATTCATTCACTATTTAAGTAATGGATCTGGTTGTCTGAACCAAATGATTCTCTAAAACCTTGAGTATCGGGGTCTGAAGCTGCCATTTCATGGTAAGTCCGGCACTGCTTTCCCGCTGTAGCCGTGTGTACGTGCAATTTTAACTTTTCAGAAATTACACTTTACACGCATCGCATTGCCTCAAAAGCGACAAAATTTTAGAGTCCAAACTGACAGAGATCTTGCTCTTATCATAAAGTGGCTTAACTCTAATTTCCGTTCTGTTGAAAAGCAAACAATCAACTCTAACATCCAGGGAGTTATGCACAGACGCAAAGGTAAAAGTTAATTAACATATTTATTCAACTTATATACACAGCTTCTTGCCTGTATAGATACACCGATGAATGCGATATTTCTTTTATCTTAAAGTGGCATAACTCTAATTTCCGTTCTGCCAAAAAGTAAACAATCGGTGAATAAAACAAACCAGGGTAACCAAGTAAACAAACCAGAGAATTATGCACAGACGCAAAGGAAAAAGTTAGTAAACATATTTATTCAACTTAAATACACAGATTCTTGCCTGTATATACACTGATGAATGCGATTTGTACATGGGACAAATTAGTCGAAACCCCACAGGAAATATACATACGTACCACTGGTAATAGCAACTCAAGCGAAAACGATAATAAAAATACATTAGATTCAGGAAAATTGCCTAGGATGAACGCGAATCGAGCATTGTTTGTTGCAGAGCCAAATTACCATCTAAGACCTTTAAATCTGGTATCTCTTCAAGATCACAGATTCTCTCAAAGATCTGCTGAAACATTTCGCTGCACAAACTAGAGGTCTGTACGGGCCTAATTAAAAAAAAAATTCCCAGTATAAAATATAATAAGGTTTGACCTTACCCGAGCAAGAGTATTTTTCAAGATAATTCACCCGAGGCCGACCACGCCAAAAACACTCAAATATAAACCCGACGCGGCTTATCGCAATTTTTTAAATACATTGAATTCTGGCTAAAACTGTGGCCTCGTATCATGATCATAATTTACCATTTAAGAAATTAAACGCAATTTGTGTTACATATTGCGTACAATGGTTCAAATCAGTAGATAAAAGTTGCAAAGAACAGTGTTTTATTTTGACTTTGGAATGTCTTCAAATGAAAGAAGTCTTCAATTGGAAAATCTTTAACTTTCTATCAGAAATTATTATTTTTGTATATCTGGTTCTAATTTACGCATCCGCGTTTTCCTTACAGAGCAAACTTTTATTACTTAACATGGGACAGGGAGACTTTTATCCGCTTGACCATTTTATTTCATACGTAATTAAAAAAAAAAATTCCATTCGTTTAAATATTGATCTGGTTTTGGCTTTTCTATTTGCTTTACCCGGCCCGACCAGAGCCGAATTTTTTAAAAACCTGACTCGGCTCGGGTCGGACCTAAGCTCACCCGCCAAGCCCGCGTCCGTACAGACCTCTAGCACAAATACACCGCTGAAACTCATTTTCAAAACGCAATCTGCCGAAAACTTTGATTCCTTCCCAAACAGAATCCAAGCACTGTGATTGGTCACAGAACCCGCAGATCTGATAGGTTGTTAGTTTATAGTCAAATGATAACAATACAAGTGGAGGAGATAATAACAAATAAATTTTTGTAATTCCACATATGTATCAGAGAAAGTTCAGAGAATAAGTTTTTATTAATAATGTATGTTTTTATGCTAATAAACAATCTATTATTTTAGGTTTTGTAAAGAAATTGATGCTCCCTCTCTAATACGCCGGTGTGTTGTACCTGTCCACTGCGTTGTATCACCATGGGGCGAATGGCATGTCGACATTGAAGGTTGCATTTCGTCAGACGGTTTAGTATATGCAGAGAGGAGAATTCGAAAAAGACGACTTTTGCAAATGCCAGTGGGAGTAGGCGCAAAACCTTGCCCACCTCTATTTGAAGAAAGATCGATTAGAATTGGCTTACCGTCTTGCACCAAGTAAGTTATTTGCATAAATTTTAGATTAGGATTCTTCGTAAATTGCTTACCATTTAATGAAATTTAACAATTTGAATGTATGCTACAAAATGTTGGTAAATAATAGTCATGATCATCTTTGACTGCGACTTTAATCGTATCATGGGCAATTGTCAAAACGTATTTGATTCATTAATAATTTGTAGTGTTCAATTCTAAAAACATCCCTGAATTCAATTTGTGATTGCATCAATTCTTTAATTTGAAATTAAGTCAATTTGCAACGGAAGAATAAAATAAATCTGATGTGGGCAGCACATGACTTTCCTTGCAGACTTATATTAACGTTCTCTTTATTTTAATTAAATTTATTTCACTTTTAATTCAATTTTCGTTCTCATTCGGTGACCGGGCTTATTTTCAAAGGTGGCGTAGAGAAAGTACGAAAAACTAAAATATCTCGAGAACGGCTAGTCCTAGTGTAATGGGGTTGGTCTTATTCTTTTCGTCGTTAAACATTACGTATTAAACGAGCATTTAATGGATATATTTGAGTATACCTAGTTCTTTAGTTTAGATTTAGACGATTTTTGCGGGCCATTTTGCAAAAAAAGGCAGGTTATTTTTTTCCGAATCATACCAAAATCTAATCAACACCAGGGTAACCCACAAGTGACTTATCTACCGAATTTTGTGAAATTCGGTCCATTAGTTTTTCAGTTAGAGTGGATACAATCTTTTGCGGACTATTTCGCAAAAAAAAGGCGGGTTCTTTTATCCCAAATCGTACCCAAAACTAATCAGCACCAAACTCGCTCACAAGTGACTTACCTACCAAATTTTGTGAAATTCGGTCCATTAGTTTTTTAGTTAGAGTGGATACAAACTCTGCAGAGACATACAGACACACACACAGACGTCACGCTAAAAATGGTTTTTTCGTATTCTAGAGGTCTCGAAATGCGTAGATCCGTCGAAAACTCGAGTTGCGATTTTGGACATGATTCCAATACTTTCCCTATACATTACCATGTATTGCAGGGAAAGTAAAAACAGCTTTAGCAGATGGCAATGGGAGTAGGCGCAAAACCTTGCCCACCTCTATTCGAAGAAAGATCTATTAGAATTGGCTTACCACCGTGCACCAAGTAATTTATTTGCATAAGTTTTTAGATTAGGATTCTTCGTAAATTGCTTACCATTTAATGAAATGTAACAATTTGAATGTATGATACAAAATCTTGGTAAATATATCTTTAACTATGACTAATAATCATCTTTAACTATGACTAATAATCATCTTTAACTGCGACTTCGAATACCTGGCTCTTTAAACTGTTTAAAATCATGCTTCAACATAAAATAAATAAAAAATAATTCGAAATTTTAGAAAATCTTGGCGAGGAGATTTTTAAAAGATCTTGGTACTGAGAGTTCAACTAATCCAGTACCGAATTTCACGTCTGTGGGAAGCTTAGATTTTCCGCTATAAACGACACATAGACGGAGAAACATCGAATTTTATTAAGAATATGCAAGATTCCTGATCTATATGTACAGCTATTCAACCAGTGAAGAATAGTTTAACTCTGTACTCTCCAAACATTTTATATTTTAAACAGTTTTAGTTGCACGGTATCTTATAGCTGTACAAAATTTTCCTTGCATTTAAAATAAGAAAGTTATTTTACGTTTTAAACTCAGCTAGAAAAAAAAGCAGTTTTTTTTTACTTCAGACTATATTATAATTAAGAATATTTTTAAAACCGTTATCTCTGTAAAATTACCCGGCTTAAATTTTACGTCACACAGTGTTAAAAAAATATCTTGTTAAAAAAAAATCCTCAGCTGCTAAAGAGTGTATCTCACGCAAGTCTAAAATTAAGCAAGTTTTAGATGGTTAATTAACCCTTTATGACCCTTAGTAGCTTCTAATTAAAGATGTTTTATGTTACACGGTTTTTAAAGCGAGAACAAATAAAAGGCTTGGAAAGCATTTAGTTTTTCTTACAGAAGTAATAGTTATAATTTGTCTATTAGAATATTAAAGACTGAAATAAATTCCATATTTTAAATTTAGCATTCCTTTACAAGGCTTACATTTAAACACTGTAAGTTTTAAAGCTTACATTTAAAGGCTGTAAGCTTTAAAGCTTGCATATAAGGTCTGTAAGATTTAAAGCTTGCATATAAAGTCTGTAAGATTTAAAGCTTGCATATAAGGTCTGTAAGATTTAAAGCTTAAATTTAAAGGCCTTAAGCTTTAAGTCTTACATTTAAAGGCTGTAGGGTTTGTGTGGGAGCTGGATCAGTACAAACAGCACCTACTGACTCCACCACCCACAACTTCGTGATCTTAATTTCAAAATGCCAAAGAGACATAAATTTAACAAATATACTCTCAAAAATGTATCAGCAATAACACCAGGTTCAAGATTTAAAGGAGTTCCCAGTTTAGGGGAATTAAATATCCCTAAATGAAGTACAGTGAGTAAAGTAAAAATACAGACACAAATAAATAGGCTCTTTTTCACACAACTTAAATATTGATTTATTTTAGATTTTTCGAAGAATTCAATATGTGTATTTTAACCTTCAAATAATAAATAAACTTCAGAGCTTCACTTATTTTAGACATATTCAAGAAACCAATTGCTCTGGTAAAATATATAGCATTCAAATAATCAAATTATTCATAATCATATGATCTTAAATCATTTCTAATTTCTTTAAATATTTTAATATGAGCCATTTTAATTATTGAATTTAATTTCATCATGCCAGTACCGCTTCGGAAACATTGTTTCCGGAAAAAGAAAATTTACCTTGATACAAGATTTACAAAAATTTGTAGCTCCGATTCGCATCAAGATACCACGGGTTTTGAGCCGGGAATTCAAGGGTTCACAGGGCGAATTTCCCACGTAGATTCCAAAATCTTTAGAAACCGAACTTCCGAATACAATGCTTCGAATTGAACAAAGCCGCCATTCAACCCTCTCAATTTCCAGAGTCGTCGTCGGAAATGTTCCTGGAATGGAAAAAATATAATTTAGAATAGATTTGCATCAGGATGATTAATGAAAAGTTCCAGGCTCCTCTTCTTCAGCTCCAGATGAACGGCAAGCCATTTTGGCCAAAAGCCTTTGTTTAACGTCTTTCGACAAATTTTCCCAGCGTCTTCCATCTGCGGGTTCACCAGCTCGAAGAGAGCGAAAAATGGGTCCTCTGAGCCCACGCAAGTTCTCCTACGCAAAAAATGCGCCTCTTCCTGATTGGACGGCGCGCTCACATAGCAACTCGCCAGCCAAAACGTCACGCTCCACGGCCAGACACCAAGTCCAGACAATCCAACGATTTCTCGACGAAATGCGCTTTTTAATGTAATTTCAATGGAAACAAGTGTTAGTAAAAACACAGCGCAGGCACGAACGGAGAGAAGGATGTTTCTCTCTCAGAAAATACAAAAAGGCTCATGGCGCAGAATTGCGACATGACAGCTCTCCCCTTCTGGGAGGCAAAAATTTTCCGAACACAGTGAGGAAAATTTTTCTCTCACTCAAAAACACAAAAATTTACAAAGAGTTTTAGGAACCTGTAAGTGTAAAATAATTTAATACAAAATTTTGGGCGAGAAAAGTGCGATCGTTCACCTCTCTCAAAAGCAACAACACCGTAGATCTGAATGACTGGCCAAGCCACTCATCACCACAGGTAAAGACCAAAAGAAAACCAAAAGGATGACAAGGCGTCACCACATCTTAAAGGAACCTTTACAAAATTTCACATTTATTACACTAAATTCAGAAGAAAATTTGTCAAGGCAATTTGCCTGACAACACACTATCTCAATCATCTACATTGAGATCAACCAGATGATACGAAAATAAAATATGATATGATATGAATTTACAACTTAACAATATAAACAATTCAAAAAATTTCAAACAATTGTCACTTTCAAAACACACGAGTGACACAAAACAATTATTTTTAATTTTCATCAAGAGGTTAAATATTTTGAAAATTAATTTCTAATTTAAATTTGTCATATTCAGGAAATGAGATCCTTCACTCATTCAAAAATTGTCTCACTTTTTGAGAACAAAGTCACTTTCAATATTTCCATTTTTCAATTTCAATTTTTCATTTCAAAACTTTCATTAAAATCTTAACTTTCACTTTAAATTACTTTCATTATAACACATTAACTTTAAATTACATTCTCTTTCCAATTTTTCAACCTTTAAACTTTTCATCATTTATTCAACAAATTTAACATTAACTTTAATTTAACTCATTTTTGTCATTAAAACAATTCAGAATTTTCTCATTCTGACTCAATTTCATAAATTACCTTAAATTATTCATTTATATTTACATTATTTAATTTATCTTAAAATTTCAATGTACTTTACTTTTAACAAAATCTCTGAAATAACTCAACAAGTGACTACTTCATGTCACAAAAGAAAAATTTACATTTATACATTTGTCTACTGAGAGAGAGAGAAGGAGAAAAATTTCTCCTGAAATTCACGTCAGTTATGTAAAAGAGCAGGAACACATCTAAAGAGCAAACTCGGCGGGGACTAACGAGTTGCCAACACAGAAAACGGGGGTGTAGAAAAAAGAAAAAAAATACTCGCGTGCAGGAAGCAATTGCAGCAGAAACAGGACGCCAGGACATGCCTCAGAAGCACGGATATCCTCAAAATTTTTGGGCAGCTTGCGCTGATCCCAACATCATCATCATCTTCTTCATCATCATCATCCTCATAGCTTCACCAGTTTCCCACCTGGCCAATCACAACCCTCCTAGGTAGGCTCGGAGCAAGTTGTCGTCCAGGACTCCAGTCCTGCCACAAAAGTTCGGACAATTAATTTGCTAAGCTGCTTCTTCATCTGTGATCCAATGTAAATATGTTCATGTTTGCGTCCACCAGCCAGCTTTCAGAAAAAGGGATTGCAGCATAAAAATATGATGACTCACTGAAATTTGTGTAGATGTTTGAAAACTGCTGGTCAAAAAAAAAAAACAACAATGTGAAATGGAATTTCAAGAGAACAGAATTTCAACAAAACATCAGCCAAAAATTTCACCTCTCTCAGCAACAAAGTTTCAAAACATTTTTCAAAAGAGATCATTTACTTTTGATCTTCAAAAAAAATTTCATTAAATTTTCAAATTCAAACTTTTCAAATTCAAATTACTTAATTTATTTCAATTATTTAAATTCTTTATATTTACTTTATGTTAATTTCACCTTTAATTTCAATTTTATTTTAATAAATCATTTACTTTCCATTATTTACTTTTCCAAAAATCAAAAATTTTCCTCCTTTTACTTAGGGGAACAATTCAATTACCAACACCATTTTAATTATTTTCATTCATGAACTTAATAAAAATCAAACAAAATTTTTTTCACAATAAAACACATCAATATAATCAAAGTCAATCAAGACAGGACTCTCGAAAAATTTTAAAGTCCAAGGAGAGTCAGTTAACAAAATTACTAATTAACAAAATTACTTATTATTTAAATTATAATATAAATATTCATAAATTATGGTTCACAAAACAATTACTTATTTACTTTTTTAACTTAATGCAAGATTTCCAATAAATTTTTAAAATCACAACAATTTTTTCATAAATTCCATTTTAAAAGACAATATTGAAATATAAACTTAAACAAGTATAAACTTTAACTTAAAATGAAATCTTTTCTTGCAAAATTTAATTTCTATAAAATTGTGAACTCAACCAAAATTTAATATTGTGAAAATCTTTGAGATCTAAGATTATACGGTGTACGTGTATTTCTGTTTGTCATGTAATACTGATTTTGGTGTGGTGTATAATTATTTCTATAATTGTTATTGTAAATGATTCTTCCATTTCCTCTATTATCAAAGTTATTTGAACTATTTCTCTGAACATATTGTTGTCTTTGATTTGTACGACAATTTGATCTAGTATGAACAGCATTTTCGTTTACCCTTTTATTTGGCAAATTAAATCTTACTCGTTTCACAGTTTTTTTGTTTTGAGATTTATCTCCAGATCTTGTCAAACAAGATTTTAGTTTCACAGAGTCTTTCTCAGCGGTGATCACAGGAGTAAGTTTATTTGTCTTAGAGTTCAATTTTTGACTTTCATGAGTTTGTTTTGAAAATTTCTGCAATTCCTCTCTTCTTGGAGGTAAAAGAGTCAGTCTGTTCACATGAACCAGTTGTTCATTTTTGGGATTCATTACATGTTTGATTAAAAAGTTAACAGCAGAAGTTTGTTTTATCACTTTAAAAGGACCTCTGTTAAAAGAGCTCAGTTTTCTTGACTGGCCTTGAGGTAAAAAGGGAGTGTAAAGATACACTAAATCACCAACTTTTATATTGGGCATCTTCGCTTTCTTATGCTGTTGTAAAATTTGTGAATTTTCAGCTTTTTCCAAGTTACTTTTTACTACATCATATGTTCTTTTAAGTCTGAATCTCATGTCTTCTCCATAATCATATGTTGATTCATATGTCGGAGGTTTAAATCCAGCGATCAAAGTATTTGGAACTGTTAAATCTCTACCATAGAGTAAATAAGCAGGCGATTCACCCGTAGAAGCATGTATGGCATTTCTATGTGCTAATAAAGCAAAATGTATCAGATTGTCCCAATTATCTTTATCGTTATATGCAATATTTTTCAAGGATCTGATCAAAGTACCATTTAATCTTTCCACACAACCGTCTACAGATGGCATGTAGGCAGTAGTAGTATTCTTTATTATTCCTAATTTCTTATAAAAACATCTTGCTGTTCTAGAAACAAAATTCGTCCCTTGATCCGAGACGATGAATTTGGGTATACCATGCTGAGCCATGTAGTGCTCTAAGCAACTTAAAATGTCTTCAGTTTTAATTGAAGCTAAGGGATATGCTTCAGGCCATCTTGTAAAATAGTCAGTTATGACCAATATGAATTTATTTCCAGATCTTGATATAGGTAATGGTCCGACACAATCCATGGCGATACGCTCAAATGGGTATGTGGACTTCGAAAATCTTTGTATGGGTGCTTTGTTATTTCTAAAGCCACGATTTACCACACAAATTTCACATGAGGATACATAATTTTGTGTTTGGGAATACATTCCCTGCCAAAAGTATTTTCTACTAACAGAAGCTAAAGTTCTTCTAAATCCACAATGAGCATAAGTGGGACAGTCATGATGTAACCATAAAATTTCAGACACAAGTTCTTGTGGAACAACAACTCTTTCTTGTTCCTGATGTCTACGCTTTGGGTGTTTGTGAGTACACCACAGGATATCATCTTTTCTAAAAAATACCAAAGTTTGTGGGTAAGGTTTTATGTTTTTATCTAAGAGATCTATAATTTTATTGCACCTTGGATCAGATTTCTGAGCATTCTTAATTCTTATGAGCAAGGTAGGACAAGTAAATGTTTGTTCCAATTGACCAATTTGTATGTTATTTTCATTTTGCATTTCACTTTCATTATTATCAACAGCACAAATTTCATTTTCTTCATTTGTATTTGCTGGATTCAAATTGATTTCTGATTCTCTTCTATTGCTACTATTAGTATTGTTTACATTATTAGAACTTTGAGAATTTTGATTTACACTTGGAAAATTTTGATTAACATTTTGATTTATAACTTTATATTGTGACACAAATCTTTGTGGAACATTGTCAATAGTATTTGTACATTCATCTACATTTCTTGACATATAATCAGCAACTACATTTGCTTTTCCTGGTTTATGTACTATTTGATAATCAAACTGTGATAAGGATGCAATCCATCTAGCCAATCTAGATGTAGGATCTTTTAATTTAAATACAAAGGACAGAGATTTTTGGTCACAAAAAATTGTAAAAGGTTTTCCAATTAAATAATGTTTATAATAGTTTGTAGCCCAAACAACAGCTAATGCTTCTCTTTCGACAACACTGTATTTACATTCTGCTTCGCTAAGCTTTCTGCTTGCGTAAGATATTGGATGCAAAATTTTATTCTCATCTTCTTGAGACAAATAGCTACCTAAAGAGTGATTTGATGCGTCTGTATGTAAAATAAATGGTTTTCTAAAATCTGGAAGGGTCAAAATAGGTTTTGATAGAAGTTTTCCTTTTAAAATTTCAAAAGATTTTTGAGCTTCATTAGTCCAACTAAATTTCTTTTTGCTTTCATTATTCTTAGTTTTCAGTAATTCTGTCAATGGCAAGGTCAGTTCTGCATAGTCTTTTATAAATTTTCTATAGAATCCGGTGAGTCCAAGAAATTGTCTCACATTCTTAATTGATTTAGGAATTTTGAATTTCTCTACAACTTCTAAATTATGAGTATCAGGTTGTACTTTTCCATTTGATACCAAAAATCCAAGATACTTAATTGTTTTTCTGAAAAAATGGCATTTACTTGGTTTCAATTTAAGACCATGTTTACTTAATCTTACAAAAATCTCTTCTAGTTTTTTCAAATGTTCTTCGAATGTTCTTGAAGCGACGATAATATCGTCAATGTAAATTCCAGATATGCCAGCCAGCACCAGAGACATAAGTCTCTGAAAGGATGCAGGCGCATTCTTAAGACCAAATGGGGTTCTGGTCCATTCAAAGTGGCCATCAGGTGTTGAAAAAGAAGTCTTTGGGTAATCATCAGGATGTAAACACAATTGGTAAAATCCACTGGTTAGATCCAGGGTAGAAAAATACAAGGCTCCAGACAAGTTATCGATTAATTCCGATATACTTGGAATCGGATAGTTCTCAACAATAGTGATCTTATTGAGCTTTCGAAAATCCGCTACCAAACGGTAACTTCCATCAGGTTTCTTAACAAAAAGCACTGGAGTATTGTAAGGTGATGTACTGCGCTGAATGATTTTTGCATCAAGGAGTTCGTTTACCTGGCGTGAAAGTTCTTTCTGTAAATTATGTGGAATGCGGTATGGCTTTTGCCTAACAGGTATGTTAGATTCAAGATTAATTTCGTGCAAAATAGTGTCACATCCAGACAATTCTTTCATATTTTTAGCAAAAACATGTTTATATTTACTTAGTAATTTCAAAAGCAAAGTTTTTTGTGCATAGTTCATATGTTTCAAATCAAAATCTCCTCCCCATGCATCAAATGTTTCATTTTCTTCAATACAGTTTTCAATGTCAACTCTATTATTTATGTCAATATCGGATTCATAGATGTTTTCAAAAGTTCCTAATTTCATTCCTTTGTTAATGTAAACAATTTTTTCAGATGGGTTTGCAACTTTAGCATACAAAAAGTCATTTTCAGGAATTTTGTGGATACTTCTGGCTACGAAAATCTTGTTTGCAGAAAATTCTTTATTATTGATAGGTTCAAGTAAAATTGTCGTGTTTTTTTCAATTTTATAATTTCTTTTTAATTTAATAAAGGATTCTGTATATGGTTTTAGAACACATTTGTTGAAAGCTTTGGCAATCCCTATTGCATGATTTTGTTGTGAACTTCCTTCATCATGTTTATCACAATCTGTCTGAAATATTTCATTGTTACTGGTATTGTCTTTTGTCAAAAATCTGTCTGTATGTACATTGTCATTCATTTGTCTTTCATGTAAATCATTTTCACATTCATAATTTAACCTTTCATTTCCATTTGCATCAAAATTTCTAAAATCAACGTCTCTAAATTCATTATGAAAATTGTTTTGTTCAAATAAATATCCATTATTACACTTATTTTCATAATTTCTTGAAAAATTTGTGTCTTCGGATCTATAATCTACATCATTTGTAAAATTGTAATTTCTTCTGTCATATTTATAATTTATAGCATTGCACTCAGATATTTCAGGTTGAACATCTTTGTGTCCAAAGGTAATGGTCACTTTACTTTTATGCAGAAAAGTACTTCCTAAAATCATGTTGTATTCGTTAGGTGCAGGTATGTTTAAAATGCAACATTCAATCACAACATTGTCTTTTCCAACGGACAAAAGAAAAGAAGCACTCTCATCAGCCCAAACCTCATGATCTCCAATTCCCTTCACAATAAAGGATGTATGTTTTAATTGCACTTTCCTAGGGTTAATTTTCTGTAAAGCATCTCTATAGATAATATTTATGGAACTTCCAGTATCGATTAATGCATTCAGTTTGACATCTTCAACAAAAACTGAGATGACCGGAAAATTTTTTTGGCAAGGAGCTTTAATTTCCGTCATGAAACTAACTTCAGAATTTGTTCTATTACATTTTGGAGATTGAAAATTTTGTGTTCTAAAGTTTTGTCTTCTAAATTGCCTTCTATTACCAAATCTATTATTAAAATATCTGTTATTTCTTCTATATCCAAAATTATTGAAGTTTTGAAATTTATAATTGTCAAAAGAATTTCTAAAATTTGAAAAATATCTTCTTTGGACATTTGGATTTCTATATGAACTGTTACGAAAAGGTCTTCTAACAATATGAGAGTTTTTCCTTGGAGAATAATTCTGATATGGACTTTTAACATACCACTCTTCTTCCTGTGAGGCAACTGGAATTCTTCTTTGACTGAAACGGTTTCTACTTTCAGATCTTTTAGATGGTGTAGAAGTTCTGAAAGATGTTGATGGTTTATGTTTCTTTACTGGAATATCTTCCCAATCTTCCTCTTCCAATTCATTTTCATTGTATCTGCTTGTAGAGGGCGTATCCATGAAGGAATCCTCGAAACTGGAATTGCTCTTTTCCAGATCTTCTCTTATTTCATTCAGTCTTTTCTTCCTTTTCTCTGAATTTTCACTAAATTTTCTTCTTAATTTCTCAAATTCTTTCTTCTTTAAATTTAATTCATTCTTCAACTCTTCAATTTCCTGTTTAGTGTCTTTTTCGATTCTCACAGCATTTATGTCCTCTGTCATTTCTTCCAGCTCTTCGTTCTGTACTTCTTCCTCCAGAATGGCTATTTCTTTCGCAGCTTCAAATGACTGTGGATTTGCAGATAAGACAGCTTTTCGAATAATAATTTTCAACCCTTTCTTGAATGCATTTAGTAAAATAGCAGTTCTCAAGGAATCTTCATTATCAGACACTACATCTTGCGGAAAAGCAACATATGATTCAGCCTCTATTCGATTTGCATAATCACGAACACTCTCGTTTGTCATTTGTTTACAGTTGACCAGGGAAGCGACATTTTTGGCAATATTTTCTTTTTTCATAAAATTGTCCTTGAGTGTATTCACTAATTCTGAAAAATTCGTACTTTGGTTTAGTTTCGGGATGGATTTTATCAGTCTTTCAGCCCTACCAGATAACTTCAACTTTAACACAAATACCCTGTCTCTATTAGACCATTCGGCATGTTCAGCGACAAGAAGAAATTTCTCCAAAAATTCGTGAAAAGATTCATTTGCATTGCCAGCAAAACTTGGAATGGATCCAAGGAACTGTGATCCAATTCCGACCTTCACTTTGTTAGAGTCTCTGACAGCGGAAGCTGATCTGCCAGAATTTGGAGAAAGTCGTGGCGGAGACACCGAAGGGATACGGTTCGACACACTTGGTTGAGCAGAGGAGTCTCTACTCCTGCTTGCTCTCGTATTTCTAGATTTAGGCATTTTAGCACAAGGTTTTTCACCAAATAGACGAAGCACAGTTTATTGTGGAAAATTGGTTTCACTTTTGCTTAAATCACTTATTTATGTATAGGCAGAGCACAGGAAAACACTACGTGTAACTTTTTCACTTTTTGTTCATTATCATGAACTTCGAATCACTTTTGCATGTGCATAGAACTTTTGTATTCACTTTTCAAAATAAATGTATGCACTTCATGTATTTACCTTTTAATGTGTGTGTATTTGGAAATTTCAATTTACTCATATATCATATATCATATAGAATTTTGTATATTTATGTATGTCAAGTACCTCAAAATATATATGTAACACAATTTCAACATGTAAAATGCAAATTCAATCATGCAAATAATACTCTGGTGCATCTGGGCTTATGTGCTTTTGCACTTATTTACTATATGACACATAAACAAAAATTTTCATGCCCATTAACTCAATTATTTTGCACCACAAAAGAATTTTTCAACTTACTTTGACATATTAGTACTGCAATATATAATCACAATAAAAAAAATTTGCACTCTTTCATAAATTTATACCTCACTCACTGTAATACTCTGGGAAAGGGATACGGCACCAATTTGTGGGAGCTGGATCAGTACAAACAGCACCTACTGACTCCACCACCCACAACTTCGTGATCTTAATTTCAAAATGCCAAAGAGACATAAATTTAACAAATATACTCTCAAAAATGTATCAGCAATAACACCAGGTTCAAGATTTAAAGGAGTTCCCAGTTTAGGGGAATTAAATATCCCTAAATGAAGTACAGTGAGTAAAGTAAAAATACAGACACAAATAAATAGGCTCTTTTTCACACAACTTAAATATTGATTTATTTTAGATTTTTCGAAGAATTCAATATGTGTATTTTAACCTTCAAATAATAAATAAACTTCAGAGCTTCACTTATTTTAGACATATTCAAGAAACCAATTGCTCTGGTAAAATATATAGCATTCAAATAATCAAATTATTCATAATCATATGATCTTAAATCATTTCTAATTTCTTTAAATATTTTAATATGAGCCATTTTAATTATTGAATTTAATTTCATCATGCCAGTACCGCTTCGGAAACATTGTTTCCGGAAAAAGAAAATTTACCTTGATACAAGATTTACAAAAATTTGTAGCTCCGATTCGCATCAAGATACCACGGGTTTTGAGCCGGGAATTCAAGGGTTCACAGGGCGAATTTCCCACGTAGATTCCAAAATCTTTAGAAACCGAACTTCCGAATACAATGCTTCGAATTGAACAAAGCCGCCATTCAACCCTCTCAATTTCCAGAGTCGTCGTCGGAAATGTTCCTGGAATGGAAAAAATATAATTTAGAATAGATTTGCATCAGGAGGATTAATGAAAAGTTCCAGGCTCCTCTTCTTCAGCTCCAGATGAACGGCAAGCCATTTTGGCCAAAAGCCTTTGTTTAACGTCTTTCGACAAATTTTCCCAGCGTCTTCCATCTGCGGGTTCACCAGCTCGAAGAGAGCGAAAAATGGGTCCTCTGAGCCCACGCAAGTTCTCCTACGCAAAAAATGCGCCTCTTCCTGATTGGACGGCGCGCTCACATAGCAACTCGCCAGCCAAAACGTCACGCTCCACGGCCAGACACCAAGTCCAGACAATCCAACGATTTCTCGACGAAATGCGCTTTTTAATGTAATTTCAATGGAAACAAGTGTTAGTAAAAACACAGCGCAGGCACGAACGGAGAGAAGGATGTTTCTCTCTCAGAAAATACAAAAAGGCTCATGGCGCAGAATTGCGACATGACAGTTTGTAAGTTCTGAAGTATGGTAAAACACGCCTTAAAATACTTCAACTTTTTTCTATCAAAGATTGCAAGTATTTATAAACTAAATTTAAAACACCATCTTGACGTACAGGACTTTTTTTAAGTGCTATAGCACTTTCAGACATCATAAGTGGCAATGTTAAGGAATTGACAGACGTGAACTTTAAACAAAGGGTAACAAATGGCAAACTTTTTCCTGTACGTCAAGATGTTGTTTTAAATACAGTTTAAAAAAATATTTGTAGTCTGATAGAAAAGGTTTGTAAGCTTTAAATGTTACAAAAGCAAATATACTATACAAAGTCTTTAAGCAGCCTAATTGATTTTTAAAGAAAGATCCAAGTATATACATTACGTCTATTTATAGTAAAGTGACCGTACCCGTTTTAATAAAAGTGATTGCCAAGCCTCTAATTCATATATTTCAAGTTTTGCAAGAACATTTTCTTTTTTTCTAAAAGCGGTTTTACATATGACTCTTGCTGATGTGGTGGCCGAGCGGTCAAAGAGGCAGTCGTTTCCTTGTGATGGCTCGGCTGCCAGATTGCGGGTTCGACTCCCGACTACGGGCATGGATGTTGTGATGCCTTATTGGGGGCAGAAGTCAGACTTCTACCTTGGGTGCCCCGGGTCTTTGACTAAACAGAAGCAGTGCACACATTCTTCCTTAATAAATTATGTTAGGGACGCGACACCATCATATGACCATCATATGACTTTTCGAAGATCCTTGAAATAGAAATTTCGAATATATAGAATTTACAAAATGCAAATACAAAATACAAAATTTTCTAACCACTGCTGTTGGTAATGTAATAAGTTAATATAGTAAAGGACGCAAACATAGAGAAGAGTGTTTCTCATGGAGGAATTTTCTAAAGGAAAATAAATGTGTAATGCTTAAATCACTTAATAGAAAACCAATAAAATCTTCACACACTAAACTTGTGAAAGGATATAGGAAAATGAATTAATTCCTGACCTGAGGCTAGATCTCTTATCAGTTGCTAGATTTCGTATAAGTTGCGGAGGTGAATGTTACAACCGTTTGTAATGGCCAAGTTCTATGCATTATCCATGAGGGAGCAAACCGCTAACGTCAGTAGGGCAAATTGAAAAAAAAGGTGTACAATAATACTTACGTAGGTATTTTAGGCGTGTTTTACCATACTTCAGAACTTACAAACCCTACAGCCTTTAAATGTAAGACTTAAAGCTTAAGGCCTTTAAATGTAAGCTTTAAATCTTACAAACCTTATATGCAAGCTTTAAATCTTACAGACTTTATATGCAAGCTTTAAAGCTTACAGACCTTATATGCAAGCTTTAAAGCTTACAGCCTTTAAATGTAAGCATTAAATCTTACAGACTTTATATGCAAGCTTTAAAGCTTACAGACTTTATATGTAAGCTTTAAAACTTAGTCTTTAAATGTAAGGAAAATTTTGTACTTGATCCCACCTGTGTGACATTAAACATCCAGGGGAGGATGTTTAATGCACGAGCCTCCTCTTGCCCTCCCTATTGGCGCACGTGGTCCAGACATCCACTTTGATTTTCGAGTGAAAATGTACCTTCGGTTATTCATATATGTAGCTCCGGTTATTCAGCAATTCTTATACAACTTATCTTACAATCACTTGTTTGCATTCTGCATATATCAAAATTAGGCTTCGTTGTAGAAATAATCAAAATTTGATAGCCATTTAAACTTAAAAATATTGTAATTGCGTTGGCACCAAATATAGATGCGCAGAAAATACTGAAAAATAATGCGGTTTTAGGAGGAATGCAACACTAAGTATAAATTTAAAAGAATTTTAAAAATCACGATTTTTACATTGGGGGAAAATAGATGGATGCTATATTTAATTTTGAACATGTGATCTCTTCATATATTATAGGTGTAATTATTATTTTAACTTTTATTTGAAAAACTACCGAACATATTTTGCTCAAATTTTGTATATATCTTATATGGGATAATTTGAATATTTTCTAAAATTTTCGAAGCAATTTGTGAATTTAAAAAATGTTTGAAAAATTAGGTCCCATAGGGTTCATTGTATTTTATCTTTTCAACCCGAGTTCAATCCAAAACTAATTGGGTGATATTATTCATTGGAATTCCCATATGTCAAACAGATTGTCTCTACAACATACTAAAATTTTTTTCAATAAAGTCATTTTTACGGTAATTATCGTGCGAACGGACAGACAGACACACAGAATGAAGTCTGAAACACTTTTCAACTATGTTGTAAAGTGTTAAAAATAATAAAATAACTCTTGTGCGAGTTCACATACAACTACACCACGGCCACTCATCTTAAATCTTTGGCAACGCTGGGTGCATTTTCTAGTATGCACATTTTTGGGCACAGTTTTTTCATTCTCTCATTTTAGCGGTTCGGGTTCTATTTATTGGGAAAAACATTGTAAAATACATACTAACATAGAAAGAGAGCATGCAATTTTATACAGAGAAACTTTCAGCATTATCATTTTTGGTAAATAGTAACAAGGAGAGTAGAATAGTGGTGATCTAACGGCAGATCACTGCAAAAGCAAACGCTTTTTTTAGGCCAAAATTGTTTTCTTATCACCTTTATTTAAAACAAGAAAGATCAATCATCCATAAAGCATTGATTATGAAACGCTTTCCAACTTCAATGCAATTTTATTTAAACATCTCAAAAATGCGAGACATTCCTCGGTAATATTTTAAAAATTATCACATTACTACATTGATATATTATATTTGAAAACTTAAAACGTCATAAAAAAGGAGCTTCATTCAAATGACGGCATTGAAATATAAATTGCCTGATTTAAACATCTCTAAAATGCGATACATTCCTCGTAATATTTTTAAAATTAGCATAATACTATAATAATTTAATATATTTGAAAACTTCATCGAAAACAAATGAAATTTATTCAAATGCAGTCATCGAAATATAACACGTCTGTCTCTCTCTATAAAAGCAGCATTTCATTCATAACATTTTCCCATTCATTTCATTCATCACAATACTATAATAATTTATTTTTTTAAAACTTAAGACCATGGAGATACAAGTAATTAAACTCTATGCTTAAAACTTCATCGAAAAAATCGTCCTTCTCTATGAATATTTCATTCATATCAGCTATATTGCAGACTCCATGAGCTAAATAATTTTGCGTTAAAGAAAGGCAGAAATTCTTATACAACTCATTCCACATCGTTTGGTGTTTACATTTTCCATTAGAGAAAAATAGGCTTCATTGTAGAAATAATAAAATTTGGATGATCATTTAAACTGAAAATATATTGTAATTGCGTTGTTTCAGTATGTAGATGAGCAGCATTTAAGCAAAAATAAATCGGTTTTAGGACGGATACAACACTAAATATGAATTAAAAAGAACTTTAAGAATCACGATTTTGACACAAGATGTATGCCATATTATATTTTGAAGTTGGTCACGTGATCTCTTCATGTAATGGTCACGAGATCTCGTCATATAAAGGGTGTAATTATTATTTTAATTTTTATTTAAAAACTACTGAATATGTTTTGCTGAAATTCTTTTTATATATTTTATGAGATAATTTGAATATTTCCTAAAACTGTCGAAGTAATTTATGAATTTTAAATTAGCTTAAAAAATGTTTGAAAAATTATGTCCTATAGGGTTCAATGTATTTCATTTTTGCAAACCGAGTTCAATCCAAAACTATTAAAAAAGTATTGTTTTTACGAGAATTTTCGATTTCGAGCTTTTGCTATCAATTCCTGAACAAGTTTTGACTATTTTTAGAGTGATGTCCGTTTATGGTCGATTTCCTGTGTGTACGATAGCGGCCACAAATATTCATGGATTTTTACGAAACTTTATATCCGGCTTTATTATAAAAAATCTAGAACTAGATAGAATTCGATAATCATGCCTATAAATGTTTATTTATGGTTCAATAATCACGACACTTAATCATTTCAGTCATTGCTGTGAAACATAGCCGCGGTACAAAAGTTTACTTTCTCATGCTAATAATTAATATAGTGTAGAGAAAGTATTCTTTTCACGAACATTTGCGAATTCGAGATTTTGATTCCAACATATGTTTCAGGACATACTGAACACGTTTTGACTATTTTTGGAGTGATGTCCAAAAAGTCAGTGGAGTGATTTTGGAGTGCTGTCTCAAAAAGACAGGTATTGGACGGCAATGCCAGAGCAAAGGGGGATCGAAATGTTTAGGATAGCGTATGTCAAATACCCGTCTTTCTCAGAGGTTCTTCGTTTGAGGTTGACGCTGTCTCACCCGTGAGCAAAGGGTTAACGGATTTTCACGAAATTTACCCGGCTTTGTTATAGAAAAATCTAGAACTAGGCAAAACTTATTTCGAGCGAAAAGTTCGAAGTTTATTCCAGATTTTATATTTTTTTAACTTCGCAGGATCAGACAAAATTTCACATAATCATGCATAAAAGTTCATTGTTTCAATCATTGTTTCGAAAAATGCAGAGGCACAATTTTTGTGGTCGTGACGCCATGACCTATCCCCCTGGGAGAGGGGGTGAAGTTACCCACCGGGGGTGCATTGTCAAGAATTGTATCGATTGAAATGTTTTCCAAGCATTTTAAGATCCCCTTTGCAGGCATTGGCGTCCATGAACGCCAATGCCTGTAAAGGGGGATCGAACTGTTTGGGATAGGTTATGTAAAATACCCGTCTTTTTTAGAGGTTCTTTGTTTGATATTGACGCTGTCCCACCCGTAAGCAAAAGGTTAAGCACCCATTTCTCCATCCGTCCGTCTCTGTAACGTTTGGGGCGACAAATTTGACGTGATCTCGCCAACTTGGCAGCTTTTTAAATATTGCGAAATTCATGAAAACATTGCCAAATCTATAAAATATATCGCCAAATCGATTAAAAATGTCGTCAAATTGATAAAAATTGCGCTAAAATGATTATTTTAACAAAACACATTTTATTTATAGGACTGTAATGATGTTTTGGTAGCGTTTGTGTGCCAATCCAGCCGTTCCATTTGACTACAAATTTGGCGACATTTTCAATGTCGCCAAATTGAGCAAAATATCACCAAATAAACAAAAATATCTCCAAATTGATAAAAATGACCCTAACTTGATAAAAATGACGCATAATTAATGAAAATTCAATATTTTGCAAAATTAAGTTCAATTGTCTTGATAATAAAATTTGCTTTGTGGGAATTATTTACTTAATATCTTTCAATCTATTTTCCATCCATCCGTTCATAATGCTTGGCGAAACATTTAGCGGGATATCGCCCACTTGACAAGTTTTTAAACGTTGCCAAATTGACAAAAATATCGCCAAATCGATAAAAAATATCGCGAAATTGATAAACATGAATCTAAAGCAGTGACATTAATTGTGTTTTTTTAAGAGATAGTATTGTAATGATGTATCAGTAGAGTTTTTCTATCGGCCTAACCGTATCTCGAAAAACCTTTGTTCCAAATTATCTTACCTGGTAGGGTTGTAAAATTAGAAGATAAAAATCACGATATGGATTCTGTTATGAGAAAGAAGAATTGAGCCACACTGCCGTTAATTTTTGTTTGTGATGTCATTAGCCCCCTTGGGGGGCAAAATACCCCCTCCCGGAGGTTCATTGTCAAGTTTGGTATCAATCGCAAAGTTTTTCAAGGCCTTAAATGGTTGGATCTGCGATACCGGCTTTTCAAATTTTTTCTTGTAAAATTTGATAAAAAAAAAACCTTAATTCCGGTATAAGGAAGTCGAGTCGAGCTATATTGCAGTTCATTTTATTTACAATGCAGCGCGGGCATATAGATGAACGTCATTATTCAAGATATACAGCAGCAGCACAACAGAATACAAAACAAGAAAGATCAATCATGCTTAAAGCATTGATTATGAAACACTTTCCAACTTCAATGCAATTTTATTTAAACATGTCTGAAATGCAATACATTCCTCGGTAATATTTTAAAACTTATCACAATACTACATTAATTTATTATATTTGAAAACTTAAACCCTCATCGAAAAAAATGAACTTCATTAAATAACGTCATTGAAATATAAATTGCCTGGTTTGAACATCTCTAAAATGTTATACATTCCTCGGTAATAGTTTTAGAATTATCATAATACTACGATAATTTATTATATTTGAAAACTTCATCGAAAACAACTGAAATTAATTCAAATGACGTCATAGAAAAAATAACACGCCTGGATCTCTCTATAAAAACAGCATTTCATTCATAACATTTTCCCATTCATTTCATTCATCACAATACTATAATAATTTATTTTATTTTAAAATTAAGACCATGGAGCTACAAGTAATTAAACTCTATGCTTAAAACTTCATCGAAAAAAATCGTCCTTCTCTTTATTAAATCAATTAATATTTCATTTATATCAGCCATGCAGACTCCATGCGCTAAATTATTTTGTGTTAAAGACATACAGCAATTCTAATACAACTCATTCTACATGTTTTGCTGTTTACATTTTACATAAGTGAGAAATAGGCTTCGTTGTAGAAATAATCAAATTTGGATAACCATTTAAACTCAAATATATTGTATTTGCGTTGTTTCAATATGTAGATGCACAGAATTTAAGCAAAAAAAAAGTAGTTTTAGGACGGATACAACACTCAATAGGAATTAAAAAGAACTTAAAAAATCATGATTTTGAAACAAGATGGATGCCATATATCATTTTGATGTGGATCATGTGATCCTTTCATATCATGGTCACGTGATCGTTTCATATAAAGTGTAATTATTATTTTAATTTTTATTTCAAAAACTACTGAATATATTTCGCTGAATTTTTTTTTATATATTTTATGGAACAATTTGAATATTACCTAAAATTTTCGAAGCAATTTGTGAATTTTAAATCCGCTTAAAAAATGTTTGAAAAATTACGTCCCATAGGGCTCAATGTATTTCATTTTTTCAACCCGGATTCAATCCAAAAGTAATTGGGTGATATTATTCATTTATATTCCCATAGGTCCTACAGATCGTCTATACAACATACTAAAATTTCATTTTGATTAAGTCATTTTTACTGCAGTTATCGTGCTAACGGACAGACAGACAGCCAGACAGAATGAACAAAGTCATAAACACTTTTCAACTTTGTTGTAAAGTGTTAACAAAAACAGATTGAACATTGTAGAATAACTTATTAAGAACACCATCTACATAGAGGGTACTAAATCTCTAACCTCCCAATACGATATGTAGATAGTACCTCCAAAGAAGACTGGACAGACGAAAATATGATCCGTATTAATGACTTCACCACTAGTGCCCAGGAGAACCATTTACAATTCCAATTCTGCCGAGATGAGCGACAGGGCAATCATACCCTGCTGACAATCGAAAAGCCGTAGCTGCCCTTTATGCAGAACGAATGAGCAATCTACTGAAAACTTTACAACATAGTTGAAAAGTGTTTATGACTTTGATCTTTCTGTCTGTCTGTCCTTGCGCACGATAACTGCCGTAAAAATGATTGTATAAAAATGAAATTTTAGTATGGTGTTGAGACATAAGGTGTTGTTGAGACATAAGGGTCTGTGGAACATAAGGTAATGTAAATGAATAATATCACCCAATTAGTTTTGGATTGAACGTGGATTGAAAAAATGAAATACATTGAACCCTATGGGACCTAAATTTCCAAACATTTTTTAAGCAAAGTAAAACTCAAATGGCTTCGAAAATTTTAGGAAATATTCAAATTATACCATAAAATATATAAAAAAAATTCAGCAATATATGTTCGGTAGTTCTTTAAATAAAAATTAAAATAATAATTACACTCATATAATATGAGGAGTTCACGTGACCCACTTCAAAATAAAATATGGCATCCATCTCCTACATTTAAATTTACATTTAGTGTTGCATCCGTCCTAAAACCACTTTATTTTTACGTATTTTCTTACCATCTATATTTTGCGCCAATGCAGTTACAATATTTTTTAGTTTAAATGATCATCAAACTTTGATTATTTCTACAACGAAGCCTATATGCAGAATGTAAACAAGTGATTGTAAGATAAGTTGTATAAGAATAGCTACATTTTTTTCACTTAAAATTATTTAACTCTGGAGTCTGAAATAAAAGTATATGAATGAAATATTCATTGATTTTACACAGAGAAGCATAGACGATTTTTTCGATGAAGTTTTAAGCATAGAGTTCAATTACTTGTACCTCCATGGTCTTAAGTTTTTAAATAAAATAAATTATTATAGTATTGTGATGAATGAAATGAATGGAAAAACGTTTATGAATGAAATGGTGCTTTTATAGAGAAAGCCAGGCGTTTTATATTTCGATGACATCATTTGAATAAATTTCATTTGTTTTCAATGTAGTTTTCAAATATAATAAATTATTGTAGCATTATGATAATTTAAAAAAAAAAACTGAAGAATGTATCGTATTTTGGAGATGTTTAAACCAGGCAATTTATATTTCAATGCCGTCATTTGAATGAAGTTCATTTTTTTCGATGAAGTTTTAAGTTTTCAAATATAATAAATTAATGTAATATTGTGATAATTTTAAAAATATTACCGAGGAATGTATCGCATTTTAGAGATGTTTAAATAAAATTGCATTGAATTTGTAAAGTGTGTCAAAATCAATGCTTTATGAATGATTGATCTTTCTTGTTGTAATTTTACTTTTTTTTTTTGTAAATTTATTTGAAAAACATAAAATATAGCTATGCAACTAAACTTTTAACTTAAAATTGAGCGTAAAAATATTCTGTGTATTCTTTTTGAAGGAGTTTTCTTGTTAGAAAAGAAATTAAAAATTTGCTACTTAAGTAAAGCAAAAAAACTTATAAAGAAAAGTTTTAATGTTAGCTCAAGCATATAAATTACTAAGCAAGATGAGAAAATTGTTTTTCAGGAGAATGAAGATAAAACCTTATAGTTAGAAAGTAACTACCCCCCCCCCCACACACACACACACACACACACCACCACCACAAAAAAAAAATTATGTTTTAAAAGGTAATTAAACTTGTGCGAAAAATATCGATACCGCTGATTTTCAAAGTTAATTAAGAAACCTTAATAAAATGGTTTTAACCAATTTGTATATGTATCGGCAAACATGTTTTCTAAAGTGGGTTTTGCGCTTTGAAAAGAACATAAAAAATAATTTTCTGAAACATTTATATTGGCATAGGTAATTTGCGTTCTAAATTTTGATTATATTTTCGTGAAAAATACCTACAGCGAAATAAAACCTTCAAAAAATAATTTTCTACATTTCTCTTTGTCGTGCTGCCACCAATAGTTTGTACAATATCAAATATTTGTAAACATCTGCAAATCAAAAATTTAATATCAAAAATCGTTAACTATAAAAAATTGCTTGTTTATAACATTAGTTTTATAACATTAGTTTAGATAACATTAGTTTTATATTTCACAAACACCAATACAAATCATAACAAAAAATACGTTGAAGCCATTAAACCTCATTAAACTTGATACAGAAAGAAAAGTTAACTGCACCATCTTAATGTTAATTAATTATTATAGAAATATTGAACAATACATTAATAATAAATGTAGGCAATTATCACTGAATATAACCATTTAATATGTAATTATTACTCCCCCCTATAATGTGTAACGAATGCCTTGTGACGTGGTCGAAAGTTTGACTTCGAGTTTTCGACGGAAGAGCACGTTTCAAGTATCACTGGACTGGAATCGATTGTTGAGGTGATGTGTATGTGTGCATGTGTCCATGACTCTGTGGCGACGATATCTTATGAACAAATGGAGCGTTTCGGGCGACATTTGGTACGAAAATTACAGTCAGTGAATACTGGAAGCTTATTGGTATTAAACGCAATTAAAATTTCGTAAGCCCCCCCCCCCCCCAAATTTTCGAAAAAAAAATTTGAAAAATCGTCAAAAAATTAGAACCATTAATAATGTTACATAAGTAATTATTTCTTATATAATTTTTCATTAAAAGACGACTGACATAAATTTTAAGTCGCTATCAAGAGCCGTTCTCGATATATCGTATGTTTTTCAAAAAAAATTATCAAAAAAATCACATAAAATTAAAAGTGTTAATTGTTATGAAATATATTCACTTTTCATATGTACTATTATGCAATAATTGAGTGCAATAATTGAGTACTTGTGGATATACACTCATGGTGGATATACACGACATTCTTGTAGATATACACTTATTGCCATAAAAATTTGCGCACCAAGACGTAATTGTTGGATCGTAACGAAACTTGGCATGAAGGTACGTCTCAGGCAGATGTGCAAATGATTAGAAATATAGCGTGATTGCACATTGCGTAATGCCACAAGAGGGCGTTGAACTTCGTTCTCCCTAGCGCAGAAAAAAGGTACGTGGAGGCTTTTTGCCTGTACTTAATCTGTAGCAGAAGGACGCTTTTTCATTATGGATGCCGTTTCGCCGCCATCGAAGACAATATGATCAGCTGTCAGATTTCGAGAGGGGAAGAATTCTCGGGATGATGGAAGCCGGGTGTTCAGCTCGGCCAGTAGCCCGCCACCTAGGCCGTTCTGACTTTACTGTGAAGAGGTGTTGAGACCAGTGGACGAGAGAGAGGGTCGCATACACGACGGCGAGGCTCAGGACGCCCTCGGCAGACCAATAGCCGAGAAGACCGTCACATCACCCGATACGCACGTACAGCGCCAACTGCTTCATTGTCCGACATCCGGACACAGGCAGCACCTTCACTACGGGCCTCTGTATCTGTCCGTACCATCGCAAGGCGCCTGGATGAAGGACATTTGGTACCGCCGCGCCCATTACGTGTGCTGCCAATGACACCCACCCAACGTCGCCCCCGTTTGGAGAGGTGTCGCGCTCAACGGGATTGGACCGCAACCGAATGGAACCAGGTCGTCTTTAGCGACGAATCGGGATTCAATTTGGGCAGTGATAATAACCGTGTACGTGTGTGGAGGCCCCGTGGTGAACGCCTCAATCCTGCCTTCGCTTTACAGCGGCACACCGGTCCCACAGCTGGTGTGATGGTACGGAGTGCCGCCGCATACGACCTGGTCACCTATAATATTGATCCACGGAACCATGACAGCCCAGCGGTACGTTCGTGACATGCTTCAGCCACATATGTTGCCACTCACGGCAGAGCTCCCTGGAAGCATTTTTCCACAGGACAATGCTCGGCCACACATAGCAAGGGTGTCACAGGAATGCCTCCGTAGCATTACCACCTTTCCTGATCTGCTCGATCCCCAGATTTGTCACCGATCGAGCATGCCTGGGATCACTTGGGACAGCCTACAGTTTGACAACCTACGTGTTTGGTCGAACTAAAGACGCGCTTACAACAACTGTGGAATGAGATGACGCAGGATACCATACGGAACCTGTATGCTTCAATGCCCGCCCGTATTGCATCGTGTATTCACGCTAGAGGTGGCCCAACAGGGTACTAGAACCTCTATTCATTTGTAGTTTTTCCTGTATTAAATGATCCGTTTGCTTTGATTTTGTATCACTTACTTATATCAACGTTGCACTTACATATATAAAATTTCGTTCGATTCTGACAACTCTTTCTTGGTGCGAAAATTTTTATAGCAATGAGTGTAGTTCTTTCCATTTACGAGAATATAGTTTGGCTAATAGTTTTTTATTTTCACGTCTAACAATTAGCTAACAGTCATTTATATACAAGAAACTCTTTTCTCCGTTTTCTTGTAAAGCTTGGCGATAAATTTGGCGACTCATTCAGCAAAATATTGCCAACTGGGTGATATTTCACCCCCAGATTTATGAAGATATCGTCAGAATTTAAACAAGAAAGATCGATCATGCATAAAGCTTTGATTATGGAACACTTTCCAACTTCGGTAATATTTTTAAAATTATCACAATAATACATTAATTCATTATATTTGAAAACTTCATCGAAGAATATGAACTTCATTCAAATGACGGCATTGAAATATAAATTTCCTAGTTTAAACATCCATAAAATGCGATACATTCCTCTGTGATATTTTTAAAATTATCATAATAATACAATAATAATATTTGAAAACATCATCGAAAACAAATGAAATTTATTCAAATGACTTAATCGAAATATAACACGCCTGACTCCTTCTATAAAAGCAGCATTTCATTCATATTTTTTTTTTCCATTCATTTCATTCATCACAATACTATAATAATTTATTTTATTTAAAACTTAAGACCATGGAGGTACAAGTAATTTAACTCTATGCTTAAAACTTCATCGAAAAAAATTGTTTGCGTCTCTGTGTCAATGAATGTTTCATTCATATCAGCTATATTGCAGACTCCCTGAGCTGAATAATTTTGTATTAAAGAAATACAGCAATTCTTATACAACTCATTCTAAATCTTTTGGTATTTACATTTTCCATAAGTGAAAATTAGGCTTCGCTGTAGAAATAATCAAAGTTGGATGACCATTTAAACTCAACTATATTGTAATTGCATTGTTTCAGTATGTAGATGCACAGAATTTAAGCAAAAATAAAGCGGTTCTAGAACGGATACAACACTAAATATGAATTAAAAAGAACTTTAAAAATCACGATTTGGACACAACATGGATGACATATTTTATTTTGAAGTTGATCACGTGATCTCTTCATATAATGGTCACGTAATCTTTTCATATAATGGTCACGTGATCTCTTCATATGAAGGGTGTAATTAATAAATTTTTATTTAAAAAACTACTGAATATATTTTGCTGAATTTTTTTTTATATATTTTTATGGGATAATTTGAAAATTTCCTAAAACTTTCGAAGCAATTTGTGAATTTTTAATCCGCTTCAATGTTTGAAACGTTAGGTCACATAGGGTTCAATGTATTTCAACTTTTCAACCCGGGTTCTGTCCAAAACTAATTAGTTGATATTATTAGTTTACAATCCCATATTTCCATAGACCGTCTCAACAACATACTAAAATTGCATTTTGATAAAGTCATGTTTACGGCAGATATCGTGCTAACGGACAGACAGACAGAATGAACAAAGCCATAAACACTTTTGAACTATGTTGTAAAGTGTTAAAGATAAAATGCAATCACTGAATTTTGTGTTTCTTATTCTCGAAAAATCACGATCGTGTAGGTAACGTTGTTTCACACTGCGCTATGGCACACGAGTGTTGTCCTCTCCCGGGCGTCCAAACAGCTGCTCATGTTCCAGGACGAGTCGGACGGTCTGGGTCTTCGACACGAGTGTTGTCTCCCGTCTGTTTTGGGGACGTTGCGTTCTGGGAATAAAAGATTGCCTGGAACTTATCACACGAAAACTCGGACGTCCACAAAACGGACGGGAAACAACGCTGATGTATAGTAGCCATTAACCTTTGAAAATTCTTTATCGATTGCGCTTTCCAAGAGGTATTGCCGAAACCTCATATTAACAGGCTCAGACGCACAGATATATAACGGCATAAAATCGCCAAAAATTCGAAAAACTGAAATATTTGGGAAATTGTTTGTGCTAGAGTAACGGGTGGGGTTGGTTTTATTGAATTTGTAATAAAAAATTAGGTGTAATATACTGTGATCATATTTTCTGGAAGAAAATAAAGGACCAATTTTGGCGTTTGTTCCAGCATATTTCCAAATGCGTTTGCGGCTGGGGGAAGGGGGGTTGGGCAGTCCTAAAATTATGACTTCAAAGAGAGAGTCGCACTTGCCGACCTAAAGGGCTCACTAACTACATAATTAAATTGTGTACTAACTTTATTGTGTCGGATTTTTTCCTTAATCTTAATATTAAATTTGAGGGGGGGGGAGGGGGAGAGGCTGCAGCCCGGTAGCTACCCCACCCTAGGATGTTCGGTTGCAATCTGAAAAGTTGCAATCAGTTTAAATCTGAAATAGTTTCGGAGTAATTTTAAAATTAATGTTTCGGAAAATAATAAATCATATTTTTAATTATAGTAATGAATTACAATCTGCATTAAAATAATAAGCGCTAAAAATGTATACTTTTAATATTTTTTAGATGCATGGATTTCTTTCTGTACTTTTTTTGAAGACAACATGATGAGATTTTAGGAAATCATAAAATTGTAGTCAATTCAACTCCTGCATTTTGTGTAAAGCTTTCAGAGCTTCAACTTTTAAGCTGCGTTTTTTCACTCGTCCTGAAAATATTCTCGTAGTTGGCACATTTGAACAGTCCTTCATAAAAAATAAAGCCCACATTTAAGTTTTAAAAAAATAAATTAATATAATGAACAGCTACTTCTTATTGAAAGATGGAGAACAAACAGCCCTTAAAAATAAAGGACGTATGATTACAGTATTATATAAACATCAGCATTTTATTTATTCTTTTAAGTTTTGCCGATTTTCGTTAATTTTGAACAAAGCTGTCGGTTTTATGGGGTTTCAAGGTATTTTTTGCACTCGTACTAAAATTAAATCGGTGTCCAGTTAACGTGTAAGTACGATACGAAGTCTCACGAAATCTCCTAGAATAATTTTTGGCTAAAGAGGATACACACATTGCACAGATATACGCACAAACGTCGTTCAAACAATAGTGACATTGTCACACTGCAGAAAATCTGATGTGGGCAGCATATGGTTTTCTCTGCACATTCAAGTCATTTTCTCTTTATTCATAATTAATTAAATTGAGTTTTTAATTGCACTAAATAACACGCATAATTAATTGAAATTACCACTGAATTTACACTTTTAATTCAGCGTTCATTTTCATTTGGTAACTGGACTTATTCTCAAAACCGGTTTAGCAAAAATGCGAAATAATAAAGATATCTAGGGAACGGCTAGTCCTTGAGTAATGGGGTTGGCCTTATTATTTTCTTAGTTAAAAATTATGCATAAAATGTGCATTTAATTGATGTATTTGGAGAATACAAAGTCTTTTATTTTTAGAGTTAACGATTTTCTTCAGGCCATTTCGCAAAAAAAAAGCAGGTTCTTTTTTTCCGAATCATGTCAAAATCTTAGCAGTACCAGGTTAACCTAAAAGTGATTTATTTGCCACATTTTGTAAAATTTGGTCTATTAGTTTTTCAGCTAGAGTGGATACAAGCAATTTTTGCGGCCTACCAAATTTTATGAAATTCGGCCAATTAGTTTCTCAGTTAGAGTGGATAATGCACAGACAGACACATACATAGACGTCACGCTAAAAATAGTTTTTTCGTGTTCTAGAGGTCCCGAAACGTGTAGACCCGTCGAAAATTCGAGTTGCGATTTTCTGCACAATTCCAATACTTTCCCGATACATTACCATGTATTGCAGGGAAAGTAAAAATCTGATGTGGGCAGCGCATGACTTTCTCTGCAGACTCAAATTAATATTTTTTGCATTTTTAATTCACGTTTTGTTTTTATTTGGTAATTGAGCATTTTTCCGAAATTAGCGTAACAAAAATGCAAGAAATCTCAAGTATCTCGAGAATGGTTAGTCCTAGAATAATAGAATTGTTCTTATTTTTTCCTTCATCAAAAATTCTGTATAAAACAAGCATTTAATTGAAATATTTGAACATACGTAGCTATTTTTAGATTTTTGAGTACCATTTCGTAAGCAGCATCAGAGAGTATCCCTCAAGTAACTTATCTACCAAATTTTGTGAAATTTAAACAATTTGTATTTTATCCAGAGTGGATACACGACATTTTTGCGGGCCATTTTGTAAAAAAAGGCAGATTGTTCTATTCCGATTAATACCAAAATCTAATCAGCACCAGAGTATCGTACAAGTAACTTATCTACCAAATAAATAATTTGGCATTACGTCTGATGTTATAATAGCAAAAATTAAGCACACATCCACAACAGAAGGTCTTTATTTTACTTCCTATAAGACGTACAAAAGTTTAAAAAGTTGATTACCACCCACCCCCCTTTTTTCGATTTCTGTAATTAAATTGTAATGTAATATGCTGTTCTTTTGTTGGTGAAATTTTTGAAACTCTAAAAAAATAGTTTACGGTTTATCCTTGTCTAATCGTAGATTCTTTTGTAAATTGTATTTATTCAAATTTTGTCGCTATATCTGGTCTATATATGAACGATTCAATTTTATTTCCGTGTAGCCACTGATGAAGAACGTACTTATACTCGAAAGCGCTCTGGCCTTTTTTTAAACTTTTGTACGTCTTATAGGAAGTAAAATAAAGACCTTCTGTTCTGGATGTGTGCTTAATTTTTGCTATTATCTACCAAATTTTGTGAAATTTGGTCAATTAGTATTTTAGCTAGAGTGGATAGATACATGACATTTTTACGGGCCATTTCTCAAAAAAGTCGGGTTCTGTTTTTGCGAATCGTACCAAAAACCAATCAGCACCAGGGTCATACCCAAGTGACTTACCTACCAAATTTTATGGCATTCGGTCTATAAGTTTTTGAGTTAGAGTGGATACATACATTCCACAGACAGACAGACACACACACAGACATCACGCTAAAAATAGTTTTTTCATATTCTAGAGGTCTCGAAAGGTGTAGATCCGTCGAAAACTCGGGTTGCGATTTTCGACATGATTCCAATACTTTCCCGATACATTACCATGTATTGCTGGAAATGTAAAAATCTGATGTGGGCAGCACATGACTTTCCCTGCAGACCTATATTCACGTTCTCTTTATTTTAATTACATTTAATTCACTTTTAATTCAATTTTCGTTCTCGTTTGATAACTGGACTTATTTTCAAAGGTGGAGTAGAGAAAATACGAAAAAACTAAAATATCTCGAGAACAGCTAGTCTTAGTGTAATGGGGTTGGTCTTATTCTTTTCTTCGTTAAAAATTCGTATTAAACAAGCATTTTATGGATATATTTGAGCATACGTAGTTTTTCCTTTAGATTTTGGCGATTTTTGCGGGACATTTTGCCAAAAAAGGCAGGTTATATTTTACCGAATCGTACCAAAATCTAATCAGCACCAGGGTGTCCCATAAGTGATTTACCTACCTACCAAATTTTGTGGAATTCGGTCGATTAGTTTTTCAGCTAGAGTGGATACAAGCTTTTGCGGGCCATTTCGCAAAAAAAGGCGGGTTCTTTTATCCCGAATCGTACCCAAAACTAATCGGCACCAGATTCGTTCACAAGTGACTTACCTACCAAATTTTATGAAATTCGGTCATTTATTTTTTTAGTTAGAGTGGATACAAAATCTGCACAGACAGACACATAGACGTCACGCTAAAAATAGTTTTCTCGTATTCTAAAGGTCTCGAAACGTGTAGATCTGTCGAAAACTCGAGTTGCGATTTTCGGCATGATTCCAATACTTTCCCTATACATTACAATGTATTGCAGGGAAAGTAAAAATAGTAATATTGCCGTCAAATGTTGACATTGTTGTATGAGTCAACAAGTCGTATGGTATAATTCATATAAAACAGCTTTGTAAAAGCGTTTTTAGTCTATCTCGCTTTGTTGCTGAGTGCATAATCCTAACTCTTGTGCGTTTCAATGGAACATGGTCACTTTACTATAAATAAACTGTACGAGTACACTCATGGACTTTCCTTACAAAGTTATCGGGGAATGGAAAAGGAAGAATGAAAAAATTAATTTGTATTCGTATGGAAAGTCATGTGCATCATTTTACTTTCCCTGCAATACATGGTAATGTATAGGGAAAGTATTGGAATCATGCCGAAAATCGCAACTCGAGTTTTCGACGGATCTACACGTTTCGAGACCTCTAGAATACGAAAAAACCATTTTTAGCGTGACGTGTGTGTGTGTGTCTGTGTGTCTGTCTGTCTGTCTGTCTGTGTGTCTGTCTGTGCAGATTTTGTATCCACTCTAACTAAAAAACTAATGGACCGAATTTCACAAAATTTTGTAGGTAAGTCACTTGTGGCCGAAGCTGGTGCTGATTAGTTTTGGGTACGATTCGGAATAAAAGAACCCGCCTTTTTTGTGAAATGGCCTGCAAAAGCTTGTATCCACTGTAGCTGAAAAACTAATGGACCGAATTTCACAAAATTCGGTAGATGAGTCACGTACAGGTCACCCTGGTGCTGATTAGATTTTGGTATGATTCAGAAAAAAATAACCTGTCTTTTTTTGCAAAATGGCCCACAAAAATCGCAAAAATCTAAAATAAAAAACTACGTATGATCAAATATCTCTTAAATGCTTGTTTAGTAAGTAATTTTTATCAAAGAAAATAATAAGACCAACCCCATTGCATTAGGACTAGCCGTTCTCGAGATATTTTAGTTTTTTCGTATTTTTCTACGCCACCTTTTGAAATAAGTCCAGTTATCAAATGAGATCGAAAATTGAATTAAATTTAATTAAAATAAAGAGGACGTGAATATATGTCTGCAGGGAAAGTCATGTGCTGCCCACATCAGATTTTTATTTTTGCAATCAGTTTTTATTTCTTAAAAATTTTATTAGTTAAATGTAGAAAAAAATGCTGAACTTTTATAGTAAGAAGTTCAGGTTAAAGATTCGAATAACTTTTGAAACACATTAAAATTTATTGAAGCATACCATTAAAATCAAGAACCTCAAGAAACTGTTTTCATTTGACCTAAACCTAATGTTTTCGCCATTAAAAAACTTTAAAATATTCTGTACATTTTTTTTAAAGGTGTTTTGAAGAAATGTCGAAAAAGCTAATTAAGCTCATAAAAAAAAAATACCAATAAGGTGTTTTTAAAAGTTAATTAGGAGCCTGAAATTTTTGTGATGCTGCTGTATCAGAGTTTATTTTTGGGAAAAAATAGCCTGAAACAAGACTGAATTTTGTATTAAATTGGCGGAGAGTGGAAAGGTTCGAGAACTTTTTTTTGTGTACCTAGACCTAGAGGGTGTTCTTTTATGGTGTTTAAAAAATTATATGAAATATAATAATTCTGTGTAATAGTTTTTATATAATAATTTTTATTTTATTATTGTGTTTTTGTATATAATAGTTTTTATTTTATTATTGTGTTTTTGTATATAATAGTTTTTATTTTATTATATTTTTGTAAATAATAGTTTTTATTTTATTATTGTGTTTTTGTAAATAATAGTTTTTATTTTATTATTGTGTTTTTGTATATAATAGTTTTTATTTTATTATTGTGTTTTTGTATATAATAGTTTTTATTTCATTATTGTGTTTTTGTATATAATAGTTTTTATTTTATTATTGTGTTTTTGTATATAATAGTTTTTATTTTATTATTGTGCTTTTGTATATAATAGTTTTTATTTTATTATTGTGCTTTTGTATATAATGGTTTTTATTTTGTTATTATGCTTTTGTATATAATAGTTTTTATTTTGTTATTATGCTTTTGTATATAATAGTTTTTATTTTATTGTGTTTTTTGTATATAATAGTTTTTATTTTCACTACATATATAGGGAAAATAAAACTAGAACGAATTACTATATACTAGAACTGGTTAGTTGGCGTTGCTCGCGTCTTAAATAAGCCCTCTACTGCGTATAAATAATTAAATAAACGACTGCTAATTAAATAATACATTTGAACACAATTTAAAGTGGCTTTGATCCAGAAATTTCACATGCTCTCCCCAAAACATAAAACATAAATAAAAGGAATGATGTGAAAGAAGGCGTGGCTTAAACCTTCCTAGCACAGAATACTTTATGATCCCTAGGCGGGCATGTATGGTAAAACGCACGGTAGAAAGGTTAAATCCTTGCAGCGAACGCGGACGTCGAGGCAGATGCTTTGAGATCACTAAATGCGATCACTTAATGTGTTCACTTTAAAACATTACATGCAAATTCGAAGAAAAAATACAAATGCAGTATAATCTCTTTTTCATTTTTGGCGATTTTAGGTGAGATTCTGGCAATCTCTGTTATGATTTGGAGATCATTCCATTCTGGCAACGTTTTCCGCGCCTTTTGTCACCCTTTTGTCGGCCTTTTGTTGCAAACGTAAAAATAGCCCTTTTGTCGCCCCAAGGTAAAAATCAGAAAATGTTGTGCTCTATGAGCCACAGAACACCTGTTGCGCAAATAGCTTTTGTTACGTGCGACCTCCGACAACCAGCGGGACCGGATTTTGTGCTGTTTTTAGCGGGTGATCGTAGCGAGTTAGCCTTCGAAGCGGTTGTTGACCCATGTTTGAATTGCTACAGATCAACTGTTGCACAAATGGCGACAAAATTGTGCAAAATAAACTTTTGCGTACTATGGATTGCAGATTGACTGGCTATTATCCTTATGATATGCATATGAGTGAACTGAGGCTGAAATATAGTTTAATGTCTCTTAAAAAAAGAAGAAAATGGTCCTGTCTTTTGTTTTATTATAAAGTTTTAAATAATACTATTGATTGCCCGATTTTACTTTCTTGCCTGGAATTTCATATACCTGTTAATAATACAAGGAAAAAACTTTGTTTCACAATACTACTGTTAAACACAATTACCTTAAATGCTATTCTATCTATAAATTTATTGATCTATATAATGCCTATTGTACTGATATTGATATATTTAATTTGACTCCTGCCTGTTTCAAAAAAGCCTGTTTGAATGCACTTGACATGTATACGATTTAGTATTCTTGTATCTTATATTCTGTTCTTTTTGTTTTGGTGTGGCTACTGTAACAGGATTTCATATGTAGTTACCACGTAAATTGATTAAAATAAAATAAAATAAAAATGACGATTTTTACTTTGGCGACAAGATATCGACAAAAACGCAGAAAACGTTGTGAGAATGGAATATTGGGATTTTCGTATTGGAGACAAAAGGGCGAAAAAATACGCGGAAAGGGTTGCCGGAATGGAGTGTTCTCCAAATCATAGCAGGGATTGCCAAAATCTCATCTAAAATCGCTAAAAATAAAAAGAAAATTATACTACATCTGTTCCAAAAAAAAAGTTTTTGTTAGAATGTTAAGATTAAGATACATACACAATTTACAAAACTTCCTGGAAGAAAGCAGACATAAGAACGGACTAGTTAGCCGCAGAACGTTTGGCAGTTAATCCTTCACTGTTGTTAAGAGCGCATACTGTTTTACCCGTTCTTTTGGCCTGAATAAGGGGGCGTATAACGCCTTCAAACCAATTGTCGTTCCCTTACTTGCATATGCCCGCTTTTTTCAAAGAAATTTTTATCTTACAAGCAACAGTTTGAATTATTGTAATAATTAAATATATTTCTCATACATATCTCGTTCGCGTATACCTGTCTGCCACATACATAATTCCACCAACTCTAACATATTTTTGAGTTTTCAAATTTATTTTTCCTTTTTGTGACAGACCGTCTATCAAACAACGGTCTTATATAAATCTTAGAAAACTACATTTACGTTGTAAATAGATAGAGCATCAGGAAACTTGTCACATCCTGTGATATTGCGTGACGCATTAGCTAACTGCCAAATGTTACTTGTAAAATTAAAACAGCACAAAATTACTTGTTAAACCTGCTGACATTCGTGCATGGCGTGTTTGAACTCGAATATAAATTCTGAGTTTCTTGTAACTTTTGACGCGCCTCTTTATAGTTTTATTAATTCTCTAAATTAAGATATTTGGAAAATTGATGTTTGAGTTAATTACGAAACCTGGAAAAAAAAGACTTTGATATGTCTAACGGGAATATATTTAATCCATATGTTTGCCATATCTTTCATGTTTTAAATTGGTGACGTCTAATTACATTGGGGAAATTGCATCGGCAAATATTTTCTCCATTTTTCCTGCAATTAGCTTTATGAATCATTGACGGGGATTCTTTGCTGAGATTACTTTTGATTTCTGACGACTTAGACTGCTCTTTTGATTTATTTATTTCGAACTAATTTATTAACGCCTTTCATTTTTCTATAAAACCTGTGATTTTATGTCGTATCTGTCTATTACTGTATTGTGGCTTCTTTAATGAATATGTGGTATTTAAATTAGTTAGAATCACGCTTTCATTGCAGATATCAGCATTACTAAATTACTCCTCGGCGCTCTTCAGGTATAAAAAACGATTTAGCAACGTCTATATCTTTATACATTTTACAGAATTTAACACTGAAAGAATAGACTTGTTAAAACTGTATCTGCCTTTTCCTGAGAATGAGCAAAAAGACGCCAGGCGTACCCGTCTGAGTCTCATCCATTCATTTTAAGGGGTCGGTGGACGTTGAAATTATTTTTATTTATTTATTGACTTAGATGAAATTTTGTATAAATGTTCTTAACATTACTATATAAAATACCATTCAATTTATTTCAATTTTGCTATAATTTTGTATTTTTTTTTAATTTAATTTTTTTTAACGAATATTTGAAAATACTCCTTGCGTGCCATTTGTTCACATTTTTGAGTAATTTAACATTATGATCACTTAGAAACACATTATGAACCAGTTTGGGTATTCATTTTTAAATCCCTTAGAAAGTTAATTTTTAAAAAATATTTTTCTGCATTAAAACTTAATTTTCATCATTTAATTGGGCTATTATTCACTTTTAATTACCTTATTAAATTCAATTATAAAATGCATACCCAGTTTCATTAAAAAGTATGAAAGGTGTCTTCTTACCAAATTTCATGCATCTCAAACAAAAATTAAGACGCATGGAGCATTTTAAAAATGTAAAATCTTTGAAAATTCCGTTTTGAAAAAAATGCATTTAACCTTTTGCTTACGGGAGGGGACAGCGTCCATCCCAAACAAAGAACCAAGACAGGTATTTGACATACCCTATCCCAAACAGCTCGACCCCATCCCCCCCTTTGCAGACATTGGCGTCCATGGAAATCGCCGGCAGAAGTACCTGTCAAATACCTGTCTTTTTGAGAGGTTCTTTGTTTGGGATAGACGCTGTCCCTCCCGTAAGCAAAAGCTTAAATGTGTAAAACAATGTTATATATTGCAAAAAAAAACTTTTTTTTAGTTGATGTTTTCTCATTTCAACGTCCACCGTGGCCTTAACACTTCACAACATAGTTGGAAAGTATTTATGACTTTGTTCATTCTGTCTGTCTGTCTGTTCGCCAGATAACTGCCGTAAAAATAACTTTATCAAAATGAAATTAGTATGTTGTTGAGACGGTCTGTGGAACATAAGGAAATGTAAATAAATAATATCACTCAATTAGTTTTGGATTGATCCCGGGTTGAAAACGTGAAATACATTGAACCCTATTGGACCTAATTTTTCAAACATTTTTTAAGCGAAGTTAGAATTTCCAAATTGCTTCGAAAATTTTAGAAAATATTCAAATTATCCCATAATATATATATGAAAAAAAAATTCAGAAAAATATGTTCGGTAGTTTTTAAAATTAAAATTAAAGTAATAATTATACCCATATAATGACGCGATCACGTGACCCACTTCAAAATAAAACATGGCATCTTTCTTTTTAACACTTTACAACAAAGTTGAAAAGAGTTTATGACTTTGTTCATTCTGTCTGTCTGTCCGTTAGCACGATAACTGCCGTAAAAATGACTTTATCAAAATGAAATTTTAGTATGTTGTTCACACGGTCTGTAGGACCTATGGGAATATAAATGGATAATATCACCCAATTAGTTTTGGATTGAACCCGGGTTGAAAAATGAAATACATTGAGCCCTATGGGACCCAATTTTTCAAACATTTTTTAAGCGGATTTAAAATTCACAAATTGCTTCGAAAATTTTAGGTAATTGTCAAATTGTTTCATAAAATATATAAAAAAAAATTCAGCGAAATATATTCAGTAGTTTTTTAAATAAAAATTAAAATAATAATTCCACATCTTATATGAAACGATCACGTGACCATGATATGAAACGATCACATGACCCACTTCAAAATGATATATGGCATCCATCTTGTTTCAAAATCGTGATGTTTTAAAGTTCTTTTTAATTCATATTGAATGTTGTATCCGTCCTAAAACTACTTTATTTTTGCTTAAATTCTGTGCATCTGCATACTGAAACAACGCAATTACAATATATTTGAGTTTAAATGCTCATCTAAATTTGATTATTTCTACAACGAAGCCTATTTTTCACCTATGTAAAATGTAAACAGCAAAATATGTAGAATGAGTTGTATTAGAATTACTGTATTTCTTTAACACAAAATAATTCAGTCCATGGAGTCTGCATGGCTGATATGAATTAAATATTAATTGATTTTATAAACAGAAGGACGATTTTTTTCGATGAAGTTTTAAGCATAGAGTTTATGAATTGTAGCTCCATGGTCTTAATTTTTAAATAAAATAAATTATTATAGTATTGTGATGAATGAAATCCTGCTTTTATAGAGAGATCCAGGCGTGTTATTTTTTCTATGACGTCATTTGAATTTATTTCAGTTGTTTTCGATGAAGTTTTCAAATATAATAAATTATCGTAGTATTATGATAGTTTTAAAAATATTACCGTGGAATGTATTGCATTTTAGAGATATTTAAACCAGGCAATTTATATTTCAATGCCTTCATTTGAATGAAGTTCATTTTTTTCGGTGAAGGTTTAAGTTTTCGAATATAATAAATCAATGTAGTGTTGTGATAAGTTTTAAAATATTACCGAGGAATGTATTGCAGTTTCGACTTTTTTAAATAAAATTGCATTGAAGTTGGAAAGTGTTTCATAATCAATGCTTTAAGCATGATTGATTTTTTTTTTTTTTTCCTCAGAGTAAAAATCGTGATTTTTAAAGTTCTTTTAAATTTATATTTAGTGTTGCATCCGTCCTAAAACCGCTTTATTTTTGCATATTTTCCGTGCATCTGTATTCTGCGAAAAACTTAAAATTTGTTTCGTTACACCAAATGATCACAATTATAGTATGGTATCCTTCATTTGAGAGGGCTTGAGAAAATATTTAGATTCATACCAAGTTTGACAATGTACCCTGTTGATGCTGGCTAATGACCCCACAAACACAAAACTTGGATTGTGGCTATTTTCCACCACTATGATTGAAACTGCTGAGTTTCGTGACAGCCATAAATGAACCATTTTATGCATAATTATGTTCTTTGCTGCCATGTTAAAAGTATAGAATTTTGAATAAACTTCGAAGTCTTCGCTCGAATTAAAAAAAAAATTTCATCTACTTTTAAAATGTTCGATAACAAAGTGAAGTTTCGCGAAAATCCATTAATATTTGTAGCAACTATCTTGTACATATAATCAATTGATCACAGGCAGACGTCACTCTGAAAATATTCAAAACATGTTCAGGAAGTCCTAAAACAGATTGGCATCAAAATTCCGAAATTGAAAATTTTCTTAAAAACAATACTTCCTCTATAATATATGACATAGTATGATAAAGTAAATATTGTACGCCTTCGAAAAATGCATGTTATAAGGCTTCTTTTGGTTATTAGGTTGGGAAAACACTTACTCGCCATTTAAGACTTTTCAACATTAAATAATACATAAAATTCACAAATATTTTATATTTATAATCATAGCTAGGATTAGCTACATATTACAAACACGTTGGCTACGTGCTTTCTATCGCCATCTCGAATTTCACTTCGAACGTTTTCTTGTAAACAAAAACAAATGTTCTTTAGTGAGGTTGAGTGCTGCCATCTACTGGCCCTTTGGGAAAACAGAATGCTATCTTGTACATATAATAAATCGATCACAAGCCGACGTCGTTCTGAAAATATTCAAAACATGTTCAGGAAGTCCAAAAACATATTGGCATCAAAATTTCGAAATTGAAAATTTTCTTGAAAGCAATACTTCCTTTATATTATATTACATAGTATGATAAAGTAAATATTGTACGCCTTCGAAAAATGTATATATTGATAAATTGCATGTAGGCGGTTTGATGTAAATCCATATTTGCTTACTAGATGCATTTTCAGCGATATATTTGGTTGTAAATCCAACATTCTATTGTATGAGAAAGAAAAAAGTTTAGAAAGAGTGTAACATTCCATTTCTAAATGAATTAAAACGAGATAAAAAAAAAATTTGATGTGGGCAGCACATGTCTTTCCCTGCAGACTCAAATTCATATTTTCTTTATTTCTGTCGACAAGATAATGTTTTGAGATATATATTTCACTTCACAGGTACGAGTGGCATCCTTTGGAGTGGACTGATTGCCAAATCATGATGCATGGCGTTCATCCCGAAGTGACTGTTTTAAGGCCCACCTGCGGCAGTGGGTTGCAGTACCGGAATTTAACCTGTCTAAGAGCGAGTGGTAAGTGAAAATGCACATTTCTTTAACTTTTAGTGACATATATGTTGTAATGTAACAAAAATTCAAAGCAGAAAATTCAAATTCGAATTTTTATTGGATTTGCATATTTAGATACTGGAAAACGATATAACTACAGTCAGAATACTTTGCGTATTTCTATTTAGAAAATATTCTAAATCTAATCATGAAATTAATAAGCTGGGCCACAACGTGAAGGTCAGCGCTGGGTCGTATCACCTCTGTCTATCGCAGCCCTTTGGAAGATTGACAGATTAACCACCTGTAGGCTCCAATACAAAGGTTTACAATATTTACAGCCTACGGTGGAGGAATATCTAACAATCTAAATATTATGCTATGATAAAAATGATGAACAACTATATACAAAATGTTTGCCCATACTACCGTGTACTAAATACAGTTGAAATATACAAATACCTCCCATCCATAAACACTTATGCGCAGAACTGTTTCAAATGAGAGCAACAATATATATATATATATATATATATATATATATATATATATATATATATATATAAAATCAATATATAAACAAAGAAAAGGTAAAAGGATAACAAAATTAATATAAATTAAGGTGTGCTTACGGGGTATTAGCAATGTCAATGGGGATTGTGACCCCTTATCCTGGTTGAAACATGCTTTAAATCCCGGGAAACACTCCCAGAAACTATATATATGTATAATAAAAAAGATAAAAATAAAATAAAAATAGTTAGACTAATTTAAAACATAATCAGTGTGATACCCTGGTTCAAAAGCAATACGGAGGAAAATTAAGTAAAGATGATATGAAAGGAAATATCAGACAAAAGGAAAACAATGCTACCATAAAAGAAAAATGATCTTAATTTTAAATATCCATAATACACATGAAAGCACTCGAAAAAGAATTTAAGTAAAATTACTGATTCCAAAATATAAATTTCATTTAGAAGTAATTGATTATCAAATTTAATTAATGTGAGCCAGCAATGGTTGCCAATGAAGTTTGACTTACAATTCGTCCAGGAGTCATCATCAGGTTATACATTAGGGATGCCGGGAACACCAGGGATTCGAAAATAGGAAAAATAAATTTGGTTACCTCAAGCCACGAAGAAGTCGCCACAGAGGCGAAAATCCAAGGAGGTACGAAGGAAAAGTTCGGACATCAACATGTGGACCCAAACGCAGTTAATACCGTTAATCAAGAATAACATGTCGTCACACACATCTCTAGCTGTACTAGACATGGCCCGACCTGGGCACACAGCATCATACGGGTTCTCTCATCACACACTCCCTCCGTCAAGGCACGTAGTCGGACCCGGCATGACCTCGGGTCATCCACACAGGAATCGTTGTCCCTTCGTCAGTTCTTCGCTCCGGTATGGCTTCGGATTGTTGCCGGACATCTCAGGACCACATTCCCCACACGAAATAATAGCTGGAAACATCCGCCCACGAACCCCAGAGAACCACCGGTCGATCATGACAAGCTCCGAGGTTTGGAGTGAGCAGCCAGCGAAACCAATAGCTGGAAACATCCGCCCACGAACCCCAGGGAACCGGCCGATCATGACAAACTCCCGAGGCTTGGAGTGAGCAGCCACATAAACCAACGGGGCCCGGACAACAACGTAACGGCTGAGCAGTAAAAATGTGAAATGCGCGACTCAAAATGGTGTACGAAGCTTTTATACTAACTACACCAAGGATTTCCACCTTCGGTTCTGGAGATTTCACTTGAAGTTTTTATCAAAAATCCGCATGACAGTGCGACATAAGTGTGCAAACTCGAGGTACAATATGTGAGGTATTGAACTGGATGACTTTGTTTGCTAGAGAGTCTATTAAGTAGCGTAAATCAATTGCGTTATATGTTAGGGTTTGGTATGGTATGTATATTTTGATAGGGCGTCGTATAAGAAATAGTAATATTGAATGAGAGGGGTGTATGGCTCTCACGTGTTGATGGATATTAGGATCGGATATTAGGATCGAAAATGAGGTCCGCCGGTTCCTGTTGTTCATGCATCAACGAAATGTACTTAGTGGGGCGTAGCGAATGAAACGCACAGACTTTGCTGGTTATGTGCAATTTCCCTCAGAGGTTTAATACCCATTTGTTTTACTCAGAAAGTGTCGTAATTGCCTCGATCTTCCAGTTTTTAAATGAAGACTATTAGGTTATTTTTTCTTTTATAATTATCTTGCATTTTCTTCAGTTAGGTTGGATAATTCAGTTTATACTGTAAATAAATTAAACGTATTCTTAGAAATGAATGCACCTCTCCATAGCACATTTAGCGGTAAGATATTTATAATCGATCTTATCGCCTAAATCTGTTACAGAATACTTAATATTGATGACATTAAATATGCAAAAGCCGAACCGTTTTATCACTATTTTATTCCAAATCATCTAGAATGATTCCCCTGCGGGAAATTGCATAATCTGCTTATATTTCATATTCAAAGCACGGTCTCTATTTGACGCATCATTCAAAATTCCCAAATCCTCTTCAATTCGTCACATATTCATTTTTCTACTCGGTTTTCCACTCATTTTTCCTTCCCCCTTGATAGTGAATATTTTCAATGAAAACGGATTACGTTAATGAAAAGTGCCATTTAGTTTTTTTTCTGAAATTATCTTCAATTTAAAACTAAAAGAAAATATATTCATTTCTTTCCAGATTTTGATTCCCTGTGGGCATTTTTTTTTGTTAAATTGAATGTGCATTTAATAAAAATTCATATTGTGATTGAAATAATATTTTAATAGAATTACTAAATCATTCATTTTTAACTCTTTCCAACATAGTTGAAAAGTATTTATGACTTCGTTTATTCTGTATGTCTGTCTGTCCGTTCGCACGATAAGTGTCGTAAAAATGACTTTATCCAAACGAATTTTTAGTATGTTGTTGAGACGTCGTTTGGGACATTTGGGAATGTAAATGAATAACATCACCCAATTTGTTTCGGATTGAACCCGCGTTGAAAACCTAATTTTTCAAACATTTAAGTGAATTTAAAATTCACAAATTGCTTCGAAAATTTTAGGAAATATTCAAATTATCCCATAAAATATATTAAAAAAATGTCAGCAAAATATATTCGGTGGTTATTTAAATAAAAATTAAAATAATAATTACAACTATATTACACTGCTCACAACTGAAATCGCAACACAATAAAGACATTGATGTATGCTTATGAAATTTACGGAATATAATTGTAACATGGAGATGTGCAAATGATCAAAAAAATATACTTGGAAAATGAAAGCATGGAACTTTATTGACATTACATCAAAATGGAACAGGCCCACCTGGAGCGACTATGCAGGATTGAATACGGCGAGGCACCCCGTCAATAAGGTGGCCAATGATGTGGGGATGGCATTCTACACGGCATGCAATTGGGCTTGTAACTGAACATGGTTTGCTGGACTTGGGAATTATCTTAATCGGCGACCCATGATGTCCCAGATATGCTCAGCTGGGAGCAAATCAGGAGAATATTCTGGCCAAGGCAGGATATCAAAACATTATAGACTACTCATAGTTACTCTGCAGAATGCGGCCTGGCATTGTCCTGCTGAAAAAGTAATCCAGGCCTGGTTGACAGATATGGCTGTACCACAGTTCTCGCAACCTCAGAGACGCATCGTTGTGCCGTGATACTGCTAGAAACGTGGGCCAAAGGTGTTCGTCCACCCAACGTTATACCCCCCCCCCCAAACAATGATACCACTAAGGGGGTTATGTGGCGACTGATAGAAAAATATTTCTTGTGGCGTTGTTGAAAGCGCCGCCATACGCGAGTACGGCCATCTGGCATGCCAAAACAGAATCGTGATTTATCCGGGAACAGAATGTTTCGTCATTCTCTTGACCAATTGCATTTCATTTGGCACCACTGGAGGCGACGTAACGAGTGAAGACGTTGAAACGTTAGGTGTCGAAAAGATCGTCTACCTCGGAATCCTGCGTCATGCAAACGGTTTTGAATTGTTTGCGTCGAAACGACGTTATCTGTAGTCTGGAATAAATATTGTTGTAACACCGCTCATGTGGTAAACTGCTCCCGCGCAACGCTCCTCAGAAGCATACGATCTTCACATGGTGTGGTACACCTGGGAGCTCCACTACCTGATCTTCGTGTTGTTTCGTTGTCTTTCACGAACCGTAACACACACCGTTGAACTGTGCTCACATCACGACCCAATAGTTCAGCGATCTTTCGAACACTCAATCCACCCTCACGTAAAACAATGATTTGTTGCCGTTCCGTTGACGGCAACTGAACGTCTGTGTGTGTGTATATATGTCTGAGTGTGTGTGTGTGTGTATGTGTGTCTGTGCAATGTATGTTTCCACTCTAGCTCAGAAACTAATGGACCAAATTTCATAAAATTTGGTGGATAAGTCACATGGGGTTACCTTTGTGCTGATTAGATATCGGTGCGATTCGGGATAAAAGTACCTGCCTTTTTTTGCGAAATGACCCACAAAAGTCGTCAAAATTTGAAAGGAAAAACTACGCATGCTCAAATTTATCCTTTAATTGCTTGTTTTACAGGTAATTGTTGACGATGAAAAATTTAAGACCAACTCCACTACTCTAGGCCATTCTCGATATATACTTTTTTCGCATTTTCACCATGCAGTTTACAGAAAATACGCCCAGTTACTAAATGAAGACAAAAATTGAATTAAAAGTACACATTCTGTGTATTTTCAAATAATTATGCGTGTGTTTTTGTACAATTAAACTCAATTTAATGAATTGTTGAAGAACTAAATAGAAAATGAAATTGAAGCTGTAGGGAAAGTCATGTGCTGCACACATCAGATTTTATATAGAATGGAGAAACTGCCCTCTCTTGTCCAACGCTATTGATTATGTGCATGATTGTTCTCGACAAAAAAGCTTTCCATGTTGAAATACTGTTAATAGAAAGCTGGATTGGGAAAAAATAATATCTTCAACGTAACATATACATTAAAAAAATCTGATGTAGGCGGTACATGACTTTCCTTGCAGACTCATATTTGCGTTCTCTTTATTTCTTGAATAATTCATTATATGGAGTTTGATTGCACAAAGTAACACCCATTATTTAAAATTACACTGAATTTGCACTTTTAATTCAATTTTCGTTCTCATTTGGTAACTGGACTTACTTTAGTTTTTTCTTCACATTTTGAAAGTATCTGGAGAACGGCTAGTCCTAGTGTAACGGGTTTGGTCTTATTCTTTTTATCATTAAAAATTATGTAGAAAATAAGCATTTAATTGATATATTTGAGCATACGTAGTTTTTTATTTTAGATTTTGATGATTTTCGCGTGCCATTTCGCAAAAAAGGCAGGTTATTCCAAATCGTACCAAAATCTAGGCCAGGAATATTAAGCAATCTAATCAGCACCAGGGTAACCCACAAGTAACTTATCTACCAAATTTTGCAAAATTTGATCTATCGGTTTTTCAGCTAGAGTTGAAACAGGCAATTTTTACCGGCCATTTCGCAAAAAAAGGCAGGTTCTTTTATTCCGAATTGTACCAAAAACTAATTAACACCAGCGTCATACACAAGTGACTTACCTGCAAAATTTTATGAAATTTGGTCTTTAGTTGTTTAGTTAGACTCGATACATACAGACAGACAGACACGCACAGACAGACAGACACGCAGACGTCACGCTAAAAATAGTTTTTTCGAATTCTAGAGGTGTCAAAACTTGCAGATCCGTCGAAAACTCAAATTGCGATTTTCGGCATGATTCCAATATTTCCAATTCGTTCCCTGTATATTACAATGTATTCCAGGGAAAATAGTAACATCGATGTCCCACAACGGCACATTATAATATATTTTTTTTACTTTCCTTATATACATAATGTATAAGGAAAGTACTGTGACGGATTCGAAAATTCGAATTCGAGTTTTCGACGGGAGAACACGTTTCAAGCATCCCTGATCACAAATCGAACATTTTTAAGTGGTGTGTGTGGGGTGGGGGGTGGAGAGAGACGATAACTGACGAACGAATGGACCGAGTCGAACGAAATTTCGTACAAAAATAACAATCTGTAAACACTGGAAGCCTATTATTTTTATACGCAATCGAATGTTCAGAACCCACCTAAATTTTCGAGTGAAATTTTAAAAAAATCGTCAAAAAATCAAAACCGCTAATAAAGTTGTAATTTTTCATTAGAAAGCGATTGACATAAATTTTAGAACGCTAACATGAACCGTTCTCAAGATATGGCACATTTTTCAAAGAAATTATCAAAAAGTTAAATAAAAAAATATATATATATATTTCCAATTGAGAAGCATGTTCTCTTTTCATATGTAATACCATGCGATAAATTGGGTGACATCATTCTCGTGGATCTGGCTCGTTCCATTCAAGAAAAAAAGATACTTTGACTAATACTTTTTTATTTGAACGCCAATAGTCATTTATCTGATGCAAGAATAACTTATTTATCCGTCCATAACGCTTGGCGAGATTTTGGCGACGAATTTGGCGGAATATCGCCAACTTGGCGACATTTTTAATTATTGCCAAATTAACAAAAATCTCGCCAAATTGATAAAAATGGCGCTAAATCAATGAAAATGACGACCAATTGTAGAAAATTCAATATCTTGGAAAGAATATAAGTATCTACTATAAGAATAAAATTTTTTTTAATTGTAAAAGTAGTAAATTCATTGCATTATATAAGGAAAGTCATGTGTTGCCTACATCAGATTTTTTAATTTCTGTATTCCGTCAAGATAGAAACCTTTTTATCAATTTTTTTCAAAGTCGTTTAAAACTATTCCTCACGGAATAAAGCGTTTAATCCGTCAATATTTCATATTCCAAACACGATCCCCGCTATCGGGCTGCTTCTTTAATATTGTAGAATACTTTTCACTAATTTTGCATTTTTCCCATTTCATATTTCTCGGGAATATGATTATTTCTTAAAATGAAGAATACAATACATTGTCTTAATGAATTTTTTTTTAAGGTTTATACTATTTTATGGGGAATTGAAAAATAAAGATTGGATTTATTTCTCTTCGGGTTTTGTTTTCTCTTGAGTTTTTTGTAGATTGAAAGTGTAGAATGAAAAGTGTTTTGTGTAAAATGAAAAATATATTATATATAAATATTTTCAGTTTGGTTCATGATTAGTTGTATTTACGTTCAAAGTTTATCATTTCCAAAATTTATTTAATATTCTAAGAGATATTGTGTTGATCTTCCAGTATTCGTATTGGATTTAAAATAAAAATATCTGATGTGGGCAGCACATGACTTTCCTTATATAATGTAATGAATTTACTACTTTTACAGTTAAAAAAATGTTATTCTTATAGTAGATACTTATATTCTTTCCAAGATATTGAATTTTCTTCAATTAGTCGTCATTTTCATTGATGTGGCGTCATTTTTATCCATTTGGCGAGATTTTCGTTAATTTGGCAACATTTAAAAAGTCGCCAAGTTGGCGAAATTCCGCCAATTCATCGCCAAAATCTCGCCAAGCGTTATGGACGATGAAATAAGTTATTCTTACAGCAGATAAATGACTATTGGCGTTCAAATACAAAAGTATTACTCAAAGTGTATTTTCTCGTGAGTGGAACGACTTAGATCCACGAGACTGATATCATTTTTATCGCATGATATTACATATCAAAAGTGAACATGGTTCTTAAGAGTTAATATTTTTTTTCTTTTACTTCATTTTTTGATAAATTTATTTGAAAAACGTGCAATATCTAGAGAACGGTTAATGCTAGCGTCCTACAGTTTCTGTCAATAGTTTTCTAAGGAAACATTACATAAGGAATATCTATTTGCGTAACTTTATTAAAGGTTTTGATTTTTTGATGATTTTTTCAAAATTTCACTCGAAAATTTAGGGGGTTTTGAACATTCGATTGTGTTTAAAAACAATAGGCTTCCAGTATTCACGAATTGTGATTTTTGTACCAAATTTCATTCGTATCGCCCCATTCGTTCGTGAGATATCTCCACAGACACACACACAGACATCACCTCAAAAATGTTCGATTCGTGATCAGGGATGCTTGAAACGTGCTCTCCCGTGGAAAACTCGAATTCGAATTGTCTACCCCTTCACAATACTTTCCTTATACATTATGTATATAAGGAAAGTAAAAATCTGATATGGTTGTAGCACATGACGTTTCTCACATATTGTGAGGAATTACTTATTTCGAAGCCAAATAAACAGAGCTAAGAACTGAACATCATGAACAACAGCTATATAAACTTGAAATATCCAAAAAACAATCAAATAAACATGAATGGAATCCAAATAACATGCACAACAGCCAAGTAAACATGAAAAGAATCCATATAGCATAAACAACAATGAAATAAATAGGAACAAGATCCAAACAACATGAACAACAGCCAAGTAAACATGAAAAGAATTCATATAGCATAAACAACAACCAAATAAATAGAAACAAGATCCAAACAACATGAACAAGTTCCAAACGCCATGAACAACAGCCAAATAAATATGAACAAAATCCATATAACATCAGCCAAATAAGCAGAAACAAGATCCAAACATGAACAAGTTCTAAACAACATGAACAAAGGTTAAATAAACAGGAATAACAGCCAAATAAACATGAAAAAAATTCATATAGCATAAACAGCCAAATAAACAGGAATACGATCCAAACAGCATGAACAAGTTCCAAACGACATAAACAACAGCCAAAATAAACAGAAATGAGACTTTTGGCGTGGAATCCTAAATTGTGGTTTGTCGTTTTTTAGCGATTTCACACAAAATTATTTCCGAGTTTTATACAATGGCGCCCAAGCAACTTAACTTTGCAAGTTTAATAAAGTGGTTGTTATTTATGGCAACGCTTTCATTTCGTGGGAGATCAGGATATTTTCCTGTTTAAGAAAAACAAAAGAATAAGGTATGAATCAGAAGTTTTACTTCGATCTAAAATTTAAAGGTAATAGCCCGTGTCAATTGCGCAATGGATAGATAGATAGATCTTAGTATGACTATCTAAATATATCACGTTCAATTATCCACAAGATATGAGTTGTTTACAAGTTAATCAAAAATGTAATGCGGAGTAATTATTAATGGAATTTGTTGCAAAGTAATTAATACGGAAGCTACTAAATATATGAACCTCGATTTCTGAAACGAAAACAGCTTCATCAATATTTTAAATCGTCGGAAATCATTCCCCGAGGAAAAGCTTTTGATCCCCCTATATATTTCATATTCGAAGCACGGTATTTATTTTTACTCCCCCCCCCCCCTCATACTTCTACATTCCTAAATCGCAATCTCTTCGCTGCTTTCGCACTTTTCTGTTTTGTGGTATTTGATGATAAATGCGATAAAATGATGAAGTGTCTTGATGAAAATTTTAATTTTTCTCAAAGTATCTACGATTTTATATTGAAGCAAGGAATTTTTATTTATTTTGCTTTCTTTGAATCCTTCAATCCTTCGGGGCATTTTTTAGTGTGTGAAAATTATTTAAAGAAGTTCCTTAAGTTGATTGAAATTAAATTTGAATTCCAATGTGGGGTTCGTTCAGTTACTGAATTCTAAAACTTTATTATTGTTTGAAACGCATTAATTTATGTTTTACTTTTATTTCACGAGGGGTTTCATTTTTCATAGTTTGCGTCAATGCTATACTCATATGCGGTTTTTATCCCTCTAAATGCAGTTCTTTTTTTCGCCAAATGCAATTTTTTTTTTCTAAATGAATGCGATAAAATGATAAATTGTCTTGATGAAAATTTTAATTTTTCTCAAATTATCTGCGATTTTGAGTTGAAGCAAGGAATTTTTATTTATTCATTTTGCATTCTTTGAATCCTTCAATCCTTCGAGATATTTTTACTGAGTGGGAAAATTATTTAAAGAAGTTCCTTTTAGGTTGATTGAAGTTACATTCGAATTCCAATGGGTGTTCAATTACTAAATTCTAAAACTTAATTTTTGTTTTCAAACGCATTGCTTTACTTTTCACTTTTATTTCACCAGGGGTATCATTTTTACTAGTTTTCCTCAATGCTATACTCAAATGCAGTTTCTATCCCTCCAAATGCAATTTTTTTTCCAACCAAATGCATTTTTTTGTTATACGATGAATGCGATAAAATGATAAATTGGCTTAATGAAAATTTAAATTTTTTTTTCAAAGTATCTGCGAATTCAAATTGAAGCAAGGAAATTTTATTTATTTATTTTGTATTCTTTGAACAATCCTTCGAGACATTTTTACCGAGTGGGAAAATTATTTAAAGAAGTTCCTTTTAGGTTGATTGAAGTTAGATTTGAATTTCGTTGGGTGTTAAATTACTTTATTCTAAAACTTAATCATTGTTTGCAAATTCACGGATTTTCTTTTCAGCAGTTTTTTTCACCAGGGGGTCGATTTTTAATAACTTTCGTCAATGCTGTGTCCAAATTCAGCTTCTTTTCCTTCAAATGCAGTTTTTGTTTCGCCAAATGCAATTTCCTTTTGCTAAATGATGAATGTGATAAAATAAATTACCTTCAATATTAAATTGAAGTAAAGAATTTTATTTATTTATTTTGCATTCTTTGAATCTTTCAATCCTTCGAGACGTTTTTATTGAGTGGGAAAGGTATTTAAAGATGTTTATGTTATGTTGATTGAAGTTAGATTTGAATTCCAATGGGTGTTTTGTTACTTAATTCTAAAACCTTATTATTGTTTGCAAACGCATTGATTTATTTTTCACTTTCATTTCACCAGGGGTATCATTTTTAGTAGTTTTCGTCAATGCTATACTGAAATGCAGTTTCTATCCCTCCAAATGCAATTTTTTTTTCGCCAAATGCATTTTTTTGTGTTAAATGATGAATGCGATAAAATGATAAATTGTCTTAATGAAAATTTAAAATTTTTTTTCAAAGTATCTGCGAATTTAAATTTTTAAATTGAAGCAAGGAATTTTTATTTATTTTTTCGCATTTTTTGAACAATCCTTAGAGACATTTTTACCGAATGGGAAAATTATTTAAAGGAGTTCCTTTTAGGTTGATTGAAGTTAGATTTGAATTTCGTTGGGTGTTAAATTACTTTATTCTAAAACTTAATCATTGTTTGCAAATTCACTGATTTTCTTTTCAGCAGTTTTTTTCACCAGGGGTCGCATTTTTAATAGCTTTCGACAATGCTGTATCCAAATTCAGCTTCTTTTCCTCCAAATGCAGTTTTTGTTTCGCCAAATGCAATTTTCTTTTGCTAAATGATGAATGCGATAAAATAAATTACCTTCGATATTAAATTGAAGTAAAGAATTTTATTTATTTATTTTGCATACTTTGAATCTTTCAATCCTTCGAGACATTTTTACTGAGTGGGAAAAGTATTTAAAGAAGTTCGTGTTATGTTGAAAACGTTTCTATCCCTCCAAATGCAGCTTTCTTTTTCGCTAAATGCAATTTTTTTTTTGCTAAATGATGAATGCGATAAAATGATGAATTGTCTTAATGATTTTTTTTTCAAAGTATCTGCGATTTTAAATTGAAGCATGTAATTTATATTTATTTATTTTGCATCCTTTGAATCCTTCAATCCTCGGGGACATTTTTACTGAGTGGGAAAATTATTTTAAAAAGTTCCTTTTAAGTTGACTGAAGTTAGATTTGAATTTTAATGGCTGTTAAATTACTTTAAAATTTAATGATTGCTTGCAAACTCATATATTTGCTTTTCACTTTTAATTCATCAGGGGTTGCATTTTAAAGTTTTCATCAATGCTGTGACCAAATGCGGTGTTTTTTTTTCGCCAAATGCAATTTTTATTTGCTAAATGCAATTTTTGTTGCAGTGCATCCTTCACCAAATTTTATTTTCACTGTCATCCAGAATACTTTTTTTTTACGTTCTCATACTATAGAATATATAGTATAAAGTATTGTTTGCATAAAAAATTTTGATTTCTATATGTTGAAGCCAATGTATGCTTTAGTACCTCCTGAAAAAGTTTTGATTATTTTTAGAGTGATGTCCCTCTGTCTGTCTCTGTGCACGATTACTTCTGTGTACGATAACTGCCACAAATATTGATGGGTATTCACAAAACTTTATATTCGGCTTTGTTAGCGAAATATCTAGATAGAATGAACTAGAAATAACAAGATAGAATTTTTTTTTAATTCGAGCGAAAACTTCGAATTTATTCGAAATTTTATATTTTCTGCACATTGCAGCATAGGATAAAATTTGAAATAATCATGCATAAAAGGGGTTATTTATAGGTTAATGCATATTAGTCTATCCATTGTAGTGAGAAACAGTCGCAATAAACTTTTTGTGTTCGTGACGTGATTAGATCTCTCTGGAAAGCAAGTTATTCTTCCGAGGGTGGAGATGCATTGTTGAACTTGGTATCAATCGGAATACATTTTCAAGCCCTTTAATATGTGTGAGACTAGAAGACATTTATGCAGTTTTAATATTACGAATATTTGCGATATATACCATACGAAACAAAGCTCAAGTTCGTAGGCGTCATTTTCGGCAGTCCTGGCCCGGGAGGTCATGACCCCGATAAATTCAATGCGCATAAATTGCAGGTGTGGTTGGGTCAAAAATCTCCTTGGGGCCAAGGCTTGTACCGTGCAGATTAGATAATAAGGTTTCCAATGAAGAAGCGTTGCTACATCGCCTTGAGAAACAACCTATGAGATACTGATGGCGTATCTGGACCTCAGGCGAAATGATGTGGCAACAAGCAGAAAAAGTTCAACATATAGTAAATTCAGAATGCCCAGATAAGAGTGTGGTGCTATACAAAAAGATATGCAGGCAATGACCGTCCAGTAGCGGTGGCATTCGACAATGCGCGTCCTAGAAGGTGTATCCAAAATATTCAAGAAGGTGCTTTATAGAATTAAGGCAGTCTAAGAGTGTGGTGTTAAATACAGTTGAAGGCAACGGCCATCCATGAGTGTGATTTCAAAGTCAATTGGAGGTTAGGCATGTCGAAGACGACAAACAGAGGTATTTGCAAATCTGCATTTATAAAAAGTCTATATAGTTTTAGGCAAATGTAGAATCCTGGTCTCACACTTGCAGGTTATCCTCCTTAAAAGTGCATATAAAATTAATGTAAGTTTTATCGTAATCATAATATGTGTAATAAATAATGTTTATTTTAAAATTTAAAACTGTGAAATTCAATTGTGTAGTATGTTAATTAATGATTATATTTTAGGAACACCACAAGACATAAACGGGGGGTTAATGCGGCAACGAATAAATAAATGTACGAATATACGATTCACGGTCAATAATAATTAAGAATGATAATTCAATCCAATCAATTATTATTTATAAAGGAGAAAACGTCAATGTTCAATTTAATACACCACAATATGAAGCAAAACGCGCTATAATTGTAATAATTTGGAGTGTAGTGATACAGATTTTTCAAATTTTTTTCTTGTAAAATCTCCCCCCCCCCCAAAAAAAAATAAACAATAAATCGCAGACTATCTATAATTGCAGTTTAGTATGAGAAAATCAAATGGAGTCACATCGACATTTTTTCTCCTGTTTTACTATGTTTGCTCAGCTTCTCCAAAAAGTGAATGCCAAGCGGTCACCAAAAATAATTATTTTTGAACAGTGATGTAGGCGGGGTGTATTTAGGAGTGAAGAGGGGGAGGGGTCATAATTGACATTTGGTTCTCTATTGCACATTCACAAAACGAAATTCAGCATTATAGCCCGGCACTCGATCACTCAAGCCCTTCCTTCCCATATATTTTTAGAATAAAATTATTGATGATATTACACTATTATATTGAGTGAATTTGTTGTTTTAAATAACATAAGAATAGCTTTAAATATGGCAACACAGAAATGACTGTTGCATATAGGCAAAAGGAAGGGGTTAAAAACTCCATTTGGTAAATCGTTTGCAACAAAAATTCAGGTGGCGCTGGGGCAAAACAAATTCCACTGCACTGTGTGTATTTTTATGGCGAGAAAATCGTATTGAATTAAACAATATTTATTTAAAGTGTTCATTTTGCGGAAATAAAATTATCAGTTTCATGCAAATTTGAACCAAAATAATAAAGTATATTCCTACGTATTTTAATTAATTTTACCTTTCATTTTATTTCCGTCTCCCTTTATTCTCTACCTTCTTTTCCTACAACTACGAAAAGTACTTGTTACGTTTACTCACACTTAGGGAACTTCAATTTAAAATAATCAAAAATACATATATTAAACACTACGCCTAGTAAAAGGAAATATGAGGAAAAAAAAACTCTCACGGAAAAATTCATTTTTCGAAAATATAAGTTTCAAATACTGAAATCATTTTTATATATTCATAATCTATACCTTATTTTCGTCAAAGACAAGAAAATTGGGAATTTTTATAAATTAGGTTTGGCGATATAAGCGTCGAAAGTGTTTCGTAATGCTCCGATTTCGTCATAGATAAACTAAGCATAGATTTTATTCGCATGAAAACATTATGAAAGAATCTCTCATTGACCGATTTAAAAATTAAATGAACCGCGTATATGCTAGTCTATGACTATTTAAATGTGTTATATTATTTATGCGTCGAACGTACAGAATTACGAATGCATTTTCTTAAAATCGTTATTCATACACTTTAAACTTTAATTTCGCATTATATTACTTTCCTTATATACATAATGTATAAGGAAAGTATTGTGACGGGGCCGAAAATTCGAATTCGAGTTTTCGACGGGAGAGCACGTTTCAAGCATCCCTGATCACGAATCAAACGTTTTTGAAGTGATGTGTGCGTGTGTGTGAAAGTATGTGTGTGTGTGTGTGAGTGAGTGAAAGTGTGTGTGTGAGTGAGTGAAAGTGTGTGTGTGAGTGAGTGAAAGTGTGTGTGTGAGTGAGTGAAAGTGTGTGTGTGTGAGTGAGTGAAAGTATGTGTGTGTGTGTGTGTGTGTGTGAAAGTGTGTGTGTGTGTGTGTGTGTGTGTGTGTGTGAGTGAGTGAAAGTATGTGTGTGTGTGAGTGAGTGAAAGTATGTGTGTGTGTGAGTGAGTGAAAGTATGTGTGTGTGTGAGTGAGTGAAAGTATGTGTGTGTGTGAGTGAGTGAAAGTATGTGTGTGTGTGAGTGAGTGAACGTATGTGTGTGTGTGAGTGAGTGAAAGTATGTGTGTGTGTGAGTGAGTGAAAGTATGTGTGTGTGTGTGTGAGTGAGTGAAAGTATGTGTGTGTGTGTGTGAGTGAAAGTATGTGTGTGTGTGTGTGAGTGAAAGTATGTGTGTGTGTGTGTGAGTGAGTGAAAGTATGTGTGTGAGTGAGTGAAAGTATGTGTGTGAGTGAGTGAAAGTATGTGTGTGAGTGAGTGAAAGTATGTGTGTGAGTGAGTGAAAGTATGTGTGTGAGTGAGTGAAAGTATGTGTGTGAGTGAGTGAAAGTATGTGTGTGAGTGAGTGAAAGTATGTGTGTGAGTGAGTGAAAGTATGTGTGTGTGAGTGAGTGAAAGTATGTGTGTGTGTGAGTGAGTGAAAGTATGTGTGTGTGTGAGTGAGTGAAAGTATGTGTGTGTGTGTGTGTGTGTGTGTGAAAGTATGTGTTGGCGTATGGTGGGAAGTGGGGACATTCATATGTTTACACACCTTCCAAGTGGGGACGCACCGGCAAGTGGGGACGTCCTCGCTTTGGATTTTTGCAGAAATGTGCTATTTAATGACAGATAATATTCTGAAAAAAGTTTGGTTGACTTTTGGCATAGGTCCCCAGTTAGGTCGTATATGTATATAGTCTGTGTATAACTGTGTATAGCTCGCGAATATCTGTGTGTGTCTTGCAAAAAAACACGTCCGCGGTTTATCAGAATTGCAACATATTGTGTGTATGCGGAACTGGTTTTCAGAGGGAAGGCGTTAACTGCCCTCTAGCTAAATCTGCGAAACACCCGTGTTGGTCTTTGAGGGAAACCGAGGACAACTCATAGAACTATCAAATTGAGGTATTAGCTTCTTGGGATCCCCTAGAACCACTAGAGCCCCCCCCCCCCCAAAGAGATATGCATACATTTTTTTAGCAGACACAATCCCCTCCGCAAATTGTTGTAATTTTGATTTGGAAATATATTTCTAACTCGCTAGAAGAGAAAAATATTGCACTTCTGAAACTAATGTATTTTTTTTTTTTTGAGGTTCCATTTATGGTTTAGGAGCCAATGTTATAAGAAACAGATTCTAGCCAGACTGTCTTTTATTATTTCCCATATGTCAAGAAATATTCCCGTCCAGGAAGCTAAAAGTGTTTAGAAATTAAGTATATACAACCATCTTCACAGCATATTTTTGCATAGAATTTATAGAAATACAGTGTGATTCAGTTTTTGAAGAGTTGTGTGTAATTGTAAAATACAGTATTTCTCTCTGTATGTATACTCTGTATCTGTGTAAGCATTTGCCTGGTAATAAATGGAGCACAGGTTCGGAATTCAAAACACGGATAAACTCAAACCGCGAAGTGCAATTTTTTTTTAATTAAATTAAAACTTATATTTCAAATACTTTTTTTTTATTTTCTTTTAATCCTTAGACTCTTGACACTGCATTTTCCCTTCAGTGAGTTAGAAAAACATCTCTCCTGAGATGGTTCAACAGTTTATTTGTTGCTGCTAATGCGAGTTTTAAAAAGACTTCAAAAAATCGGGAAAATGGATGTACTTTATTTTAAATGTAAGCAGTCTGAGAGCAAAAATTTTGTTCTGACTTTAATACATACACCTTTAAACTTGCTTATACACTTTTAAACCACGGACCATGCATATACACCTTTAAAACGCGGACCATGCGAATACACCTTTAAAACGTGGACAATGCATATACACCATTAAAACGTGGGCCATGCGTATACACTTTTAAAACGCGGACAATGCATATACACCGTTAAAACGCGGACTATGCGTATACACCTTTAAAACGCGGACGATGCATATACACCGTTAAAACGCGGACGATGCATATACACCTTTAAAACGCGGACGACGCATATACACCGTTAAAACGCGGACCATGCATATACACTTTTAAAACGCGGACCATACGTTTACACCTTTTAAATGTGAATTATTTTTCAAAAAAAGATAAAAAAAAATATCTTGAGTGGGGCGCATATTATCATCTTGTGTTTTTATATTATTTAGTTAATTTTCTAAAATAAATATTCAGAACTTGAATGCTTTCTACTTGGTTCCTTTCCTCCGAAAATTAATAGGTCTCTGAGTGATGTTCATTGATTGAAAAATGCTCACCAAACTTTATTCGATTTATCCAATTTGTTCGAAAGATATGGCACTACATTAAAAAATATATAGATGAATATATGTTTCAATATCTCGAGAGCAGATCGGGATAATTTCTAAATAAAGATGTCCATTCATTTCGGATTTAAGCTGTTTGTTTATAAAGCATTCACTCATTTGATAATAGGGAATTTATATTTTTTTTCCGAATTGTTCCATTTTTGACCAAAAACATAAACTATCTCAAGAACAGTGCGTATAAACCTCATGTAAATGATGACATTCGTGTTAAAAAGCTGACATTATAAATACATAAATATTTCTCTAACATTTTTAAGTTTACTTATGTTTCCGAATTTGAAAAGCATGATAAAGAAATAAGATCTATTCTTTGATCCGTTTATCCCAACAGGTAATAGGCTTCTAACATTTACCTATTGAAATAATCGTACCACAAATTTTTTTCTGTATTATCAACTTATTCGATACTATTGTACCCACAAAGATATAGACAGATGGTTAAAATTGGTTAATTCGTATTCAGGGATGCTCCAAAACGCGTATAACCTATAACCATCAAAATAAATAAAAGAATTTCATTTTTGTCTCATCAAAATTGTTTTTACATATAGTCGTATACTATGTGCTGAAAGGAAAAAAAAATAGTCATCTGGGATTAATTGATTTTAATGAAAGAAAGGGTAGATATGGACATATTAATAAGGGAAAAATTACTTAATAAGAAAATATTCACCACGTTCATGCTCCATACTAATAAAACCACAGAAACCCTATGGGCACAGTCTTTTAATGCCATCTGAGTTGAGCCCCTTTCCACAATTTTGCATATCCGTTTAATTCGAAAAGTATCTATGTTTTAACAATGGAAGCCAAAATATAGAACACTAAACGCGGACGATGCATATACAAAAACGCGGACTATGCGTATACACCTTTAAAACGCGGACGATGCATATACACCGTTAAAATGCGGACTATGCATATACACTTTTAATACGCGGACCATACGTTTACACCTTTTAAATGTGAATTATTTTTAAAAAAAAGATAAAAAAAAATATCTTATGTGGGGCACATATTATCATCTTGTGTTTTTATATTATTTTGTTGATTTTCTAAAATAAATATTCAGAACTTGATTGCTTTCTACTTGGTTCCTTTCCTCCGAAAATTAATAGGTCTCTGAGTGATGTTCATTGATTGAAAAATGCTCACCAAACTTTTTTCAATTTATCCAATTTGTTCGAAAGATATGGCACTACATTAAAAAATATATAGATGAATATATGTTTCAATATCTCGAGAGCAGTTCGGGATAATTTCTAAATAATGATGTCCATTCATTTCGGATTTAAGCTGTTTGTTTATAAAGCATTCACTCATTTGATAATAGGGAATTTATATTTTTTTCCCGAATTGTTCCATTTTTGACCAAAAACATAAACTATCTCAAGAACAGTGCGTATAAACCTCATGTAAATGATGACATTCGTGTTAAAAAGTTTGCATTATAAATACATAAATATTTCTCTAGCATTTTCATATGTTTAAGTTTACTTATTTTCCCGAATTTGAAAAGCATGATAAAAAAATAAGATCTATTCTTTTATCCGTTTATCCCAACAGGTAATAGGCTTCTAACATTTACCGATTTAAATAATCGTACCAAATTTTTTTCTGTATTATCAACTTATTCGATACTATTGTACCCACAAAGAAATGGACAAATGGTTAAAATTGGTTAATTCGTATTCAGGGATGCTCCAAAACGCGTATAACCTATAACCATCAAAATAAATAAAAGAATTTGATTTTTGACTCATCAAAATTGTTTTTACATATAGTCGTATACTATGTGCTGAAAGGAGAAAAAATAGTTATACGGGATTAATTGATTTTAGTGAAGTAAAGGGTAGATATGGACATACTAATAAGGGAAAAATTACTTAATAAGAGAATATTCACCACGTTCATGCTCCATTCTAATAGAAACACGGAAACCCAATGGGCACAGTCTTTTAGTGCCATCTGAGTTGAGCCCCTTTCCACAATTTTGCATATCCGTTTAATTCGAAAAGTATCTATGTCTTAACAATGGAAGCCAAAATATAGAACACTAAACGCGGACGATGCATATGCAAAAACGCGGACGATGCATATACACCGTTAAAACGCGGACGATGCATATACACCGTTAAAACGCGGACCATGCGTATACACCTTTAAAACGCGGACAATGCATATATACTTTTAAAACGCGGACCATACGTTTGCATCTTTTAAATGTGAATTATTTTTCAAAAAAAGATAAAAAAAAATATCTTGAGTGGGGCGCATATTATCATCTTGTGTTTTTATATTATTTAGTTAATTTTCTAAAATAAATATTCAGAACTTGAATGCTTTCTACTTGGTTCCTTTCCTCCGAAAATTAATAGGTCTCTGAGTGATGTTCATTGATTGAAAAATGCTCACCAAACTTTATTCGATTTATCCAATTTGTTCGAAAGATATGGCACTACATTAAAAAATATATAGATGAATATATGTTTCAATATCTCGAGAGCAGATCGGGATAATTTCTAAATAAAGATGTCCATTCATTTCGGATTTAAGCTGTTTGTTTATAAAGCATTCACTCATTTGATAATAGGGAATTTATATTTTTTTTCCGAATTGTTCCATTTTTGACCAAAAACATAAACTATCTCAAGAATAGTGCGTATAAACCTCATGTAAATGATGACATTCGTGTTAAAAAGCTGACATTATAAATACATAAATATTTCTCTAACATTTTTAAGTTTACTTATGTTTCCGAATTTGAAAAGCATGATAAAGAAATAAGATCTATTCTTTGATCCGTTTATCCCAACAGGTAATAGGCTTCTAACATTTACCGATTGAAATAATCGTACCACAAATTTTTTTCTGTATTATCAACTTATTCGATACTATTGTACCCACAAAGATATAGACAGATGGTTAAAATTGGTTAATTCGTATTCAGGGATGCTCCAAAACGCGTATAACCTATAACCATCAAAATAAATAAAAGAATTTCATTTTTGTCTCATCAAAATTGTTTTTACATATAGTCGTATACTATGTGCTGAAAGGAAAAAAAAATAGTCATCTGGGATTAATTGATTTTAATGAAAGAAAGGGTAGATATGGACATATTAATAAGGGAAAAAATTACTTAATAAGAGAATATTCACCACGTTCATGCTCAATACTAATAAAACCACAGAAATCCAATGGGCAAAGTCTTTTAATGCCATCTGGGTTGAGCCCCTTTCCACAATTTTGCATATCCGTTTAATTCGAAAAGTATCTATGTTTTAACAATGGAAGCCAAATTATGGAACACTAAACGCAAAATACATATGTTTTAATATGCGGAAAAAATACAAATGTTGCTAAATTCCCCTGTATAGATTTTTAAAGACACCATATGTACAAATTTGTTATGGCAATTCTGTCCACACAATAGAACAGAATATAGAAATACGTATATAGAGCAAATAGCTGAGGTTTGAGAAGTTAGTCGGTATTAGAACTGCCTATTGCACGATAATTTATATGAGTACTCTACCAACTAACCAAAAAACTACTTTCTGACAAGTGAATAAGATAAAACTGCATACATTTGACTCAAGCACATTCTCCTGATGGTTTAGAGTGCTTGTCTCGAGATCAACAGGCTAGGGTTCTAAATCTTTATAGTCGGTACAAGACTTCATACAGACTCATGTTCGGTATTGTCGACTCTGGTATATTAAATGAATATAAGTGCAAGTATGTGATAATTTTTAAAAAATTAATTCATTTGTTAAGGCCAAGAAGTATTTTCATCGAATTAGTAGGAATATATTCTGAAGTGCTCGTTATGCGGTCAGGATAGCATAGGCAGAGGCATATATGAAAAATATTTTTAAAAAGACTGAGTCACATGTACGTGACCTCAATTTTTGCATAATATATCCAAATAAAACATGCTTTTTTGGAAAAGTTTGTTTCCTACTGTAAACATATAGGATATATATATATGATCATTGAATAGGAGTGGAGAAAATTTTAGTCTCAAGTTCCAAACAAATATATCGATTGACTGGAGTAGCACAATGTACCCCAAGTTAATTTCCAGTTAAAATTGAGACAGGAATGTTCTAATCTCAATTCATTTTTGGTTCGAAATACTTAAAAAGCATCGACTTATTTTATAATACCGAAAGTATTTAAAAAAACATCCATTTATTTTGTAATACTGAGCATTTAATTATATGATCTTCTCATTTTAGAACAAAAAACGTGCAATCTTTTAAAAACGGAACATCTTTACATCCTAAATGATATTCACTTGTAAATGAATAATTTTATATAAAATGACTAATTGCAAAAAGCTTTCAATACAATTATTTTTATAATGTTATTTTAATTATCAAAACAAAACATGTTTGAAAGATTGAGTATACCCCTTGTCTAATCTCTCTGAATGTCAACAGTCTAAATGTATCCATATCTGTTATAGATTATATTTTTATTCAATTTATGAAAATTATAGTTAAATAGAAATATTTGGTCTTGTTTACCTGATACTGGAACAAAAGATTTCACGAAAATTTTGTGAAACTAGGGTAAAATAACTTTTTCTTCCTATTTTTTTATATAAAAAGTAAAAGAAAAGTGCAAAATCATAAAAGATACAAATTATTGTGTAAAATTAGTTGATCAGTAAAATAAATAGGCCACTAAGTTTACTGATTAAAATAACAGTGCGAAACTTCGTTTGGAGAACATAATTTGTTCGAGGGATATCGTGTCTACAGGGAGACATCGTTTAAAAATGATTGATTTGTATTCAGGAAGACTCAAAATGTTTAAATTCATCCAAATCGAAGAGTCGAATTATTTACCAGTACGTTATGTATAGTAGCATAAGTGAAAACAAAGAAAATCTTGATAGATTCTGTGGAGAATCACTACCTTGAATTTTCATACATAAGCGAGAATTACTTCTCTATACAAGAAATGCTGTGTAGCCTCGATTGTACAAGTAAAACTATTTGATTCATAAAAATGCTAAATATCATTTTCATTTAAGTGTCCAAATTCAGTTTACCTATTTGACTCTAAAAATGCGCTCAATATTAATGATCAGAATTTTTTCAAAGAAGCTTTAATAGTTAGAAATGTAAAAATTTTGGGAGTTTGTTTCTTGCTAAGCCAGCGAGGTGTTTTAAGTACAAAGGGAGATAGAGTGTTCAAATTTTTGTATTGTGAACAATGAACTTAGTTTGAGGGTGATGGCACTTTCTTCTATCCCGATTCATATGGTGCTTTAAATGTGTGAAAGTTTAATTATTTTTTTCGAGCAATGCTAATTTTTATTTCTATCCTTCATTGCGCCTTAAATTGAAAGGAAAACGGTATCATTTAAATGAATCTGTTTCCCGAAATCTGGTATTAATTCTCGGTGCTTTAATTTAGGTATTGTCTTGAATCGAAGAAAAAAGCAATTTACAAAAGTTATAATTTCCTGAAGGATTACTTTTTTTATAATTATTTAATTACCTAATTCAAGTTGAATCTTAGTTGTTAGAGGAAATACTATTAAAATTATGTTTATATTTTCTTATTACTAAAGCACTGTATTTTTGTTGACGTTCCGGTTTTAGAACTAGAGAAAGTACAGTGCTTTGTTTAAAAACAATTTTTAGTTTTTTAAAACTAATAATAAAAATTTCAATTTCGGCGCCACTGTGAGACGTCGCCAGAGGACGACGCCTCGCCGTTTTATTCCTTGTCACGGCCCTGACTATTAAAGCAGAAGTAGACTGAAACATCTAACTTTGAAATCAGTATAAAGCTATAAATTTCCATATTTGTTTTTTGTCTGGGTGTGTGAGTGGGGGAGAGTTACATACAATAGCATTTTACAGAAAGGTTCAGAAGTTCTGAGGACAGTTTGTTGCCGTAGATTTCATGTATAAGAATTTTTTCATGTAATCTAAAATATTCCATGTGTGGGAAACTTTGAGTATTACAAAAGCAAAATTTGAAAATAAGAGTATTATTTTATTATTTATTCATGGATCTACGAGAAAAATTCTGACATACAAAATAATTAATTAATAATTTTATTTTGTTTCATTTCCACTGATTAGAAATACCCATAGTTCATATATTTTTATCTCATGTAGTAAAATAAATTGTCTTGTCTCATGTGCGTGTCGTCTGTAACCGAAAATCGAAGTTTCGGACAACGGCGAAACTTTGTGCGGTACTAAAGTTCTCTGAATAATACGGTTCGACGAGATTTTTTTTAATTCAAATTAGCTTAACATTAGGGGGCTGGACAACCCAGTGGTTAAAACATCACTTAGAGGATCCACGTTCGATTCCTGACTCTGACCAAACTGTTCCCGTGTTCAGAGTACATATTTGTATAAGTGCTTTGTACAGTCGCGCATAAGTAACATTCAAAAATACCGCCGTTTTAAATGTCAGCAATAATCAACGGATATCCATAAAAATTCTTCTTTCAGATCCTTGTGGAAGAATTCTATGGTATGTTTAAAAGAATGTTAATCATTTTTTAAGATATTCACAGGAGAAAATGGAATATATTTCAAAAATGGCGTCACCGCATCAAAATAAAAAAATGACCTGATCGCATCAAAATAAAAAAAATAATAATTAATAAAAAAACTGGATTATTCTATGTAACACGTGAATATTAACTTTATGCTTATTTTTATGCAAAAAAAAGAATGTATTAGACGATTTTTGGAATGCTAGAATTATCTGCTTTTGAGCTGTTATATTATCGGACACTTTTATCGGACACTGCTGTTATATTATCAAACGTTATGAATTGAGTAACCCTTTTTATTGTAAAAATTTCCCAATATGTTTATTTCATAACAATTAAATAAATTCTTTATCCTTTTGAAGGAATTTGATTTTTCTTAATATTTCGACGTTTATGAATTTAAAAAATATAACTTTGTATCGCTGAACGCATATGACATTTTACTAATTTACTCGAATTTTACCGATCAACAAAATAGGAGAGGGGGGAGGGGGAATAAACCAATTTTGTCTGCGTATGCAGGCAAGTTGAAAAATCGATCGAATTTAATTTTGAATTGCTGAAATTTCTCTGAGCAAGAAACTGTCGGACACCAAAACTTGAAAAAAAAAAAAAAAAAAAAGAATGCGAAATTCTTACGATCTATAGCTTCAAGATGAATAGAAAGTATGGCTGAGCGGAATAGTAGCCTTTAAACGCGCTATTTTTACCATCATCCTTCATATTTACCGTATAGTTGTTTATGGACAGTACATAGTAGGATAAAGTTGAACAACAGTACTTCGTCACAATATCAGCAGTTTGGCTCGGAAAAGTCCCCCCCCCCCCCCTCCATTCCCAAGGTTGGGTCAGCTGCAGCGTATATTCAAAACTAAGGTGCCTTATTTAAATACAGGAGTCTTATAACGAAACTATTGCATATAGATTAATTTTTTTTTAATTTATCGTAAATATGTTACAATGAATATTTAACCAATAAATAAATTTACAAGCTAAAACTAACGGGTAAGAGTTTCGCGTAATATTTTAATTTTGATACACAACTTTAATTCCGATTACACATCCGTTTTCGGAAACCCTTTAAAATTTGAGGCAGTTGTATAAACGATGAAAACCCTTAGTACAGCGTGTGAAGTTCAGTAGGGCGCTGGTGGGGGTCAAAGGATAGAATTGCCACCTCCGCGCCAGGTCATGTATCAAAACACATTCTATATATCTAAGGCGTTAGACGTCTAAAAAAAATATAAAACGGATATATTAGACGAAATATCTACGGATAGAATATCTAAGGAGTTTGGCCGGTCATTTCGTTAATCGCTAGTTTTTCAAATTGAATCGCCGACGTGGGAATTTACGACGTGGGAATACCTTAGAGCAGGAATAAGAAGTATGTCTTCGTATCTCTCCTCTAAGGGGAATACCTGGCCTGGGAAGAATGAATGCTCCACCCCAGGCACGGGAACTATGAAAACCCTTTATGATAACGGAGTGTGTCGCCTATCTTGAGTGTTCATGCTCAGAGGGTTATGATTTCACCCTGGGGGCCGTACGAAGCCGACAAAGGGCCGTAGTTCACTCACCACTCTTTGGTTGTAAATATTGCTGGACTTTGCGTGGCTTTCAGCGATCGATAGGTATCCTTACAATTCTTTCTCCCAGATACTTCTGCAAACATTCTATTGTAAGTCTTAAAAGTGTTGATCATCTTTTAAGATGTTTACAGAAAAAAAAAATTGACTAAACGACAAATGTGGCGTCCACTTTAGCCGGTTCACATCAAAACTAAAAATATCAATTATTCCTATATTTAGCTCGTGAAAATGTACTTTATGCATAATTTTATGCAAAAAAAAATAAATGTGTCGATTTTTAGAATGCTAGAACTGTCTATTTTGTAGGAATTCTACACTTATAGACATTTAGAAAAATAGTTATAGACATTTAGAAAAATAGTTAATGTGACGGGATCCTTCAAAAGCAAAATTCGGCAACTATTAATTCATTTCTGCAGTGCATATGCTTCACAAAATATGATAGTTTGAACTGCCCTGTTAAAAATTCGTTAAAAATCCATTTAAAAATTTAAAAAAAAAATCGTTTAAAAACAATCACAGTTAAAAAAATTTTATAAAAATATTAATTTGTAAAACTAATATATTGATTATGACTAAAACTCGAATTCTATGAAATTTCATATTTGTATATGCAATTGCATATATGAACACTTATAGAGCATGTAAATGCATAAAAGGCCTTTAAATGCATATTTTAAGTACTTTATTTCCTTTTAGCTTGCATTTTTTTTATTTTAACTATATTTTTATCTTCTTTAACACTTTACAACAAAGCTGAAAAGTGTTTATGACTTTGTTCATTCTGTCTGTCTGTCTGTCCGTGAGCACGATAACTGCCGAAAAAATTAATTTATCAAAATGAAATTTTAATATGTTGTTCAGACAGTCTATAGGACCTATGGGAATATAAATGAATAATGTCACCCAATTAGTTTTGGATATAACCGGGTTGAAATAATGAAATACATTGAACCTTATGAGGCCTAAATTTTCAAACATTTTTTAAGCAGATTTAAAATTCACAAATTGCTTCGAAAGTTTTATGAAATATTCAAATTGTCCCATAAAATAAATAATAAAAATTTCAGAAAAATATATTCAATAGTTTTTTAAATAAAAATTTGAATAATGATTACACCTTTTATATGAAGCGATCACGTAACCATTATATGAAGAGATCACATGACCCACTTCAAAATAAACTATGGCATTCACCTTGTGCCAAAATTGTGATTTTTAATGTTCTTTGTAATTCATATTTAGTGTTTAATCCGTCCTAAAACCGCTTTATTGTTGCTTAAATTCAGTGCATCTACATCCTGAAACACTGCAATTACAATATATTTGAGTTTAAATGATCATCCAACTTTGACTATTTCTACAACGAAGCCGACTTTTCACTAATGGAAAATGTAAACACCAAAATGTGTAAAATGAGTTGTATAAGAATTGTTGCATTTCTTTAACGCAGAATTATTTAGCTCATGGAGTCTGCAATATAGCTGATATGAATGAAATATTCATTGATTTTAGAGAGTAGGACGATTTTTTCGATGAAGTTTAAAACATAGAGTCTAATTACTTGTACCTCCATGGTCTTAAGTTTGAAATAAAATAAATTATTATAGTATTGTGATGAATGAAATGAATGGAAAAACGTTTATGAATGAAATGCTGATTTTATAGAGAGAGCCATGTGTGTTATATTTCGATGGCGTCATTTGAATACATTTTATTTGTTTTTGATGAAGTTTTCAAATGTAATAAATTATTGTAGTATCATAATAATTTTAAAAATATTATATAGAAATGTATCGCATTTTATAGATGTTTAAACCAGACAATTTATATTTCAATCCCGTCATTTGAATGAAGTTCATTTTTTTCGATGAAGTTTTAAGTTTTCAAATTAATGTAGTATTGTGATAATTTTTAAAATATTACCGAGGAATGTATCGAATTTTAGAGATGTTTAAATAAAATTGCATTGAAGTTGGAAAGTGTTTCATAATCAATGCCTTAAGCATGATTCATCTTTCTTTTTAAATAGCTAGATAAGTTAACATCGGACGAAGCTAAACATATTTCTCATTCAACACCGAAATTCCGTGAGCTACTAAGGCCATGCAATTATCATAAGAAATGATGAAATCTTTTCAGGGTAAAATATCAAGAGACATGTCTGGTAAAAGAGATGGAAAGTCACGTTATACGAATATCTGAAGTTTTGCATACGTCGTTTTCAAAGAGCTGTTCTGTAAAATTTTCTGTATAAGCATTGTGAGTAAAAATGCCTAAAATTAAATCTAGTAAATCAATCCGAATAAAATCATGTATTTATAATCATAGAAAAATCTGAATACAGATGGTGTTTTTATATTATGTAATATGCGAGAAAAAATTATTCAGAAAAATATCAGAGCAACATGTAAAAACTGCTATTCACATTTCAGAGAGAAAAAAAAAAAAAAGAAGAGTAAACACGCAGTTATAACTAAGCCGTTTTCAGCATGGAATACCCAAGAACTAAATATCACTTTCAGTTCAAAAGATGACAAGTACTGTCCAATAATATCAGTTGGTATTAAAAGAACATTTTTAGCATTAAAATGTTTTTAGATGATAAACGACAAAGTCTACGTGTCAAGAACTTAGAAAAGCACATTAGTTGGTTACAGCAATAAAATTTACTCACTATATGAAAATTTTGACTATATTTGAACAATGATATAAAAACTTTTGATTTGCAATAATAGTTTGCTTGAGTTTGATTGAAATTCCGCGTTTTTAAATGCTTTCAGATGCATTAATGATATTCGAACAAAATATATAAATACATGTATTTTATGTTATAAGTAATTAATTATTAAATTTTAGGTGCATATTTGCATGCATATTTTGACAAATTTTAATGCATATATTAGTTATGATATTAATGTATTATCAAATGAGACATATCTGTGTCTGCAGTTACGTAGGAAGCGTCATAAGCATTCATTGATAATGATTACGTTAGTTCTCCATATATAATTACATTATATTCTTCACAGAGTATTGGTGTATTAAATCCGACACTGTAAACTACCACATTTGATCTTCGACCTCCCTTCCCTGTTCGAGATCCTGACGACACCTATATACCAATCTTGACACTTTTTAAAAAATAAAAAAAATTTTGATTTTCATAAATTTCATTGTGATGTCGGCAAAAAAAAAAATCAATATTTTCCCTCAAAAGGCTCTCTCTCTCCCAAGAATGCCTTATCAGCAAGCACTATTGAGAGGAAAATTATACACTCTTTTTAAACATCGAGTTTTTGCAATAAATTAATTTTTAGCATTTGGCAACAGAAGTTTGAATCCTTTAATTTCTATTCTTAAATTATTACAAGATATTTTGAGCTATCTATCTATCTATATATATTAATTGTCAAGTGTCCGTCTGTTCGTCTGTCTGTCACGTTTTTTTAGGCACTCCCCGTATAAATAGAGACCTGCAATTTGGTGCACAGGTCGATCGTTCGATAAAACCCCCTGGAAAAATCGAATTTTTCGAAAATGTTCCGTCGAGGGTATGCTCCACACCAAAACGTTCGAAAAGTGAAATGATAGAAAAGTATACTTTGCGATGAGATAGAGATTTCAAATTTAGAGTATGTAAACCATTCTAAAGGAAGAAAGTGTGCAATTTTAGATTTCAATATTTGCTACTTTAGTGGGTGCCGCGCACCGAAATGTTCGATTTTCCGAACAAATGAAAAACGCTTGCTTTAAATTTGATAGAGGCTTGAAATTTGGTATACGGGTTAATCATTTGATGAAAACACTCAAGACAACATTGTTTTTCAAAAATGTTCGTTTAAAGAGGTTGCTCCAAAAACAAAATGATGAAAATTCATGTTTCGAGATGCAATAGAGACTACAAATTTGGTGTGCGAGTAGATGGTTCGAAAGGAAAAACACGTACAATTTCAGTTCTCCGATATTTTCTACTTTATGGGGGTACCGCAAACCCAAATATTCGATTTTCCGAAATAAATGAGAAACGCCTCCTTTCAAAATGTAATAGAGGTTTGATATTCGGTATTTGGGACAATCATCTGATAAAAAACACAAGAATAGAGTTTTTGAAATCTGTTCATTTAAGAGGGTGCTCCACACAAGCAGAGATGTGTATATATACCCAAGTCAGGGATTAAATAATGCTCAAAATTAATGATAAAAATCACATCAATGCAAAGTTAAAATATTTTATTTTTGTATTTATATTTTTTTATAAAGCTTACAACCATATTACTGAAAATTCTTAAAAGGTTTTTTCTATCGCATGTAAACTTATTATCATAGGCGAATCAAGAACGTTGAAGCACAACGTTGAAGCACATCTATTGACCTAATGAGTTTACGAGTCGCATTTCATGACCAATAAATAGCTTACAACCCTACAAGAGCTATTTATAATTTTATAATTCGAGAATAGACCAGATTCAGAACTGTAATCCCCATTTGATCGTCTACACCCCCACACACTATTTTTGGGATCCTATGTACCGAAATTAAGTGTATGTCGGATATCCTATGCCTATGATAGGATGTTTGTATATGAAAAAAAACGCTGCAGTAAGAATTTTTAGGAATCTGGTTGTAAGTATCACAAAAGAAATCAGTTTTCTTTTAAATACCAAAAGAAAATTTTTCATCTTTGCCCTGATGCAAGTTTAGGCATTAATGTTTGGCATTATTCAATCCACGACTTGGGTATATATACCACTCTGTTTATTTTATTTGTAGATATTTACCTTTTTGATATCAGGTTTGTTGGTTCTTTAGCACTGGTGAAGGAGATCCCGCTTATTCTCGAAACAGTTGTCAGCCACAATTTTATTTTTTTTTACTTGAATATCTTAGATTTTTTTCCCTAATCCTTTGCACAATGTGTTTTCGTTTTTTTATTGGTATAAGGAAGAACTGAAAATAAAAATTCAAAAAGTTAAAAGTTAAAAAAGAAAAGCGAAATATTTTTTAAGGAAAGTTAAAAAAAAAATTTTTAAATTATTTCCTAATTTTTTATTAAAACCATTTCATTACTCAACCGTTTATATTTGTAAAGCAGAATTTCCTATACTCCTTTGTAAGGAACTCACACATTATTGAAAAATTAACTTGTATGGAACTCGCTCGTTGTTGCAAAATTTTACTTCATATGTACGTAAATCGCAAGAAATGGCACAAAATTTCAGTTGCATGGAAGCCAGCCATTACCGTATTTAAGAGTGGTCACACCACTCATTTTCCCAGGCCGATCTCGTGCCAATTTACCTCTGTACTACTCTATGTCACTGGAAACCAATATTAAAAAATCGGTGTAGATTATGGGTGGGACAACGGTAATCTAAAAGGACGAGTCTCTCAAAAAGACAGGTGTATAATATATACTGTCCCAAACATCCATTTCTTTCGAGACTAGCTCTTTGCCCATTACAAATGCTATTATTTTACGAATCTTGTTTGAAGTCTATCCTCTAAGTAAACCGCACAATAGATGAAAAGTAGCACATTTTGACCCGCAGGATGTCGGTAAGAAAGAGAAGGGGACTCATCGGAACAGGAAAGAAAAGGCCTCAAGAAAAATGATTTTTATTTTAGACTAGCAGCATACCCGTTCTTCGTACGGAGTATATATTATAAAGAAACTTGAAATTCATAATCATGCCCAAATTCTTATAGTATACTAAATGACATGTTTAATCAAAATATTCTGTTAAAATATTTAATTTAATGCTCCTAAAAAGAAGTTTAAGAATCTCTGTTCTCGCTATATAAAATTATCTTCATGGACATATCTGAAGAATAAAACATCTTGGACCCCTTATGTAAGCAAATATAAAAAAAATATGGAATTGAATCAATATATGCAAAATAAAAGCGTTAAAATTGTATGGGACCCGTACTAATTATATACGCGAATATTAGAAAATATAACCTGTATTAGTAGATTACATGTATAAATTGAAAATACCAATAAACCCGTAATCTTTAAATCTGAAGACAGTCATTTATTCCAATATATGTCAAAATTAAAGTGCTAAAATTATATGGGAAGATATACACGTACTACTTATAATGTCCGATTATTAGTAGAAGATTACCCGTTTTGCAATATGAGTCACAAATGTTTTTTGGTAAAATACAACAGACGACGTAATAAATTGAATATATAATTAATCCCCTTAATTTTCATACCAGAAGACTGTACTTGATTCCAATATATATGCCAATATATGTCAAAATATATGCCAATATACCTGTACTACTTATATTCTCGTAGGTTAGAAGATATACCCGTGCATTCCTAGAAGATTACTCGTACAACGTACAATATGCGCGTGTCAGCAATTTTTGCCGCAATAAAACAATGGCGTAATAACTTAAAAATATCAATAATCCCTGAATCAATAATTCCGGAAAATATCAATAATAATAATGTTTAAACCTGAAGAGTATAATTGATATTATCCAGTCCAAAATGAAATGGCAATGAAATTTATTTTATATACATATCTTCATTATTCAAATCGGAAAGGATTTAATAAAAATCGTCTGCCGCATAAACACATTGGATTTAAATCCGTTGCTAAGCGACATGATATCATTTGCTTCAAATAAATTGGTAGAAAAAATATCGTCTAAATAGTTATATTTCTATGGAACATTTGGCGACAGTTTCGTCAAATTAGCGACATTTTAAAAAATCGCCAAATTTATCGCCAAGTGGGACTGCAGAACTGACAGTTCCACTTTGCGACAAATTGACGAAATATCATCACAATACTATCCCCTAACAAAAAACAATTAATATCATTTATGTAGCGCAATTTTATCAATTTCAAGATATTTTTATAGATTTGAAAACATTTTTATCAATTTGGTGACATTTTAAAAATTCGCTAAATGTATTACTAAGTAGGATGGTTGGTCTGACAGAGAAATGCTAACCAAACATCATTTCAGTACTCTCTTCTAACAAAACAAAAAAAAATTTCATTGATATGTAGAAGACCCAAGCCACACGACCAACCCGAAGGTTTATGGCAGCTGTTTGTGTGTCGTTTATATCAATTTGGCGACATTTCCGTCAATTTGCAAAGTTTAAGAAAAGTTGTCAAATTAGCGATATCCCTCCAAATTCGTAGCTTTGAATTTGCAGATCTGAATGAAACATTCTTATCCCGTTTCAATATACTAAATGAAAACACTACAATTGTATTAGAAGATATACCCGCTCTACTCTTTTTCTGTTTCAACAATCGGCTATATGAATTTATTGGCTAAACACAATATATGAGTTTAGTAGCTAAATACGATATAAGCTTGAAAACTCTTTGCCAAAATAAATGAAATTGATGTACGCAGTCAGCAGTTAATATAATTAAAAGAAAAATCAAACCGTCCATTCATAAGATTTACTTTTATATCCATTTATCCATTTATTTATTATTTAAATCGAAAAAAAATAATAAAAACATTAACAAACACATTTAATTTAATTGCGATGCCGAGCAACATGATATATCCTCTTAAAATGTTAAAATTTATTAACCACTAACAGCACACCCGTTATTCGTACGGAGTGTATAATTTAAAGAAACTTAAAGTTCGCAATCATGTGCAAATTCTGTTAAAATATTAAATTTATTGCTCCTAAAGAGAAGTTTAAGAATATATGTTCTCACTATGCAAAATTATCTTCACGATCAGATCTGAAGAATAAAACATCCTGCCCCCTTTTGTAAGCAAATTTACAGAAGAAAAAATAGGAATTGAATGAATATATGCAACCCCGTACTAATTATATTGTCGCAGATCAGAAAATGTGCCAATGTGTTAGTAGAAGATTACCCGTATTACAATATGCGTCTCAAAAATATTTGCCAAAATAAAAGAGATGACGTAATAAATTGAAAATATCAATAATATCCGTACTCATTATACCAGAAGGTCGTAATTGATTCCAATATATGCCAATATATATCAAAACATATGTCAATATACCTGTACTACTTATATTCTCGTAGATTAAAAGATATACACGTGTATTTGTAGAAGATTCGTACAACATACAATATATGAGTTTAAACAATTTTTGTCATAATAAAATAATTTCATAATAACTTGAAAATATCAATAATCCTTGAATCAATAATCCCCGAAAATATAAATAATAATAATTTTTAAACCTGAAGACCGTAATTGATATTATCCAGTCAAAAATGCTATAAGAAAAATCAAATCGTTCTTTTCTAAAATATATTTTTATATCCATTTATTTATTATTCAAATCGAAAAAATAATTATTAAAATTAACAGACAGATTTAATTTAATTGCGTTTCTGAGTAACATGATATAAGATAGAATCTTATAACATGTTAAATATGTCATGTCTTATAACATAAACTGCGAAATTAAATAACGATTTTGATTTCTCTATACTTCTCATTGTTCCGTAAAAGCTTGTTTTAAATAAACCATGAACCATGGAGATAGATTTCCCCTTTAAATCATGTTTCAAACAATTCATGTTTTCAGAAAGTGACTAATTAACGCAAAAAATCTCCCATCAAACTCAGAGATTAAATTTTAATTCACTTTCAAACGATTTTCAAGCTTTTCGTTTGGATAAACCACGGAGTTAGGGAGTAGAACTCCTAGGGAAAAGTTCCGTTTTTCATTAATATCTCGACAACCCCAGGTCTTAGAAACTCGAAACTTGGACAAAAGTTATGGGGGGATATTTCAAGGCTATTCACCAAATTTCATTAAATTCGGTTCAGCCGTTTTTCCGTGATGATGAGACAAACGAAAATTTCGTTTTTTACTAATATCTCGAGAACCACTGGTCGTGAAACTCAAAACACTGATATAATTTTAAGTGGGGCTATTTCTGGGCTACCCACAAAATTTCATCATATTCGGTTCAGCCGTTCTCCCGTGATGGTGTGACAAACAGACAGACAGACAGACAGACAGACAGATTTTCATTTTTATTTATATAGATTCGTCATACATAATAATCTTGATTCATCTAATATATTTCAGAATGTTTTTCAAATCAGGCGTTTCTTCTTTCAAATAAATAAATAAAACAAAAAGAATAAAAAATAATGTGTTTAACAAATGACTTTCTCTACAGATTAACACATCTGAATTTTGTTGGAAAAATAACACAATCTAGTGCTTGTTTACTATGAGAGCCCGCTAAAATTAATAGACTTATTGCAGTTACTAATTATAAAAATATGTATAAGAAATTTCATGTAAATTGATTTAATATTTCGTTAGATATCGTGCACTCGTGGAAAAGCAAAAATACCTAATATCTCGAGAACGGCTCTTGATAACTACTGAAAAATAGTGTCCCATAATTATTAGTTAACTGTATTTAAAAATCATTTTGTCATAAGATAATAATTAAAATATTTATTGTTTGGGGGTTTTCTCCATTGTGGATCAAAAACGCGTAATATCCCAAGAACAGCTTACATTTTCGGTCCAAAAGTTGTGTTATGGACTTCTAAATACAGAATTATATGTAAAATGGTAACTTCCCCCAAAATATAAAAATATAATTATGTTTAAATATCCTTCGAAACTTATTAATTCGTTAATTTCTTTGATCCTATAAATTTTTGATCTTGTATTCAGTTTTTTCCATTATCTTAAATATAATGAGCCAATTTTTAAAAGTTTTTTTTTGTGTTGAATTTATTTCTTGTTTTCAATAAGTAATTTAGTTTTGACAGGTTCTAACATTATTTTTATTATTTTATTACATTAGGTGATTCATTTCATTGATTCTGTAATATGTTCATTACATAGGTATATAGACCATATCTTTAAAACTATTTTACGAAGGAGACCCTATAGATTTTCATTTAATTTTTAATAAATTTTTATGTAACTTATATATTATGTGTTTTAATATTTTGAAGTCCGCAAATACCGGAGTCCCGGTTTTGAAAATTCCAAATGTCGAGGTACCTGATTATAATTTTGTCCCGAAATTAATTGCCCAACCCATTTCTATGCGTTTAGTGAAAGTTTCATTTATGCGCATATGGACATACCGGATATTAAAAATAAAGCCAACTAGTAATTTTAATTCTTCCAAAGATGTAACATAGGGAATTGTATGCTAATTTATTCCTTCGTAATATTAAGAGAAATATCCTGCTTATTTAGAAATCACTTACTTTTAAAGTTGTGAGAATTGCAAGTAGTTATTTGCCATCGTGAAAATATAAATGAATAAAATGGCCACCTCTAATCGTAAGGTAATGTTTCGTCAACCTTCATTTTACATTAGCATTCAAATATCCTTAACCTTAACATTTGTTCTTGATTTATTATTTTTTAAATATCCATTGCATTTTGTACACAAGTACTTCAGGACCCGAAAAGTTGTATGAGAATTAATATCAATAAGTTGTACATATGAATTTATTGAAAATGTAAATATTAAAATAAATTACATTTTAGAGCAGATTAGAGGTTTATGGATGACAAATTGGGCAGTTATGTATCAAAATTAACATATCAAGTGAAAACTAAAGTGCAATGCTGATTTAGGGTAATATAACTTTTTGAATTTTATGGAATTCTATATACAGAGAAGAAAGGATTTTTCCAGACCCCTGAGGGTGTTAATACCCTCCCAGATTCCCGAGTTACAATGTTTCGTCTGCGAATTTTTTACTAAATCCTTAAAAGGAGGGTGTATGAGAGTACTATAAAGTCTCCTAGAAGTGAGATAAAAAACAAATTTAAAAATATTGCAATTGTTTCAAGTAGATTGACATTCATTCGTGTCCAGTGCAAAAATGCAAATAGTCCAATTTTAGGAGTGGCCATTTAAATAAGGCTGGCTTGGGGAAGTTATGTGCTTAGTCTCCATCCCATCTTTGCTGAAATACAAAAGGCCACCGGATACCGGAGCACTTCACCATCAAGTCTGAACAACCTCAAGAAATCACTGTAAGCAAATACAATAAATTTATCAACACCTACCTTTGTGGTTTTAGATTATCTTTGAATACTACCGGCCATATGTTGGTTTGTAAAGAATATGTATAACTAATTGTTGGTACATATAGCTTAAACTGCTGCTACAGCTCAAACAGCTATTTATTGCACAAAATAACACATAAAATGAAATGTATCTACCTATCTATCTATCTATATATCTATCTATCTATCTATATATATATATATATATATATATATATATATATATATATATATATATATATATATAAATTCAATTTGCTGTTAAAAATTATTATAATCGTTTTGCAATTTGGCAGCTTAGTACATTTTAAAGTGACACCAAGTCGCAGAAAATATATTGGGATCCGTTTACTGTATATGAGGTTGATTTTATTCCTTTAATCATGAACAGAAATGTATAAAACAAACTCTTAATTATTATATTTAAACATATTATTTAGTCTTTAATTTAAGATTTTATGGATTTTTGTGGAGCATTTAAATGAAATAGCTGACTCTATTTCTAGTGCATGACTGTCCTGTGTAAGCACATACAGAGATTTAAAGAAGAATCACGAGATGTTGATAATCTTCTGGTGGAAGCAGACCTAAATGCATAAATTTATGCTTAGGAAAGGTTAAAAAAGTAATTTGGCTGATATCCATAAAGGCAATAGGGTACAATAATCTCCCCAACCTCATAAAAATAATAGGGCTGGTCTCTATGAAAAATTTTATTAATAAAATAAATATCTTGATCAATTGGTCATTAAATAGATCAAATTTGCATTCGGCGATATTTTGTGGTGCATTTGTTTCAGATTCTATTCGTGTCACTTAACATGTACTTGCTTCTAGTAATATTTTCCAGTACTGAGAATATTGGTGTTTAAGTTGGATAATCAAATGTTTTGTTTGTTGCGAACTCTGCTTACGCTGATATTGGTGATTCTAAAATCTCACATTCTTCCGAAGTAGTGTAATTTTCGAAGACTTTGATGAAACATGAAGTAATTTATTAAAATAAAAATTGTTTCAAATCGCTTCTGAAAAGAAACTGATGTTATATATTATCGTTAATATTAGCATTAAACAAATTAAAGGTGCCAACCAATTTTTTAGAGGCAAAAAACAGCCTCCTTTCGTCAAAGCAAAGACTGAGAAATTATACCAGCAAAATAATTGCTAAATGAAAATTAGAAAAAATGAAATGAAAGAAACTAAGAATAATATAAATAAACAGAAGAAAGATTAGCTTGGTCATGACCAAGACTACAAATTTAAGTACGCCATGATGGAAAAAATATAAAATAATCTGTTTCGGAAAATACATCACGAGCACCATCATCAACTAATTTAAAATATATATTGGCACAAACCATTATAAAAATACTCATGAATAATCGACTAGAAAATTGTGTAGTATGTAATAAAAAGTATATGAAAGAAACAAGCTACTTTAAGATATTGAAGAATTTTATGTGCCGGTGTCAAAAAGAAAAGAAAAAAAATCAAATTTTAAAATTTTGTCCTGCTTGAAACTTGTCATTATAAATGCAAACTAAGCGATCCATGTGGCAACCAACATATTTGCAAAACAAGATTATAGACAATAGTATTCAGCTGAAAGTGATAGAAGATAGTACATACAAAACTCTTTACCTTTACTCAAAATAAATAATGTAGTATACATTTATAGTTTATCAAAAGATTTGAAAAAATTGTAATTTGGGTATCTGTTTCTATTGCTCAAGTAAAAAAAAAAGAAATAAAAATAAAATAAAATACATGACTCTATAAAAGGGTGAAACTAAGGCATCTCGGGTCTCGTCTTCAAACACACAGCTCGTATATATGTAAAAGAGTATACTTTATTTCACGTATTGTTTATTTCAAAAGCATATTTGCACAAATAATATTTTTAGCACTTGCTTTTATCTATCAAATGAAAGTTAGACATAGATTTTTGAAAGTAAATGCAGTTGAGGTACAAGACATTTCGCGCCCCCCCCCCCTTCAACTCATAGCTTAAACAAAATATAATATAATATACTTTATATAAATTTTATTAGAATATTTACAAAAATCTTGCAAAAAATTCTAACAACAGTCTTTTTAGTAGCTTAGGATACGATACAGAAGTTAAATTGACTTCGATTTTGAATGAACACGGAAATGGATTTTATTTTCAGAAAATTGGAAATACAAGAATGAACTATTTTATAAATTTTCGACTTTTTGCCATAATTCATTATATTGAGGTACAACTCTTCAATGATTACTATGCTACTGTCGAGTTTATTCTATATACTATTACATTTTATTTCCTCTACCTCAATGAATTCAACTGATGAGAAAAATGTGATAGAAACAAGAAAGATTAATCTTGCAAAAAGCAATGACTATGAAACACTTTCCAACTAAAATGCAATGTTATTTAAACATCTCTAAAATGCGATACAATCAGCTGCGATGCTTTTTTAAATTATCATAGTACAATAATTTTTTTACTTAGAAACTTAAAACTTCACTAAAAAAGGCAATGCTATAAAATCCCTTGCTTATCTATTTAAGGAAAACCGATAAATATTGCATTCATATCACTTATATTCCAGACTCCAGAGCTAAATAATTTTACTTTAAAAAATTCAGCATTTCTTATGCAATTCATCTTACAATCGATTGTCTTGTTTACACTTTGCGTACATTAAAATTAGGCTTCGTTGTAGAAATAATCAAATGTTAGTGTTCATTTATAAAATTTAAAATATTGTAATTCCGTAGGTGCAGAATTTAGAAACACAGATAATATGCAAAATTAAAGCGGTTTTAGGACGAATGCAGCACTAAATATAAATACAAGAAATATCAATCATGCATAGAAATTGATTATAAAACAATTTTCAACTGTAATTTTATTTAAACACCTCTAAAATATGATACATTCAGAGGCGGTATTTTTAACATTTTACAAAGTTAAAACGTGTTTATGACTTTGTTCATTCTGTCTGTCTGTCTGTCTGTCCGTTCGCAAGATAACTGCCGTAGATATGACTTTATCAAAATGAAATTTTAGTATGTTGTTCAGACGGTCTATAAGACATATGGGAATGTAAATTAATATTATCATCCGATTAGTTTTGGATTGAAACTGGGTTGAAAAAATCAAATACCTTGAACCCTATGGGACCTAATTTTTCAAACATTTTTCAAACGAATTTAAAATTCACAAATTGCTTCGAAAATTTTAGGAAATATTTAAATTATTCCACAAAATGTATAAAACAATTTAAGCAAAATATATTCGGTAGCTTTTTAAATAAAAATTAAAATAAAAATTAGACCTATATTATATGAAGTGGTCACGTGACACACTTCAAAATAAAGTATGGCCTCCATCTTGGGTCAAAATCGTGACTTTTAAAATTCCTTTTAATATATATTTAGTGTAAGAAAACCGCTTTATTTTTGCGTTTTTTCTGTGGCATCTGTATTCTGCGCCAACGCAATTACAATATTTTTGAGCTTAAATGATCATCAAATTTTGATTATTTCTACAACGAAACCTAATTTTAACCTATGCAGAATGTAAACAAGCTGTAAGATGAGTTGTATAAAAATTGCTGAATTTTTTTAACGCAAAATTTAGTTCTGGAGGCTGGAATGAAGCTGATATGAATGAAATATGCATTGATTTTACATCAAGGTGCAGACAATTCTTGAGTATTGCTTTATTTGAAAAATTTTAAGTATAAGTTTTAAGCATAGAATTAGAAAGTACTTTTACTTCCAGGCTTTTATGTTTTCAAGTAAAATATATTAGTGTGATATTGTGATGAATGAGAGGAATGGAATAAAAATGCGTTGACACATAATACAGATGCACAGAAAAAACGCAAAAAAAAGCGGTTTCAGGATGGATGCAACACTAAATATAAATTAACAAGAAAGATCAATCATGCTTAAGCATTGATTATGAAACACTTTCCAACTGAAATGCAATTTCATTTAAAAATCTCTAAAATGGGATACATTCAGTGGTGATATCTTTTACATTATCACAGTACTACAGTAATTTATTATACTTAAATATTTAAAACTGTATCGAAATATAAATCATCTGATTCTCTATGCAAAATCAATGAATATTTCATTCATATAACTCGCATTCCAGTCTCAGATTCCAATTAAATAATTGTGTGTGAAAAAAATTCAGCAATTCTAATGTAACTCACCTTACAATCGCTTGAGATATTTGCATTCTGAATAAGTTAAAATTAGGTTTCGTTGAAGAAATAATAAAAGTTTAGGGATCATTTAAAATCACAACTATTGTAATTGCATAGGCATGGAATTTAGATACACAGATAATATATATGTGTGTGTGTGTGCGTGTATGTATTCAAAGTATTGGAATCGTGCCGAAGATCGGAACTCAAATTTTCGAAGGATCTACACGATTTGGGACTTCTAGAACACGAAAAAACTTCTTTACGAAATGACCGGCAGAAATTGCCTTTATCCACTCTAGCTAATGGACCAAATTTAACACAATTTGGTGTATAATATTTCAATAACCTACAAATGATTTATATACCAAATTTAACAAAATTTGTTACATAAATCACTTGTAGGTTATTCTAGTACGATTCGGGAAATAGGAATGGACTGTTTTTGCGAAATGGCCCGCAAAAATCGTTAGATATAAAAATAAAAGACTACGTGTGCTCAATTATATCAATTAAATTCCTATTTTATACGTGATTTTTGACAATAAAAAGAATAAGACAAACCCTATTACTCTAGGACTAGCCGTTCTTTACATATTTTAGTTTTTTTGCGTTTTCGCTACGCCACTTTTGACAATAAGTCCATCTATCAAATGAGAACCAAATTTAAGTTTAACGTGCAAATTCAATGTCATTTAAAATACTTATGGATGTTATATTGTGCAGATAAACTCAAATTATTATTGAAGAAATAAAGAGAACGTGAATATGAGTCTGCAGAGAAAGACATGTGCTGTCCACATCAGAATTTTTAATAATATTACAACAATGATTTATAGAAGTGAACGGGGATTATTTGCAGGCCATTTCGAAAAAAATGTAGGATCTATATTTAAAGATCCACCAAATTGTTGTAGAATAAAATGTTCTACAAATTTAATTTGTGTACCAAATTTTTTTTTCTAGGATGTAGGAAAGTGCATTAAACACGCCATCAAATAAATATATCATCAAAAGTTATATAAAATGTAAAAAAAAAATTGAAAAATTGTTATCTACCAAATTTATTTTAAAATGTGAAGCCTCTCTCATATACAAAATAATTAAAGTCTTGGAAAGATATTTATTATATAATATATCTACTTTTTCTTTCTGGAGGATGTCGCAATAGTCGGAATTTAATTGAATTCGTTTTTCTCCCTAAATTAAATAATTTTTAATTAAAAAACTACCTAAAATATTTTACTGAAATTTTTTTACATATTTTATGAGATAATGTGAATATTTTTTAAAAATTTCGAAGCAATTTTTGAATTTTAAATGTGCTTAAAAAGTGTTTGAAAAATTAGGTCCCATAGGGTTCAATGTATTTCATTTTTTCAACCCGGGTTCAATAAAAAACTAATTGGGTGATATGATTTATTTATATTCCCATAGGTCCCACAGATCGTCTGAAAAACATACTAAAATTTCATTTTGATAAAGTCATTTTTACGGCAGTTATCGTGCTAACGGACAGACAGACAGACAGACAGACAGACAGAATGAACAAAGTCATAAACACTTTTCAACTATGTTGTAAAGTGTTAAAAAGAATAAAAATCACGATTTTGACACAAGATGGATGCCATATTTTATTTTGAAGTGGGTCACGTTATTTTTTCATATAATATGGGTGTAATTGATATTTTAATTTTTATTTAAATAACTACCGAACCTATTCTGTTGGAATTTTTTTTATATATCTTATGGAACAATTTGAATATTTCCTAAAATTTTCGAAGCAATTTGTGAATTTTAACTTCGCTTAAAAAATGTTTGAAAAATCAGGTCCCATAGGTTTCAATGTATTTCATTTCTTCAATCCGGGTTCAATTCAAAATTAGTTAGGTGATATTATTCATTTACATTCCCATGTGTTCCACAGACTGTCTCAACAACATACTAAAATTTCATTTTGATAAACTTCTTTTTACGGTAGTTATTGTGCCAACAGACAGAGAGAATGAACAAAGTTATAAGCACTTTTCAACTATGTTGTAAAGTGTTAATAAAAATAATTTCGTCATTTGAATGTTGGATACTATTTTATATCTACTTATAGTGTGATTGTAAAAGGAACTTGCACAATAGAATTTTGCACTATACACGTAAACCAACATTAGTAGATGGTATTTTCATTTTGTGATGGATGCATGGCTTAAAACTTTCTGGCGACACAGAACGAACAAACAGGTTTCGGATTCCTTTGAAATATGGGGTACGGGTGATGGTTATCTGAGCGTCGAGAGCCAGATACTGGATATGTTATCAGCAGTATTGTTCACGCTGGCACCTTCTACTAAGGGAACTATGGCTTGAAGGCATGCTCTACCTTGTGGCAGGGCTGTAGAAGTAATGGGTTAAGTCTTAGCACCTGTGGGTCTTAGCGCCTTCTTCCTTGAAACCGGAAATGCTTGTTAAAGCCGTCACGACATTGCATGATGAAAATTAACATTCATAGGATTTAATGGAAAGTTTACAATTTCAAACTAAAAATAAACTCTTGTAGAATACAGAAAATGAAAATCAAACATTTGTAACTAAAGCTCCAATTGAATTTTATTATTAGGGCAATGTCACTTGCGTTTTCTTGACACGAAACAGTATTTTTAATTGTTTCTTTTGAAACATTTTCAATTTTTATTTTCAATCTGGTTGTTACAATTAAAAAGCAAGTCACAATTAAAAAATATCTAGAAAGTGGAGATATATTGATGTACGTAAAGAAAAAATTATATTTCAAATTTTGTGTCCAAGTTATTCTTCTAAAATATAACGTAGAAATACCACATTAAAAGTAATTTTTTGTTTAATTAGCGACAGCTTAATCACGCTGATAAATGTACGTTTATCTGTATTATACAACTTATACATTTAGTATAATTTCCTGGAATAAACATTATATTGAAAACAAATTATTGCTATAAAATCTGAAAGTCCTAAAAAGTTGAGTTCTTATTGGGGAAAATTAAAAAAGAATGTTATCAGATTCCACATAATAATTTGATATTAGTAGCTGCATTCCTTATTATCGTGTTCTTATCTCACACATTCAATAGTATTCGAGGAGGGCTCAAAAAGTTTTGAAACCTGCTTATTTGTTAATATCTCTAATTCGAATAACTTCTAGGAAAAGAAATTCCTTTTATACAATTAGTATGAGAAAGTACAAATATGTCATTTACAAGGAAAATTATTTTAAATAGAAGATTCATTCCGTTTTTAACACTTTACAACAAAGTTGAAAAGTGTTTATGACTTTGTTCATTCTGTCTGTCTGTCTGTCTGTCTGTCTGTCTGTCTGTCCGTTAGCACGATAACTGCCGTAAAAATGACTTAATCAAAATGAAATTTTAGTATGTTGTTCAGACGGTCTGTAGGACCTATGGGAATATAAATAAATAATATCACACAATTAGTTTTGGATTGAACCCGGGTTGAAAAAATGAAATACATTGAGCCCTATGAGACCTAATTTCTCTAACATTTTTTAAGCGGATTTAAAATTCACAAATTGCTTCGAAAATTTTAGGTCATAGACAAATTGTTCCATAAAATATATAAAAAAAAATTCAGCTAAATATATTCAGTAGTTTTTTAAATAAAAATTAAAATAATGATTACACATCTTATATGAAACGATCACGTGACCATGATATGAAACGATCACATGACCCACTTCAAAATGATATATGGCATCCATCTTGTTTCAAATTCGTGATTTTTTAAAGTTCTTTTTAATTCATATTGAGTGTTGTATCCATCCTAAAACTACTTTATTTCTGCTTAAATTCTGTGCATCTACATACTAAAACAACACAATGACAATATATTTGAGTTTAAATTCTCATCTAAATTTGATTATTTCTACAACTAAGCCTATTTTTCACCTATGTAAAATGTAAACAGCAAAATATGTAGAATGAGTTGTATTAGAATTACTGTATTTCTTTAACACAAAATAATTCAGTCCATGGAGTCTGCATGGCTGATATGAATGAAATATTAATTGATTTTATAAACAGAAGGACGATTTTTTTCAAAGAAGTTTTAAGCATAAAGTTTATGAATTGTAGCTCCATGGTCTTAATTTTTAAATAAAATAAATTATTATAGTATTGTGATGAATGAAATGGAGAAAGTTATGAATGAAATCCTGCTTTTATAGAGAGATCCAGGCGTGTTATTTTTTCTATGACGTCATTTGAATTAATTTCAGTTGTTTTCGATGAAGTTTTCAAATATAATAAATTATCGTTGTATTATGATAGATTTAAAAATATTACCGTGGAATGTATTGCACTTTAGAGATATTTAAACCACGCAATTTATATTTCAATGCCGTCATTTGAATGAAGTTCATTTTTTTCAATGAAGGTTTAAGTTTTCAAATATAATAAATCAATGTAGTATTGTGATAAGTTTTAAAATATTACCGAGGAATGTATTGCATTTTCGACTTTTTTAAATAAAATTGCATTGAAGTTGGAAAGTGTTTCATAATCAATGCTTTAAGCATGATTGATCTTTCTTGTTTAAATATAAAGGATCTGGAGTTTAAGTATCCACTGGGCTTTTTTATATATTCGTTATACCCCATTGGTTAAGTCTACTTCTGTCACAATCTTCATCAGAATATAAAAAATATATATTTTATTTTCACATACTATTGTATAGAATAGGTATTGTTTTCTTGAGAAATTTCGAATTCAAAATTTTGATGGAAGATATCCTGACGGAAGACAATTATTGAATTTCATAATTTGATTAGATAATTTTTGAGAATAAGTAATATATTAATACTAATCAAATTGTTTCTGGGCAAAATATAATTTTGAAAAATATATAAAAGAAAAGAGGACAAAATAAAATATTCTTTATATATAAATCTAGAAAAATGGAATGCTTTAATGACATATATTAAAATAGATTTTATTAATTTTATGCTATTCTGTAAAAGAAACCGAAAATATACAATTGCTTAAAAAATACGATAACCCATATGGATGAAGCAGAGGCTATGGTATTTAAATGACAGGTGTTATAATGGCGTGGAATCAGTGTCTGATTACATACGCAAGTATATAATTTTATCTGTTGCTATATTAGCTTCAAATATTCAGTGGAACGGTCTGTTTGGACATCAGGGATAGTGCCACCCAATTAAAACCATAACCCAGTGGGAGCGACATCCACAGGGACAGTGTCCTCCTTCCTCTAACATCAACTTCTCGGAAGAACTTTCAAACCCACATATTAAACGTGCCCGTATTCAGCGTGAACAGAGGGTCGTCAGTTTAGTCAGAGCTAGAAATCGAATTCGGGTCCTCCAAGTGCAATCCCCGTGCCTTAACCACTGGACTATCCCACCCCAAAGTTCATCCATCTGTCCTTCAGACCGTATGCAATAGAGCAAAATCCACCGGGTTCATGAATAATAATTTAGTATATAGAGCATTTGGCGAAAATGTTATCGTGCCCAAATAACATTTTTAAATAAGTTATTTTTAAAACATTTTATATAAAATACACTTCTCATTGCAGATACTATCTTCCATGGACAGGTTTCGCTCTTATTCTGCGCTTGTCAGCAGGGAATAGCAGAAATCTGTAATGATAGTAAGAAACATGTTACAATTTTTTGCGAGCTTCTATGGGAACTGACAATTTCAGTCCTTCCCCGCGGTTGGTATAACATTTGCTTACAATTTAACTCAGGCCACACGGAGCTGCAAACGCAAATTTCATAAAACACAAATCCGCTTATAAGGGACGTCTCCCAAAAATATGAAAGATATCCCAGCCACAATTTTTAATCAATTTTATGCCGGTCATATAGAAGGATTTAAATTGTCATTTTCCATAAAAGCTTGTAAAAATTGCGGATTTTAGCGAGTTTTGTACTACCTTTGCAGCTGACGAGCTGTATCTTCCATGCTAACGAGCGCATAATAAACACGAAACCGGTCCATGGATGTTGATATCTGCAATGGGAGAGCCATTCTTATTTTGGGGGGCGCCCTTTATAAGTGGGTTTTGTGTATAATACACTTTTATATGTTTAATAATTTTTTCTCAATTTTTCATTCATTCGGTTATGTGTTAGGGCATGTGTTACAGAATGTATAATTTCTTATGTTTCTTCTCTTCTAACTACGAACGCATCTTTTATTTATGTAATTTTAGTTCACTTTTCAACTAGTTTCGAATGAAAGAAGTTGCAGCACATATAGCGTATATATATAAATATTACACAGTTATCAGTTTTAAATAGTGTCCTCAGTAAAAATGTGTATTCACGATCCTTAGTTAATAGATATACGTACCCTTGTTTTGAGATATTAGATATACGTACGTTTACTCTCGGTAAGAACTTATATATCTAATGCCAGGCATTGCCCTCATTCTAACGGTGTATACACATGGCCTCATTCTAACGGTGTATATGCATCGTCCGCATTCTAACGGTGTATATGCATTGTCCGCATTCTAACGGTGTATATGCATTGTCCGCATTCTGACGGTGTATATGCATTGTCCGCATTCTGACTGTGTATATGCATGGTCCGCATTCTAACGGTGTATAAACATGGTCCTCGTTTACCTTGCAAAAATACATACTTGAAATAAAACTATTTTTAAAATTTTCTTGCCACATATGTCATTAACTTCCTTCCAGGATGCCTAAAATGTGAAAATTATATCAGAAAAATCATTGTTTCTGGAGGTCCTCAGTTTGGTGGGTTCCCCGCAGCGTCCTCGTTTTCCACCAAAAACCAACCTATGTGTGTGTGTGTGTGTGTGAAAGCATGTGTATGTGTGTGTGAAAGTATGTGTGTGTGTGGAGATAACTGACGAACGAATGGACCGATTCGACCGAAATTTGGTGCAAAAATCACAATTCGTAAACACTGGAAACCTATTGTTTTTATACGCAATCGAATGTTCAGAACCCCCCCTAAATTTTCGAGTGAAATTTTGAAAAAATCGTTAAAAAATCAAAACCGCTAATAAAGTTACACAAATAGACATTTCTTATGTAATTTTTCATTAGAAAACGATTGACATAAATTTTAGAACGCTAACATGAACCTTTCACGAGATATTGCACATTTTTAAAAAAAATTATCAAAAAGTTATATAAAATTAAAAAAAATATATTTCCTATTGAGAAACATATTCACTTTTCATATGTAATACCATGCGATAAATTGGGTGACATCATTCTCGTGGATCTAGCTCGTTCCATTCATGAAAAATGATATTTTGAGTAATTCTTTTGTATTTGAACGCCAATAGTCATTTATCTGCTGTAAGAATAACTTATTTCTCCATCCGTAACACTTGGCGAGATTTCGGCGACGAATTTGTTGGAATGTCGCCAACTTGGCGACATTTGTAATTGTTGCCAAATTAACAAAAACCTCGCCAAATTGACAAAAATGACGCTATATCAATGAAAATGACTACTAATTGAAGAAAATTCAATATCTTGGAAGGAATATAAGTATCTACTATAAGAATAACATTTTTTAACTGTAAAAGTAGTAAATTCATTGCATTATATAAGGAAAGTCATGTGTTTTTCACATCAGGTTTTTTTAATATTATAAACCGGGAAATTTCCTTTCAATCGGCTGCTTTCTACATTTCTATTACTGGTCAATACACCTGAAATATGTTTCTAATCCTCTTATATGTCATTTAGAGGTGAAAAGTCTCAACGTAAAATTAATAAATCCCGCGGATTCTTAAAAGAAAAAAAATTGTGGTAAGTAAAGATATGTATTTTAAAACAGAAAATGCATTTTAAAATCTATATAATTTACTTTTAATCTCTTTTAAAAGAAATATATGTGGATTGCATTTTATGAATAGTGAATTTCCTTCTACAACTGAAGAAATCTGACGGAGAGTGTGCATGGCTTTCCTTACAAACTTAAATTCATCTTCTCTTTATTTCTTTAATGATTCATTAAATTGAATTTTATTGCTCGAAATAGCACCGAATTTGTACTTTTAATTCAATTTGCGTTTGTCAGCTAGACCTATTTTCAAAGATGCCGTAACAAAAACGCTAAAAAATGTATAAAATATCTCGAGAACGGTTAGTCCCATAGTAATGGGATTGGTCTTTTTCATTTTATCTTTAAACTGTAAGTGTAAAAGAAGCATTTAATTGATGCATTTGAGTATACGTAGTCTTGTACTTTAGACATTGACATTTTTTGTGGGACATTTTGCAAAAAAAAAAAAAAAAAATGCAGGTTCTTTCCTCCGAATTATAATTAGCACCAGGGTAACCACATGTAACTTATCTACCAAATGTTATGAAATTTGGTCCATTAGTTTTTGAGTTAGAGTGGATACATACATTGCACAGACACACACATACAAACGTCCCGCTAAAAATAATTTTTTCGTGTTCTAGAGATTCCGAAACGCGTAAATCCGTCGAAAAATTGAGTTGCGATTTTCGACATGATTCCAATACTTTCTCTATACATTATCTTATATTGCAGGGAAAGTAAAATGAGTCCAAAATTCTGCTTCGTTTTCAGTATCTGATGTCATACGCAACGTAGGACTCCAATATAATTCTCTTTATTATATAGATGCGTCTAGAAGTAACAGAGTATGCACAAAATTGAGAATGCATTTCATCAGAATTGTTATTCATACACTTTAAACTATAATTTCGCATTAGAATTCAGTATTATAAACCGCGAAGATTTGCTTTCCATTGACTGCTTTCCGCATTTCTATTACGGGTCAGCACATTTGAAATATGTTTCTAATCCTCTTGTATTTCATTTTGACGTAGAAATCCTCTACGTAAAAGCATACATTCATCCACAGGTTAAAACCAAATCCTGTGGAATCTGGAAGAAAAATAATTTTGTGGGAAGTAAATATATGTATTTTAAAACAGGAAATAGATTTAGAGATCTGTTTAATCTTTTTTATAGAAATATCTGTTTGTATTTTTGGAAAGTATGTATCCTTCTACAATAAAGCAATTGCTTTAAAAGCAACATATAACAGAAAATTTACTTTGTTGTATGTTGATTTCATCGGAATTATCTTAGTTGTAATAATTCAGCAGCAGTTAGAGCTGTATGTATATTTCCTTGATTTTAAAGGAGTATAGACTAAGTGATAAAAATCGGCAGCCGCTCTATTCCGATGGAGCCGAACTGGTTTTGTTTGAATAACATTTTGTAAAATAAAACAAAATTTTTGTAATATCGAAGAAAAAAATCTGATGTGGGCAGCACATGACTTTCACTGCAGACTTATATCCACGTTCTCTTTATTTTAATTAAATTTAATTCACTTTTAATTCAATTTTCGTTCTCATTTGGTAACTGGACTTATTTTCAAAGATGGCGTAAAGAAAATACGAAAAAACTAAAATATCTCGAGAACGGCTAGCTCTAGTGTAATGGGGGTTGGTCTTATTCTTTTCTGCGTTAAAAATTACGTATAAAACAATTATTTAATGGATATATTTGAGCATACATAGTTTTTATTTTACATTTTGACGATTTTTGCGAGCCATTTCTGTAAAGAGCCAGGTTATTTTTTTTCGAATCGTACCAAAATCTAATCAACACCAGGGTGATAAACAGGCGACTTATCTACCGAATTTTGTGAAATTCAGTCCATTAGTTTTTCAACTAGAGTGGATACAGGCTTTTGCGAGCCATTTCGCAAAAGAAGGCGGGTTCCTTTATCCCGAAACGTATCCAAATCTAATCAACACCAAATTCGCCCACAAAAAAACTACTAAATTTTATGAAATTCGGTCAATTAGTTGTTTACTTAGAGTGGATATAAAATCTGAACAGACACACACAGACGTCACGCTAAAAATGCTTTTTTTCGTATTCTAGAGGTCTCGAAACGCGTAGATCCGTCAAATACTCGAGTTGCGATTTTCGGCATGATTCCAATATTTTCCCTATACATTACCAAGTATTGCAGGGAAAGTAAAAGTAACTATCCAAAATCCGATTATCTACACTAATAGGGCTTTCAAAGAGCTGCAAATTCTTGCTTATTGTTTATAACTATCGTTTTTTGTTCTCAAGATACAAGCATTACAAATTTGAAAACCATTAAATTTTCATACTTCTTCAACTTGACAATTAAAAAACTTTTAAAGAAAATGCATAAGTTTTGTCACTTACTATTTGTATATTTATCTGGTATAGTTTCGAAAACATTTTGAGTGCAAGTAAAAAAAAAAAAACCTCACCAACATATACATTTTTCGAAAAATAGGTTTAAAATAGTGAAATCAATTTTATATGTTTACAATCTGTACCTTATTTCCGTGAAAACCAAAAAACATTGTTTACATTTTTAACACTACAACGTAGTTAACAAGTGTTTATGACGTTGTTCATTCATTCATTCTGTCTGTCTGTCTGTCCGTTAGCGCAATAACTGCCGTAAAAATAACTTTATCCAAATGAAATTTTATTATCTTTTTCAGACGGTCTGTGGGACCTATAAGAATATAAATGAATAATATCACCCAATTACTTTTGGATTGAACCCGGGTTGAAAAAATGAAATGCATTGAACCCTATGGGAACTAATTTTTCAAACATTTTTTAAGCGGATTTAAAAGTCACAAATTGCTTCGAATGTTTTAGGAAATATTCAAATTATCACCTACAATATATAAAAAAATTTCAGTGAAATATGTTAGGTTGTTTTTTAAATAAAAATTATTTAATATAGGGAGAAAAACAAATTCAATTAAATTCTGATTCTCGTTATATCCTCCAGAAAGAAAAAAAGAGATATATTATATAATAAATATCTTTCCAAGAGTTTAATTATTTTACATGTGAGAAAGGTTTCACATTTTAAAATAAATATGGTACATAATATTTTTTCAAATTTTTAAATAAATATAAATTATAGTATTATAATGAATGAAACGATTGGAAAAATGTTTATGAATGAAATGCTGCTTTTATATAGAGGCGATTTATATTTCGATGATGTCATTTGAATAAAATTCATTTGTTTTCGATGAAATTTTCAAATATAATAAATTATTGTAGTATTATGATAATTTAAAAAATATTACCGAAAAATGTATCGCATTTTCGAGATGTTTAAATCATGCAATTTATATTTCAATGACGTCATTTGAATGAAGTTCATTTTCTTCGATGAAGTTTTCAAATATAATAAATTAATATAGTACTGTGATAATTTTAAAAATATCACCGAGGAATGTATCGCATTTTAGAGATGTTTATATAAAATTGCATCGAAGTTGGAAAGCGTTTCATAATCAATGCTTTATGCATTACTGATCTTTCTTGTTATAAATTAGATTGGGAGATTTAAAATTCGAAAGTGTTTCTCAATACTCCGATTTCGTCAGAGATACATCAAACATAGATATTATTCGCATGAAAACATTAAGAAAAATATCCCGCGGCCCGATTTAATAATTTAATGAACCGCGTATATGCCACACAACTAATCTATGACTTAAATTTGATATATGGTTTTATGGAGTCCACTTAGGCAGTAAGAGCTTGCAATTTCATTCCAATAGCTCAACGGTAGAACGTCTGTTAGCCTGTTCCAAGATCCAAGGTTCGATTACCGGTTGGAGCAGAAAGGTTCTTTACAATGCCGCCCGAACAAATCGACTCTTTGCAAAGTCGGAGTCTTTATAAAGTCACCCTAGTAGAACTAGCACAGATTCAGTGGATATCTGATATATTGAGCTCCGATTTCAAAGTGAAAGGATAACGACCACGCAGGAAGCTAACCTGGAGGATAAAAATAACATCAAGAGACTATCCTGGGGTAAAATTAGCAGGAGATGGTCAATGAGATTATCAGTTGCACGCCAATCTGACATTAGAGAGTGGAGAATGTAAAGTTCACTTCGACAATAAACGCTTGCAGTTTCGTCCCATTCGACAACAAACGCTTGCAATTTCGTCCCATTCGACAATAAACGCTTGCAGTTTCGTCCCATTCGACAATAAACGCTTACAGTTTCGTCCCATTTGACAATAAACTCTTGCAGTTTCGTCCCATTCGACAATAAACGCTTGCAGTTTCGTCCCATTCGACAATAAACGCTTGCAGTTTCGTCCCATTCGACAGTAAACGCTTGCAGTTTCGTCCCATTCGACAATAAACGCTTGCAGTTTCGTCCCATTCGACAATAAACGCTTGCAGTTTCGTCCCATTCGACAATAAACGCTTGCAGTTTCGTCCCATTCGACAATAAACGCTTGCAGTTTCGTCCCATTCGACAATAAACGCTTGCAGTTTCGTCCCATTCGACAATAAACGCTTGCAGTTTCGTCCCATTCGACAATAAACGCTTGCAGTTTCGTTCCATTCGACAATAAACGCTTGCAGTTTCGTCCCATTCGACAATAAACGCTTGCAGTTTCGTCGCATTCGACAATAAACGCTTGCAGTTTCGTCGCATTCGACAATAAACGCTTGCAGTTTCGTCCCATTCGACAATAAACGCTTGCAGTTTCGTCCCAGTAGCTCAACGGTAGAGCGTCGGCAGGCCAGTTCGAAGATCCAATTTTCGATTCCCTGTTGGGGCAACAAGGTTCTTTACAGTTTCTATTTATGCATCGTACACACAAAATTACAAATGCATTTCCCCAAAATTGTTATTCATACAATTTAAACATTAAGTTCGCATTAGATATTGGTATTGTAAACCAGGAAGATTTCCTTTCCATTGGCTGCTTTCCGCATTCCCATTACGGGTCAACACACCTGAAATATGTTTGTAATCCTCTTATATTTCATTTTGACGTGGAAATCCTCTACGTAAAAGCCATCCATTCATCCAAAGGTTAAAACAAATCCTGTGGATTCTGGAAAAAAAAATAATTTTGTGAAAAGTATGTATAATACATATATTTTAAAACAGAAAATACATTTGGAGATCAGCTTAATTTGATTTTAATCTTTTTGATGTGAATATCGTCTTATGCTTGGTGTTTTTGAAGTGGAAATCGGGGTGTTGCGAAAATTGTAAACACCTTGGACGATTGTACAAGCCGAACCTAATAGATAAAAATATAAATATTTGTTTTCTCGTTTTGTTAGAAATATGGCCCAAAATTCTGAATATATAAAAATAATTTCAATATTTTTAACTTTATTTTACGATAAACTTGAAAAAGTATCTGTCCAAGCGAGTGTTTTCTATTTATTTCATCTTTCTAACTTTCACTCGAAACATCTAACAAACGAAATATCAAAACAAAGCTAGATATAAATTGTATATGATAAAAGTATGCATTAGGAAATTTATTTTCTAAAGCTATATTTATTTTTAATAAAAGCTCTTATAGTTATCGAGTAATCGTTTTATCTAGTTAAAGAACATTGGACATTTTCCGTTTTTCCAGCTTGTAATACTTATATTTCAAGAACCAAAAATGCTGGCTATGAACTATAAGCAATACTTATAACTCTTTGAAATCCCTATAAGTTTACATAATTGGGTTTTTGTTCGAGCTCTTAGTTTTCGAAATGCAATGCTTATAATTTTGATATTTTAGTATTCTAACTTGGGTTTTTCAATGGGTGGGAAAGCTGCAATACTTAAAATGTCGCGATTGTTGCAGCTCCATCTGTTACTTACGCCTTGTTTAAATATCAGTGTATATACACAAGATATTTTATGTTGTTTAAAAATTTAAGAGGTTAAATGAACGTGGAGATTCAAAAAATGTTTCATGATGGATGAAGTTTGAACAGAAATGAAAATATACGTATTTATGTGCCTCCAGGCAAGTTTATAGATTAACTTAAAACAGGAAAGATCAATCATGCTTGAAGCATTGATTTTGAAACACTTTCCAACTTCAATGCAATTTTATTTAAACATCTCTTAAATGCAATACATTACTCGATAATATTTTGAAACTTATCACAATACTGCATTAAGTTATTATATTTGAAAACTTAAACTTTCATCGAAAAAAATGAACTTCATTCAAATGACGGCATTGAAATATAAATTGCCTGGTTTAAACATCTCTAAAATGCGATACATTCCTCGGTAATAATTTTTGAATTAACATAATACAACGATAATTTATTATATTTGAAAACTTAATCGAAAACAACTGAAATTCATTCAAAGGACGTCATAGGAAAAATAACACGCCTGACTCTCTCTATAAAAGCAGCATTTCATTCATAAACAATTTCCAATTCATTTCATTCATCACATTACGAAAATAATTTATTTTATTTAAAAATTAAGACCATGGAGCTACAAGTAATTAAACTCTATGCTTAAAACTTCATCGAAAAAAATCGTCCTTCTCTCTGTAAAATCAATAAATATTTCATTCATATCAGCTATGCAGACTCCATGAGCTAAATAATTTTGTGTTAAAGAAATACAGCAATTCTAATACAACTCATTCTTCATATTTTGCAGTTTACATTTTACATAAGTGAAAAATAGGCTTCGTTGTAGAAATAATCAAATTTGGATGATCATTTAAACTCAAATATATTGTAATTGCGTTGTTTCAGTATGTCGAATCACAGAATTTATGCAAAAATAAAGTGGTTTTAGGACGGATACAACACTCAATTTGAATTTAAAAAAACTTGAAAAATCACGATTTTGAGACAAGATGGATGCCATATTTCATTTTGAAATGGGCCACGTGATCTTTTCATATCAAGGTCACGTAATCGCTTCATATAAGAGGTGTAATTATTATTTTAATTTTTATTTAAAGAACTACTGAATATATTTTGCTGATATTATTTTATATATTTTATGGAACAATTTGAATATTACCTAAAATTTTCGAAGCAATTTGTGAGTTTTAAGTCCGCTTAAAAAATGTTTGAAAAATTAGGTCCCATAGGGTTCAATGTATTTCATTTTTTCAACCCGGGTTCAATCCAAAACTAATTGGTTAAAATTATTCATTTATATTCCCATAGGTCCTACAGATCGTCTGAATAACATACTAAAATTTCATTTTGATTAAGTCATTTTTACGGCAGTTATCGTGCTAACGGACAGACAGACAGAATGAACAAAGTCGTAAACACTTTTCAACTTTGTTGTAAATTGTTAAAAAGAACATATATGTTTCGTTTCCGTATGATTCGTAAATTAAGTAAAACAGCAGGATAGTTTATTTAACGTGATTGTTTGTCCTGCTGTTTTACGATTTTTTTACGATGAAAATTATTATGATTTTGAAAATTATTTAATCATCAAGCAAACAATTATAAACTTTAATTTAATATAATTTTTGTGTTCACTAATTGAGATAATCGTTAACACTATTGTTCACTAATTGAGATAATCGTTCGTGAGATAATCGAACGGGCCTGTTCGCTCATGAGATATCGTGTCCTCAGAATCATTGACATATATAGATGCACTCGGACATAGCTCCAAAAGCTCTTGAATCATGTTCAGGGCTACTCAAAAAACAAATATCGTCGGTTGTATTTTCGATCCCATCAAAATACTTTCCACAGTACACTATATAATATATATATATATATATATATATATATAGGGAAAGAAATATGCCTCAGTATGTTTCTAGGATTAATTTATCATCTACTTAATTTGCTAAAATGTGAACTAAATATTATTAAATAGTATAAAATATTTTTGTAAATATAGCATCCATTGAAATTTATGTCAGTTTGTCTTCAGGGCAAACGAGAAACGCAATCTCACTTATTCAAGCAAGATAGGCAACTGCGGTAGAATATTACACGTGGCTAAAGGTAGGAGGATTGGTGCTATCGCCGCGAGGAGGATGAGGTAGGTAAAACCAAAAAGGTAGGAAAACGAGAGGCAAGTTACTATGAATAAAATACTAATAAAAGTTCCAGATGAGAAAAAGATATAATAGCAGAAATTAAAGAATAAACTGAAACAAAACATGGCGGTAAAAAAAACGGATAAAAGAGTAAATAGAAACAACTCAGTGGGTGAACTTGCTAAAACGGTGGCGCATAACATCTTACATTTGTTGTATGTATTTATTCTTACATTTGTTATCTTACATTTGTTGTATGTACAGTAAATATAAACGAAGAGAATACGTAGAAAAAAATCTGACGTGGGCAACACATGACTTTCCTTATATAATGCAATGAATTTACTACTTTTACCGTAAAAAAATAGGTTTTTCCTATAGTAGATACTTTCTTTCTAAGATATTGAATGTTCGTCAATTAGTCGTCATTTTCATTAATTTAGCGTCATTTTTATCCATTTTGCAAGATTTTCGTTAATTTGGCAGCATTTAAAAAATCACCAAGTTGGCGACATTCCATTAAATCCGTCGCCAAAATCTCGCCAAACGTTATAAATGGAGAAATAAGTTATTCTTATAGCAAATAAATGATTATTGGTGTTCAAATACAAAAGTATTACTCAAAGTATCTTTTCTCATGAATGGAACGAGCTAGGTCCACGAGAATGATGTCACCAAATTTATCGTATGATATGACATATGAAATTTGAAAAGGTTTCTCAACAGTTAATATATATTTTTTTAATTTATGGGATTTTTTTGATACATTTATTTTAAAAATGTGCAATATCTCGAGAAAGGTTCATGCTAACGTTCTAAAGTTTGTCAATCGTTTAAGAAAAAATTACATGGGAAATGTCTATTTGCGCAACTTTATTAAAGCTTTTGATTTTTTGATGATTTTTTCAAAATTTCACTCGAAAATTTAGGAGGTTCTGAATATTCGATAACGTTTAAAAACAATAGGCTTTCAGTATTCATTGATTGTGATTTTTGTACCCAATTTCATTCGAATCGGTCCATCCGTTCGTCAGTTATCGTCTTCACAGACTCACTGACACACACAGACATCACTTCAAAAATGTTCGATTCGTGATTAGGGATGCTGGAAACGTGCTCTCCCGTCGAAAACTCGAATTCGAATTTTCGACCCCGTCATAATACTTTCCTTATACATTACGTATGTAAGGAAAGTAATAATTGAAAATGATTGAAAAAAGAAATAAAAAAATAGGAATAAAAGTGAAAACCAAAATGAGGGAACAAACTGATTTCGAAAGCAATATCAGCTAACTCAGTCAGTTAGCCAATATACACCAACTTTTAATCGCTTTTTCATTGACAATACATTGCTTCAATTTTATGTTTAAGTACAGCCCATTTCCAATTTCACGTTTAAGTACAGTGTTCCTTAAATATTCCCCTAAACCCTGTAATGCCATTGTTGTAGAGGTGTTTCCTTCAAAGCGCAACATTGAATTTACATTGTCAATAAATACGGTAGAATTCTCCCCTTTTCCAAAATATCCCTTCAGACTGACTCATTCCCGAAAACATAATTGCCGGCTTCCTTTAGCGTTTATATTCATAATGAGAGGTGTAGCAACTTCGCTTTCTATATCCTCAGTCATTGAACGCCTTAGTCCGTACCAGAGGGAGTTAGTTCTTCGTATTTCATCGAGATCTTCCGAATTGGTTAAGGTAGAATATATTACAGAGCGAAATGGACTTTGAAATGTTATGCATCCTTGAAATTAACTTGTATAGTATTTGCAGAGTCTTTAAAAGGTTATGCATCAGTGAAATTAACTTGTATAGTATTTGCAGAGTCTTTAAAAGGTTATGCATCAGTGAAATTAACTTGTATAGTATTTGCAGAGTCTTTAAAAGGTTATGCATCAGTGAAATTAACTTGTATAGTATTTGCAGAGTCTTTAAAAGGTTATGCATTAGTGAAATTAACTTGTATAGTATTTGCAGAGTCTTTAAAAGGTTATGCATCAGTGAAATTAACTTGTATAGTATTTGCAGAGTCCACTTCCGCGATAAGAGCTTGCAATTTCGTCCCAGTAGCTCGCTGGACTTTAAAATTTTAAAAGTTTTGAACTGGAGGTCTTTGGCCAGGGATAGGGGAGCCTGGAGTTCTATACTGCGGAAGGCAAGGGCCTATCCTAGGCTGTCAAGCCACTGAAGAAGAAGAAGAAGAAGCTCAACGGTAAAGCGTCGGCTGGCCAGTTCGGAGATCTGTAGTTCGATTCCCGGTTGGGGCAGTTAGGCTCTTTACAACGGCGCCCGAACAAATTAACCCTGTAGGTTAGTGCAAAGATGTCGGAGTTCTAAAAGTGACCCTAGTACGACTAGTACGGATTCAATGGACTCTGGAAGATTGAGCGCCGATTTCAAATTGAGAGGATAACTACCACGCAGGATACTGACCTGGGTACAAATAGTAGTAGCAGGAGGCTGACCTGAGGTAAAAATAGCAGGAGGTGGTCAGTCAGATTGTCAGTGGCGCGCCAATTTAACATCATATGTGCCAACTCTACTGAATTTGGCGGGAGACTCCCGATTTTTGAGTGTTTCCCCCGATTTCCCGCTTTTGAAGACGTATCTCCCGATTTTAAAGATTTCTTGAAAATATCCCTACGTTTAGGGATAATATCCCAAAAAATTCCCTATAAAAGGGATTTTTTTTTTAGCTAAGGGGGGAATTTTTCTCTATTTGATCAAATGTACGTCCATAAGATTACAGATCGTATTTATAAATATGTATATAATTCAAATTTACGGGGGAGGATGGAAATGAGAAAAATCCCTATTTTTCCCTAAATGTATGTTATTTTTAAACTGCAATATTTGTTATGACATTGAAACACGTGCTTTAAGAAATCTACTGAATTTTCTTCAGTGAGGGTTGGCAGGTATGTGACATTAGAGAGCGGCGATTACAGAGTCCACTTCTACGATAAAAGCTTGCAATTTCGTCCCAATAGCTCAACGGTAGAGCATCGGCTGGCCAGTTCGAAGATCTAAGATTTGATTCCCGGTTGGGGCAGCGAGGTTCATTACATATTATTTACTAGAACGAATAACCCGCCGTTTCCCTGGTTCTAAATAAGCGCCCACTACTTATCAAAAGAAAAAGAACTCAACACCCATTATGACCTCACCCGATCGTGAGTTCAACTGATTACAACTATAGCGTGTTACCCTCAGTGTTTCTTTCAGAGATACCTCCGGGGGGTGGGGCGAAAACCTCCCGCCGGAAACGTGTATCCCCCCCCCCCCCATCCGAAACATTTTATGAAACCTAGTTTCTATTTATGTGACACAGCATTTAGATATACTTATGTAGGGCAAATAGAAAACTTGCCAACCTAAAATGTCATTCTCGCCCCCGCCAAAAAGTCCTGAAAGAAACATTGGTTACCCTTCACTTTAAAGGGCTTGAAAAATTATTTCGATTGTTACCATACTTGACAAAATTTAGTCTTCAATCTAGTTCTAGATTTATTGATAAAGAAGCCGGATATAAAGTTTAAAAAAAAAAATCCATCAATATTTGTGGCTGCTATCGTTTACACAAGAAATCGACCGCAGACGAACATCACTCTAAAAGTTGTAGAAACGTATTCAGGAGGTCCTAAAGCATATCTTTGCATCAAAATCTCAAATTCGAAGAATTTCTTGTAAACAATACTTATCTATACTATATTAAATACGACGAGAAAGTAAAAATAATTTGAATGTATTAAGGAAGTCACAAAGCATATATTTCCATCAAAACCTTTTAATTCATAAAATTTTCTCAAACATTTGTTGCCTATGCTACTGATTTCGCATAATACTGTTACGAATTTTTAAAACACGTCAATTTCACGCCCCCCCCCCCACTCTCATTTTCGTCTCTTTCGAAGACAAACGGAGAAAACACCCGTACAAACATACTTTCAAATGACGTGAATATATAGTTTGCCATATGCATAAGTTTAGAGGTTAGCCAGATTTGGCTATTTGTCGTCAATTTGTCGACTTCTCGAAGGTTCGAGAAATATCTCGAAATAACTAATATTCTATGAAATGTGAGAGATTTCTTGAAGTTTCTGCATAGTTAAAAAAAGGGAATCATCACTCAATTGGAGAGTAGTTGACGAGATACGAGGTGCATTGAACTGTGACTTAGGTCAATGTTTTGATAATAGTAGCGACTTCTTTGTGAAATGACTTTCGTCAGTGTTTTGAGAATAGTATTCGTTATTTTGTGAAATTAGTGGAACATTTAAGTGCTTTTTTTCTGTATATCGTTCCTGTTTACTCTGCGCATGTGAATAAATGTGTTAGTTATCTAGAAATTTGGACTCATTCTTGCATTCTGAGAGCAAGCACATCGACGATTTTAGAGGATACGTCGTAACAATACCGTTTATTTAAAACTAATAACAAAGAAAATACACTTGAATGTATATAAATAAAAATCGATATTACTTTCCTTATATACATAATGTATAAGGAAAGTATTGTGACGGGGCCGGAAATTCAAATTCGAGTTTTCGATGGGAGAGCACGTTTCAAGCATCTCTGATCACGGATCGGACACTTTTGAGATGATGTCTGTGTGTGTGTGTGAGTCTGTGTAGACGATATCTTACGAACGAATGAAGCAATTTGAATGAAATTCAGTACAAAAATCACAATACATGAATACTGGAAGCCTATTGGTTTGAAACACAATTGAATGTTCAGAACCCCCCCTAAATTTTCGAGTGAAATTTTGAAAAAATCATCAAAAAATTTAAATCTTTAATAAAGTTACGCAAATAGATATTTCTTATCTAATTTTTCCTTAGAAAACGATTGCCATAAACTTTAGAAAGCTAGCATGAACCCTTCACGAGATATTGCACATTTTTTAAATAAACTTCTCAAATAATTCCATAAATTAAAAAAAATTTTAACTGTTATGAAACATGTTCACTTTTCATATGTAATATCATACAATAAATGTGGTAACATCATTCTCGTGGATCTAACTCGTTCCATTCACGAGAAGAGATACTTGGCGTTCAAATACAAAAGTATTACTCAAATAGTCATTTATCTTCTGTAAGAATAACATATTTCTCCGTCCATAACGCTTGGCGATATTTTGGCAGCGAATTTGGCGGAATGTGGTCAACTTGGCGACTTCTTTAAATGTTGCCAAATTAACAAAAATCTCGCCAAATGGATAGAAATGACGCTAAATCAATGAAAATGACCACTAATTGAAGAAAATTCAATATCTTGGAAAGAATATAAGTATCTACTATAAGAATAACATTTCTTTAACTGTAAAAGTAGTAAATTCATTGCATTATGTAAGGAAAATCATGTACTCCCACATCATATTTTTTTTAAATAGATTCAGATTTCCGTATCCATCAGCAAAGTATTTTTTAATCGATAATTCTGTTCTAAATAATCGTCCAATCTTTCCCAGACGAACACCGTATAATCCCCTACCAATATTGAATATTCCAATCACGGAATTCACTTTATTCCCCCGCGATCTTTATTTAATTTTCCTAAACCTTCATTTCCTCAGAATTTCCGATTTTTTTTAATTTAATATTATTATTCTTTAAGCCTGTAGGGATCAATAATATCCACAAAATATTTAAAATGGATGGTTTTTTTTTTTATTATTATTCCAGATTATCTTATCTAGTAAATTAAAGAAATTAAAAGGGTTTTCGTTAAATCTGGAGAAAATAGTTTGACTTTCTCGTACTATTTATTGAATATAGTATTGAAAATATCGTTTTTGATTTCGAGATTGTTATGCCAATATATGTTTTAGAACCTCAGGAACACGTTTTAAATATTTTTAGAGTGACGTCCGTCCGTCTGTCTGTGGTCAATTCCTTGTGTGCTTGATAGCTACCACAAATATTAATGAGTTGTCATGAACCTTTTTATCCAGCTATGTTACCGAAAAATCTGATGTAAGCAGCACATGACTTTCCCTGCAGACTTATATCCGCGTTCTCTTTATTTTAATTAAATTTACTTCACTTTTAATCCAATTTTCGTTCTCATTTGATAACTGGACTTATTACTTTCCCTGCAATACATGGTAATGTATAGGGAAAGTATTGGAATCATGTCGAAAATCACAACTCGAGTTTTCGACGGATCTACACGTTTCGATACATCTGGAATACGAAAAAACTATTTTTAGCCTAACGTCTGTGTGTGTGTGTGTGCGTGTCTGTCTGTACAATGTATGTATCCACTCTAACTCAAAAACTAACGGACCGAATTTCATAAAATTAGGTAGGTAAGTCGCTTGGGTATGACCCTAGTGCTGATTAGAATTTGATACGATTCGGAAAAGAAGAACCCACCGTTTTTTGCGAAATGGCCCGTAAAAATTTCATTTATCCGCTCTAGCTAAAATACTAATTTACCAAATTTCACAAAATTTGGTAGGTAAGTTACTTGTTGGATACTCTGCTGTTGATTAGAATATGGTACGATTCGGAAAAGAAGAACCCGCCCTTTTTTTGAGAAATGGCCCGCAGAAATTTCATGTATCCACCCTATCTAAAATAGTAATTGACCAAATTTCACAATATTTGGTAGATAAATTGCTTGTAGGACACTCTGGTGCTGATTCGATTTTGGTACGATTGGGAAAATAACAACCTGCCTTTTTTTTTACGAAATGACCCGCAAAAATCGAAGGGTAGCTGATATGAAAAAAAAAGACTACGTATGCTGAAATGTATCAATTAAATACTAGTTTTATACGCAATTTTTGACCAGGGAAAGAATATAACACACTCCATGATACTTCTGGCTATTTCGGCTAAAACCCTAAATTTAATAAACCTTCAATGGGTTAAAGCCCAATCAGGCAACCTTGGTAACGAAGCCGCCCACAAATTCGCTAAAGAAGCTACCATTCTCTGTCCCTCTCCCTTATTCTTTCCTGTCGTCCTTCTGCAAATCCGCCCTCTTGAATTCCTGGCAACTTCTCCTTAATGACTACGTATCTCCTCAAACCCATGACCCCTCACGTATCTCTCTCTTCCTCCCCGTTTAGAATCCAAAATTTCAAATCTTTAACAAATTCCTAATATATTTTATTACTGGCCACGGCCCATTTCTTGATTACCTTAAATACTTTAAATTTAAATTATCTTCCAACTTCCCTTGTAACTCTTTTAGTGATGCAGATCACTTTATCTTCTCTTGTCCTTATACTAAAGATTTCCACTTAGTCAAACCTGCTCCCTCCTCCCGTGCAGCTTGGTTCACTGGGGTTTGCCGGCATCCTGCATTACTTAATAAACTCAAAAACTGTATTCTCGTTGCTAGAGACATTTCAAACCGTGTTCGCTGAGATGCCTGGGAGTACCTGTTGTCCCTTTACCTTTTGGTGATCAGTATTTTCCTTGCTGTTCCTGGGTTCCCCCTCCGTTGTTGATACTGTTACCTTGTTACTGCCGCTTTGTTGTTTATGTTTTCCTCTTTGTTGTATATTTGTCCGTTATGATTTTGTCTTGTTATGTCTCTCATCTGAAAAATTTAATTAGTCTTGTTATGTCTTCCATCCGAAAATTTTAAAATCTAACTACATAGAAACAGTCATTATTCTAAAAAAAAAAAAAAAAAAACTTTTTAGATTTAACTATATATAAAAATAGAGAATTGACATATGTTATCTCACTATTACTAAATTGCACTATATAACTGTGATACTATCAGTACATATATTTATATTTACTCAATTATACTATATACACACTAAACAGTCATATATTGACTTACTTTACTCTCAAACTTATACTCTAATCTTCTGAATTACTGTAAATATGCAGAATATGAGATCTTACTGTACATATGTTTTGCAATTACGAATGTCCTACAATTGTCCTACAACTGTATATGTTCCACTGTAATTCTAATAAGATTCTTGTACTTATGTCCTACACATTTCCTTCTTTTGTTATATTTTTTATCTTCCAGCTCTTATGTTTTTTCTGGCATCCTGTAACCCTTTGTATAAAAATTTTACTAAATAAACTTCTGGTATACTCTGGCAGCTCGGCGTAACTGTGGGAGTCGGTCTCCACTTCCCAAATTTTTTCCCGGACGTCCACTGAGCTGCTCATGTCTTCGGACGAGTCGGTCGTTCTCAAGGTTAATAGAATTAACAGGTTGTCTCGTTCGCTATTCCGCCCATGGTACCATTTCTGGGCGAGATGTGACGTCACTGCTAGACCTTCCGTTCTGTTGACAAGCGGCGCTTCGTTGAAAAACGTTGGAAAACAGCACGGTTTTGTTTAAAAATGCCTTGCTTTAAACATCAACGAGATACATGAAATGTTTCCTAAAATAACGTGATAATACTGAAATATGACAAATAAAACTCTCCATATTATCTTTATCAATTTGCAATTAAATTTCTATTTCTTTAAAAATTGGTGATTTAAAATTTCCTGCATATAAATGCTATGGCACTTATTCTATCGAGTAAGCGTACCATTCCGTTCCTAATAGTTCCTATACAAAAAATATTTGAACTTTATAATTTTCTGAAAAATGTCATCGATTTGATTTTAAAATATTTAGATTGTATCATTGCATGCACAATGCATGTAATTAATATTTTCATTTTATATGCTTAAAGAAAACCCCGTTTCTATATATTTAATGATATACATCTGCTGTTTAATTTTGTTTATTTGAAGTTTTTGTGAATTCATTTAATTTCTTTTATGGTATAGATATTACCGTAGAATTCAGTCAATCAGCACTTTAAAATGCGACAGAAAATCGTGGAAAATAAAAGGGGGGGGGGGGTTAGGGAGTATCATCCAGAATTTTATGCTAAAAGAAACAAAGGCTATTTTTATCATTTTATTCGACGACGAATTTTTTTTCTCCGAAATTTGTCCAATATTTATGGGAAGGAGCTTCAAACTAAAAAGATTCCATTCACCGTTTGCTTTAAAATAAATAGGGGTAAATGTATCATTTTAATGCGACTATAAATTTATTTTGTTTTTACAAAATTATCCATAAAATTACACTTGTTTCTTTTAACTTATGAATATTCCTTTTTTGAACAAAAACCATTTTTATTGAATCGAAACTACTCCGTCTTACTCATGATGAAGTCCTTCAATTTGACGAATCAAGATATGAATGCCTTAGCAAAAACTTTATTAACAAATTTACTAACAAAAAAAATCTTAACAAACTACATTTGACGTGACTAATAATTATTATTGCAATGATTTGATAAAATATGTGTTTTCAAATTTAAATCAATTACTGTTTTTTCTTCAGATGATTTTGAAAGTTTCCTGACCTTCTCTCAAATCCAGACGACATATTTTTTCTAAAACATGTAAAATTTTTGAACTAGACAAAAGCTATGCATTCATTGCCTCGAAATAATATTTATTCTAATTTATACTGCGTTATTCATGCCTGTAAACTTCGGAATACAGTCAATATTTAAATGATGACTGATTTGCCACATTTAGATTAGAAATATATATTTATATCCTTCTCAAACCGATTCACATAACACACCTAACACCCATTGGCTCTTCTCTGATCATTCACTATTTTTTATACATAACTTTTGCTCATTCAATTATCTTTCAACATAGCATTCAGTAATCTTTGTATAAACTTCACTTATGTTAAAATTTTAATAGCTTCCACTCTCATAAAAAAATTGCTATTTCTTTTCATAAACTTCACATTACTATGCATGTACTGTTTTATTTTATTCTATATTGCTTGCACACCGTTACTATTAGATAAGTATTTAAATAGTTTCCGATCAACGTTTCTCAATAGTTCTTCTCGCCTCTGTCAGAGAATGGGTCTAGCAGTGACGTCACTCGTCCTTCCTTCCCGGGACAACTTTTTCCCCGAACGAGACAACCTTATATATAAGATATTCTACGGACCTTGGGTCGTTCTGGGCTTTCGACACTCCATTATACTTTAGGCCTAGCAGTTTTCAAGATATTTGATATTTCTTGCATATTTGTTACGCCGCTATCGGAAAAATGTCCATTTACCAAATGAAAATTGAATTAAAAATGCAAATTTAGTGTCATTTTGTCCAGTTAAACTCAGTCTAATGAATTATTAAAGAAATAAAGAAAATATGAATTTAAGTCTGCAGGAAAAGTCATGATCAGATTTTTTTCAAAGGTGGCGTAGAGAAAATACGAAAAACTAAAATATCTCGAGAACGGCTAGTCCTAGTGCAATGGTATTGATCTTATTCTCTTCTTCGTTAAAAATTACGTATTAAACAAACATTAAAAGGATATATTTGAGCATACGTAGTTTTTTATTTTAGATTTTGGCGATTTTTACGAGCCATTTTGCAAAAAAGGCAGGTTATTTTTTTCCGAACCATACCAAAATCTAATCAGCACCAGAGTGTCCCACAACTGACTTATGTACCGAAATTTGTGAAATTCAGTCCATTAATTTTTCAGCTAGAGTGGATACAAGCTTTTGCGGGCCGATTCGTAAAAAAAGGCGGGTTTTTTTTATCCCGAATCGTACCCAAAACTAATCAGCACCAGATTCGCCCACAAATGACTTACCTACCAAATTTTATGAAATTCGATCCATTAGCTTTTTAGTTAGAGTGGTTACAAAATCTGCACAGACAGACACACACTAAGGTTCCTCTATATACGAGCTGACTTATCAAGCATATTGAAGCCCACCATAGCTGGAAGCGCTATCCATTAGCATTAGCTCTATTCGTATTTTCAGTTTAGGAAGTATAATTGAAACAATTATGGGTGGTTGTTCTCCGCCGAACTGCTCTAATCATTTTAGAAAGGGTTTAGTTTATTTCGCTTTCCTAGAAACGAAGAAAGAATAAAACAATGGCTAATAAATAATTGCATACGCGGTACTGGAGCATACTTGTGCTAGCTATGTTCTACAATATTCTAATTGAAACTTCTTTTTTTATATAATGCATTTATTTTAAACACTTATTTTATAATTTCTATAACTGCAGTATGGAACCCTATGGGCTTCAATATGCTTGATAAGTCAGCCTGTAGTAGAGGAGCTCTAACACACACACAGACGTCACGCTAAAAATAGTTTTTTCGTATTCTAGAGGTCTCGAAACGCGTAGATCCGTCGAAAACTCAAGTTGCTGTTTTCGGCATGATTCCAATACTTTCCCTATACATTACCATGTATTGCAGGAAAAGAAAAAATCTAGAACTAGATAGAATTTTTTTTAAGTCTAACAAATTCCTTCTAAACTATAAGTAAACTGCAAATTCCTTCTAAACTCTAAGTAAACTATAAGTACCTTCTAAATTGTAAGTAAACTATACAAATACCTTCTAAACACTAAACTGTAAATACCTTCTAAACAATAAACTGTAAATACCTTCTAAACGCTAAATTATAAATATCTTCTAAACTCTAGGTAAACTATAAAAACCTTCTAAACGAAGTAAATTATAAGTACCTTCTACACTAAGTAATTTATAAGTACCTTCTAAACAAATTCCTGCTAAACTAAGTAAATTATAAGTACCTTCTAAACTAAGTAAATTATAAGTAAACTAAATACCTGCTAAACTATAAGTAAATTATAAATACCTTCTAGACCCTAAGTAAACTACAAGTACCTCCGAAATCCTATGAAAACTACAAGTAACTTCTTAACTCTAAGTACACTACAAATACCTTCTAAAATTTAAGTAAACCACAAATTCCTTCTACTCTCTAAATAAATACCTTCTAAATGCTAAGTAAACTATACAGATACCTTCTAAACACTGAACTGTAAATACCTTCTAAACACTAAACTGTAAATACCTTCTAAACACTAAACTGTAAATACCTTCTAAACTAAGTAAATTATAAGTACCTTCTAAACTAAATACCTGCTAAACTAAGTGAATTATAAATACCTTCTAAACTAAGTAAATTATAAGTAAACTAAATACCTTCTAAACTATAAGTAAATTATATATACCTTCTAAACCCTAAGTAAATTACGAGTACCTTCTAAACCCTAAGTAAATTACGAGTACCTTCTAAACCCTGAGTAAATTACGAGTACCTTCTAAACCCTGAGTAAATTACGAGTACCTTCTAAACCCTGAGTAAACTACAAGTACCTCCGAAACCCTGAGTAAACTACAAGTACCTCCGAAACCCTGAGTAAACTACAAGTACCTCCGAAACCCTGAGTAAACTACAAGTACCTCCGAAACCCTGAGTAAACTACAAGTACCTCCGAAACCCTGAGTAAACTACAAGTACCTCCGAAACCCTGAGTAAACTACAAGTACCTCCGAAACCCTGAGTAAACTACAAGTACCTCCGAAACCCTGAGTAAACTACACGTACCTCCGAAACCCTGAGTAAACTACACGTACCTCCGAAACCCTGAGTAAACTACACGTACCTCCGAAACCCTGAGTAAACTACAAGTACCTCCGAAACCCTGAGTAAACTACAAGTACCTCCGAAACCCTGAGTAAACTACAAGTACCTCCGAAACCCTGAGTAAACTACAAGTACCTCCGAAACCCTGAGTAAACTACAAGTACCTCCGAAACCCTGAGTAAACTACAAGTACCTCCGAAACCCTGAGTAAACTACAAGTACCTCCGAAACCCTGAGTAAACTACAAGTACCTCCGAAACCCTGAGTAAACTACAAGTACCTCCGAAACCCTGAGTAAACTACAAGTACCTCCGAAACCCTGAGTAAACTACAAGTACCTCCGAAACCCTGAGTAAACTACAAGTACCTCCGAAACCCTGAGTAAACTACAAGTACCTTCTGAACTCTAAGTAAACTATAAAAATACCTTCTAAACACTAAACTGTAAATACCTTCTAAACACTAAACTGTAAATACCTTCTAAACACTAAACTGTAAATACCTTCTAAACACTAAATTATAAATATCTTCTCAAACTCTAGGTAAACTATAAATACCTACTAAACTGAGTAAATTATAAGTACCTTCTACACTAAGTAAATTATAAGTACCTTTTAAACTAAATACCTGCTAAACTAAGTAAATTATAAGTACTTTCTAAGCTAAGTTAATTATAAGTAAACTAAACACCTGCTAAACTACAAGTAAATTATAAATACCTTCTGAACCCTAAGTAAACTACAGGTACCTTCTAAACTCTAAGTAAACTACAAGTACCTTCTAAACCCTAAGTAAACTACAAGTACCTCCGAAACCCTAAATAAACTACAAGTACCTCCAAAACCCTAAGTACACTACAAGTACCTCCGAAACCCTAAGTAAACTACAAGTACCTCCGAAACCCTAAGTAAACTACAAGTACCTCCGAAACCCTAAGTACACTACAAGTACCTCCAAAACCCTAAGTACACTACAAGTACGTCCGAAACCCTAAGTACACTACAAGTGCGTCCGAAACCCTAAGTATACTACAAATACCTTCTAAACACTAAGTACACTACAAATACTTTCTAAACTTTAAGTAAACTACAAATTCCTTCTGAACTCTAAGTAAACTACAAGTAAATACCTTCTAAATTCTAAGTAAATTATAAAAATTCCTTCTAAACACTAAACTGTATATACCTTCTAAACACTAAAGTGTAAATGCCTTCTAAACACTAAACTGTAAATACCTTCTAAACACTAAACTGTAAATACCTTCTAAACGCTAAATTATAAATATCTTCTAAACTCTAGGTAAACTATAAATACCTTCTACACTAAGTAAATTATAAGTACCTTTTAAACTAAATACCTGCTAAACTAAGTAAATTATAAGTACCTTCTAAACTAAGTAAATTATAAGTACCTTCTAAACTAAGTAAATTATAAGTACCTTCTAAACTAAGTAAATTATAAGTACCTTCTAAACTAAGTAAATTATAAGTACCTTCTAAACTAAGTAAATTTTAAGTAAACTAAACACCTGCTAAACTATAAGTAAATTATAATCACCTTCTAAACCCTAAGTAAACTACAAGTACCTCCGAAACCCTAAGTACACTACAAGTACCTCCGAAACCCTAAGTACACTACAAGTGCCTCCGAAACTCTAAGTGAACTATAAAAATATCTTCTAAACACTAAACTGTAAATACCTTCTAAACACTAAAGTGTAAATGCCTTCTAAATACTAAACTGTAAATGCCTTCTAAACACTAAACTGTAAATACCTTCTAAACACTAAACTGTAAATACCTTCTAAACGCTAAATTATAAATATCTTCTAAACTCTAGGTAAACTATAAATACCTTCTAAACTCAGTAAATTATAATTACCTTTTAAACTAAATACCTGCTAAACTAAGTAAATTATAAGTACCTTCTAAACTAAGTAAATTATAAGTAAACTAAGCACCTGCTAAACTATAAGTAAATTATAAATACCTTCTAAACCCTAAGTAAACTACAAGTACCTCCGATACCCTAAGTAAACTACAAGTACCTCCGATACCCTAAGTAAACTACAAGTACCTCCGATACCCTAAGTAAACTACAAGTACCTCCGATACCCTAAGTAAACTACAAGTACCTCCGATACCCTAAGTAAACTACAAGTACCTCCGATACCCTAAGTAAACTACAAGTACCTCCGATACCCTAAGTAAACTACAAGTACCTCCGATACCCTAAGTAAACTACAAGTACCTCCGATACCCTAAGTAAACTACAAGTACCTCCGATACCCTAAGTAAACTACAAGTACCTCCGATACCCTAAGTAAACTACAAGTACCTCCGATACCCTAAGTACACTTCAAGTACCTCCGAAACTCTAAGTAAACTATAAAAATACCTTCTAAACTGTAAATACCTTCTAAACGCTAAACTATAAATATCTTTTAAACTCTAGGTAAACTATAAATACCTGCTAAACTATAAGTAAATTATAAATACCTTCTAAATTGCTCTTTAGGACTTTACTAGAAACCTTGTATATTAGAATAAAACTGAAGCAATAGATATAAAATATGCATCGATTCAATTTATGCGTATATTATGGAAATAAAAATGCTTTTATGATAGAAACTGTCCCGGTTCCAACGTCCCATTTTTACGAAATCTCCCGGCACCAATATAAGAGACGAGGCGGGCCTTTAAATATTTTATTCGATGCATGCTTAAACCATTTTCACACTCCACCGGAACGCCATTCAGCCTGGATTTTTCGTAGTCAGAGGTCAGTCATATTTTTCTTTACCCTATGAATACGATCCTTTTATCAATCCAGATTCAAAGTATAAATCTACTTTTCTCTCCTGAAACGTGGTAGAAAGTGATTTAATTCTGAATTGATATTCCATTGTTGGAAAACGGGGACTTTGGGGAAGAGGAACTGTGGGGAACTTCGGGCTTTATAATTTGATGCCGAAGCTTGATCAGAGTAATATGCTGCGACTGACAACACCAAGAATAATGTAACATTAACTGGACACAATCTAAAATTAACGGGACTTGAGCACAATGTAAAATTAATGGAAATGTGGCTCAACTCGACTTTCTCATATACCAGAATGCATTTGAAGTAGCTTGTGATTATTTTCTACAAAATTTTCAAAATAAAAATAAATAAATAAAATAATTTTTACTTTCCTTATATACATAATGTGTAAGGAAAGTATTGTGACGGAGTCGAAAATTCGAATTCGAGTTTTCGACGGGAGAGCACGTTTCAAGCATCGCTGATCACGAATTAAACATTTTTGAAGTGAGGTCTATGTGTGTGTGTTTGTGTGTGTGTGTGTGTGTGTATGTGTGTCAGTGAGCCTGTGGAGACGATAACTGACGAACGAATGGACCGATTCGAATCAAATTTGGTACACAAATCACAATCCATAAACTCTAGAAGCCTATTGTTTTTATGCGCAATCGAATGTTCAGAACTCCCCTAAATTTTCGAATGAAATTTTGAAAAAATCGCCAAAAAATCAAAACCGCTAATAAAGTTACGCAAATAGACATTTCTTGCGTAATTTTTCATTAGAAAACGATTGACATAAATTTTAGAACGCTAACATGAACCGTTCTCGAGATATTGCACATTTTTCAAAACAATTATCAAAAAGTTATATAAAATAAAAAAAAATATTTCCTATTGAGAAACATGTTCACTTTTCATATGTAATACCATGCGATAAATTGGGTAACATTATTCTCGTGGATGTAGCTCGTTCCATTCATGAAAAAAGATATTTTGAGTAGTACTTTTATATTTGAACGCCAATAATCATTTATCTGTTGTAAGAATAACTTATTTCTTCGTCCATAACGCTTGACGAGATTTTGGCGACGAAATTGGCGGAATGCCGCCAACTTGGCGACTTTTTGAAATGTTGCCAAATTAACGAAAATCTCGCCAAATGGATAAAAATGTCGCTAAATCAATGAAAATGACGACCAATTGTCGAAAATTCAATATCTTGGAAAGAATATTAGTATCTACTATAAGAAAAACCTATTTTTTTTACTGTAAAAGTAGTAAATTCATTACATTATATAAGGAAAGTCATGTGTTGCCCACATCAGATTTTTTTTTATTATTTGGTGTAAATGATAACAATTATAGTGTGGGAAAGGGTTTTTGTTGGCAAATTAAGATGCCTCCACGGAATCAAATTGTAATATAGGTTTTGAGATTAGCAAACTTTTAACCTTATTGCGTTGTGTTTGTCCAGGTTTTTTTTCCCCTGCCGATTCTAGTAATCGGTTGGTCAGCCATACTTGGAAACTAATGGAAAGAGCACACATAAATCAAACAAGTAGTAGAAAGCATAACAACTTACTTTAATGTAAATATATTTATTTCAAATCGAAAAACATTGGCTTATTGCAAATACAAAACATTCCATGTCCATCATTGGTGACACTGGTCCGAAATTAAGTAATATTAAACTTTTCATCTCAATATTAGCAAACTTGTACTTACAGTTTCTGAAGAAGATATCTAACCCATTCATACCAGACCGAGAAGAGAAGAGTTCAGGTCAACATATTCCAACTGATTCTCGAACACCGGATGGGCGCTGGATGAAGTCTGGCACTTCTAAATTCCGGAACTAATAAATCCTGGTGATGAGATTAGTCCACAAAGCAACCAACACGTAAATTCGTGCAGATCTCCCTTTTTCGTGTTCTGCACGCTAAGCAGATACTCGAAAGGCGAAATCAGAACACTGTGAATTCGAAACCCGAAGGCAATAAAATTTGATGGTGGTAAGCAAGAACTTTTTAACATTCGATATCCTTCCAATTTTTCTCCATACCGAGGTTTATTCACACATTTAAAATGGCGATCTTTCGAACTAAAAGTATTTATTTCCATCACGCCGTGCTCTCAGGTCGTCCGCACACAGCCGTAGTTAAGGATCGAAAAGCTTGGAGCGTCCTTTGAACAGCTCCAACGTCACACATCAATAAAGCCCTCATTGGCTAACCAACACCTGCATCCGTGACGTATCGTACACGTCACTTCCAGACGAACGCCAGTGACAGACAAGTAACGACATAAACAAGGCTCCGGACAAACTCTCGCTTCCCCACGTTAGCCTACCGAAACAGAAAATATTTCAGCAAAATGGCTCAGAAATGCAAGAGATTGAGAAGGCGTTCCAAAGTCGATACGACATCCTATAGTATGAGAAAGTAGAAGTCTGATGTGGGCAGCACATGCTTTTCCCTACAAAATTCTATGACATTGCTTCTTTCACAGCGAAGCAATGTTGCACAACATCCACGTCACAACGTTTTTAGTATTGAATTAATACCATGTAAATTAAAAATTTGGCGCCTTTGGCAACTCATTAATCAAAGCAAATTGACTTATTCACATACTGATAGGCTGGCCAACGGCCGTACCGTGCTGAAAACACCGGTTCTCTTTAGATCACCGAAGTTAAGCAGCATCGGGCGCGGTTAGTACTTGGATGGGTGACCACCTGGGAACACCGCGTGCTGTTGGCACATTTCGGGCGCGGTAGCCCGGTGGTGTGCGCGCTGGATTTGCACGCTGCCACAACTGCCGCGATCACGTTAAACATGTGGGTCCGTAAGTCCTTCCGAAAGGTTGGTGGTAGGGGAAGGAGGGTACGGTCCCTGTGGATGCCTCCCCCACTGGGTTCCGGTCTAAATTGGGTGGCACTTCCCGGCCGTCCAAACATTTACCTTACGCCTTTCTGGTTGGTCGGACGGTCTAGGTCTCAACAACAACATACTGTTAGGCAAAATACTATTCAGCAAAATGCAAATGGATATTTAATTAATATTCCCTAAAACAAATAACTTTTTCCAAATTTTGACTTTTATTTAATTTTTGGTGTTAAAATACAAAACTATTAAAAAAAATATCTTGTCCTGCAAATTGGATCCACAAGAAATAATGTTAGAAAAGTTATTTGCATTTTTTTAATTTTAAGTATTTATTTTATACAATAGCCAGAACGTATTACCGGATCATAAATAAACGCCCATTATAATAAATTCATTAAGCACGCTATCCGCAAAGCAAATAAGAAAACCTCTTTTTTCGTTTATCGACCGTTTAAATTCTTAATTGCTATATTTAGAAGTTATTATCGTAGAAACATGATTTTTTTTTTTCAGAAAATGCTTGTAGTATTATTACAATATCATTTTTAAAAAATCAAATCTCTATCTGTAAAACTCTATTTAAAATTTGAAATCCGTCTACGGTCCAGCCGTCTGATCCACCTGGTTCCTCTAGCGCAACGCATGTCTATGATCTTACTAACGTGCCTTGAAAGAAATACGAACCGCATTTTTCTCCATGCATTTTTTAGTCTTTTTAGCGATCGCAAAGGAAATGTGAGCCTAAGAAATAACCATAAAACTAATTCGAAACTAGAAAAAATAAATAATAACGCCGAGGTGCATCTTCCCGGGTCTCCCTTTATTTTGTAAGAAGGTTTAAAAAATGTGCACTATCTCAAGAACGACTCGTACTACGTTCTAAAATTTGTGTCTTAATGAAAAATTACTCACGAAATGATTTTTTATTTAACAGTATTGAAAATCCTGGTTTCGCAATGATTTTTTTTTACAAAAAATAATTCAAACATCGTGCAATATCTCCAGAAAGGTATATGCCAGCATTTTAAAATTTGCGTCGTACGTCATGCGTCCTAAATGATTATTTATTTATTATTATTAAAGATCATTAAATGATTTGAAGAGAGAGGGATCTTTCACACATTCGATAATGTTTAAAATTCATAGTATTCCAGTATTCACTGCTTATAAAAATCGTACCAAATTGTTTTCGAAACGCCGCATTTGCTCTTGAAATATCGCGTCCGCAGCTTTACAGATACACACTAACATTTATACACACGGATACTAACATATATGCACACACACTAACATACATATACTTATGACTTATGGTGGGTGGCTCAAAAAGAGCCGAGTACAGCGACAAAAGTCTGTACTATTAATTATTGCACTATTAATTATTGTACTATCTCGAGAAAATTATATGGCAGCATCCAAAGATTTACGTCTTACATTTTTCAATGAAACATTATGTATATTATTGTATACATTATACTATGTACGTGTTACTCCATACATTATACAATGTGCGTCTGGAAAGAAAGTAAAAATGTGATGTGTGCAGCACATTACTTTCCCTACAGACATAAATTCATTTTCTTTTTATTTCTTTAAGAATTTATTAAATTGAGTTTTATTGCACAAAATAGCACGTAAACTTATTTGAAATGGTACTAAAATTAGCATTTTTAATTCAATTTGCGTTTGCGTTTGATAACTTGCCGTATTTTCTATAAGGCGTGGCAAACATGCGAAAATATTTCGGGAACGTCTATGCCTAGAGTAATGGCGTTAATTTTACTCTCTTTATCGTAAAAAATTACGTTCAATACAAGTATCTAATTGATACATTTGAGCATATATATTCCTTTATTTTAGATGTTGATGACTTTTGCTTGCCATTTTACAAGAAAAGGCAGGTTCTCTTTTCCCGAATCGTACCAAAATCCAATCAGTACCAGCGTATCCCATAAGTGGTTTATTTGCCAATTTTTGTGAAAATGGTCAATTAGTTTTCAGCTAGAGTGTATACATACATTGCGCAGACATACACCTAGTTTTTTCGTATTCGAGAGGTCCCTAAATGTGTAGATTCGTCGAAAAGTGGAGTTGCGATTTTCGACACAATTCCAATACTTTCTCTGTACACGACCAGGTATTGTAGGGAAAGTAAAAACAATGCGTCTTAGAGAATCTGAAAGCAGTTGCTGGATCAAATAAATACGTCGCTAATGTCCCCAATCCCTGCTCCATAAATTTTGGTTTATATTCTTCCAATGGATGTTTTAAAGTAGACTATGTTTTAAAGTAATAAAACTCTAAAATAAAAATTGTTAACTTGCAAAGAAAATCGACAGCGGTTCCAGAACCTATATGATTTTTCGTGAATAACAATTTTTAACACTTTTCCAACATAGTTGAAAAGTGTATATGACTTTGTTCATTCTGTCTGTTTGTCTGTCTGTCTGTTTGCACAATAAATGCCGTAAAAATAACTAAATTGCCTGAAAAATTTTAGAAATATTCAAATTACCCCATAAAATATATAAAAAAAATTCAGCGAAATATGTTCGGTAGTTTTTTAAATAAAAATTAAAATAATAATTGCATCCATATTATATGAAGAGATCACGTGAACCACTTCAAAAAATATGGCAGCCATCATTTTTTACCACCATCTTATTTTTGCGTATTTTCTGTACATCTAAATTCTGTGCCAACGCAATTACATTATTTTTGAGTTTAAATGATCAAACTTTGATTTTTTCTACAACGATGCCTGATTTTTATGGATGCAGAATGTAAACAAGTGATGTTAAGATGAGTTGTATAAGAATTGCTGAATATATTTTACGCAAAATTATTTAATTCTGGAATCTGGAATAAAAGTGATATGAATGAAATATTCAGTGATTGTACATAGATAGCCAGACGATTTAAATTTCGATGATGTCACTTGAATAAAGTTTATTGCTTTCGATGAAGTTTAAGTTTTCAAATATGATAAATTATTGTAGTACTGTGATAATTTAAAATATATCAGCGTTGAATGTATCACATTTTAGAGATATTTAAATAACATAGCATTTCAGTTGGAAAGAGTTTCATAATGCTTTATGCATGATTGATCTTTCTTGTCTTTATGTGTGGTTTGTCTTCTTCAGACATTTTTGAAACAGTTCAGAATGTTAAAATATCAAAATCAGAACCATATTTTCAATATGGTTTCAAATATTAATGTATTAAAATCATAATCACTATATTTCAAAAACTAAGAACCCTGTAAAAATATAATTATAATATGCTTTTAAGGACTTCAAAGGGCTACAAAATGCATCTTATAGTTCATAGTTGTACTTTCAGTTTTATATATTATAAGTATTGCAAACTTTAACAAAGTCATAAACACTTTTCAACTTTGTTGTAAAGTGTTTATTTTTCGATCTCCTTTAACTTCAGATGATTCTTCGAAAAGTATAAATATACATTTATTTCTTTATTTTTTTGTTTCTAACTCATTATAGCCTTTTTTTACACTGTTTTATTTAGGTTGTTTTTTCTCGTTGTTCGTTCGTTTGTTTGTTTGGGTCACATTAAAATAAATATTTGACCTACTTCTACCGAAACCATTTTCTTGAAATGTTACACACATGTGTATTTTTCCCGGCCACTCAAACAGTTGCTGTAAGCCCCCGAGGCCAGTTGAGTGGTCTGGGTCTTCAACACATGTGTGCATTTACTATGTCAATACAACATTTCATCAAATTCAAATTAATCCCCCCTCCCCCTTGAATCATGCCCAGAATGGCCTGTAATAATCCCATTGCTGCTAGATAGTTTTACATTTTTTCTATTTTATATGAATGTACTGAAGTGTAGGCGCATTTCGGACTCTTTTTACTTCCCAATACATAGAAATGTATAGGGAAAGTATTGGAATCATGCCGAAAATTGCAACTCGAGTTTTTAACGGATTTACACGTTTGGGGACCTCTAGAATACGAAAAAACTATTTTTAGCCTGACGTCTGTATGTCTATCTGTGTCTGTCTGTCTGTTTGTTTGTGCAATCCACTCTAACACAAAAACAAATAGACCGAATTTCGTAAAATTTGTTAGATAAGTCACTTGTGTATGACCTTGGTGCTTATTAGCTTTTGGTACGATTCGGTATAAAAGAACTCTCCTTTTTTTTGCGAAATGACCCGCAAAAATTGCCGGTATCCACTTTAGCTGAAAACTAATAGACTAAATTTCTCAACATTTGGCAGATAAGTCGCTTGTGGGTTACTCTGCTGATTAGATTTTGGTACGATTTGAAAAAAATAACCTGTTTTTTTTTTCTTTTTTTTGCAAAATGCCCAACAAAAATAGTCAAATTCTGAAATAAAAACTACGTATGCTCAAATATATCCATCAAATGCTTGTTTTATACGTAATATTTAACGATGAAAATATTGAACTCTTTTAACTATCTTACAACAATGGGATTATGTAAACCGACGGAGATTTTTGGGGGCCCATTTCGCAAAAAATGCCGGTTTTATTTTTTCGAAGATCCGCAAAATTTTAATAGCGTAAAATGTTCCTTTGGACTAAGTTGTGTACAAAATTTCAGAACGTTAAGACGTAGGGAAATATGTTAAAAATACGATCATAAAAGGTGAAACAGACATCCAGGCAAACAACCATCGGTCATGAATCCATTAAAATATTTTTAAAATGTTTGATTGGATATCTGAAGAAAAATGGATTACAGAATCGCAAAAGATTGATAAGTATAAAATGAAATATTATAGAAAAAAATATTTCTAAGTTAAACTATTTTAGTAAAATGCACTAAAAAGTAAAAATCAGTTTTAGCTGTAGCAACATTCTTGGTCATAATGCGACTCAAAATAAAACCGTGAGGCGCCCATAGAAGAATTGTATTTGAATACTGATAAAATTTCAAGGAACAATAGAAGAGATAACATAGAAATGCTATACATACGAATAACTTAAATGTTAAGAATGTTAAATGATAATGAATGATAAATGATGACTTTAATGTTAAATGATAAGAATGTTAAATCAATATTATCAAAGAAACATTTAAATGAATTGGATGCAATCTTCTTATACAGGGTGTTGCAAAATGGTATGAACACCCAGTTATTCAAGGAAAAACAATGCAAAAAATTTAAAAACCACATACAAAGCACCTTACTTTAATCTGTAACTTACTTGTCGATCATATTCATTAACAAAATAAAAATAACTACTGAAAAAGAGAGGAAAAAAGTCAGTTTCTACTGAAACACGATGTTGCAAAATGATATGAACAAGTTGTGAAATCAAGCCTGGGTGTTTTTAATTTCGTTCGGAACTAACAGATGTCGCTTCCTCGTACGAAACTGGAATATGCAAATTATATTAGCTATATAAGAAAAATTTCCACTGCGTGTAGTTCATTGAATTCGGATTACGACTGCGTCTGTGAGATGGGTCGGAAAAAGACCTTGAGCGAGTTGGAAAAGGGGGAAATTGAAGCTTTAAACTATAACTAATGTGGTAAACTTAAACTAATGTGGTAATTCAGCAAGATCTATTGCTAAGAAACTAGGTAGGTCTCCTGGTGTTATTTTAAATTATCTTGGATCAAAAGGCGATTATGGCCAAAAGAAATCTACAGGTCGCCCACAAAAATTATCTCCGCGGCAGAAAAGAAGTGTTGCAAAAAGATTAAGTACGGGGAAAACATCACTGGGACAATTGGCAAAGGACCCACAGCTATCCGTGTCGAAAGCTACACTTTCGAGGTTTGCCAGAAGCACTGAAAGGTTTGTGTATGTGAAGCGAAAATTGCAACCTCGTATGCAGCAGAAAAATAAGCAAAAGAGATTGCAGTGGGCAAAATATCACATGTGCTGGAAATCAGAGTTATCTTCTCTGATGAAAAAAAATTTAATCTAGACGGCCCAGATGGTTGGTGGAATGTGGAAGACCCAGGCCGTCCGACTCATCCGAGGATTTGAGTAGCTGGTTGGACGACCGGGAAAGGAAGCTAGCAGGTGCCGACTTCCAAGGACAGCGACCGCTCTGGAGGTTTATTAAAAATCCAGTTTTTTAAAGTTTAAGAATAAATTCGTAAGACAGACAGTTTTACAGACAAGAAATACGGACATAACGAAGACAGGTACTGTAAACAGACACAAATATGGACACGAAACATTCAGGAAAACATCAAGGATAATAATAATGAGACATTGCACAACATGATATAGATGATGAAGTAAATACAAAATGACATGGGAGGTTGATAATAAAAGATGAAAGTGTTTTCAATTTAACAGTAGTGTTATCAGTTATCATATTTACAATTTAATATATACAAGTTTGTACAAACAAAACCAGGAAAAGGGGAACAGCAGAGGAATCTTCATTGATCAGGAAAGTTAAAAGCAGTAAAGCCCGACGAACTTGTCAATTTACTTTATTGGAAATGTCTCTTGCAATGAGGACACAGTTCTTAAGATAAAAAATGGATTGACTGTTGCGGCTGACACTGGAAAACCAAGCCGCTTCATTTCCAGGAGCAGGTTTAGAAAGATGAAATTTCTTAGTTAAGGGGCAAGAGAAAACAAAGTGATCTACGTCGCCAAAAGAGTTGCATAAGCAGTTCGAGGATTTTTTATGTTTAAAATAGTATAAATAATCAAGAAAAGGACCATGACCAGTTAAAAAATAGATTAAGTATTTATTATGAATTTGGGTATTTACGTTAACTTTGGGGAGATAATTTAGAATTCTGGCTGGGTCATGAGTCCTAGGGGAGATATATTCATTAAGATACTTTTGCCAGTTTTGAAGTAAGAGATTTTTGCAAAAATTAGTTAAACGAGAATAGGGGAGAGGAACTGAAAAAGGGAAACCGGAGGAGGATGCTTCTTTAGCGTGGAAGTCCGCGACTTCATTTCCCAGAATGTCAGCATGGGCCTTGACCCAAATAAGATTAAAAAGGTGTTTAGAGAGAGAAGCAGAGTTTTTGATAGAGTTAATGTAGTTAGATTTGTTTTTAATTGATTTAAAGACCAGGATTGATGAAAGGCTATCCGAAAAAATATTTATTTTGGAGAAGTTATCAGTTGCCCAGTCAATGGCAAAGTTAATGGCCGCGATTTCTGCCTGAAAAACTGTGTTCCCATTGTCAAGTTTGAATTTAAAAACTTCTTCTAATTTATCATGATTAAATAAACAAGCAGAAAAGCCAACATTATCATCAAGTTTGGAGCCGTCGGTATAAAAATTTAGATGGGAGAAAGAGGAAGGATTAAGGGGTTTAAGAATGACAATGCGGTTTGAGGGGGAAGAATTAGAGAGAGGACGATTAAAGTCGAAAGAAGAGGGGGAGGGAAGGGAAGGATCAGAGAACGAATTGATACGAAGTTTCCAAAAAAGGAATTTTTTGTGAAGAATATCAATTAAAATGTGAACAGGGGGAATACCGGTAATGGAGAAAAGAGAAATGCTCGAGGTTGTTCTAAATCCGGCAGAGATTTTAAGAAGAAATATCCGTTGTAAAGAAATAAGGTTATTGATTTGAGCCCTAGTGAGAGATCCCCCCCAGATGCCTGACCCGAAAGTAATAATTTTTTCAATAACAGACAGGTACCAGATTTTAAGAAAAGATTTGTTGACCCCCCAGTTGCCCCCCGAAAGTTTCCCAAAAGTAGAAGCAAGCCTAAAGCATTTCTCTTTTAGGTAAAATATATGGGCGCTCCATTTTAAATTATCATCGATGATAAGACCAAGGAATTTAAGGCTTCTACTAAGTTTAATGGGAGAGTTTTGGATTTTGATAGAGGGATTAATTTTCCTTTTTGATCTAGTTTTATTAAAAATGATGCAGTTGGACTTTTCCGCGGAGACCTCAAGTTTAAGAGAGGAAAGGGAGTTTGCAATATAATTTAATATTGAATTGGTCTTGCGACCAAGAGTAATGATGGAGTTTGAATAGGTAACCACTGCGAGATCATCCGCGAAGGCCTGTAAGTAATATTCATCATTGTTAAGGGAAAGAATTTTATTAAAATAAATATTCCATAGTATGGGGGAAATCACGGAGCCCTGAGGGGCACCTTTAGAAATAAATTTTGAAAAAGTAAAATTGTCCTCTATAAAATTAATTGTTCTTGAGCTGAGATATGAATAAATGAAGGATCTGAAAGTAGAGGGGAGATTAATTGAGTCAAAGGTGAGGGGAAGGATGTTCCAATTCACGTTATCGAAAGCTCCACGGATGTCCACAGTGGTTAAGGAAACATGAGAAGAGGATTTAAATTTATCAATGGTACTGACAAGCTGGTACGTGGCGTCTTCGCAACTGAGGAGCTCCCTAAAGCCATATTGCAGAGGGTGAAGTGAATTTCTAGTCTTCAGCCAGAAGTTCAATTTGTTTATAAATATTTTTTCTAATATTTTCCCAAAAGTTGGGAGAAGGCAAATAGGGCGATAGGATGAACATAAAACGGGATCCTTACCCGGCTTATTGAAGAAGATGATTTTGGCATTTCTAAGGGGAGCAGGGAAATAACAGAATTTGAAGCAGGAATTAATGAGAGAAGATAAAAAGGAGGGGAAATGTTTAAACAGGGTTTTCCATATATTAAAATCTAAAAGGTCTAAACCGGGAGCTTTATTATTTTTTAGGTTGTTGAAGACCAGAAGTAACTCTTCCTCAGAAACCGCCCCCAGCCCTTCGGGAGGCAGAACAGTTGCAGGAAAAGAATTAAAAAAGGGGTCATCCTCGAAGCAGTGATCCAAAAGACGAGAGATTTTAGTATTGTAATTAAGGTTAGGCTCGCTTGGAAAGAGAAGTTGAATATTATTAATTTTATTGAGTTTTTGGAATGCAAATTTGAAGTGGCTGCCAAATTTAGAGTAACAATTAGAACAATAATTTTTCCAGGCGTCATTTTTAGATTTATTAATAAGTAATTTATATTTAGCACGGTTAATTTTAAGTTTAAGTTTAACGGCCGAAATAAGGTCGGGGGCAGCAGAATTCTTCTCTAGCGATTTAACTCTCCTGGCAAGAGCAGTGACAAAATTCCTGAATTTAGCCAGGTCTTTAGTCCACCAGGAAAAACTAGGTTTCCTGATGGATTTCTTTTTTTTAATAGAAGAAAAGGCGCAGGATTGAACAGTGTCTAAAAAGGATTTGACAAAGGAATCAAGGCTGTATGTGTCAATTATATCATTAGCTAGAGATTTAAAACGGGTTATATGGGGTTTAATTTTAAAGATGAATTTGCCAAGGCTATACGCGGTTTTTAAGTGAAAGGAATTATCAACAGGGGTATCGATGTTAATTTTGATTTTAATAAATTTATGATCGCTAGAGGATTCATCCGTTAAAACTTCCCAGGAGTAAATAGAGTCGAAAAAGCCAAAAGATACTAAAGAAAGATCGGGGAAGCCTTTACCTGAATGTGAATCGAATGTTGGACCACATTTGGGGTCATTTAGGACGATAAGGTTGTTAGAAATACAAAAGTCAATGATTTTGAGTCCCCGCTGATCAATGAAGCCATATCCCCACATCTGAGCTCTAGCATTAAAATCTCCCAAGAGCAGGTAATCATAGGAGAGAAAATCAAGTGAGGTAAATTCTTCAATGAGATCTGAGATGTTATCGTGGGGAGGGAAATATATTGAAGCTAATATAAGAGGTTTACGTGAAGGGAGAATAACTTCAATAAAAATGGCCGAAGAAGAGTTAAATTTAATTTTGGCTGTGAGATTAGAATTTAAAATTATAATAGCTGCTTTTTTAGAAAGGGAACAAAATTGGGAAAGGCCGAAAGGAGGTTTTAAAATTTCACCGTTGGAGATGTAGGGTTCTTGAAGGCAGATAAAATCAAAAGAATGGTCTATTGCGTATTGAAGAGTATTGCTATGTGCTGCTAATGAGTGATTGGTGTTAATTTGAAGGCCCTCAAGAACCATAAAAGAAAAAAGAACTGACAGAGCTCAGAGGTGGGGAACAAGTAAGAATCATAATATAATCAAAGAAAAGGGTTACACTTCCTTTTGAAGCTCCTTGATCCTGGCGAGCTCCGCTTGCAAGAGTCTGCATGAGCTTCTATCATGCGCATTATGATAGATGTTCAGTCTACTGTTTTTATTTTTGTGATTCTCTGTATTGCAGTTGACACAAATGGGGGTTTTAGCCCTACACTGACTGAAGACATGATCGGACTTTGTGCAATTGCTACAGTTTCCCGTAGGATAATGACAATAATTTGCCACGTGGCCAAAGGCCTGACATTTAAAGCATTGTTTGAAGCTGATGTACCTCTTTACGTAGAAGGAGTTGAAATCATAGAAGATTTTCTTTTGATCGATAAGTGTGTTGGCAAAAGGAACCTCTAAAGAGAACACCCAGTTGACACTATCACTTCTTGATTTAAAATTTTTCAAGATCCTGATGTCCTCTGGTTTAATTGAAGGGAGAGATAAGCATATAAGAGCTCTGAAGTTCTCCTCGTTAAAGTTCTCTGGAATGTTAAAGATGATGAGGGGAGTTCTACGTGCTTCTTGTGGCTTTATGTTAAATTTTTCAGAAATTGCTGATTTCTGAAATATAGGTAGAATTCTATCTGGATTTTGATCTTGACAAGTTATTTTTATTGTGCCGTTCTGTAGCGTAGAGATGTTCTTGATATTAAGATTTTTTGGGCAGGGAAAAGAGAGTAAGTCTTGCTTAAGTTGTGCATTGTTCTTCATGCGGTCTTTTCCCTGCAGTAAGATGCTTGCAAAGGTTTTATCAACAGGAGGGACAGAAACTGGCTGAGACGGGAAAGGAGTCTTGACCAGTGTTTCCTCCAAGTTTCTCCTGACGGCATGATTGATCAGCTCTGGAAGATTGTCTGTCAGTTTGGAAGAAAACACGTTGAGCTCATTGAAGATAGATTCTTTGAAGCTAGTTAGTTCGGAGGAAAGAGTTTCTTTGTCAATGAAGGAAAGAGTGGAGGGATCTGGTTTGTTGATTGTAGCTGCATTCTGAATTTGGTTTTCGAAGATAGCACAAGACTCTTTAATGCAATTGAATTTGTCCTCTAAATAGTTTTTTTGGACTTGATTTATCCTCGGAATTTTTGAAATGTAGCTTTGAATGCTGTTCGAGTATCTCATGATTTTAAGGAGAAAGGTATTGCAAAAGTCATTGGAACTATCATCTGCAGGTTCGGTGATTACAGAAGGAGAACGGGCAATGGATTCTGAGCGAATTGATTCTGAGCAGTTATCATTTGGAATAGTTGGGGGTGCCGAAGACGAGAACGGAAAGTCACCATCAAAGCGGGTTAAAACAGGCGCACGTTCTTGGTTATAGTGATTAGATAATCCAGAAGGAGGTTGCGAGATATTGGTATGAGATGGAACATCAGCCTTGGAGGAGGAGAACTTAGAGGAGAAAGGGTTGACTCTAGAGGCATATGAAGATTGCGCAAATGAAGAAGGATTCATAGATGTAAAGTTTACCATTTGCACACCGTGTTTGCCAGATGTAGAAGTCGGAGTAGTAAACGGAGAACTGGGTTTAGATTCACAAGAGGTGTTGACTGTAGCTGGAGATAACACAACAGAAGGAAGGGGGGGAAAGTCAGTGAGGGTAAATGTGTCCAAGATAATTTTGCTGTTGTCCTGAGGTTTCAGTTTAGGAGGCGTGATCTTTCGTTTAAACATTGTAAAATAGTTTAATAGTACTTAATAACAAGGTAACTTAATATATACAGTGCATAAAAAACAATTATTAAATATACAATAATGCAGGCAATATTAAATGTATAGTAATACAGCATCAAAAGTAAACGAGAAGTGATAGTAACGACAAGTAGGTTAAAAAGAATCGTAACATGTCGGAAATGAACGTACCACGACGGAAACCAGAGCCTGAAAAGAAGAAGAAATATAAAGGATAAACATAAAAGAACCTGAGGGGAGAATTCTGTACTGAAGCATTAGCAAGGGAACGCGCCAAGAAGGAAACCGGAGCCCAAAAGACTGTGAAAACTCAGACATGAACGTACCACAACGGAAACTGGAGCCCCAAAAAAATGACAAAACAAAAAGGGCAAGCAAAAAGAAACCAGGGAGGAGAATTTTATGAAACAATACACGTTAAAGGAACGCGCCACGTATAAAATCATAGCCCAAACGATATACAGGTTGCAAAGAATTTATACAAAATGGCACCAGGGAGGAGAACATAAGCAGAATGAGAAAGACAAATAAATTAAAAGCGCGGGAAAGCAAGTTCAACAAGAGACAAGGGGCAGGTCCAAAATGAAAAAAGGGGGGGAACGCAGATCCAAAATCAAAAGTAAAGGGGAACAAACATTGTAAAAAGCCAATTTACATATATAAACACAGGGTTTAGATTCAAAATGAGTATCAATTAACAAAGAAAACATGTTATTTATCATAGTAGTACAATTTAAAATCAGAATTGAATAAGAATTAACAGTTTTTTACAGATGTACAAAGGGTCAAGTTGACGCCTTTGAGAGAATCCCAATACAATGGCTTATCACAGAACACGAGTAGAATGTTTTAAAAACATATTTGAACTTTTTTCACCAGAAAATGAACGTACAACAATATCTAAGGTATCATTGTAGAGCTAGGAAGGAGATACACAATAATATAGCAAACACGATTAAAGACGAAGCAGAATCACGCAACTACGGCACAAAGAATGGGTTGGGCTGGTTTCCAACTGGCAGAATGAACGCTACGGTGTACCAGGATCTACTAGAAGATTATTTGCTGCCTTTTGCTGAATTGATTGGTGGACCTTGTTAGATCTTCCAACAGGATAACGCATCAATTCACACAGCAAACAGCACCTAGGAATGGTTTTTAGATAATGGAGTGCACGTGATGGAGTGACTAGATGTTTCACCTGATTTAAACCCCATGGAAAATACGTGGAGCTTGCTTGTTAAAGGTGTTTATGAAAATGGAAAGATATATAACAATATTGCCGATTTAAGGGCTGCCATAATATCCTAATGGAAAAAAATAGACCAGCTGGTGTTGCAGAGACTAGTAGATTCCATGCCATCACGTGTTTTCGCGTTAATTCAAAAATCTGCTGCATATACTAACTACTAAGCCATGTGTTCATATCATTTTGCAACATTGTGTTTCAGTAGAAACTGACTTTTTTCCTCTTTTTCAGTAGTTATTTTTATTTTGTTAATGAATATGATCGACAAGTAAGTTGCAGATTAAAGTAAGGGGCTTTGTATGTGGTTTGCAAATTTTTTGTATTGTTTATTCTCGAATAACTGGGTGTTCATATCATTTTGAAACGCACTTTATATGGCATTTCCATGTTCTGACGTTTGTTTGTTCCTTAAAATTCTGTTAATATACAAATAATTTACTGGCACACCACGGTTTTATTTTTAGTCGCATATAACCAAGAATGTTATTAAATAAAAATATATTTTTCCGTGTGCTAGAGGTCCCAAAAGCTGTAGATCTGTTGAAAAGTAGAGTTGCGATTTTCGACACGAATACAACACTTTTCCTAAACATTACCATATATTGTAGGGAAAGTAATAAAAATATTTTCATGGTGGTAACTGTCCCGGTATCTTCCTCCGTATACAGTCCGGAGATATGACGATGAGGGGGGGGGGGGGGGGGCTTACCTTCAAATATTTTATTCGATGCATATTTTTTTCACACTCCAATGAAACGTCATTCAGCAGTTCTGGGTTTTCCGTACTGAAACGTCAGTCATCTTTTTTTCCCCCTATCCCACGAAGAGAATGTTTTTTTTTATTCATCAAGATTCAAAATATAAATCCATTTTTCGCTTCAGAAACTTTGGAAGAAAGTGATTTAATCCTGAGGTGATTCTATTGATAGAATGATGGAGAACTTTGAAAAGTGGCAGCTTCAGTCTGTGATGGAAAATGGATTCTTCTCATTTTCTGAGATTATAAGTTTGGGTGTGAATGAGATCTATGGTAATAAGGTATCTATTTGCAACGTTTCTATTCCTTGAAATAGAAACGTTACAAAATTAACTGGGAGTTTGTCTCAACTCGACTTAGCAGAATCCATAAGTATTTTTTTTTCAAAATTTACAAAAAAATTGAAAATTCTGTGTCGTGGATACAAATGACTACAAGTATAGCGTGTTACCCTTCACTTTAAAGGTCTTGAAAAAGTATTTCGATTGATACCATACTTGTCAATGTACAGATTCGAGGGAGGGGAGGGGAGGGGAGTAACATGTAACAACTTTGTAATTGAACTTTTTCGTCTATCTCACTTTGTGGTCAGGTTCGTTATCCAAACTTTTAAATTATGTGTTAGGGGCGCATAACTTAAAAAACTTTTAAATTATGCGTTAGGGGCGCTGAAATCCCTATTATTCAATAAGCTATGGTAACTTTACTATAGATAGCCCTAAAGTGTACACTCGAGGACATTTCCTTATAACGCTATGCAGGTGCTAAAAGACTTTCCTAGGAATTCTGTATATATTCCTTCTTTTTAAAAGCAAGTCTATATCTCTCACAAATACGTACAAATTTCCAACTCCTCACTTTGGATTTTACTACAACTGTAAGGTATGAACCTTTTGCTCAGATGAAGTTTGTCATCATGAGCCAACAGCACAACCGTACTGAAAACACCTGTTCTCGTTAGATCACCGAAGTTAAGCAGCATCGGGCGGGGTTAGTACTTGGGTGGGTGACCACCTGGGAGCACCGCGTACTGTTGGCTCATTTCAGTCGACGTGGTGGCCGAACGGTCAAGGCGAGCGTTTCCAGCGATTGATCGACCGCCACGTTGTGGGTTCGAGTCCCATGTAAGACATGGATGTTTGTGTTGTTGGGCGCAATGTGTCCCCACCCCCACTGGTGCGTTGGGGCAACGTCATTTGACGGCTAAGAGGTTCACTGTTCTGGCCGATGTATAGGCAAAGATGAAAGAGTCAATGCCTGGCCATTGGAAAAAAAAGTTTGTCATTATACTACTCTGATCGGTTTCATTGTGAAGTATACCCTCTATTCTCTCTGGGGACATTATGTAACTGGCTTCGTAAAGATTGGTTATTTAGAGATGATGCAACCAGTGACGTTTCATCACGTGGCGCAGATGAAACACTGCTTCACTTAAATTTATGGGCTATATGGATTACTATTATTATTATTATTTGACGAATTTTTTGACTCGTTTAACTATTAATAATGTGAAAACCTTGGTTTATCTGTCTATTTATCTTTGGGTAACGCTACTACAATATGTTACCAAACGTGTTTCAATCACGGATGAATATTTCAGTTTTTATGATATAATCATGGTGCTTTACGTAGTGTATGACATTATATACTGAAAGTGAGGCCATGATGTAGGCGACCTGTATCTTACGTCATGTAGTGACTATACTTCTTTCACAGCGAAATTATGATGTAACCATGGAGCTTTGCACAGCGTATTACATCAGATACTGAAAGCGATGCCATGATATGGGCAGCCCGTTCTCTGCGTAATGCAGTGACTATACTTCTTTCACGGGGAATTTATGATGTAACCATGAAGCTTTACATAGTGTATGACTTCAGATGTTGAAAATGAGATCCTGATGTTATTTTATTCCTTATCATTTTATATATTTTTATTTGATATACCAACTCAGATTGTCAAGCTCATTTTGTTAACATGTTTAACCAAGGCTAACTGTATATCTTGTCGCGCGCTCGCTTATCAACATAACGCGGGATACAGTTAAGCCTTGGTTTAACATTCAAAATAGTTCAAGTTTCTTCCAACAAAGGTAGTAAATATTATTCTTGCGTGTTTTTAGTTTATTACTTTTAGGGCAGAATGTCCGCGAATCTGACTAGTTTTTAGATAATATTTCACAACGTTTGTGCAAGTTACACAATGTGATTTGATGATTTCGTTGTCGAGGAGGAGGAATCCCGCCACTGGACACAACTAAATTTTTATATTAATTCAAAATCGCCTTTTGGCCAAGGGAAAACACACTGACTAAGTTAATTCAGTCTAAACTGTTTCTTAACAACATGCATAACTGATACAGCAACTGGGTGTGAAACTAAAGAGTACTGTATACAAACCAGACATTAAACTGTGCATGCCCGTATAGTAATTGAATATAAATACTTAGACAAACCCTGGGATTGGTGATCAAATGAAAGTTGGAATACTCGTAATAATAGAATACGGACTGCAGATGCTTACCCACTTACTTCATCAGCGGAAGTCTGGATAATTCAGTAGACACTCTTGTGGGTTATATCCTTTTGATCATCAACGTACACATCTCGGCTAGTGCCTCTTGCTAACAACTGTTCAAACCCAAGCTAAGCCAAGCTATACTCTCTTACCCGAATCGAAACTTTATCGTTTAATACAGGATCGCAGAAATTGTTAGCTGGCTCATGATTGGTCTACAAAACGGAACCAGTCAGAAACTGTTAATTTAAAGTAAATCATAATATAGAACGTAAACTAAGTAAAACCGTAGCCAAAGATTATACAGACCTTATACAGGACGGCTGCAGAACCTGAAAATAAGAGATATTAGGGAAATATTAACATTCTGGAAAAATCAGGGAAATATCATGGACTTTCTAAAAAACTGTAGCATCAGGGAAATTGGAATTTTAAAGGCAATCACAACTTTCTTCCGCCTCACGACAATACACATGTGTAGAATTCCTTATTCCCGTTTTATGTGACGGAAGACATCCTATTGGACACCTCAATAAAAAGAAGAAAGTTTTAAAATGTTAACTTTTCTCAGTAATTCCGCTCATCTTAATTGTTTCGAAAGTTGTCAAGGTATTTCATATGACAGAAAAATCAGATTTAGAAAAGTTGTTCCTCTTTATACATAATTTTATTGCAATAAGTCATATCTAACTATATGAATTCTTAACTGGGTTTTACAGATTACTGCAAAGTTTATAGCTCGGTTTTATAGCTTATCTAGAATTTTAATGCTTGAAAAGATTAATATCCTTACAATAATACTGTTCTTATTTAACTTTTACATAAATAATATACTTTGATTATTATACTTTTCAATGCTGCAAATAATTAATTTTAATTCTTTATTCTTAGTTATCACTTTTAATTTTATTAATTGACTTATTTATGGTTGTTAAACTGGTATTCAGTGAAAGCAGATAGTGATACATATCAGAGAATTTTTGAAAGTATTATCTGGAAATCAGGGAAATGCCAGGGATTTTTTTTATCCCAGATCCTTTAACCACCCTGTCTGTCACACATCTAAATTCAATGCCTTTTAAAAATGAACCGGCTTTTAAAAATCATTTGTTGTAAATATTTTATATTTTAATGTATTTATTCATTTCCAGGTGCTTTTGAAAAGCGTTTGTTGTCAATAGTTTGCATTTCAATGTATATTGTTACATTTTAATCTGTATATTTTTATTGTATTTTATCTTGCGCACGCTGTTACTTAGCCTTACGAGACGCTGTTACTTAGTTACGAGAATGATGTCAGTAAATTTATCGTATGATATTACATATGAAAAGAGAACATGTTTTTCAACAGTTAATATATTTTTTTAATTTATGGGATTTTTTTTTATAAATTTATTTGAAAAATGTGCAATATATCGAGAACGGTTCATGCTAGCGTTCTAAAGTTTATGTCAATCGTTTTCTAAGGAAAAATTACATAAGACATGTCTATTTGCGTAACTTTATTAAAGATTTTGATATTTTGATGATTTTTTCAAAATTTCAGTCGAAAATTTAGGGGGGGTGGGTCTGATCATTCAATTGTGTTTAAAAACAATAATCTTCCAGTATTCACGGATTGTGATTTTTGTACCAAATTTCATTCGAATCGCTCCATTCGTTCGTGAGATATCGTCTTCACAGATTCACACACACACACATCACCTCAAAAATGTTTGATTCGTGATCAGGGATGCTTGAAACGTGCTCTCCGTCGAAAACTCGAATTCGAATTTTCGACTCCGTCACAATACTTTCCTTATACGTAAAGGAATGTAATAAATCCTTCCTTATATGTAAAGGAAAGTAATAAATAATAAAAAAAAATATGCAACATATTTTATTTCCCAATTCATCCAGCTCACCCAAAGGGTGTAGAGCAGTTACAAGGGACGATTGGAAAAATTATGCCATAGATTAAAAACCTAAGCTGCATCGAACCAATTTATGTGTAAATTATTATAAAATCCAGCGTTAAAAATTTTCCATCCTTGATCGTCACTACTTTCCCTTCCCTTTTCCCTTCTCCGTTCATTCTTAATGTGAGGGATGGGGAGGTATATCTTGCATTTTATTCGATGCATGCTTAAATCTTTTTCACACTCCACTGGAATATTATTCAGCAGTTTTAGAATTTTTATGCTCATATGTTGGTCATATTTTTCTTTTCGTACCGTGCATCGTAATGCATAGAAAAATTAACTACAGTGTGGCGCAACTTGATTCTCTTATATCAGAAACCATTTTTAGTAGCTTTATTTCTTTTTTCAATTTTATAAAAAAAGTTCTGCAAAAGCGGTTTTGTGACGAACGTATCCTCTCAATTCGTGGATGTATACGCAGAATACAAGAACGAGTCCAAGTTTCTGGATAATTTACGTTTATTCACAAGCACAAAGTAAACAGGAACACTATACAATCAAACAGTGCTTAAATGCTCCACTAATTGCACCAAATAAGCGATCATATTCTCGTAACTAGTGGCGAAAATAATTTCACAAAACAATAACTGGGAACGGTAGCCCAGTGATTAGCCCGCGGGAATTGCACTCGGTTGGACCGGGTTCGATTCTCTCCGCTGCCAAAACTGCCGCCGTGTTCACGCGGTGTGCGATCACGTTAAACATGTGGGTCCGTAAATCCTTCCGAGCGGTTGGTGGTAGGGAAGGAGGGTACGGTTCCTGTGGATGCCTCCCCCACTTGGTTCCGGTCTAAATTGGTTGGCACTTCCCGACCGTCCAATCAGATACCTTACACCTTACAGGTAGGTCGGACGGTCTGGGTCTCAACAACAAAACAACAGCTATTATTGTCAAAACTTTGACAAAAGTCACAATCCACCGTAGCTCGTATACGGGGTGTCCCAAAAAGATTGAAACGCGAATTAGTTCTTTATCTGTTGGAGATAAGTGGGCAATGTGAATTGCAAAAATGTTGAAAGTAAGGTAAGAAATAAGACTACGTTAATGAAATAGTCCTCCCATTCATTTTCGAAAAGATACACTTTTTAAATTTTTATACGATACCCTTAGACAAATTTGGTCAGTCAGAAAATTTTTATTTTTAATGCAACAAGGTTGTTAAAAAAACCACATATCTGTATCTTTAAACTCACCTGAATTATAATAAAGGAAAAAATGTGGCTTATGCCACTTTTCAGTACCATATGAAAGGCTGTTTCATCAGTGAAAATTGATATCATAATCAAATTGACGATGGAAATTGTTTAGATCAAAAATACGTTAATATGTGTCAACATTTTTTTTATCACAAATGCATCTAAATAAAGCTTTACAGAGACAGCGATCATAAATCAGTGGTACTCACTACGCGGTTGGGTATCTATCCTATGTATTATCATCCAGTTTTATCTTTTTTGTAATATGTCACAAATTTACATTTCTAATTTGATATATGGTCCCCATTCACAATGTTCAATTTTCAATTAAATATAACTCGCTCAATTTTAAAGATACAGATATATGGTTATTTTTAATGATCTTGTTGCATTAAAAATAAAAATGTTTTGATTGACTAAATGTGTCTAAGGGGGTCGTATAAAAATTTAAAAAGTGTAACTTTTTGAAAATGAATGGGAGGACTATTTTATTAACCTAGTCTTATTTCCTACTTTACTTTTAACATTTTTGCAATTTTCATTGCCCACCTATCTCCAACAGGTAAAGAATTAAAGCGCGTTTCAATCTTTTTGGAACACCCTGTATATTAACGCTATTCCGAGAATCCGGGTTCAAGTCCCATGTTCCAGCAAAGTATAATTTTTAAATAATTAATTTTACTTGCAAATTTCAGTACGTAAAGTCTAATGTACAAGCATGGTTTTCCACGTCAAAATTCGGATAATACTGAATTAAAATTCATTGCATAATGTTTTGGATGAACTGGACCGAATCAAAATTATAAAATTCCTCAAGGAAAAATATTTTCATGATCAAAACTGCCCCCACCCTTCCTCATCCCCGTGTCGTTCATTCTCGATACGGCAAACCTCTATTGCTTTATTCGATGGATGCAGAAATCCTTTCCACGCTCGAGCGGAACATTATTTTGCACCCCCCGAATTTTTGCTGATCAAAATTCAGCATTCTATTTTATTTTATTTATTTCTTTTCTTTTCTTTTTTTTTAAGCCATGACGATGATGCTTTCATCCATTTGTATTGAAAATGCAAATCGATTCTTCTGTATAGAGAAACTGGGAAGAAGGCGGATTGATTCTAAAGTATCTTATCGGTCTTGGCAAAAGCCGGGTTAAGACTGAGTTTCTGTTGTAGGTAACAGCATTCCGTGATCGGTTTCGCATTTTTTATGGGCTCGTCAGCATTGCATAGCCAATACCGGTATAATAGCAGTAATAAAATTCGCCATGTGTTTGATCGTATGTGAAGATCTGCAAATTCAGACCTACCAAGCGAGTTAAACAGAAATTGAAAAATTTGTATTGTTAGCCCATATGATCACAAACATAGCATATTACTCATCATTTTAAAAGGCTTGAAAACACATTTTTCGATTGATATCCAGTTTGATAATGTTCCCTCGGGGGGGGGGGGGTTGAGACCTAGACCGTCCGACCTACCAAAAAGGTGTAAGGTAATTGTTTGGACGACCGGGAAGTGCCACCCAATTTAGACCGGAACCCAGTGGGGACGGCATCCACAGGGACCGTATCCTCCTTCCCCTACCACCAACCTTGCAGAAGGACTTACGGACCCACATAATTAACGTGATCGTACTCCGCATGAACACGGCTCGGGGGGGTGACACAACTTCCCCCACCTCGAAGGGAGCTAATAACGTCACGAATACATATATTGTATCGCCACTATTTTGCTCTAAAGTGATTGAAACTATTAAGTTTTGTGATCATTGAGCGATAAATAACTCCTTTTATGCATGATTATGGTAAATTTTGCTCTATGCTACCATGGGCAGAAAATATAACATTTCGAATACATTTCGAAGTTTTCGTTCGAATTTCAAAAAAATTCTATCTACTTCTAGATTTTTCTGTTAACAAAGCCGAATATAAATTTTCGTGAAAATCCAGTTATATTTGTAGCGGCTACCGTGTACACAAGAAAACGATCACAGACAGACGGACATAACTTCAAAGATAGTCAAAACGTGTTCAGGAGGTCCTGAAGCATACATCACCATCAAAATCTCGAATTCGAAACATTTTCATAAAAACAATACTTTCTCAATATGAGAAAGTAATAATTGTTTCTTCATTTGTAGAGAAACATAATAAATTAACTATATAAGAATAATTTCATAGTTTGGAACTTAAGAGAGTTAAAGTGCTTTTAACATTCTCATTAATATCGAATATACTATAAATGTCTCTCCTAGATATTTCTATTTACCAAGAATTCCCGCCATTAACCTGAAATGAAATTCTGTATTCCACGAAATTGCGTTCGCATTGACAACAGGCTGGAAAGATCACTTTGAATTCTTTAAGTATTATGTATAGCAGTCCTGGCTACGGAAATGTTTTATTGTATGGAACAAAAATCATCTGTTATGCTGCACTTCAACAATAAGAGCTTGATATTCCTTCACAGTAGCTCAACGGAAGTGTGTCGGCTGCACATTCCAAAAATCCGTGGTTCGATTCCCGTTTGGTTCAGCAAGGGTCTTTAACCGAATAAATCAATCCTGTAGGTTAGTGCAAAAGATGCTACAGGTCTGAAAGTGGCGCTAGTACGACTAACACGAATTCAGTGGACTCTGGTATATTGAGCACCGATTTCAAATCGAGAAGTTCAACGTAAGAAGCTAACCTTGAGGAGAAAAATAACATCAGCAGGCTAACCTGAAGCAGCAGGAGGGGATCAATCCCATTGCTCCAAGGAACTTGATTCTGAATCCATATCAGTCAACATCTAAACCCTATCCATAGTTGATTCTAAGAAAATAGATATTTCAGAAAAATTAAAATTTATTTAAACAGAAGTGAAAATCATTACGTAGATTATAGTTATTCTAAACGACCGACAAATTATCTCTAATTTTTCTCTATTGTATACACTTGTATGATATTAATTAGAGCAGAGGTGGGTTATGTTGCTAAGAGTTTATGCAGATGATGCAGTTATTTGAAACGACAATCAAATTATCTCTTAATTTTCTCTATTGTATACACTAGCATGATATTAATTAGAGAAGATATGGAAGACGTTGAACGGAGTTTACGTAGATGATGCAGTTATTCGAAACGACAAACAAATTATCTCTAAATTTTCTCTTTTGTATGTGTTAGTGTGGTGTTGATTTTTCACTTTCCGGTAGACCATTGAAAGGTAACATGTGTTCATTCTTATTAAGTAGACGTGGAAGTCAATTCAATATACATATGCACCGATAGTTTTCTGGGTCAAATTTATAATTTTATTTACATGTTGAAATATATTCAATCATTATATAAACATTTTGAATCATCTGAAATAGAGGACATTCTAGCCTATGCGATTTCCCAGAAATATTAGATAAATCAACTAGCACTTGCAATTTTATCAAGATCGTCCATAGAAAAATGACTGTGACAATCAGCCGTGCATTGATTGACGCCTCTGAGTGGACGATTTTACATCATTTTCTTACTTTAGAGTCTTTTGTTCTTGTTTTCGACAAGTGTTGGCATTTCTAGGCACACATCACCAAAAACATTCCAACAAGTGAAGTTTGCTTGTTCGACCTAGATGTCCGAGCTACATAATTTTAGCAAGTAAAGTTTGAAAATATTCTTGTTGCCCATGTTGGGAGGAAATAGATATCATACCTTGGCCCTTCGTTTCTGGTTGGTCCGTCCACTAGGGCATCCATTGGCTAGCATCAGAAACTAGTGGCTGATTGATTCCTGTTGGTTCCACCTCAAATGCTCGAGGCCAGGCCCGGGCAAGTAGGCTGTTGTTCAATCCCCTTGTGCTGGCAATAAATTTGGTCAAAAAGTTCCTTGTTTGCCCGATTTTACAGTGTCACTTTTCGAGACTGTCTGTCACCAATGTCCCTCTGTCAGTCGTCTGTGTTCGAAATTTAATGTCACAACAAATATGAGATTAATTAGGGAAGAGATAGAAGATGTTGATCAGAGTTTACGTAGATGATGCCATTATTCGAAAAGATATATTATACTAGCAGCATACCCGTTCTTCGTACGGAGTATATAATGTAAAGAAACTTGAAATTCATAATCATGCCCAAATTCTTATAGTATACTAAATGACATGTTTAATCAAAATATTCTGTTAAAATATTTAATATAATGCTCCTAAAAAGAAGTTTAAGAATCTCTGTTCTCGCTATATAAAATTATCTTCATGGACATATCTGAAGAATAAAACATCTTGGACCCCTTATGTAAGCAAATATAAAAAAAAATATGGAATTGAATCAATATATGCAAAATAAAAGCGTTAAAATTGTATGGGACCCGTACTAATTATATACGCGAATATTAGAAAATATAACCCGTATTAGTAGATTACATGTATAAATTGAAAATACCAATAAACCCGTAATCTTTAAATCTGAAGACAGTCATTTATTCCAATATATGTCAAAATTAAAGTGCTGAAATTATATGGGAAGATATACACGTACTACTTATAATGTCCGATTATTAGTAGAAGGTTACCAGTTTTGCAATATGAGTCTCAAATGTTTTTTGGTAAAATACAACAGACGACGTAATAAATTGAATATATAATTAATCCCCTTAATCTTCATACCAGAAGACTGTACTTGATTCCAATATATATGCCAATATATGTCAAAATATATGCCAATATACCTGTACTACTTATATTCTCGTAGGTTAGAAGATATACCCGTGCATTCCTAGAAGATTACTCGTACAACGTACAATATGCGTGTGTCAGCAATTTTTGCCGCAATAAAACAATGGCGTAATAACTTAAAAATATCAATAATCCCTGAATCAATAATTCCGGAAAATATCAATAATAATAATGTTTAATCCTGAAGAGTATAATTGATATTATCCAGTCCAAAATGAAATGGCAATGAAATTTATTTTATATACATATCTTCATTATTCAAATCGGAAAGGATTTAATAAAAATCGTCTGCCGCATAAACACATTGGATTTAAATCCGTTGATAAGCGACATGATATCATTTGCTTCAAATAAATTGGTAGAAAAATTATCGTCTAAATAGTTATATTTCTATGGAACATTTGGCGACAGTTTCGTCAAATTAGCGACATTTTAAAAAATCGCCAAATTTATCGCCAACTGGGACTGTAGAACTGACAGTTCCACTTTTCGACAAATTGACGAAATATCATCACAATACTATCCCCTAACAAAAAACAATTAATATCATTTATGTAGCGCAATTTTATCAATTTCAAGATATTTTTATAGATTTGAAAACATTTTTATCAATTTGGTACAATTTTAAAAATTCGCTAAATGTATTACTAAGTAGGATGGTTGGTCTGACAGATAAATGCTAACCAAACATCATTTCAGTACTCTCTTCTAACAAAACAAAAAAAAAAATTCATTGATATGTAGAAGACCCAAGCCACACGACCAACCCGAAGGTTTATGGCAGCTGTTTGTGTGTCATTTATATCAATTTGGCGACATTTCCGTCAATTTGGCAAAGTTTAAGAAAAGTTGTCAAATTAGCGATATCCCTCCAAATTCGTAGCTTTGAATTTGCAGATCTGAATGAAACATTCTTATCCCGTTTCAATATACTAAATGAAAACACTACAATTGTATTAGAAGATATACCCGCTCTACTCTTTTTCTGTTTCAACAATCGGCTATATGAATTTATTGGCTAAACACAATATATGAGTTTAGTAGCTAAATACGATATAAGCTTGAAAACTCTTTTCCAAAATAAATGAAATTGATGTACGCAGTCAGCAATTAATATAATTAAAAGAAAAATCAAACCGTCCATTCATAAGATATACTTTTATATCCATTTATTTATTATTTAAATCGAAAAAAAATAATAAAAACATTAACAAACACATTTAATTTAATTGCGATGCCGAGCAACATGATATATCGTCCTAAAATGTTAAAATTTATTAACCACTAACAGCACACCCGTTATTCGTACGGAGTGTATAATTTAAAGAAACTTATAGTTCGCAATCATGTGCAAATTCTGTTAATATATTAAATTTATTGCTCCTAAAGAGAAGTTTAAGAATATATGTTCTCACTATGCAAAATTATCTTCACGATCAGATCTGAAGAATAAAACATCCTGCCCCCTTTTGTAAGCAAATTTACAGAAGAAAAAATAGGAATTGAATGAATATATGCAACCCCGTACTAATTATATTGTCGCAGATCAGAAAATATGCCAATGTGTTAGTAGAAGATTACCCGTATTACAATATGCGTCTCAAAAATATTTGCCAAAATAAAAGAGATGACGTAATAAATTGAAAACATCAATAATATCCGTACTCTTTATACCAGAAGGTCGTAATTGATTCCAATATATGCCAATATATATCAAAACATATGTCAATATACCTGTACTACTTATATTCTCGTAGATTAAAAGATATACACGTGTATTTGTAGAAGATTCGTACAACATACAATATATGAGTTTAAACAATTTTTGTCATAATAAAATAATTGCATAATAACTTGAAAATATCAATAATCCTTGAATCAATAATCCCCGAAAATATAAATAATAATAATTTTTAAACCTGAAGACCGTAATTGATATTATCCAGTCAAAAATGCTATAAGAAAAATCAAATCGTTCTTTTCTAAAATATACTTTTATATCCATTTATTAACACTTTACAACAAAGTTGAAAAGTGTTTATGACTTTGTTCATTCTGTCTGTCTGTCTGTCTGTCTGTCTGTCCGTTAGCACGATAACTGCCGTAAAAATGAGTTTATCAAAATGAAATTTTAGTATGTTGTTCAGACGGTCTGTAGGACCTATGGGAATATAAATAAATAATATCACCCAATTAGTTTTTTATTGAACCCGGGTTGAAAAAATGAAATACATTGAACCCTATGGGACCTAATTTTTCAAACATTTTTTAAGTAAATTTCAAATTCACGACTTGCTTCGAAATTTTTAGGAAATATTCACATTATCCCATAGAATATATAAAAAAAAATTCAGTAAAATATGTTAAGTAGTTTTTTAATTAAAAAAATTATTTAATATAGGGAAAAAAACAAATTCAATTAAATTCTGACTTTGGGATATCTTCCAGAAAGAAAAGAGAGAGATATTATATAATAAATATCTCTCCATTTGTTTAAACGTTTTGCATATGGGAGTGGCTTCATATTTTAAAATAAATTTGGTAGATAACAATTTTTCATTTGTTTTAAATTTTATATAACTCTTCTTGATAAATTTAATTGATGGCATTTTAAATGCACTTTCCTACGTCCTAGAGAGTTAAAATTTGGTACACAGCTTAAATTTGTTGAACATTTTATTCGACAAAAATTTGATGGATCTTTAAATATAGATCATACATTTTTTTCGAAATGGCCTGAAAATAATCCCCGTTCACTTCTATAAATCATTGGTGTAATATTGTTAAAAATTCTGATGTGGACAGCACATGTCTTTCTCTGCAGACTCATATTCGTTCTCTTTATTTATTTAATGATAATTTGAGTTTATCTGCACAACATAAGTATTTTAAATGACATTGAATTTACACGTTAAACTTAAATTTGGTTCTCATTTGATAGCTGGACTTATTGTCAAAGGTGGCGTAGCGAAAACGCGAAAAAACTAAATATCTCAAGAACGGCTAGTCCTAGAGTAATGGGGTTAGTCTTATTCTTTTTGTTGTCAAAAATCACATATAAAATATTAATTTAATTGATGTAATTGAGCACACATAGTCTTTTATTTTTATATATAACGATTTTTGCTGGCCATTTCGCAAAAATAGCCCGTTCCTTTTTCCCGAATCGTAGTAGAATAACCTACAAATGATTTATATACAAAATTTTGTTAAATTTGGTATATAAATCACTTGTAGGTTATTGAAATATTATACTCCAAATTTTGTTAAATTTGGTTCATTAGTTTTTAGCTAGAGTGGATAAAGGCAATTTCTGCGGCCATTTCGCAAAGAAGGCAGATTCTTTTATTACGAATCGTACTATAATCTAATGAACATCAGGATTTCCCATAAAAAACATGCCTACCAAATTGTATGAAATTCGGTCCATTAGTTTTTCAATTAGAGTGGATGTAATATCCACACAGACACACAGAAACATACACAGATACACCCTTACACACACACACGTTTTCCTAAAAGTAGTTTTTTCGTGTTCTAGAAGTCCCAAAACGTGTAGATCCTTTGAAAATTCGAGTTCCGATCTTCGGCACGATTCCAATACTTTGAGTATATACACATACACATATATATTATCTGTGTATCTAAATTCCGTGCCTATGCAATTACAATAGTTGTGATTTTAAATGATCCCTAAACTTTTATTATTTCTTCAAGGAAGCCTAATTTTAACATATGCAGAATGCAAATATCTCAAGCGATTGTAAGATGAATTACATAAGAATTGCTGAATTTTTTTCACACAAAATTATTTAGCTCTGGAGTCTGGAATACAAGTTATATGAATGAAATATTCATTGATTTTGCATAAAGAATCAGATGATTTATATTTCGATACAGTTTTAAATATTTAAGTATAATAAATTACTGTAGTACTGTGATAATGTAAAAGATATTACCACTGAATGAATCACATTTTAGAAATTTTTAAATGAAATTACATTTCAGTTGGAAAGTGTTTCATAATCAATGCTTATGCATGATTGATCTTTCTTGTTTATTATTCAAATCGAAAAAATAATTATTAAAATTAACAGACAGATTTAATTTAATTGCGTTTCTGAGTAACATGATAAAAGATAGAATCTTATAACATGTTAAATATGTCATGTCTTATAACATAAACTGCGAAATTAAATAACGATTTTGATTTCTCTATACTTCTCATTGTTCCGTAAAAGCTTGTTTTAAATAAACCATGAACCATGGAGATAGATTTCCGCTTTAAATCATGTTTCAAACAATTCATTTTTTCAGAAAGTGACTAATTAACGCAAAAAATCTCCCATCAAACTCAGAGATTAAATTTTAATTCACTTTCAAACGATTTTCAAGCTTTTGGTTTGGATAAACCACGGAGTTAGGGAGTAGAACTCCTAGGAAAAAGTTCCGTTTTTTATTAATATCTCGACAACCCCAGGTCTTAGAAACTCGAAACTTGGACAAAATTTATGGGGGGATATTTCAAGGCTATTCACCAAATTTCATTAAATTCGGTTCAGCCGTTTTTCCGTGATGATGAGACAAACGAAAATTTCGTTTTTTACTAATATCTCGAGAACCACTGGTCGTAGAAACTCAAAACACGGATATAATTTTAAGTGGGGCTATTTCTGGGCTACCTACAAAATTTCATCAAATTCGGTTCAGCCGTTCTCCCGTGATGGTGTGACAAACAGACAGACAGACAGACAGATTTTCATTTTTATTTATATAGATTTAAATTGTCTCTATTGTATGCAGTAATATGATATGACATTAATTTGAGAAGAGATAAAATATGTTGATCTGAGTTTACATAGATGAAGCAATTATTCAAAGCGGCAAACAAATTATCTCTGAATATTCTTGTTTTATACACTAACATGAGATTAATTAGAGAAGAGATAGAAGTTGCTGTTCGTAATTCACAGAGATGATGCAGTTATAACAAGTGACATTTCTTTCCATTTTAGACCTAATAAGAAATATTCTAACTCCGAAAACGTGCTTTATTTATCATTTTATTAACACTTTACAACATAGTTGAAAAGTGTTTATGACTTTGTTCATTCTGTCTGTCTGTCTGTCTGTTTGTCTGTTAGCACGATAACTGCCGTAAAAATGACTTTATCAAAATGAAATTTTAGTATGTTTTTCAGACTGTATGTGGGACCTGTGGGAATATAAATGAATAATATCACCCAATTAGTTTTGGATTGAACCTGGGTTGAAAAAATGAAATGCATTGAACCCTATGGGACCTAATTTTTCAAACATTTTTTAAGCGAATTTAAAATTTACAAATTGCTTCGAAAATTTTAGAAAATATTCAAATTATCCTATAAAATATATAAAAAAAAATTTCAGTAAAATATGTTAGGTAGTTTTTTAAATAAAAATTATTTAATATAGGGAGAAAAACAAATTCATTTAAATTTTGACTCATGCTATATCCTCCAGAAAGAAAAAAGAGATATATTATGTAATAAATATCTTTCCAAGAGTTTAAATATTTTATATATAAGAGAGGTTTCACATTTTAAAATAAATATGGTAGATAACAATTTTTCAAATTTTTAAATAAAATAAATTATTATAGTATTGTGATGAATGAAACGATTGGAAAAATAATTATGAATGAAATGTTGCTTTTATATAGAGGCGATTTATATTTCGATGACATCATTTGAATAAAGTTCATTTGTTTTCAAATATAGTAAATTATTGTAGCATTATGATAATTTTAAAAATAATACCGAGGAATGTATCGCATTTTAGAGATGTTTAAACCAGGCAATTCATATTTCAATGCCGTCATTTGAATAAAGTTCATTTTCCTCGATGAAATTTTCAAATATAATAAATTAATGTACTATTGTGATAATTTTAACAATATTACCGAGGAATGTATCACATTTTAGAGATGTTTATATAAAAATGCATTGAAGTTGGAAAGTGTTTCATAATCAATGCTTTATGCATGATTGATCTTTCTTGTTAACTACTTAGTTGGATATTGATACTATGAAGCATATTGTTACGACATATCCTCTGAAATTATGGGCGTGCGCTCAGCATACAAGAATTGAGTCCACATTTCTGGAAAACTCACGCATTTACTCACAAGCACTGCGTAAACAGGAACAATACAGTAAAACAGCATTTAAATATTTCACTAATTTCACAAAATAAATGGTACTATTCTCAAAACATTGACGAAACTCATTTCACAAAACAGCAGCAACTATTCTCGCAACAATCACAGTTCAATTTAGCTCGTATCTCGTCAACTGCTCTCCGACTGAGTGATGATTATTTTAAGACTCTCAATATAAACTTTTGAAAATCTCTCACATCGCGTAGAATATTGATTATTTCAAGGTGTTTCTCGAACCTTCGAAAAGTCGACAAATGTAGCCAAATTGTTGATAAATCGTCAAATCCGGAAACCTTCCTCCGGACTTCAGCATCTGGCAACCCTAGATACACGTCATGCGAAACCATGTACGGGTGTTTTCTCTGTTTAGTTCTAAAATAAAAGGCTTCAGTGAGGGAATATTGCACGTTCGCAACAATATAAAGGGTGACCCAAAATTCACACAATATTTGAATTTTGCGCCTATAGTACGATAAAGTGTTGGCAACGAAAGAAAACAAGACAGCGTAACATCTGGCAATCTAGGGTTACTAAAAATAGAGCGCTACATGAAATAACAATGCTTTATCATTGTTCAATTTTCATAATAACAGTTAATGGTGCTTGCTATCGCGATATGATAATCCAGTTTTTTGTGCCTAAATTGCAAGATATGGATATGGACGACATGTGGTTTCAACAAGACGGTGCCACATGCCGTACAGCCCGAGAAACAATTCAATTACTGCATGAGTTATTTCCTGGTCGTGTAATTTCCCGTTTTGATGATCAGAATTGGCCGGCCAGATCATGCGATTTAACGCCGTTGGATTTTTTCTTTGGGTTTTTTTGAAGTCTAAGGTTTATGCCAACAATCCCACGACCACCCACGCCTTGAAGGAGGAAATTGAGCGATGTATCAACGAAATTCAGCCACATTTATGCAAAACTGTCATGGAAAATTTCAACAAAAGAGTGCGTATGTGCCAGCAAAACCGTGGAGGCCATTTACCCAATATGCTATTCCATACATAACCCTATACTGTATACTTTATGAATCAATATAAAATTTACAATTTTTAATTATAAACCTGTGTTTTCTATCAAAATTACTTCTTGCGTGAATTTTGGGACACCCAATATTACACTAATCTGATCAAGTGTACAGATATAGTATATCTCAATCTTAAAACTATAAATCTAAATAATGTCTTCTTTTAAGATACATCGTTATAAAATTTTACGAAGAAAAAAGTATGAAAAATTATTTATTTTCATAAAGATATCACATTTTAATATGCGTCTATAATATAAAAAATCTAATGTGGGCAGCACATAACTTTCCTTATATAATGCAATAAATTTACTATTTTTACAGTTACAAAAATGTTATTCTTAAGAGATACTTATGTTCTTTCCAAGATATTGAATTTTCTTCAATTAGTCGTCATTTTCATTGATGTAGCGTCATTTTTATCCATTTGGCGAGATTTCCGTTTATTTAGCAACATGTTAAAAAGTCGCCCAGTTGGCGACATTCCGCCAAATTCGTCGCCAAAATCTCGCCAAGCCTTATGTACGGAGAAATAAGTTATTCTTACAGCAGATAAAGGACTATTGGCGTTCAAATACAAAAGTATTACTCAAAGTACCTTTTCTAGTGAATAGAACGAGTTAGATCCACGAGAATGATATCGCCAAATTTATGGCATGATATTACATATGAAAAGTGGACATGTTTCTTAAGCGTTAATACTTTTTTTATTTTACTTGATTTTTTGATAAATTTATTTGAAAAATGTGCAATATCTCGAGAACGGTTGATGCTAGCGTCCTACAGTTTGTGTTAATCGTTTTTTAAGAAAAAATTACATAAGAAATGTCTATTATCGTACCTTTATTAAAGGTTTTGATTTTTTGATGATTTTTTCAAAATTTCACTCGAAAATTTAGGGGGATTCTGAACATTCGATTGTATTTAAAAACAATAGCCTTCCAGTATTCACGAATTGTGATTTTTGTACCAAATTTCATTCGAATCGCTCTATTTGTTCGTGAGATATCGTCTCCACAGACTCACTGACACACACACACACACAGACATCACCCCAAAAATGTTCGATTCGTGATCAGGGATGCTTGAAACGTGTTCTCCCGTCGAAAACTCAAATTCGAATTTCCACCCCGTCACAATACTTTCCTTATACATTATGAAGGAAAGTAATAAGACTATTTGACAGATTGAAAATCTCACACTAAATTTTCCTTATTGTGATCTGTTTTGATAAACTTCAGGTAATAATATGAAATTTGATGAAAATTCTTCTATTGATATAGTTTAATAGTCAAAATAATGTGTTGCGTACTCAGCCATTACTTTGAGGCGATTTCTGAAATTCTTTTTCCCTTAATGACTGTTGAAAATGTTTATTTTTTTCTTCTTCGAGAATCACAGCCATTATTTAGCTTCTTCAATGGCAAGGGAAATTATAAAGTTTGAGTCATAATTTGGTGGAAAATTTATAATGAGACTAATGTTTCTTCATTTTAAACTTTATTTGCAGCTTCTAAATTTCTGTATCCAAAATGTAGAAATTTGCAAAGTTTATTTGAGTAGGAAGAAGGTTTAAAGACACTGATTTATTGTTTAGTTGTAATCTGTGTAGCTTTGGACAAAACAAATCTCAATATAAAACAAATACTAGCAAAACAAACTAGTTAAAACAGTGCTACACAAGCCTCAAAATGCTAAGAAATAGTTGTGTCCAATTTTTATTTGATTAGGAATTTATTGTTTAGTTGTTTAGCTTAAAAGTTTCACAAATTACAAGTCCAGTTACTCTAAGTCCTCTGGACGAGTCGGACGGTCTGGGTCTTCAACAAATTACAAGTCCAAACACTATAAAACAAAAGCTAGAAAAACAAGCAAGTTAAAATGCTACACCAGCCCCCAAATGCTAAGAAATAATTATGTGCAAAGTTTATTTGAGTAGGAAGAAGATTTAACAAGAAAGATCAATCATGCATAAAGCATTGATTATGAAACACTTTCCAACTTCAATGCAATTTTATTTAAACATCTCTAAAATGCGATACATTCCTCGGTAATATTTTTAGAATTATCATAATACTACATTAATTTATTATATTTCAAAACTTAAAACTTCATAAAAAAAATTAACTTCATTCAAATGACGGCATTGAAATATAAATTGCTTGGTTTAAACATCTCAAAAATGCGATACATTCCTCGGTAATAATTTTAAAATTATCATGATACTACAATAATTTATTATATTTGAAAATGTCATCGAAAACAATTGAATTTATATAAATGACGTCATCGAAATATAACACGCCTGGCTCTCTATAAAAGCAGCATTTCATTCATAAACATTTTTCAATTCATTTCATTCATCACAGTACTATAATAATTTATTTTATGTAAAAACTTAAGACCATGAAGCTACAAGTAATTAAACTGTATGCTTGAAACTCCATCGAGAAAATCGTCCTTCTCTCAGTAAAATCAATGAATGTTTTATTCATATCAGCTATATTGCAGACTCCATGAGCTAAATAATTTTGCATTTAAGAAATGTAGCAATTCTTATACAACTCATTCTACATATTTTGCTGTTTACATTTTCCATAGATGAAAACTAGGCTTCATTGTAGAAATAATCAAATTTGGATGACCATTTAAACACAAATATATTGTAATTGCGTTGTTTCAGTACGTAGATGCACAGAATTTAAACAAAAATAAAGTGGTTTTACTACGGACACAACACTAAATATGAATTTAAAAGATTTTTCATAAATCACGATTTTGACACAAGATGGATGCCGTATTTTATTTTTAAGTGGGTCACGTGATCTCTTCATATAAAGGTGTAATTATTATTTTAATTTTTATTTAAAAAGCTACTGAATATATTTTGCTGAAATTTTTTTTATATATTTTATGGGATAATATGAATATTTCATAAAACTTTCGAAGCAATTTGGGAATTTTAAATCCACTTAAAAAATGTTTGAAAAATTAGGTCCCATAGGGTTCAGTGTATTTCATTTTTTCAACCCGGGTTCAATCCAAAACTATTTGGGTGATATCATTCATTTATATTTCCATAGGTCCCACAGACCGTCTGAACAACATATTAAAATTTCATTTTGATAAAGTCATTTTTACAGCAGTTATCGTGCTAACGGACAGACAGACAGACAGAATGAACAAAGTCATAAACACTTTTCAACTTTGTTGTAAAGTGTTAAAAATGCGAATTCATTGGTTACTTGTAATATATGACGATTTCGGACAAAACAATATCCAGCAATATAAAATAAATATTAGCAAAACAAACAAGTTAAAAAAAACTACACCAGCCCCAAAATGCAAGAAATAATGTCAAGTTTATTTGAATAGGAAGAAGGCTTAAAGGTACGGATTTATTTTTTAGTTGTAATATATGTAGCTTTTGAACAAAACAAATCCCAGTAATATAAAACAAGTACTAGCAAATCAAACAAGTTAAACACTACACCAACCCCAAAATACCAAGAAATAATTATTTGTTCAGTTTATTTGAGTAAGAAGAAGATTTAAAGGGGCGAATTGATTGGTTAATTGTAATTTGTGTAGCTTTTGTATAAAAAAAGACCCAGCAATATAAAATAAATACTAGCTGAACAATCAAATAAAAAACTACACTTGCCCAAAAATGTCAAGTAATAATTATGGACAAACTCTATCTGAGTAGGAAGAAATCTTATAGGTACGAATATATTGGTTAGTTGTAATCTGTGAAGCTTTTGGGCAAAAACAAGCCCCGCCAATATAAAACAAATACTAGCAAACAAACAAGTTAAAACACTACACCAGCCTCAAAATGCCAAGAAATAATTATGTGCAAAGTTTATTTGAGTAAGAAGAATGTTTAAAGATATAAATTTATTGTTTAGTTGTAATCTGTGTAGCTTTAGGACAAAGCAAGACTCAGCAATATAAAACAAATACTAACAAAAAAATCTGATGTGGGCAACACATGACTTTCCTTATATAATGCAGTGAATTTACTGCTTTTACAGTTAAAAAAAATGTTATTCTTATAGTAGATACTTATATTCTTTCCAAGATATTGAATTCTCTTCAATTAGTCGTCATTGTCATTGATTTAGCGTCATTTTTATCAGTTTGGCGAGATTTATGGTAATTTGGCAACAATTAAAAATGTCGCCAAGTGGGCGACATTCCGCCAAATTCGTCGCTAACATATCGCCAAGCGTTATGGACGGAGAAATAAGTTATTCTTACAGCAGGTAAATGACTATTGGCGTTCAAATACAAAAGTATTACTCAAAGTATCTTTTTTCATGAATGGAACGAGCTAGATCCACGAGAATGATGTCACCCAATTTATCGCATGGTATTACATATGAAAAGTGAATATGTTTCTCAATAGGAAATATTTTTTTTATTTTATAAAACTTTTTGATAATTTTTTTGAAAAATGTGCAATATCTCGAGAACGGTTCATGTTAGCTTTCTAAAATTTATGTCAATCGTTTTCTAATGAAAAATTACATAAGAAATGTCTATTTGCGTAACTTTATTAGCGGTTTTCATTTTTTTGACGATTTTTTCAAAATTTCACTCGAAAATTTAGGGAGGTTCTGAACATTCGATTGCGTATAAAAACAATAGGCTTCCAGTGTTTATGGATTGTGATTTTTGTACCAAATTTCGTTCGAATCTGTAAATTCTTACGTCAGTTATCCACAGACTCACTGACGCACACACACACACACACAGACACAGACATCACTTCAAAAATGTTTTATTCGTGATCAGGGATGCTTGAAACGTGCTCTCCCGTCGAAAACTCGAATTCGAATTTTCGACCCCGTCACAATACTTTCCTTATACATTATGTATATACGGAAAGTAGTAAATAAGTGAAACCGCAACATCAGCCCCAAAATGCTAAGAAATAAATTAAAGTGACCACAAAAAAGCTTTTATGCTATTCACCCATATAGTTTTTTTGATTCTGTTTACGGGGATGTGCTGAAATTTGAGCCACGACTTCTGGTTCGGCTGATTTTAGTGTGGATACTTTGCTCTTTATACATGAATTATTAATAAGAATTGCCTTCTTACAAGATTTTGCGCGATTGATCTAATTTATCTCATTTAAATAAATTTTAATTGTAGACGAAAATCAAATATATAGGGTACTGAGAAACTCACCTTCCATATACCCTTTTTACTTTCTCTACTATACATGCATGGTAATACATGGTGAAAAGTGTTAGAATCATGTCGAATATCGGAACTCGAGTTTCCAGCGGATTTGCACCTTTCAAACCCTCTAGAACAAGTAAAACACGTTTTCAGCGTGGCATTTGTGTATCTGCGTGTCTGTGCAATGTATGTATCCCCTCTAGCTCAAAAACTATTGGACGAAATTGCACAAAATTTAGTAGATTTTGGTATGATTCGAAAAATAACATTCTGCCTTTTTTCCGAAATTGACCGCAAAAATCGTCAAAATATGTAGTATAAAATTAAATATGCTTCATTGCATTGATTAAATGGCTGTTCCGTACGTAATTTATGAGGGCAAAAAATAATAACACCAACGCCGTCTATCTAGAACCAATTGTTCTCAAGATATTTATTTATTTTTAATTTTTGGCAATTTATCGAAGCCAGCGATGTTTTACGTTGCGATAAATCAAATGATGCTCAATTTCAATGTATTATGAAAGAACTGAAGAGAAAAAAAAACGAATTTGGTTCTATAAGGAAAGTCATGTTCTGACCGTATCATATTTTTGTTAATAGTGATGCGAACTTGTAAAATGCTTTGGAGTTCCTTTGCCTCCTCATTGCTTTCGTCTCTTTCAACTACCAGACGGAGAAAATAGCCGTATAACGTCCTTTCCCATGGGGTGAGACTAAAGTTGCCAGAATGCTAAAGACCTATGAAGGGTTTCCAGATTTGGGTATTTATTTCCAATTTGAGAAGCACTCTGATCGAGAAGCACTCTGATATAATCAATATTAGAGGTTTCCAGAAGTTTATATGGAGAGTATAAAATGAATCATCACTCAGTTGGAGAGCAGTTGACAAGATTTGAACTGTGCTTTTTGTCAATACTTTGATAATAGTATTCGTTATTTTGTAAAATTAGTGGAGCATTTAGGTGCTGTTTAACTGTATAGAGTTCCTGTTTACGCTGTGTTTGTGAATAAACGTAAGTTATCTAGAAATTTAGACTCACGCTTGTATCCTGAGCGCACATCCGCGATTCCAAATGACAAATTTATATTTGTAACAATAGGTACATTTGTAAACACGTATATATTAAACTTTGCATTGATTTTCGCTGTGTTGGGATAAATTGTAACACATTTCGTTGCATGTTATCCGCATCCTATTACAAATCCGTGCTTATAGTTTATATAACAGCGTAATGAGCCGCTTCCAATAATCTCTGTGCCTTCACTTTGCCCATGAATTTAAAATCGGCAGTGCGATTCAGACGCCGGGTCGAATCGTTGGACTGTCAAATAATTCACGACGACGCGTAATAGGCTTGGGATATGAATTTCAATATATCGAGGTAAATCGTAATGTTATTTTACTCTTTCAGTACGGCTCAGTCAGAATTATACGGCGTTTGATGGGTCATGCATAATTCATATAGGCTCAGAATGATAGAATTTGACGTAATTAGTATATATAATTAGTATTTGTAGAAAACTTTTTACTAACAAAGCAATCTCATTTTGGCGTGAATAACATCTATGGTTGTTCTAATTATCTGAAATCGGAGCGGTACGAAAAATGTGAGCACTTTTGATGCTTATGGCGCCGAACCTAATAAATGAGATTGTGAGACCAGGATACATTTAGGCAGTGCTGATGTGCGTAGATTTATGATATCTAATAGGTCAAACTTAGGCCCAGACTCATAGCCGCCAGTTTACGACAGCTCCGGCCTGGGAGGTCATGAAAATCATAAATAAGGGCGCTTCAATTACAGCTGTGGTCGAGCCAGAAAAGTTACTGGAGGCCAAAGCTGAAGCCAGCAGGTTGGTTAAAGAATTAACCAATGAGTAAGTGTCGTTGCATCGCCATGTGGTCAACCAATGAGATACGGTAGGCGTATCTGGACCTCGAACTAAAAGATGTTGCAACCGGCGAAAAGTTCAAGAGACAAGATTCGAATCTTTGTCAAAACACACATGCATACAGTCATGATGATGTCTGCATTCAGACAAGAATGAGAGTGTGCAGAAGTTGAGAAATGAAGATATAAGTCTTCAAGATAGGCATTCAGACATGAGTCTATGTTTCAGCGGTGTGCTTCACAGAAATGAGGCGATGATCGCCGAAGAGGTGTCATGGACAAAGAGAGTCCAGTATGTACAGATAGAGAGTGTGTTTGAGTGAAATGTCAAAAGGCAACAATAAAAATCCAACATGCAGTTCAGCGTCTAAAGACGATAACAGAGGTATGTATGTATGTACAAATCGGCTGTTACAAAAAGTCACAATTAATTTAGGAAATTAATATGCCTGGTCTCACACACCTAGTGCCCTCCTTAAATATATGTGTATAATTGTCATTTAATCATAATTATAATGTGTTTAATAAATAATGTTTATTTTAAAGTTAAAATTGGTGAAGTTAATTGTACAGTATAATTAGTAATTTTATTTTAGAAAATCGCGCAAAGAAATAATGATGAGTCATAATGCGGCAACAAGTACGGTTTTTCGATTCACGACCATGTTAATTCTAGGTAATTTAGTAATTGTAAACTCCAACATAAAGATTATTAATAAATGTGTACCATAGAAATATAAGCAATTTATACAAAATGCAGTTCCATATTTTAACGTTTTAAACTATTGCTTTAATATATATATATATATAAACAGTTTTCGTTTTAGCGAATTTTCGCTTTACCTTGCTTACTTTCACTCGATATATCTTCTACCTGAAGTATAAAAGATAGATATTATCCGTAATCGAGAAATTTTTTCAATCAGAAAGCTAGTTTCTAGGACAACAGTTTGAGTTGCAAAGTTGTGATACAGGGTGTTTCACCTGCTCTTGGTTCTCGATTTTCTCTTATAACTTTCAAACTAGTGGACGTTATTCAGTGAAATTTGACATGGACATGCTTGGTGTATGAGAAGAAGCTTTGCCTTTTTGTAGCTTGTTGACATGTGCTTGTGGAAATTTCCTTCTCATACACCAACGTATGTCCATGTTAAATTTCATTGAATTGCATCCATTAATAATCCATTGTCATTGAATTGCATTTATTAATTCATTAATATCATTGAATTGCATCCATTAATAATCCATTAATGTCATTGAATTGCATTTATTAATAACTCATTAATATCATTGAATTGCATCCATTAATAATCCATTAATATCATTGAATTGTATCCATTAATATCATTGAATTGCATCCATTAATATCATTGAATTGTATCCATTAATATCATTGAATTGCATCCATTAATATCATTGAATTGTATCCATTAATATCATTGAATTGCATCCATTAATATCATTGATTTGTATCCATTAATATCACTGAATTGCATCCATTAATAATCCATTAATATCACTGAATTGCATCCATTAATAATCCATTAATATCACTGAATTGCATCCATTAATAATCCATTAATATCATTGAATTGCATCCATTAATATCATTGAATTGTATCCATTAATATCATTGAATTGCATCCATTAATATCATTGAATTGCATCCATTAATATCATTGAATTGCATCCATTAATATCATTGAATTGCATCCATTAATAATCCATTAATGTCATTGAATTGCATCCATTAGTAATATTTTATCCTCCTCTGTATCTTATCTTACCTCCTCTGTATGTTATCACATTCCTTGCGAATCTTGTTCCAAGGTATTGTTGGTCAAACACAAAGGATTTTTAAATTTCACATTAATAAACACTGTAAAGAACCTTGCTGTCCTAACCGAGAATCGAACCCTAGATTTCCGAAATGGCCAGCTGACGCTCTACCGTTAAGCAACTGGGGCGAAATTGCAAGCTCTTATTGTCGAAGTGGATTCTGCATTCTCCACTCTCTAATGTCAGATTGGCGTGCAACTGGCAATCTGACTGACTACCTCCTGCTATTTTTACTTCAGGTTAGCCTCCTGATACTAGTATTTTACCCAGGGTAGTTTCATACGTGGGCGTTGTCCTCTTGATTTGAAATCGGCGCTTAATATCCCAGACTCTACTTAATCCGTTCTAGGCGTACTAAAGTCACTTTCACACCTCCGACATATTTGCACTAATCTACATGGTTAATTCGTTCAGGCGCCGTTGTAAAGAGCCTTGCTGCCCCAACCGGGAATCGAACCCTGGATCTCCGAACTGTCCAGCCGACGCTCTAACGTTGAGCTACTGGGACGTAATTGCAAGCTCTTATTGTCGAAGTGCTCTCAACACATGAGCCATGTTTCTAAACAAGAAGTTTCTAAATCTGCAATTGCTGAACATTCTTGGGACTCTAATCATATTTTTAATTTTGGGGGGAAATAAGTTCATTTGTACTTCTTATTCTCTTTTTGAGTAGGATTTTCTCGAAAAGTCTCTTACTCAAAATCTCTTATTAATCATAATTGCCTTTTCTACTCTTCGGTTAGGAAATCTCTGGTTTTATTTTTCGATATTATAAAAAAAATCTTTTTAAATTACACTGTTTTAATAAAATACACTAAAAATTGAAAAAAATAGTTTTTAGCTATCGCAAAATTCTTGGTCATATACGACAAAAAATAAAACCGTGGGGTGCCCATAAAAGAATTGTATTTGGACATTAACATAATTTTAAGAAATAATAGAAGTAATAACATAAAAGAACATTAATATAATTTTAAGAAAAAATAAAAGTAATAACATAGGACATTAATATAATTTTAAGAAACAATAGAAGTGATAACATAGAAATGACTAAGAACGATTACATTTAATTCATTTAAATTTTTCTTTGACAATTTTAGTTTCACAAACCTGCATTCTTATATATGCCATTTCTATGTTATCACTTCTATTGTTCCTTAAAATGCTGTTAATATTCGAATACAATTTTTTATGGGCGCCCCATTGTTTTATTTTGAGTCACATATGACCAAGAATTTTGTGATAGTTGAAAACTATTTTTTACTTTTTAGTGCATTTTACTAAAACAGTGTAACTTAAAAAGTAGTTTTTTTTTATATTTTATGCTATACTTTTTAGTCTTTTGCGATTTTGTAATTTATTTTTACATCAGATATCCAATTAAACCTCTTTAAAATATTTTATTGTATTCGTCATGACCGATGGTTGTCTGTGTGAATGTCTGTTTCAACTTCTTTTATGGCATTTTAACATGCTAAGTGTGATCTAAAAGTCTTGCAAAAGTTTAAAACTTAATTTTGTATTGACAGTATCGCAATGCGGTAAACGTTGAAATGCACAAAAAGACATGGAAATGTTTTTAATCCAAGGGGGGGGGGGGGAAATGCTCATTTTAGTTATATTTTTATTCGCCAGGGGACGCTACACCGGTGCTATCATGGGACCGAGAGTATAAAACAGAGTATAAAAGCAGCAGGTTTGAAAAGCAAGCACAAGATCTGCTACCGGTGCCAGCATTTCAATCATACCTCGGAGAACTAACTGTTCGATGCTACCTAAATGCCTTAAGTGTGCACAGAACCATCTGACACGTGATTACCAGAGACCCAGATCAGAGAAGGCAACATGTGCCAATTGCAAAGGAGACCACCCGGCAAACTTCCGGCTCTGACCTAAAAATCCGTGAAACACATCTGCCCGAACGTGTGAAGTGCCTACTGTCATTACGAGAGAAAGCGCTCGTTCTTAGTGGAACTGTTTTATTGCAATTTCGAATCTGCAAGCACTGCATTAAGATCTTATCTTTCATTCAAACCGGAAATGGGAAAGGGGTCATGAGTTGTTCATCGCAGCAGCGAATGGTATAAGAAATTTCAGGAGTCTGGATCCTTGGCAGCACAACTTCGCAGTGGAAGACCAACAAGGCGTGATTCCGCAGCTGTTACTGTTTCAGTCATTGCAACGGCATCCACACATGGAGAATCTAGTGCTCTTCAGGTTTCTCGCCAAATAGGAATTTTATTTGGGAGAGTGGAGAACATACACTAAGACATATCCTCCACAGGTACCCATAAAAAAAATTTAGAGACTTCATGAACTGAAAACTGGTGATTTTGTGAAGGGTCAAGAGTTTCCAGCATGGGTTTTTCAACAAATAGATGCAGATTAAAACTGGCTGCTGAACATTTTCTGGACAGATGAAGCCTACTTTTCTCTCAACTGAGCAGTGAACACCCAAAACTGCCGCATTGGGGCAACGGAACATCCCACAACATTTATAGAATCACCACTCCATCAGCCTAAAGTTACAGACTGGTGTGGGTTTACGTCTGCTTTCATTATTGGATCCTTTTTCTTCGAAGAAGTCCGTAGCACAGCTTTTGAGACAGTTACTGTAACGAGTGAACATTACGCACAACTTCTAAGAAATAACATAATTTCCAGCTTGAAGGGAGAAAAGCATTGAATGAAATAATATTTATGCAGGATGGAGCACCTCCCCACACTGGCCGTTGTGTCAAGCAACTGTTAAATGATATGTTTGACGAAACTCGTGTATTGGGCGTCATTTTCAACACAAATGGTCACCAAGATCACCAGACATGTATGTCTCCTTGCGATTCTTGGCTACGGGCATACCTCAAGTTACGTGTATACACATATCACCCCCCTTCATTGGCCATACAGAAGGATTCCATCAGATATCATGTTTCAGCCATACCACTGGATATGTTGTTTAATGCTGTTTCATGATGTCGTTTTTCGTCTACAGACAGTGCTTGCAAATGATGGGCACCACATTGAACACATGTTACGACATAACATTTGTAGAATTACGTAATTATGTTTCCCGACACTTTATGAATTGTTGAAGCGCCACCTGGTGATAAAAAATGTAACTAAAATGAGCAATATTTTTTTTATTAAAGAAAAGGCCATGTCTTTCTGTACATTTCAATGTTTACCTCGTTAAACTTTGTAAGACTTGTTGGATCACCCTATATATATATATATATATATATATATATATATATATATATATATATATATATATATATATATATATATATATATATATATATATATATATATATATATATATGAGAATTTTTAAAACTGTCTTACAACAGTGGAATTTTCCAGGGCATGTAAAATCAGAATAAAGCTGTATTATAAATGGTATTATTATATAAATGTACCTGACAGTAAAAGCTGTATTATAAAACATTTATAGTTGAAAAGTCCAAAAAAAAAGTAGATCAAAAATATCAAAATCTTTCCTTACGTAGCTTATAATATGGCCTTACGCAACAAACAAATCCAATTTGTCCTATTCGAAATGCTAAAAATATTATGTTTCACATCAATCTATAACCAGTAACAATATTGCTCGCTGTTTATTAACACTTTACAACATAGTCGAAAAGTGTTTTTAACACTTTACAACATAGTTGAAAAGTGTTTGACTTTGTTCATTCTATCTGCCTGTCAGTTCGATAACTGCCGTAAAAATGACTTTATCAAAGTGAAATTTTAGTATGTTATTCAGCCGATCTGTGGGACATATGGGAATGTAAATGAATAATATCGCCCAATTAGTTTTGTATTGAACCAAGGTCGAAAAAATGAAATGCATTGAACCCTATGGGACCTAATTATTCAAACATTTTTTAAGCGAATTTAAAATTCACAAATTGCTTCGAAAGTTTTAAAAAATATTCAAATTATCCCATAAAATATATAAAAAAAATTTCAGCAAAATATATTCAGTAGTTTTTTAAATAAAAATTAAAATAATAATTACACCCTTTATATGAAGAGATCACGTGATCCACTTCAAAATAAAATATGGTATCCATCTTGTCTCAAAATCGTGATTCGTGAACTTTCGTCAAGTTCTTTCTAATTCATATTTAGTACTGTATCCGTCCTAAAACTGCTTTATTTTTGCTTAAATTCTGTGCATCTACATACTGAAACAATGTAATTACAATATATTTGATTTTAAATTATTATCCAATTTTGATTATTTCTACAACGAGGCCTAATTTTCACTTATGGAAAATGAAAACACCAAAAGATATAAAAAAAGAGTTGTATAAGAATTGCTGCATTTCTTTAACGCAAAATTATTTAGCTCGTGGAGTCTGCAATATATCTGATATAAATGAAACATTCATTGATTTTACACAGTGAATCCAGACGATTTTTTAGATGAAGTTTTAAGTGAGTTAAATTACTTGTACCTCTATGGTTTTAAGTTTTTAAATAAAGTAAATTATTATAGTAATCGTGATGAATAAAACGATTGGAAAAATGTTTATGAATGAAATGCTGCTTTTATATAGAGGCGATTTATATTTCGAGGATGTCATTTGAATGAAGTTCATTTGTTTTCGATGAAGTTTTCAAATATAATAAATTAATGTAGTATTGTGATAATTTTAAAAATATTACCGAGGAATGTATCGCATTTCATAGATATTCAAATCAGGCAATTTATGTTCCAGTGCCGTCATTTGAATGAAGTTCATTTTTTCGATGAAGTTTTAAGATTTCAAATATAATAAATTAATGTAGTATTGTGATAATTTTAATATTACCGAGGAATGTATCGCATTTCATAGATATTCAAATCAGGCAATTTATATTCCAATGCCGTCATTTGAATGAAGTTCATTTTTTCGATGAAGTTTTAAGATTTCAAATATAATAAATTAATGTAGTATTGTGATAATTTTTAAAATCTTACCAAGGAATGTATCGAATTTTAGAGATGTTTATATAAAATTGCATTGAAGTTGAAAAGTGTTTCATAATCAATGTTTTATGCATGATTGATCCGTCTTGTTAAATTATGCTATCATAAACACAATAATATCATTTATTTATGTATTTATTTCTGTATTTGATATATAACAGAATAAGTCCAATTACAATGATCACAGTACAGAGAACTACATATATCAAAGAAAACTCGTCAAACATAGTCAATGCTATATGCTCAATGCTATATGCTCGTCAAACTAGTCAATGCTATATGCATGATTAATCTTTCTTGTTTTATTTTGCATACTTACTATTGTGCCATTTATTATTGTATAACAATTTATATGCAATAATTGTTCATAATCACTTTTATTATTGTATAACAATTTATATGCAATAATTGTTCATAATCACTTTATTGATTTAAAGTGATAATTAATGTATTGCAATAAGGCCATTGATTAAAATACTGCAATCCCGAGCTCAGCTTTGACCACGAATTTAAATCAACTGGTGCGTTTCGTAACACGGCAAAATCACCTAACTGTCAAATTCACAAAGCGGTTATTAGACGCCGGTTATGAGTTTCAAAATACCTATCCAGGGAATTCGCAATGCCATCACGCTGTTTCGATAGCGTTCGTGTGAATCTTTTATGGTTGATTAAGATATGTATTCGCGTATTCAACATTTAACCCAAAATAATTAATTTATAATTATTTGCCAACGGCAGTATCACCAGCAAATAGCGATGTTGAAATACGATTATCTGACATTCCGGTGGTATATATGGTTATTTAGGGACGACTTTATAAGCGTACCAAGCGACAGCCATACATCAGGAAAAGGCCCGTAAATATCACTATGTTATCCACTTTGAAATTATTAGAAAGCATCCCTCAATTATACAAAATAATCAATTATCTATAAATAAAATTGATAATTTGTCTGTTTATTACTTTCCCTGCAATACATGGGACATTGAAGAACGAGAAATATTTCAAATAACGGCAATGGCCACAGCTGTTTTTAACACTTTACAACACAGTTGAAAAGTGTTTATGACTGTTCATCCTGTCTATCTGTTATCTGTCTGTCTGTCCGTCCGTTAGCACGATAACTGCCGTAAAAATGACTTTATCAAAATGAAATTTTAGTATGTTGTTCAGACGGTCTGTGGAACCTATGGGAATATAAATGAATAACATCACCCAAATCAGTTTTGGATTGAACCCGGGTTGAAAAAATGAAATACATTGAACCCTATGAGACCTAATCTTTCAAACATTTTTTAAGCAGATTTGAAATTCACAAATTACTTCGAAAATTTTAGGAAATATTCAAATTATCTCATAAAATATATAAAAAAAATTTCAGCAAAATATATTCAGTAGTTTTTAAAATAAAAATTAAAATAATAATTACACCTTTTATATGAAGCGATTACGTGACCACTATATCAAAAGATCACGTGACCCACTTCAAAATAAAATATGGCATCATCTTGTGTCAAAATTATGATTTTTAAAGTTCTTTCTAATTCATATTTTTAGTATTATATCCGTCCTAAAACCGCTTTATTTTTGCTTAAATTCTGTGCATCTACATACTGAAAAAACGCAATTACAATATATTTGAGTTTAAAGGATCATCCAACATTGATTATTTCTACAACGAAGTCTATTTTTCACTTATGGAAAATGTAAATACCGAAAGATGTTGATTGAGTTGTACAAGAATTGCTACATTTCTTTAACGCAAAATTATTTAGCTCATGGAGTCTGCAATATAACTGATATGAATGAAATATCAATTGATTTTACAGAAAGAAGGACGATTTTTTCGATGAAGTTTTAAGCATAGGGTTTAATTACTTGTATCTCCATGGTCTTATATTTTTAAATAAAATAAATTATTATAGTATTGTGATGAATGAAATAAATGGAAAAATGTTTATCAATGAAGTGCTGCTTTTATAGAGAGAGCCAGGCTTGTCATATTTCGATGACGTCATTTGAATAAATTTCATTTTTTTTCGACGAAATTTTCAAATATAATAAATTATTGTGGTATTATGACAATTATAAAAATATTATCTAGGAATGTATCGCATTTTTACAGATGTTTAAACTAGGCAATTTATATTTCAATGCCGTAATGTGAATGATATTCATTTTTTTTCGATCAAGTTTTAAGTTTTCAAATATAATAAATGAATGTAGTATTGTGATAATTTTAAAAATATTACCGAGGAATGTATCGCATTTTAGAGATGTTTAAATAAAATTGCATTGAAGTTGGAAAATGTTTCATAATCAATGCTTTATGCATGATTGATCTTTCTTGGGTTTTTTTTAAATATAGAGAGAGATTTTAAAAATCTATACATTGTAGTACTTTTATATCTTCTAATACAAAGGTATAATGTTCTACGAAAATACAAGTATTACGGGTATATATACTCATCCGCGTAGAATATAAGTTCTACGGGTTTAATCTTCTAATACAATTTAAGCGCTTTTATTTTGACACTAGCCGCCTTTGGCGACCAGCCTGTTCGCTACCCTTGAAAATTCTGACCGTGGCAAACTCGTTGGCGCGACCTACCAGAAAGGTGTAAGGTAACTGCTTGGAAGGCCAGGAAGTGCCACACAATTTAGACCGGAACCCAATGGGGGAGGCATCCAAAGAGACCGTACCCTCCTTCCCCTACCACAAACCTCTCGGAAGGACTTGCAGTCCCACACGTTTAACGTGATCGTACTCCGCGTGAACACGGCTGCAGTTTTGGCAATGGCGGGAATCGAACCCGGGCCTACCGAGTGAAATTCCCGCGCGCTAACCACTGGGCTACCGTGCCATCCGCGACAATCTCCATAACTTTATTTTTATTCGGCAATTTTGGGAATCGAACCCGGGCCTACCAAGTGCAAATCCCGCGCACTAACCACTGGGGTACTTCACCCTCCGCGATATTCTTCATAACTTTCTTTTTATTCACCCAATTTAGACCGGAACCAAGTGGGAGAAGCATCCACAGGGACCGTACCCTTCTTCCCCTACCACCAACCTCTCGGAAGGACTTACAGACCCACATGTTTAACGTGATCGTACTCCGCGTAAACACGGCGGCAATTTTGGGAATCGAACCCGGGCCTACCGAGTGCAATTTCCGCGCGCTAACCATTGGGCTACTTTGCCCTACGCGACAATCTCCATAACTTTCTTTTTATTCATCCAATTTAGACCGTACCCTCCTTCCCCTACCACCAACTTCTCGGAAGGACTCACGGACCCATATGTTTAACGTGCTCGTACTCCGCGTAAACACGGCGGCAATTTTGGGAATCGAACCCGGGCCTGGTAACTGGTTGGACGGCCAGGATGTGCCACCCAATTTAGACCGGAACCCAGTGGGGGAGGCATCCACAGGGAACGCACCCTCCTTCCCCTACCACCAACCTCTCGGAAAAACATACGGACCCATATGTTTAACGTGATCGTACTCCATGTCAGTGGCGGAAATCGAACCCGGGCCTACCGCGTGCAATTCCCGCGCGCTAACCACTGGGCTACTTCGCCCTCCGCGACAATCTCCATAACTTTCTTTTTATTCACCCAATTTAGACCGTACCCTCCTTCCCCTACCACCAACCTCTCGGAAGGACTCACGAACCCACATGTTTAACGTGATCGTACTCTGCGTGAACGTGGCGTAAGTTTTGGCAGTGGCGGGAATCGAACCCGGGCCTACTGAGTGCAATTCCCGCGCGCTAACCACTGGGCTGCCGCGCCCTCCGCGACAATCTCCATAACTTTCTACATATTCACCCAATTTAGACGGGAACCCAGTGGGGGAGGCATCCACAGGGGCCGTATCCTCCTTCCCCTACCACCAACCTCTCGGAAGGACTTACGGACCCACATATTTAACGTGATCGTATTCCACGTAAACACGGCGGCAGTTTTGGCAGTGGCGGGAATCGAACCCGGGCCTACCGCTAACTTCCCGCGCGCTAATTTGCAATTTAAAATGACCATATGCTTAATTCCATCATCCTCATTCCATTGTTTCATTGTTCCATCATTTAAAATATCCATAAAATTAAAATATCCAAAAGTTAAAATATACATTTAAAAAATCCAGATCGTCCCATCATTTAAAATATAAATATAATAATTTATATAGAGCAAAGGCGCTCTATTCAGAACCGTGACGTCACCTCCACCTTGACGTCCCCACCCACCACCTTCCCTGCTTCAGCGGGGGAGAAACGAACGGAACGCCGAGAAATTTAAAATCATGACGTCTTTAAAATTGCGATCCGGAAAGCAATTTTCATTATTTCTGGACCAGATTAGACTTGTAAGAATGCCAGATATTTCAGCTTTCTAAAAATGTAAATTATTAGTCGAAATTATGAGTACTTTTTACTATGCGAGAATTTAAAAACCAAAAAGCGTTTTTTTGAGCCAAAAGTGACTTTTGTTTTAAAATCTTTAAAAAATATTAGAAATCGAAATGGAGATTTGAAATTGATATATTTTTACTCGTAATTGTCTGCTCTTTCCGATGGTGTGAGTTGTTTTTTTCTACGACGTCTGGATCGTGGAGAAAAAGGGCAAAAAAAGGTCGAAATCGCATAAAACATTAAATAAATAAAAAAATAATTAGAATTTTGAAAATCGGTTTTCACGTGTCCCCTTCCCTCCCCCCCGGGTCTCCGATTGCCAAATTTCGTAGCTCTCCGACGCGCGGTCGCGAAACGTATAGTGTATAAGACAGACAGACACACACACACACACAGACATTGCCTTTTATTATATAGATATATTGATTCAGTTTCATATTTTCTGTAAATCTGTTTACAAACGGGATTAGGGTGTTTATCCTTCAGATTCACCTGTGAAGATGATTTCGCATAGTGAGAATAGAGATTCTTAAACTTTTTAGGAGCATAATTTAAATATTTTAATAGAATGTTTTTAATAACACTGTCATTTATAATGCTATAGGAATTTGCACATGATTGTGGATTTCAAGTTTCTTTATATTGTATATTCCGTACAAAGAACAGGTATGCTGCTAGTCTTTAAATCTATATATATAAAGAAGAAAAGTGTGCATGTATGATCCACCATAACTGAAGAACGGCTGAACCGAATTCCATGAAATTTGTCTTGTAGTCTTGAAATCACCCCACTAAAAACGTAGGCCATGTTTCGAGTTTCTATGCCCAGTGGTTCTCGAAATATTAGTGAAAAACGACACTTTTTCCTAGGAGTTCTACTCTCTTAACTCCATGATTCACAACGAAAAAGGTTGGATATTGTTGATTTAAAGCGTGAAAGTCAATTAAATATCTGAGTTTTGTGGGAGTTTATTGAACGTATTAGACACTTTTGAAAATCGCAGGTTTGAGATATGAATTTAAATGGAAACTTTCACCATGGTTTATTTCTGACAGACAGACAGAATGAGGACAGGCAGACAGAACTGACTGACAGACAGAACTGACAGACAGAATGAACAAAGTTAAAAACATGTTTCAACTATGTTGAAAAGTGTTAAAAAGAGCTTTGCCGTAAAAAGATTTCTGGGTGCCCTGGGCTGTAAAGCATTCAGATACTAAATAGAGAAACAACCAGTACGAAGTTGCTCAATACCATCTGAAGGCCATTCCCTCTGTTATTAAATAATTGAAGCTCCAGATGGGGACGATCGTGTGTTGTTCATAATTTATTTAATGTGTTCCCCGGAGTTCATTTTTATGATTTTATATATTTTTATTAAAAAGTATATTTTATTTATTTATTTATTTTGTGATTATAATTGGGATAATTAGTTATGGAATAATGAATTAAATGTGTCTCATAATGTATGGGTCGACCTTAAATACAGTGTTCAATCAGATACACTTTTATTTTCTGATATGATTTATTTTATAATACAGTGTGTTCAACCAACTTAAAATTTAATCTTTCCAGATATGGTTCCCGTTATGCAAGTGTTCTGCAAAGATCCCCAGCCAAGCACCGTTCAACGTTGCAAAGTGCCATGCAAAAGAGACTGCCAAGTGTCCCATTGGGCAAGGTGGGGACCTTGTATGCCTTACAACAACACGAATTTCATGGAACTGATGGAAGAAGGTATGCCACTTTGCTACAAGCATGTTGTCTTTTATTTTTTGATCTTCTTTAAGACATCCTCAATCATTTGCTTAGCTTCACGATATGCCTGACAGCTTCTAATATGGAATTTAGATATAGACATACTGTCTCCCCCAGCAAGACACTAATTTTTCGAAATTCGATTAACCAAATATTTGATTCACCGAATGTTCTGTTTATCGGCCTTCCGTCAATATAAGGCTCCTAAGCTGACGCAACCGCCATTTTGTCCCCTACCGGTCCAGTGAGTTATCATCTGCCCGTGCTGTTTCAATAGCGCGCGTCATTGTTACATAATGTTATATTGGATACGCAATTTAGCTATAAAATAGGTGTTTCTGCTTTCAAAAAATTGCACCAATTAGTCAAAAAAGTTGTCTAGAATGTTGTGATTTTTTTTAAATCCCGCGGAAGGGACGAGAAATTAATATTATTTTCACCATATACTACCACCACTTCAATTGCGATTTCAAGATGGTTGTTGCGCCAGCCTGTATATACAGGAGCCTTAGGTCAATATATTGAACACTTGCACATACGTCATACTGTGACGTCACGGTTGTTTATAGAGCTCCTATAGTACAGGCTGGCCTACAGCCGCCATGCTGTATCCCACAGTGAGAAACGCCTTGGTGACAACGAGTGAAAACCAGCGCTACTTTGCTTGCTAACCACAGTAAAGCGCACCACTTTTGCCTCCCTTATTGTGAACTACGGCGGAAAAAACGATATTGAATTTATCTCTTCTACAATTTATCCAATTATTTTTTCTTCTCTCTTGTTCATTCAGAAATTTAAACATTCATATTTATTTCATAGAATTATTAAGTAATTTACGGCCCCATATTCTCCCATTTCTTTGCGAATTTATACCACAACGCACGACATCGAGTCACTGCGCAGTAGAAACTAATGGACAAATGTGATACAAAATTGCAATTGGTTCGCCGTCGATAAAATGGGAGGACGCCCAGCAGTAAATTGCTCTAATAATTTTATAAAAGGGATATGAATGTTTAAATTCCTGTATAAACTATAAAGAAAATAAATGGATAAATTGTAGACGAGATAAATGCAATATCGTTCTTTTAGCTCCCTATATAGCAGACGTAGTTGTTCACGTCGCCATCTTGGACAAAATGTGGTAATGGGCATAGTCATGGTATAGTTCACAAATAGATAAAAATATGAATGTATTCGAGAAAACTATATAGAGAAAATGCGTGTGGGAGGTTTAGATATAGATCTATATTGTTCCCAAGAAGCATGAAAGCCTGTAAAAGCAAGTAAGCCTGAAAGAGAGGATATTCTAACATGGGTCGGCAGAGCGAGGAAATAGATCATTCGGTGCAACAGGCAGTTGACTTGCCGGTAGTGACGTCACGTGAAAATAGACAATTAGGTTCCTAGGAAAGCCCCGCATTAACTTTGTAAGGAAAAGTCCATGAGTGTACAAAGGAATGAGTATAGAAAGGCATTTATTTGTTCGGGTATAGTAAAGTCACCATGCCCGAACAAATAAATGTGACTGCAGTGCCCCTATTGAAGAATTTTAAAAGTTAGAATAAAAACGAAAATTTTGGCAATTATGAATTCTGTCCAATTTAAAATCAAAAATCGTAGTATACTACTCATAGTATACTAATCCTTATGTGTACTACTATGTGATTTTTCCCAAACAACAATTTTTGGAATTTGAGAATGTATAAATCAAACCATATTTTTCGAATGAAAAGTCAAAATAAATTTTAGCGAAATTAAAACGAAAATTTTGTCGATTATGAATTCTGTCAAAGTTGAAATCAAAAACCGTAGTCTACTACTCGTGGTATAGTAGTCCTAATATGTACTAATATCTTTGGAATTTGAAAATGTATAAATCAAATCAAATTTTTCAAATGGAAAATCAAAATAAAATTTGGTGAATAAAAACATAATTTGGCGAAATAAAATTCTATTCGGCGAATAGGTTGGCGAATGTAATCAAAAATTCAGAGCAGTCCCCCAAACTTATTTCTAATGCAGTCACGACGCCTATGCAATCTTTTAATCGGGCATTATTGTTTCAGAAACTCAAATATTTTATCAATCATTATCTATTTTCTGCATAGTAGAAATGCTGTAATGAGTTATTACCGTCACACGTCCTATCATTACTCTATTCAACACAGACTGAAAAATGCTTCTGGAAAATATTTTTAGGTAGGATAATTGCTTCTCTAAATTGTTCTTCTAATCACCGTTGCTTGTTTCGAACTAATATGCTTTCAATATTTTTAATTTCCTTGAAATAATTTAGGTGAAAGGGTGATGAATTTGCATTTGAATATTTGTAGTTCATGCTTTAAACCGGTGTTTTACAAACTGGGGTACAAGTACCACAGGAAAGAATTTAAAGAGCACTTGGCACTTAGCAAATTGTTTAATTTATTGCTATTTTCTATCAGAAATATATTTTTTCAACTATTGATTGTGTATATACATATTTATATTAGATGTTATACAACTTTTGTACTGTAATAGAATGAATTTCTCGGTCCGGATCCTACATAAGCGCTTGTTAGGTAAATACAAGTATGATACAAGTTTTGACAGTTTTTTTTAAAGGTGATAAACTTTAATAATAAATACCAAGGCGACAAAATGGCGCCAGATTTCATGTTATGGCCAGACAAGGATTTATGATGTCACATGCTGTGTATGGACTCGAGACGGTGAAAGTGGCCAACTAATGGGGAGTCGACTCTTCCTGAAATCCAATCAGATAGTCCAATGGAATCCATCACCAGTCCTCCCCACAGATGCCTGAGATCCAATGGGCGAGCAAGGCGGAGTTGACAGGAAAACCTTGTTCAAGAGATGGAATGATGAGATAGAAGTCATTATAGAGATATAGTGTGTCAGAATGTTAAGGGGGTTTTCGGTTGGTGATATTAAAATACCTTAATTGTCAAATAATTCACATAAATAACTTCAGGCCGACCTTAAAGAGAGGTCGGTATCTGCCGTCTAACTCTGATTGTAATTAAAAGGCAATATTGAGCGGACCAGGTCCGTAGTCCCTGGCCGATTCAAGAAATCGGTTGGTCAGCATCAGCCTCGGAAATCATGGAAAAGGGGCAACACATAAATTAAACAAACTGTGGAAAGCATAACATTCAATTTCTTCAAATAAGAATTTTATTAAGATTTTAAATATGTATGAACGTCATTAGCAAATAAATTGTATTAACATATATGTAATAACAAATATCACCTCCGTACTCCACCTCCACAAATCGAAATTTTAATATACTCATTTTTAATAACTTAATAATTCATCGAAAAAACACCGTGACCTCCGTACTCCACCTCCACAAATCGAAATTTTAATATACTCATTTTTAATAGCTTAATAATTCATCGAAAAAACACCGTGACCTCCGTACTCCACCTCCACAAATCGAAATTTTAATATAATCATTTTTAATAACTTAATAATTCATCGAAAAAACACCGTGACCTCCGTACTCCACCTCCACAAATCGAAATTTTAATATAATAATTTTTAATAGCTTAATAATTCATCGAAAAAACACCGTGACCTCCGTACTCCACCTCCACAAATCGAAATTTTAATATAATCATTTTTAATAACTTAATAATTCATCGAAAAAACACCGTGACCTCCGTACTCCACCTCCACAAATCGAAATTTTAATATACTCATTTTTAATAGCTTAATAATTCAACGAAAAAACACCGTGACCTCCGTACTCCACCTCCACAAATCGAAATTTTAATATAATCATTTTTAATAACTTAATAATTCATCGAAAAAACACCGTGACCTCCGTACTCCACCTCCACAAATCGAAATTTTAATATACTCATTTTTAATAGCTTAATAATTCATCGAAAAAACACCGTGACCTCCGTACTCCACCTCCACAAATCGAAATTTTAATATAATCATTTTTAATAACTTAATAATTCATCGAAAAAACACCGTGACCTCCGTACTCCACCTCCACAAATCGAAATTTTAATATAATCATTTTTAATAACTTAATAATTCATCGAAAAAACACCGTGACCTCCGTACTCCATCTCCACAAATCGAAATTTTAATATACTCATTTTTAATAACTTAATAATTCATCGAAAAAACACCGTGACCTCCGTACTCCACCTCCACAAATCGAAATTTTAATATACTCATTTTTAATAGCTTAATAATTCATCGAAAAAACACAGTGACCTCCGTACTCCACCTCCACAAATCGAAATTTTAATATACTCATTTTTAATAACTTAATAATTCATCGAAAAAACACCGTGACCTCCGTACTCCACCTCCACAAATCGAAATTTTAATATACTCATTTTTAATAACTTAAGTGACCTCCGGATGTCCACACTCCATCGTAATTCTCGGGTCAAATGCCCCGAACGTCCTCCCAACAGCTCATACGTCACCCATCAATCAAGCCCTCATTGGCTAAACATCACCTGCTTCAGTGAGGTATCGTAATAAAAACCGCAACCAACGTCACTTCCAGACAAACGCTGGCGACAGCGAAACAAAACTGTCTTTCTCCACATTAGTAGCAGAAAATATTTTAGCGAAATGGCTCAGAAATGTAAGAAATTGAGATTGTGTTCCGAAAGTCGATATGACACTTGGAACATTCTCTTCTGTTGCAAACTTGAATTCTAATTTTCGACTCTGTCAGAATACTTTCTTATGCATTGTACTTTGTACATAGGGAAAGTAAAAATACTTAATTTTTTTAAATTTAACTTTTTTTAAATTGCAGAAAAGGTAAAAATCACCGAAAGAACAAAAAGGTATGAATTATTCAAAGTTATTGAGACATATTACGATGTTTGTCATTCTTATCCAAGTTCATGCTGTTAGTGAAACGTACTGCCAGCACAGAGACCAGCATCCACAGACCGGTTTCGCATTAATCTGAACTCTTCAGAACCCAATAGCCTACAGTTTTTCGATCACCGCACATCCGATGAATACACGAAATTTTAAATTGTTCCTCTCAGTAGTTACTAAGTACTCTCAGTAGTTACTTCAAAATTTTATCATTTGCACTCTATTGAAAGCACCCTTCAATTTCCGTTCAAAACTATTGGGAAGAAAACTTTACACACACACACAAAATGATGCTTGGACTATTGGCACTTTGTTAAACGAATAACCAGACATCGTTATGGTATTAGTGCTTAGAAAATGTCTGAAATTTAAAGTGCAATGAACGAAATGCACTTAGATTATGTAACAAAGAAAGCATATCCAAGTGAAATCACCAGTTTTTTTTTTTTTAAATAAAATCTTAAATACAGTTATAAAAAAATATGATGTGGGCAGCACATGACTTTCCCTACACATTCAACTTCATTTTCTCCCTCTTTCCATCATCATTCATAGGATTGCAATCCATTTAAGAAAATAACACAGATAATTATTTAAAATTACATTGAATTTGCAGTTTTAATTCAATTTTCGTTTTTATTTGGATCTCGAGAACGTTTGGACTTATTCTTTTCACCGTCAAAAATTCCGTGGAAAATAATCACTTAATTGAGGCATTTGAGTATATGTAGTCTTTTATTTTAGATTTAAACGATTTTTCAGGTCAATTTACGAGAAAAGATAGATTCATTGTTTCCGATTAGTACCAAAATATTGTTGCGAACGCGCAATGTTTCGTTTGGCACCTCCTCTTTCGTCTGTCTCAAAGGCCAGGCGCAGAAAATACAGTGCATGACGCCAGCATGACGTAAGCCCAGTTAGAAAAAGGGTCGCCATAATTGGCGACTTTCGAAATGTTCCAGAAAAGTCTCGATAGAACGATTACTTTTGAGATATAGCGATTTCCAGAAGTTTCTTTGTAGAGACCTATAAAAAGGACTCACCCCTCCGTTGCAGTGGAGTTGGACATTATACGAACTACAGTGAGCTGTGACTTTTAGCAATAGTAGCCGTTGTTTTGTTGTTGTTGAGACCCAGACCGTCCGACCTACCAGTAAGGTAACTGTTTGGACGGCCGGGAAGTGCCACCCAATTTAGACCGGAACCCAGTGGGGCAGGCATCCACAGGGACCGTACCTTCTTTCCCCTACCACCAACCTCTCGGAAGGACTTACGGACCCACATGTTTAACGTGAATGTACTCCGCATGAACACGGCGGCAGTTGTGGCAGCGTGCAAATCCAGCGCGCAAACCACCGGGCTACCGCTCCCGAAATGTGCCAACAGCACGCGGTGTTCCCAGGTGTATACCCACCCAAGTACTAACCGCGCCCGATGTTGCTTGACTTCGGTGATCTAACGAGAACCGGTGTTTTCAGCACGGTAGGGCCGATGGCTATAGCCGTTGTTTTGTGAAATTATTTTCGCCAGTATGTTGGTAATATTAGCGCTTATTCTGTGACATTCGTGGAGCATTTAAGTGCTGTTTGATTGTATATTGTCCCTGTTTACGTTGTGCTTGTGAATAAACGTAAGTTATCCAGAAACTTGGACTTGTTCTCGTATCCTGTGTATACACCAACGATTCTAAAGGATACGTTTGGTAACAATATAATCAGCACCAGAGCGAACTACAAGTGATTTATCTACCAAATTTTGTGAAATTTAATCAATTAGTTCTCGCGATAGAGTGGACACATACATTGACTCAGAGACGGCATGTTAAACCTAGTTTTTTCGAATTTATCGTCGCGGAAGTTCAGTTAACCCTGCACCGAATTTCGCGGCTGTTCGAAGCTTATTTTTCCGCAACAGACAACACACATACAGGCAAAATCATCCTTTATTATGTAAAAGGTAATTTTAAGTTTTTAACTCAAATTCTGTCAAATAATGTTATGCATAATATTTCCCTATTTTTAAAATCTGTAGAAATCCCGTTCACCTATAATCAATCATCAATCGTTGGAATATTCATAGATATAATCAATCATCCTCTATTTTTGTGCTGAGTTGGTATGCATTAATGGGTAATTGTATCCTAGCATTATTCTATTTAAAGCAGGCTGAAAAATATTTTGGAGAATATTTTAGGCAGAGTAATTAGTTTTCGAATTTGCTTCCCTAATTATCGCCGTAGCTCATTTTAAACACAGATTTCTTCAAATTATTTTCAAATCAATGTTTTTGCTTTGGTGTGTAAAATATTTTAGATTAGATTAGCAAAAAATTCTTAGTTTATTAAAATGAATTAATGCGTTTGAATATAGATTATTCATTTTATAATAGTTTGAATGCATGTTATGTCATCTGATTTTTATGGAATGACTACAAAATGTGCCCGCCGTTGCCCGGGATTTGAAGTAGGAATTTATATAATTCATTCATTTAATTTTTCAAGAGGCTAAGTCGCTTAAAAAAAGGCGTAGTCGCGTTGAAAAACAATGATCGCTTTTTAAAATCAAAGATAGAATTAACTGCGGTGCAAACATGAAAATAAATCTGATGTGGACAGCACATGACTTTCTCTATAGACTCAAGTTTATTTTCTTATTTTTTATCCCATGATGCATTAAATTGAGTGTAATTGCAGAAAATAACATGACTACATTTCTGACATTATATCTAATGTGCAGCTTTTAATGCATATTCGTTTTATTTGGCAACTTATTGCATTTTAACACGTCTTCTTCCAAAGAAACTAAAATATCTCGAGAACGGTACATCCTCGAGTCATGGAATCAATCTTATTAGCTTTCTTGTAATAAATTATACGTGGAACAAGTATATAATTAATGTGTTTCAACAATGTTAGTCATTTTAGATTTTCACGTTCTTTGCGGGCCATTTCGCAAAAGAAGTTCGATTATATTTTTCCGAATCATGCGAAAATCTAATCCGGATAACACCAAAGAGACTTAAATACTAAATTTTAAGAATTTTCATCAAATAGTTTTCTAACTATAGCGGAAAACGTCTCTATCTCCTCAAAATTAAAATAAAAACTCGAGAATGGCCCATCTTAGAGTAATGGGGTTGGTCTTATTATTTCTGTCGTCAAAAATTACTTATAAAGCAAGCATTTAATTGATTGGCGAAAACTCGAATTCGAATTTTCCCGTCACAATACTTTCCCTATGCATTATAGTATGTATATAGGGAAAGAAATAACTGCAGATTGTGGTATATCAATAAATATTCGTTATTCCTATTCCCTTTTGTCTTGAATCCAGTATAAATAACATAATGACTGGCAGAATTTTTTTAAATACTTCTGATTCTCGAACTAAACTTGTTTGTATGAAGTATTTTTCCCCTATTGTTGACCCATCATTATTAATCCTTAATAAATATTTAATTTACTTCTTTAATAACGGTCCATTTGTTGATTATTTAAATAAGTTTAAAATTAAATCCACACCTTTTTGTATTTGTAAGGAAATTGATGCTGTAGATCGTTATGTCCACGATTACCCCACATACAAAAAATAAATAAATAAACTCTTAAGTAATGTGCAGAAGGTACGTCCGTAACGTAGAATACGTCTGGTCACACGAGTATATGCACATGAAGCAAGAGTTTACATAAAAATTTAATTTATTTCTACAAACTCCCAACGGTAGTTAGTCTATGATAAGATAAGTAAGCTACAAAGTTGATTTTTACGAAATGTTAATTAAGTACTAGAACTGAAATAAAAGCTTGGCAATTATTATTACTTGGTTATTTTTATCTTATCTGACATTCGGTCGCATTCCTCTCTTGAGCTCGTCACCCCGATGAGTCACCCTTTATAACATGCATGCATGCTTGTCCTAACACTTGATACCATTACCGTCCCTCTTCGACTATTACACGCCGAGCTACAGTTTTTCAAAATCGCACCCTTTTTTCGTCAAACCCGATCCGCCAAACTGGCCCACATACCAAGTGCCAACAAAGATATTCTACGTCAAGGCTTCCATCTTATGAGGCCTATACGTAACATGCCTCACTAGTCTGATAGAATAATATATAAGTTTTTAACATTAAACAATATGTAATTAAAACTTTAGAAATTGCTGATCAGATTACTTAAGCACAGGTCTGGGCGCGACGTCGTTTGTGGCTTTTCAAAATGTTTCTTGGTCAATGGAATGATTATCAGAAACATTTTATAAATATTGTATTTTGGCTTTTTACTTATTTAAGTACTATTTGCATTGTCTGTATTTTAGTCATTTTATAGCAAATCATCGTTCCACTGTAAAAATTGTTTTTGGCTTTATATTGTTTTATTTGTTATTTTGCTAAATCTTGACTTATTGACCAAATAAGGAATATTTTTTCTATCTGTATGAGTCTTACTTTGTAATAATTTTCTACCCTCCGTGCAATTGCTACTCTAAACCTTCAGGTGAGTCGGAAGGCATGGGTAGTGTAAGTGTAGGCATCGGCTATATTATGCTGATTAGCTCTTAATAAACTCGAAACTGGTCAGTGGATACTATTATTAGTATAAAGAACCTTGTTTTCCACCCGGGAATTAAACCGCAGCTCTTCGTAATGACCAGCCAACGCTCTACCGTTAAGCTACCTACTGGGCGGAATTGCAGGCACTTATCGTTGTAGTGAACTCTGTATTCGCCTCCCGCTGATGTCAGATTGACGTGCCACTTGGCAATCTGACTGACCAACTCCTGCTAATTTTACTTATTAACCTCATACAGGTTAGCCTCCTTATACTACTTTCACAAGTTAGCCTCCTGATACTACTTTTACAAGCTAGCCTCCTGATACTACTTTTAGAGGTTAGTCTTCTGATACTACTTTTACAGGTTACTTGATACTACTTTTACAAGTTAGTCTCCTGAAATTACTTTTACAAGTTAGTCTCCTCAAAATTACTTTTACAAGTTAGTCTCCTGATACTACTTTTACACGTTAGTCTCCTGATACTGCTTTTACATGTTAGCCCCCTGAAACTGCTTTTACTGGTTAGCCCTCTGATACTACTTTTACAGGTTAGCCTCCTGATACTACTTTTACAAGTTAGCCTCCTGATACTACTAATTTTACCCAAGTTATCCTGCGTAGTCGTTGGCCTGCCGATTTGAAATCGGCGCCCAATACGCCATAGTCCATTGAATCAGTACTAATTGTACCAGGGTCACTTTCAGATCCTCATCATGACTACATTAACTCGCAGGGTCTTCTTCTTCTTCTTCTTCGACCCAGACCGTCCGACCTACCAGAAAGGTGTAAGGTATCTGTTTGGACGGCCGGGAAGTGCCACCCAATTTAGACCGGAACCCAGTGAGGGGGGGGGGGCATCCACAGGGACCGTACCCTCCTTCCCCTACCACCAACCTCTCGGAAGGACTTACGGACCCACATGTTTAACGTGATCGTACTCCGCAGGAACACGGCGGCAGTTTGGGCAGCGGCGGGAATCGAACCCGGGACTACCGAGTACAACCTCCGCGCGCTAACCACAGGGCTACCGCGCCCAACTCGCAGGGTCTGTCCGTCCAGGCGCCATTATAAAGATTATTGCTACTCCAACCGGGAATCGAACCGCGAATCTTCATACTGTCCAGCCGACGCTCTACTGTTGGACTACTAGGGGGCATACCGTTGACGTGAACTCTTTATTATTCTCCCACTGATGTCTGATTGGCATGTAACATGACAATCTGACTGATTACCTCATACTATTTTTACTCCATGTTAGCCTCCTTCTGACACTACTAATTTTTCCCAGGTTAGTATCCTGAGTAGTCTTTGGCCTCCCGATTTGAAAACGGCGTCTAATATGCCATTGTCCACGGAATCAGTACTCATCGTACCAGGGTTACTTTAAGACCTGTAAAGTCACTATAATTCCCAAGGTTAATTTTTTCGGGAGCTATTATAAAGAACATTGCCACCCCAACCTGCAATCGAACCATGGATCTTCGAACTGGCTATCCGACGCTCTACCACTGAGCTACTGGGGCTGAATTGCAAGGACTTATCTTTGAAGCGAGCACTTCCCTCAGCAGTCATAACGCGATCGATTATTGCGTGAGATAGCTTCCAGGGAGTTCCTAAGCTTTATCAATAAATATATATTTTAAATTTCCGAATCCGTTTGAAATATTGTCAGAAATTTTACATGCAGATTACCACTTAAAGATCAGTGAATAATAACCAAAAAGATAAAATCATAGAACCCACACATTAGCATTTTTCTATAAATAATAAATTAGTGTTGACTATAACAATTCCAAGTTGTACATGAAAATCAGAACTAGAAGTGTAACGCAACAAGAAAGATTAATCATGCATAAAGCATTGATTATGAAACACGTTCGAACTGAAATGCAATTTTATTTAAGCATCTTTAAAATGCGATATATTCAGTAGTGATACAGTATTGTGGCAATTAATTGAGAAATGTCATTTTTTTTCGTTTTATCACACGTAAGCTTAGGAAGAAGCACTCCAAATTAGATCAGAATTCAAATTGCAGTTATTATCAAAGTAGCAGGTGTTCGTATGCACCTGGTAAGTAGCAAGTGTTCAAATTCCTCCGCCAGGTGGCAGGTGTTCCGCAGTGGTAGTTTCTCAGTTGTTGCGGGGCTCATTGGCGTCACGGATATCAGCGCGGAAACACTTGCTAAAGTGATTGCGCTTTGAGAACACACTTCTAAGAAGTTCGAGGAAATAGGTAAAATATGTGGAGTGAGTACAGCAAGTGTCGGGAGGATCTGGAAGTGGTTTCAGGAAACAGGAAATGCTGGAACCAACCGCTCTGGAAGATGCGGCCGAAAAAGATCAACTTCGACTCGTGACGACAAAACTTTACATCGAATGAGTGTTAAAAATCCTCGATTAACCAGTTTTGACCTGTCTAAGTCAATGGTGGCAGCTGGTGTTGATATTGCACCTTCAACAGTGCGATACAGGCTGTTAGAACGCGGACGGAGAGCACGTCGACCGTACAAGAAGCAGCTTCTGACGCTTCGCATGAAGACAAAAAGGTTGGAATGGGCACGGAAATACAAAACATGGACTGAGAAGGACTGGGAGAAAGTTCTCTTTTCTGACGATACACATTTTGTGGTTCAGGGATTTAGATCTATGTTCGTGAGAAGGAGCCAAGGAGAACCTCTCAATCAGCACCACATCAATCAAGCACCCAAGCATCCGCCTAAAAAGATGCTTTGGAGTTGTTTCAGCGTTTTGGGGACAGAATCTCTTGTTCCCGTAGAGGGAATGATGAACAGTGCCAGTTACGAAGTCATATTGACCCGAAAAGTGCTTCCAACCATGGCTAAACTGTGGCCGAACGGAGATTGCGTTTTCCAACAAGACAGCGCGCCATGTCACACTTCGAAGCGAATCAAAAATTTCTGCTCAAAAAAAATATTACCGTACTGGATTGGCCCGGGAATTCACCAGACTTGAATCCCAATGAAAATTTGTGGGCTATTGCCAAAAAACGGCTTCACAAATTTGACTGTACGACGATGGACAAGCTAATTTCGGCCGTTATTGACATATGGTTCAGAGACGTTGAAATTAAAACTATATGTGCTAGTCTAGTACATTCCATGCCGAAACACGTCTGTGATGTTATAAAGTCTCGGGGAGGTCATATCACTTATTAGTTTTAAATGCATCCATAGAAAACTTGAATAAAACTGAATTTTATAAAAAAAACTGCATTTCTCAATTAATTGCCACAATACTGTATTTTTTAAATTATCACAGTACTCCAATAATTTATTTTACTTGGAAACATACAACTTCATCGAAAAAGTTAGTGCTATAAAATCGTCTGCTTCTCTATGTAAAATCAATGACCATATCACTTTTATTCCGGACTCCAGAGCTAAATAATTTGGCGTTAAAAAATTTTAGCAATTTCTATACAACTCAACTTACAATCTCTTGATTTGTTTACATTATGCAGTTGTAGAAATAATTCGTTGTAGAAATATTAAAGTTTAGTGATCATTTAAAATAAAAAAAGAATATTGTAATTTCGTAGACATAAAATTTAGGTACACAGATAATATGCAAAATTAAAGCTGTTTTAGGACGGATGCAACACTACATATGAATATAAGCTTTCCTTAAAAATCGATATTTTCATTAAGCGAAAAAAAAATGGATGCTATATTTTATTTTGCAATGAGTCAACGTGATCTCTTCATATAATATTGGTATAATTATTATTTTAATTTTTATTTAAAAACTACTTAACATATTTTGATGAAATTTTTTTTGTACATTTTACGTAATAATTTGAATATTTCTTAAAATTTTCAAAACAATTTGTCAATTTTAACTCCACTTAAAAAATGTCTGAAAAAATAGGTCCCATAGGGTTTAATGTATTTTATTTTTTCACCCCGGGTTCAATCCGAAACTAATTGGGTGATATTATTCTTTTGCATTCCCATATGTCCTACAGACCGTCTCAACAACATACTAAAATTTCATTTTGATAAAGTCATTTTTACGGCAGTTATCGTGCGAACGGACAGACAGACAGACAGACAGACAAATAGAATGAACAGAGTCATAAGCACTTCTCAGCTTTGTTGGAAAGTGTTAAAAAACTAGAATGTGTCTAAGAAAAAACGAATTGTAACGAAAATGCTCCATTCATTTACATTTATATGAGAATTTGAGAAAGATACTGATATTTTAATATTTTATTTATTTTTAAATATGTATATAGTAATTTATTTTATCGGTAGGCAGAGAGAAATAAAAGTCATACAAATTAGTTTTGCACTAGGTAGTTGTGATAAAGAAAAATATCCTAATATATATATATATATATATATTTCGGAAATATTTGGAACAAATAAAAGCAGAATTTGTAAACGGCATGGGATGAAAAGAAGCATATGAAAAGAGATAGAATCTGATGATAGTTACTTTAACAATCATACTTTATTTATGTGATTTATGTTACTTATAACTTTCCTTATACACATAATGTATAAGGAAAGTATTGTGACGGAGTTGAATATTCGAATTCGAGTTTTCGACGGGAGAGCACGTTTCAAACATCCCTGATCACGAATCAAACATTTTGGAGGTGATGTCTGTGAGTGTGTGTGTCTCAATGAGCCTGTGAAGACGATAACTCACGAACGATTGGAGCGATTTGAATGAAATTTGGTACAAAAATCACAATCCGTGAATACTGGAAGCCTATTACTTTTAGACGCAATCGAATATTCAGAACCTCCCTAAATTTTCGAGTGAAATTTTGGAAAAATCATCAAAAAATCAAAACCTTTAATAAAGTTACGCAAGTAGACATTTCTTGTGTAATTTTTTCTTAGAAAACAATTGACATAAACTTTAGAACGCTAGCATGAACCGTTCTCGAGATATTGCATATTTTTCAAATAAATTTATCAAAAAATCCCATAAATTAAAAAAAATATTAACTGCTGAGAAACATGTTCACTTTTCATGTGTTAAATATCATGCGATAAATTGGGTGACATCATTCTCGTGGATCTAGCTCGTTCCATTCATGAGAAAAAATACTTTGAGTAATACTGTTGTATTTGAACGCCAATATTCATTTATCTGCTATAAGAATAACTTATTTCTCCGTCCATAACGCTTGGCGAGATTTTGGCGGAATGTCGCCAACTAGGCGACTTTTTTAAATGTTGCTAAATTAACTAAAATCTCACCAAATGGATAAAAATGACGCTAAATCAATGAAAATGACGACTCATTGACGAAAATTCAATATCTTGTAAAGAATATAAGTGTCTTCTATAAGAATAGCCTATTTTTTAGTAACCTAGAAAATTCATTGCATTATATACGGAAAGTCATGGGCTGTCCACATCAAAATTTGTTATGTATATTATGATGTCATACGCTTTCAGATGACACTTTACTTTATATATAATATTAGCTTGGGCGTAGCATTGTTCTGTTTCTAAAGCGTTGGTGTATTACTTTCCCTATTATACTTTATATAATGTAAAACATAAATGTGACGGCGTCGAAAATTCTTCTAGTTTTCGACGGAAGAGCAAGCACATTCCAAGCATTCCCCAAATTGAAATTGAACCCAAAATCAATTGTGTGTAAGGGAATGTCTTGTGTGGATGTAAGGGGGGGGGGGGGGCTCACGAACGAATGGTACGCTTCGAACGTAGTTTGGCACGATTATTGCAATTGGCGAATGCGAAAACATTCGAAAGATGCTTCAATTTCCTAATAACTTTTTAAAAAATCCATAAAAAATTTAGGATATTCAATAATGTTTATAAATAATCACTGTATAAGCAATTTTTCACTAAAAAACGAATGACACGAAAACACTAGATGTTATGTTTTCGAGATATTGCCCATTTTCCCAATAAATCTGTCTATAAAATTATAAAAATTCAAAAGTCATCCAATAGGCTTAGAATTAATGGTAGAAACTAATTTGGCGAAATATCGTAAATATAAACTTGAAACATTTTTTTTAAATGATGCCGAATTAATGGAAATATCGCCAAATTAGTAAGCAAGAAAGATCAGATCAACCATGCATAAAGCATTGATTATGAAACACTGTCCAACTGAAATGTAATTTCATTTAAACATCTCTAAAATGCGATACATTCCTCGGTAATATTTTAAAAATTATCACAATTCTACATTAATTTATTATATTTGAAAACTTAAAACGTCATCGAAAAAAATGAACTTTATTCAAATGGTGGCATTGAAATGTAAATTGCCTGGTTTAAACATCTCTAAAATGCGATACATTCCTCGGTAATGTTTTTAAAATTATCATAATACTACAATAATTATATTTTAAAACTTCATCGAAAACAACTGAAATTTATTCAAAGGACGGCATCGAAATATAACACGCCTGTCTCTCTCTATAAAGGCAGCATTTCAATCATAAACATTTTTCCATTTATTTCATTCATCACAATACTATAATAGTTTATTTTATTTAAAAACTTAACTCCATGGAGTTACAAGTAATTAAACTCTATGCTTAATCGAAAAAAATCGTCCTTCTCTGTGTAAAATCAATGAATATATCATTCATATCAACTATATTGCATAGACTCCATGAGCTAAATAATTTTGCGTTAAAGAAATGCAGCAATTCTTATACAACCCATTCTGCATATTTTGTTGTTTACATTTTCCATAAGTGAAAAATAGGCTTCGTTGTAGAAATAATCAAATTCGGATGATCATTTAAACTCAAATATATTGTTATTGCGTTGTTTCAGTATGTAGATGCACAGAATTTAAGCAAAAATAAAGCGGTTTTAGGACGGATATAACACTAAATATGAATTAAAAAGAACTTAAAAAAATCGCGATTTTGACACAAAATGGATGCCATATTTTATTTTGAAGTGGGTCACGTGATCTCTTCATATAAGAGGTGTAATTAATATTTTAATTTTTATTTAAAAAACTACTGAATATATTTGCTGAATTTTTTTATATATATTTTATGGGATAATTTGAATATGTCCTAAAATTTTCGAAGCTATTTGTGGATTTTAAATCCGCTTAAAAAATGTTTGAAAAATTAGGTCCCATAGGGTTCAATGTATTTCATTTTTTCAACCCGGGTTCAATCCTAAACTAATTGGGTGATATTATTCATTTATATTCCCATAGGTCCCACAGACCGTCTGAACAACATACTAAAATTTTATTCTAAGTCATTATTACCGCAGTTATCGTGCTAACGGACAGACAGACAGAATGAACAAAGTCATAAACACTTTTCAACTTTGTTGTAAAGTGTTAAAAAGGACTCTAATTTAACGAATATAGCGCGAAATTAATGAATTAATTAATAAACTATTTTTAATAAGTGGAGTATTGCTTAGTAGATGCTGCTAGCACGATTTCTAACTGTCAAGTGAGATTTCCGCAAAATATGAGTTAATTTAGTACTTCAAAATAGTTTTGCATGTTGTCATGCAGAAAAGCGGCAAATGCTAATACAATTCGACGTTAAAATCATTTTGTACATCATTAATTCGCTGTGACTTCGTAATAGCTTTATTCTTGCTTTAATCAGTCGCAAAGCCATTACATGATGCAATAACTTTACTACTGATTAAGTAAAGCTATTGCATCACGTGGAAAAAGTAATTTGCTACTCACTTCAAGTTTTTACTTTCCTTATATACAATAATGTATAAGGACAGTATGGTGACAGGGTCGAAAATTCGAATTCGAGTTTTCGACGGGAGAGTACTTTTCAAGCATCCCTGATCACGAATCGAACATTTGTAAAGAGATGACTGTGTGTGTGTGTGTGTGTGTGTCAGTGAGTCTGTGGAGACGATAACTGACGAACGAATGGAATGATTCGAAAGAAATTTAGTACGAAAATTACAATCTGTAAACACTAGAAGAATATTGTTTTTATACGCAATCGAATGCTCAACCCCCCCCCCCCTAAATTTTCGAGCGAAATTTTGAGAAATCGTCAAAAAATCAAAACCTCTAATAAAGTTACGCGAATAGACATTTCTTATGTAATTTTTCATTAGAAAACGATTGACATAAATTTTAGAACGCTAACATGAACCGTTCTCGAAATATTGTACATTTTTCAAAAAAATTATCAAAAAGTCATAAAATAAAAAAAAATATTTCCTAATGAGAAACATGTTCACTTTTTATGTAATACCATGCGATAAATTAGGTGACATCATTCTCGGGGATCTAGTTCGTTTCATTCATGAAAAAATATACGTTGTGTAATACTTTTGTATTTGAATGCCAATAGTCATTTATCTGCTATAAGAATAACTTATTTCTCCCTCCATAACGCTTGGCGAGATTTTGGCGACGCGTTTGGTGGAATGTCGCCAAGTTGGAGACTTTTTTAAATGTTGCTACATTAACGAAAAACTCGCCAAATAGATAAAAATGACGCTAAATCAAAGAAAATGACGACTCATTGACGAAAATTCAATATCTTGGAAATAATATAAACATCTACTATAAAAATAAATTATTTTTTTTACTGTAAAAGTAGTAAATTCATTGCATTATATAAGGAAAGTCATGTGCTGGCCACATCAGATTTTTTACAGTGGAATTAAGTTTAATGCGTAACTGTAAGTTTCTGAACTAGTTCGATTTTTCAGATGAAAATCCTATGCATTACACAGTAGTTCGTTCCTGAACATTGAATGAAAAATCTGATGTGGGCAGCATATGACTTTCCCTGCAGACTCAAATTCATTTTCTCTTTACTTCTTTAATAGTTTATTGAGTTTAATTGCACAAAATAACACTAAATTTGTAATTTGTGATTCAATTTTTGTTTTTATTTGGTAATTGAACATTTTTCCAAAGCCGGCGGAACAAAAATACAAAAAATCTCAAATATCTCGAGAATGGTTAATACTAGAGTAATGGAGTCTTATTCTTTTCCTCGTCGAAAATTACGCACAAAACAAGCATTTAATTTATATATTTGAGCATGCGTAGACTTTTATTTTACATTTTGAAGACATTATTTTACATTCAGTTCTGTTTTTTCCGAATCGTACCAAAATCTAATCAGCACCACGGTAACCTACACGTGACTTATCTGCCGAATTTTGTGAAATTTTGTAAATATTTTAAGCTAGAGTGGATACTTGTGATTTTGGCGGTCCATTTTGTAAAAAAAGGCAGGTTGTTGTTTTCCGAATCTTACCAAAATCAAATCAGCACCTGAGTATCCCACAAGTAACTTATGTACTAAATTTTGTGAAACTTGGTCTATTAGTATTTCAGCTAGAGTAGATGCATGAGATTTTTTTTCTGGCCATTTCGCGTAAAAATGCAGGGTTTTTTCCGAATGCTACCAAAAACTCATCAGAACCAGGTTCAAAATCAAGTAACTTACCCAATTTTATGAAATTCTGTCCATTAGCTTTTGAGTTAAGAGTGGATTGCACAGACAGACTCACACACACAGACGTCAACTGCAATACGTGGTAATGTATAGTGAAAGTATTGGAATCGTGCCAAAAATCGCAACTCGAGTTTTCGACGGAGTTACAAGTTTCGGGGCCTCTAGAATACGAAAAAACTATTTTTATGGTTACGTCTGTGTGTGTGTCTGTCTCTGCAATGTATGTATCCACTCTAACTCAACTAACGGACTAAATTTCATAAAATTTGGTAGGTAAGTCACTTGTGTGTGACCCGGGTGCTGATAAGTTTTTGGTACAATTCCGGATAAAAAAAAACGCCGCTTGTTTTGCGAAATGACCAGCAAAAATTGCCTGTATCCACTGTAGCTGAAAAATTAACAGTTCAAATTTTACAGTATTTGGTAGATAAGTCACTTGTGGATTATCCAGTTGCTGATTAGATGTTGGTACGATTCGAAAAAAATAGCCTGCCTTTTTTGTAAAATGGCCCTCAAATATCGTCAAAATATGAAATAAAAAATACGTAAGCTGAAATATATCAATAAAATTCTTGTTTTATACGTACTATTTACCGATGAAAAGAATAAGAACAACTCCATTACTAGCCTTTCTCGAGATATTTTAGTTTTTTCACAATTTCACTATGCCACCTTTGAAAATAAGTCCAGTTACCAATTGAGATATGATTACCGATTGAATATGATTACCAATTGCATATTGAATTAAAAGTGCAAATTCAGTGTCATTTTAAATAATGATGGGTGTTATTTTATGCAGTTAAACTCAGTGTAATGAATTATTTAAGAAATAAAGAGAACATGAATATGAGTCTGCAGGGAAAGTCATGTGCTGCCCACATCAGATTTTTTTTTCTCGTGACACATTATTTCATACAAATATATTTCTTTAACCTTTCCTCCTTGAACAAGCACAGTTTTATAAAACGTATACTATTAATCGTAACTTCCGTAACGAATTTGAGCATTACTGCTTAGGAGTGAGTATATTTTTATAATTTTCTTCTCTATTGTACTTAGACAAAAGTTGTTTTTTTTAAACTTTGCTAGCTGTGCATGAAGCACCTTTTGAAACCCTAAACGAACGCTAGAACTTTGCTGGAAGTTTCTGTAATGTACAAAAATTGAAATTGTATTTTTCTTTTTAACAATTCAGTACCATTGTTTTGTTTAATGTTTAGATATTTTTAGAAAGTAATTATTTTTTTAGTGGCATCTTAATTTCTGCTATGATTTGAGAACTTTAGGAAAATGGCTTTTCCTAAATTGAATTTTTTTTAACTGAAGATCTACTTTAATATTAACTAAAGTGTGGCGCAACTCCACTTTCGCATACCAGAATTATTTTTTTTTCAAATTTTATATGAAAAATTGTTATTGTGAACCTAAATGATTACAATTATAGCGTGTTATTCTTTACTTTAAAGGGCTTGAAAAAATATTTCGAGTCACACCATACTTAACAATGTATCCCCTCAGGGGGGAGGGTAACTTGCCACTCAATGGGGGCTAATTGCGTCATGGACAAAAAAAAAATAAATTCACAATGATTGAAACTATGAAGTCTCGTGATTTTAAACGCAATTAAATGTTCGAAAGATCCCCTTCCAATTTTCGAATGAATTTTTCCTGAGGTTTTCTGACTTTGCCTTTGCGATATTTTTAATTTGGTTTCATATTATCTTTATGTCAATTGTGTTAAAATATGGCTGAAATTGGATAAAAAGTCACTGAGATAGCAATAAATTTTGGGTTTAAAGACACGTTTTTTTTCTGCGATTTAAAGTATTTTCATTTGGAATATAGTATCACCTCAAATCACGGGTTTCGGTTTGTGATTTGGTGTGCGTGTGTGTGTGTGTGTGGGGGGGGGGGGGGTTCGTTTCAAGTCCGTTGCGCCGATGTACACGGACTGCTATTTTGTCATTTTCTGTATCTACCTTGCTTTTATTCCCAGGCAACGTTGACTACATTTGCTATATATATATATATATATATATATATATACATACATTTCTGGGCAAAACCATTAGATCTTTATTCGATTGAACGAGTTGCCTGACCTTGAAGTTAAAATTGGCGAAATATTGCAACGGTCACTAATAATGTTGACACGGTGAAGCAACCCATTTCCACAAATTACTACCCTGCTTTAACTCCTGGGCAACGGCGGGAGCATTTACTATTCTAGAATAAAATTTTCAACATCGATATGAAACAGTATGCTTTAATAGTTTCCAATTTGCATGGCCTTGAATCTAAAATTGGCGAAATATGGCCACGGTCACGAAAAATGTTGCCATGGTCAGGTAACCCATTTCTACAAATAATGACTAAGCTTTAACTCCAGAGAAACGGCGGGTACATTTTCTAGTCTAGAATAAAATTATTTTCAAAATAGATACGAAACAGTATGCTTCAAGAAATTCCAATTTGCCTGACCTTGAGGCTAAAATTGGCGGGATATCGGCACGGTCACGAAACATGTCACCACGGTCAGCCAACCCATTTCTACAAATAATAACCCTGCTTTAACTCCCGGTCAATGGCGGGTGCATTCTGTAGTCTAGAATAAAATTTTCGAAACGGATACGAAACATGATGCTTCAATAGTTTCCTTTAATTATTTCATCTTTCAACATGAAAATGCTTTTTGGGTATTTCGCCCCAAACCTCTCCTTTTGTTCTCGATTGTCGCTGCATATTAAGCACCTTTTGTGTACTTCAAAATTAACTCTTCTTCTCGGTTGCAAAAAGCGCTCACGCATGGAAAGGAAGCAATGAAGATACCCCCTAATGTGATAAATTACAAGATCCCGGCTATTCTTCAGTTGTTGTTTATGAGGTCAGAAGGGGAATGGATTCTCTTTCATGAATTATTTTGAGCTCTAAGAATGCTTTTATTTTAAGACTGGCAGTATGCCCGTTCTCCGCACGGAATATACTATAATATAAAGAAATTTAAAATTTCCTAAAAAATCTTAAGTGGTCATCACATGACTTAAAATTCTTTACAGATTCAAATTCCCCCCAAACTCAAATCATTTTTCTCTTTATTTCTTTCTTAATTCATTAAATTCAGTTTAATTGCAAAAAATTTTTTTTTAATGTCCAGGCACTTGACTTTCGTCATTCGCCTTTCGTCAGCGGCCAAAACGTGAACCATTTAGCCGTCCTAAGACGTTGCCCCAGACGCACCAGAGGGGGGCGGAACACACTACGCCCACAACACAAACATCCATGCCTTACGTGGGACTCGAACCCACAACGCGACGGCCGAGCGATTGCTGTGGAAACGCTCGCCTTGACCACTCGACCACTGCGTCGGCTAATTGCAAAAGTTACAGTGTTAATTCAATTTCCGTTTCCATTTGGCGACTGAATGTAGTTTCAGAGGCGACGATGCAAAAATACAAGACACACTAAAATGTTTCAAGAATAGTTAGCGATAGAGTAATGGAGTTGGTCTTATTTTTTTCCGTCGTTACAAATTAAGTATTATATAAGCATTTAATTCATGCATTTGAGCATATGTAGTTTTTTTTACGATTTATAAAGGCTATTACGCAGAAAGGAAAAGGCATGTCCCTTTTACGAACGTACCAAAATTTAATCATCACCAGGGTAGCTCACAAATGATTTACCTTCCAAATTTTGTTGTTGTTGTTGTTGAAACCCAGACCGTCCGACCTACCAGAAAGGTGTAAGGTAACTGTTTGGACGGTCGGGAAGTGCCACCCAATTCAGACCGGAACCCAGTGGGGGAGGCATCCACAGGGACCGAACCCTCCTTCCCCTACCACCAACCTCTCGGAAGGACTTTCGGACCCACATGTTTAACGTGATCGTACTCTTCCAAATTTTGTGAAATTTCGTGGAATAGTTTTTCAGCTGGAGTGGATACATACAGCCTCTCAAAAACATAATTAAACTATCGTTGCCTCCCCTTCCCCCCAAAGAAATTTGGGGGGAGCGGTGGGGGGGGGGGTTGCCCACATCAAATTTTTAGAGCTTATACACTTTTAGAGAGAAAAAAAATCAAGGATTTTGCAGGACGTTGCGAAAAATATATTCAACGGCAAAATGCGAAAAATTTTATTTATAAATAGATATAACTGCACACAGCTGTAAACACGCAGGCGCACACACACACACACACACACACACACATGGATAGGCAGACAGACACAGAAACACAAACAGAGAGAGGGGAGGGGGGAATCTTCCGCTAAAAATAATGTTTTCCTATTCTAGAGGTCTTAAAGCATGTAGATCCCTCAAAAAATCGAGTTTCGATCATATTCCAATACTTTTCCTATACATTACCATGTAGCGTAGGGAAAGTAAAACTAAAATAATAAATTTTCTTTCTGACAAACAAATTACAAATCCGACAATTTTATCGTTCTCAAGCAGCCACTCCTATTTATTTTCCCCCACAAAATATGCTATATATACTTTACTGTTCGCAAATATTGAGAACGTTGAATATTTGTACATAAAATAATGGAATTTTTGAAGCTTGCACAATATTTGTTTTGTCCTATTATCAAATTTACCCATTTGCACTGTTTTCTTCCCTGAATAAAATATTACAGAACAAATACGAATGGATATACTTTAGGCATTTTCATTAGTTGCTTTAAAATGCAATTTAGGCATAATTTACGTCATTTTTCTTTCAACACTGAAATTATTTTTTTTTTAAGTATTTCACTTCTAAAGTAGCGTCTTTTGTTCTCCACCGTCGCTGTGCATTGAGCATCTTTTGTGAGCTCCAAAATTTACGCTTTTCCTGCGAAGAAGCGGTCGTGTATAGAAAGACAATAATTAAGATGTTTTAATAATGTGATAAATTAGACGGGCTTATTTGGTTTTCTTTTGCCGTTTATCAGGTGTATAGGGTGAAATTTATGTTCTTTTATGAATTAGTATTTTGAGCTCTTGGTTGTCTTTGTTTCGAAATTTTTAGTCGTATTGAATTAAAGGAATTAACTGGAAGCATTGTTTTTGAATGTATATCTTATTTGTTTTGCAATGAGTACATATAGTTATTTTCCTATTTAAATAAGAATATTCGTATTTTATATCAACTGAGCTAAAATTCAGGAAATGGAAAATATATTGAAATATAAACATAACCATTGCAGCCTGAGCTCAATCTTATTTTTACTTTCTTTATATACATAATGTATAAGGAAAGTATTGTGACGGGGTCGAAAATTCGAATTCGAGTTTTCGACGGGAGAGCACGTTTCAAGCATCCCTGATCACGAATCAAACATTTTTGAGGTGATGTGTGTGTGTGTGTGTGTGTCAGTGTCAGTGAGTCGTCTGTGGAGACGATATCTCGCGAACAAATGGAGCGATTCGAATAAAATTTGGTACAAAAATCACAATCCATGAATACTGGAAGCTTATTGTTTTAAAACACAATCGAATGTTCAGAACCCTCTTAAAATTTCGAGTGAAATTTTGAAAAAATCATCAAAAAATCAAAACCTTTAATAAAGTTACGCAAATAGACATTTCTTATGTAATTTATCCTTAGAAAACGATTGACAAATTTTAGAAAGCTAGCATGAACCGTTCTCGAAATATTGCACATTTTTCAAATAAATTTATCAAAAAGTTCCATAAATTAAAAAAAAAATATTGGCGAAATTTTGGCGACAAATTTAGTGGAATGTCGCCAAGTTGCCAAATTAACGAAAATCTCACCAAATGGATAAAAATGTCGCTAAATCAATGAAAATGACGACTAATTCAAGAAAATTCAATATCTTTGAAAGCATGTAAGTATCTACTATAAGAATAACACTTTTTTAACTGTAAAAGTAGTAAATTCATTGCATTATATAAGGAAAGTCATGTGTTGCCCACATCATATTTTTTTAATTATTACCCAGGTCGTCTAACTAACTCAAAGGATGTAGCGACAACGAGGAAAAACACAGAAAAACAATGCACAAATACATACATACACAATAAACATAGACATACAAAGACAATATATACATATACATACATAGACAATAAACATTGACATACAAAGACAATATATACATATACATACGTAGACAATATACAAGAAAAAACCAAAAGAACAATCTGCTTCTTCGACCCAGACCTTCTGACCTACCTGAATGTGTAAGGGGTCTGTTTGGACGGCCGGGAGATTCCACCCAATTTAGACCAGAACCCAGTGGGGACAGCATCCACAGGGACTGTGCCCTCCTTCCCCTACCACCAACATGTCGAAAGGACTTGCGGACCCACATACTTAATGTGTCCGTCCGTACTCCACATGAACACAGGGACTGTTTGGACAGATCTGAGAATCGAACTCTGTATCTTCATGAAGTCCCCCCTCCCCTTCCTTCGTCTTTGAGTGATCCTAAGTTTAAGCGACTTTGTTCAAACTTAGAGAACTCTCCAATAAGGGCGTTCCGAAACTAAATTTGGTATCATCCCCTGTAAGCGGGTTCTCTGTGTATGACTAAACGATTTATATTATATAAAATTGTATGAAAATATTTCAAAATAATTAATACTTAAATAAAGACAACCAAATTATTAGCCATAATTAAAAGTTTTTTATTATGTTTTATTATATTATATTATACTTATTATATTTTATTATATCATATTATATTTATTATGTTTTATATAGTATTTTATTATATTTACTCTTTTTACGACGTACTAAAGTTGCACAACCGTAGCGTTTTCGGGCATTACTATGTCCTTCATCAGTGGCTAAGTGAAAATAAGTGGCGAACATGTGCTTAAATGCAGGTCTTAGCATATTTATCATTACATGATAAATATGTAAATTTTGTCTGGCTGTTATGGCCTGTATTTAAGCACATTTTCGCCACTTATTTTCACTTAGCCATTGATGAAGGGCATAGTAATACCCGAAAACGCTGTGGCTGTGTAAGTTAAGTACGTCGCAATAGGAGATTTTAATAAAATACTTTTAATTATGGCCAATTGTTTGGTTGTCTTTATTTTTAAAGATTTATATTGTTTCTAATTTTTCCGTTTACGCGGATTTCTCCTTCATCCTTCTGAATAAAATTTCAAGGCATTAATGCCAAATGGTATGCTCGAGGAATTCCTATTATTAGTTACTCCTAAACACAATTTAGGAATAATTTACGACAGTTTTCATTCAACACGAAAATGCTTTTTAAGCATTTTGACTTCCAGCTACTCTACCTTTTGTTCTCGGCTGTCGCGGGATATTAAGCATATCTTTTGTGCGCTTCAAAATTAACTCTTCTCCGCCGAGGAATGTGACGGTGTGTTTGCAGAGAATGTATAAAAGATGTTTTATGAATGGGGTAAATTAGAAAAACTCGTAATTTGGGGGGGGGGGGGGGTTCATGAAGCCTGGATGAGTAACTTGCCTTTTATTAACACTTTCCAACATACGTAGATGAAAAGTGTTTATGACTTTGGTCATTCTGTTTGTCCATGCGCACGATAACTGCTGTGAAAATGACTTTATCGAAATGGCATTTTAGTATGTTTTGAGACGGTCAGCAAGATGTTTGGGAATGAAAATGTATAATATCACCCAATTAGTTGCAGATTGAACCCGGGTTGTGGAACGGAAATACATTGAGCCCTATGGGACCTAATTCTTCAAACATATTTTAAACAAAGTTAAAATTCACAAATTGCTTCGAAAGTTTTAGGAAATATTCAAATTACTCCCCAAAATATAAAAAAATAAATTTCAGCAACATATGTTTGGTAGTTTTTTAAATAAAAATTAAAATATTAATTACACCCATCTAATATGACGAGATCACGTGACCCACTTCAAAATAAAATATGGCATCCATCTTTTTTTTCCAAAGAAATTTAAATAGCAATTACACCCATGATATATAAAGAGATCACGTGACTCATTTCAAAATAAAATTCTATGGATTCCATTCTCCGCTGTTACCGCAGATGTTTAAAGTTCATTTAAATTTATATTTAGTGTTGCGTCCAACATTTAGCGTTGCATTTATTTTTGCGCATTATTTGTGTATCTAAATTATGTGCCAACGCAATTACAATATTTTTTATTTTAAATTATCACTAAATTTTCTTTATTCCTACAACAAAGCCTAATTTTAACGCTAAACTATAGTATACAGAATGTAAACAAATCAAGCGATTGTAGGGTGAGTTATATAAGAATTGCTAAATATTTTCCCCTCAAAATTATTTAGCTTTGCAGTCTGGAATAGGAGTTTGGAGTCTGAGAAGTGATTTGAATGAAATATTTATTGACTTAGACGATTATATTGACTTACATATTGACTTAGATTGAAGCAGACGATTTATATTTCGATGACGTCAATTGAGTAAAGCCCATTTGTGTAACTATCATAATAGTCCTTTTGGATAAAGTTTTAAGTTCTCAAGTATAATAAATTTCTGTAGCACTGTGATAATTTAAAAAAATATCAGCGCATTTTAGAGCTGTTTAAATAAAATTGCATTTATTTTGGAAAGTGTTTCATAATCAATGTTTTATGCATGATTAATCGCCCCTATTAATTATTGCTTTCCCTGCAACAAATGGTAATGTATAGGGAAAGTATTGGAATCGTGTTGCGTATCGCAACTCGCCTCAAACATATGTCGATACATCGCCTCAAACATACATCGCTTCAAAAACATTTGATTTGTGTTAAGACATGCAGCAAAGCATGTTTAATTGCCAAAATCACAAATTATAACTTTTGACAGCATCATAATGCACTATCGACACACTGACAGGTAAAAATTATTAGTGTTTCATAACTTTTCCTGGTGACGCTATTGATAATGCATACCTTCTTTATAAAAAAGTGATGATTCTCAATATCTCTTATATGATAACTAACCTGATGAACAAAATATTCCACTTTCCTATCCATTTTGCGTTTCCTTCAATACATGGTACTGTATAGGGAAAATATTGGAATCGTGTCGAAAATCGCAACTCGAGTTTTCGACGGATCTACACGTTTCAAGTACTTTAGAACCAGAAAAATATATTTTTAGCGTAACGTCGTCGAGTAAAAAAAACACTTTGCAAAAAATAAGAAAAACTTAAACAATGCATTTAAGCACACATAAAATAATACTACTACTCATAATAATGCATTGCTATTATTATTGTATTTTTCGTGCCTAAATAAGTTTAAGTTTTCCTCAATGTATGAAAACATTTGTATTTTATTTTCCCTATAATACATAGTAAAGTATCGGGAAAGTATTGGAATCGCGTGTCGAAAATCGCAACTCGAGTTTTCGACGGATCTACGCGTTTCAAGTACTTTAGAACCAGAAAAATCTATTTTTAGCTTAACGTCGTCTAGTAAAAAAACACTTTGCAAAAAATAAGAAAAACTTAAGCAATGCATTTAAGCACACATAAAATAATACTACTAAATAATAATGCATTGCTATTATTATTGTATTTTTCGTGCCTAAATAAGTTTCTTAAGTTTTCCTCAATGTATGAAAACATTTGTATTTTATTTTCCCTACAATACATGGTAAAGTACAAGGAAAGTATTGGAATCGCGTCGAAAATCGCAACTCGAGTTTCCGACGGATCTACACGTTTCAAACTATCTAGAACCAGAAAAACTATTTTTAGTATAACGTCTGTGTGTTATTGTTGTTGAGACCCAGACCGTCCGACCTACCAGAAAGGTGTAAGGAAACTGTTTGGACGGCAGGGAAGTGCCACCCAATTTAGACCGCAACCTAGTGGGGGAGGCATCCACAGGACCGTACCCCCCTTCCCCTACCACCAACCTCTCGGAAGGACTTACGGACCCACATGTTTAACGTGATCGTACTCTGCGTGAAAACTGCGGCAGTTTCGGCAGTGGCTGGAATCGAACCCGGGCCTACCGAGTTCAATTCAAGCACGCTAACCACTGGGCTACCGCGCCCAACGCCTATCTATCTATGCAATATATGTATCCACTCTAACTTAAAAAGAGTAATTGCCCATATTTAATAACATATAATGGGTATATCACTTGAGCATGTACCTTGGTTCTGATTAAATTTTAGCAAGATTCGGAAAAATGGCATTTTTTTTTCTTTTCCATAAAGGCCCGCTTAATTCATCAAAATATAAAATGAAAGACTACTTATACTGAAATGTATCAATTAAGTACTTGTTTTGACGACGAAAAAATTAAGGTCAACCCCATTACTCTAGGGCAAACCGTTCCCGAGATATTTGATGGTTGGTTTTGGCATGTTTGGCAAAGTTGCCTTTGAAATTATGACCAGTCAAAACAAAAATAAATTGAATAAAAAATGAGTAATTAAAATAAAATAAAGTGTAATTTCAAATAATTATTCGTATTTTTTTTTAAAGAAATAAAGAGAAAATAAATTAGAATTTATAAGGAAAGGCATGTGCTGCCCACATAAGACTTCTTTTTAAGCTTAGATGGTTTTTGATCTCATTATTTTACATTGATTTGAATCAAAATTTATTTAAGAGTTTTTTTGTTCTGAACTGTTGAAATTATTTTGTTTAAAAAAATGCATTTTTTAAAGCGTATGGAATTGTGTAGTTAAAATTTATATGCTTATATGTTATTTTTTCTTTCGTATTACATTTTGTCTTATTAGTCTTCTTATAAATCTTATCACAGTCGCAATACCCATAACTTTGTAAGGAAAGGTTTGTTGAATGTATACACTTTACATCTGTCTGTAGTAAAGTGATATGCCCGATCGAATGAAAGTGATTACAGCGCCTTTAGTAGATAATTTAAAAATTAAGATAACGAACTCGGCGACAAAGCGTTTTATGAACAGAAAACCAATTACAAAGATGTAGATCATTATCTAATGCGTAGGAATCGACGCCAGGAACAAACGAAACGCGTATATGCAAAGCTCCATCGCACTGGAACCACCGCCAATTATTTTCATCTATCCTGCTTTATTACCAAGTTCATGACCTTAACTTTGTTGATTCTCCACTAGGAGCGCAAAAACCTTTTTTATTCGAATGGACACAATCACTTTAGTGTAGATAAACCTAGCTTATACACTCATGATCTTTTCCTTGCAGAGTTATTGTGGGGCTTAAGGAATTTTCCCTTATAAGATAGTCCAGCTAAAACATATAATCCATAAATTTCTATTTAAGTTTCTCTCCCCCATCCATTTAGAATAAAATTTTCATAATAAATATCAAACGCTATGCTTCCAGCGCTTCCATTAATTACTTCAAAACGCAGTTTAGTCATAATTTACGGCCCATTTCTATCAACACGAAAATGCTTTTTAAGCATTTCACTTCCAAGCGCTCTCCTTTTGTTCTCGATTGTCGCAGTATATTAAGCACCTTTTGTGTGCTTCAAAATCAACTCTTCTTCGTCGAAGAACGCGGCAGTGTGTATATTGAAGATGTTTTAGTAATGTGTTATAAGGGCTCCAAAATTTAAGGAGGGAGGGGAAGTGGGGGGGGGGAGGGTGTTGAGCCAATGTGTCTTTTATGAATTATTTTCGGCTTATACTGCTTGTGTACTTATTACTTTCCCTACATACATAGTTATACTACCTAGATTGTATTCAAAATGTTCAGTGTGATCTCATATGTATTATATATATGTGTGTGTGTGTATTGTACATACATAAATAATACAATAATACAGACATGCACCTATATATGTATATATATATATAGAGAGAGAGAGAGAGATTTGTTTATTTATTTATTATATCTTATAAATATTTTGCATAATGTAACCTCTACAGTAATCGGATAATATTAATTAAGCGCTTCGAACACTAAAAATCCATTTAATCTCAAATAACAATAAATCTTTTGTTCTATTTTCCAATATTTCCTTTCATGCCACTTTTGTTCTGTTTCCTCGAATAAAATTTCAAAGAACAAATACTAAGCTCTGTGCTTTAGGAATTTCTATTAGCTACTTTAAAACGTAGTTCAGGCATAATCTACGTCATTTATCTTTCAACTCGACAATATTTTTTGAAGCTATTTCATGCTTAAAGTACTCTCTTTTGTTCTTGGTGGTATTAAGTGTATTTTACGCTTTCTAAACGAGAGCTACTCTTCTCACGGAGGTAACTGGATATAATAAGAAAATAATGAATATATTACTTTCCTTATATACATAATGTATAAGGAAAGTATTGTTGAAGACCCAGACCGTCCGACTCGTCCAGAGGACTAAGAGCAACTATTTGGACGGCCGGAAGGAAAGTATTGTGACGAAGTCGAAAATTCGAATTCGAGTTTTCGACGGGAGAGCATGCATTCCTGTCATGCATTCCTGATTACGAATCAAACATTTTTGAAGTGATGTGTATATGTGTGAAAGTATGTGTGTGTGTGTGTGTGTGTGTCAGTGAGCCTGTGGAGACAATAACTAACGAACGAATAGACTGATAGGAACGAAATTTGGTACAAAAATCACAATCCGTAAACACTGGAAATCTATTGCTTTTATACGCAATCGAATGTTCAGAACCCCCCTAAATTTTCGAATAAAATTTTGAAAAAATCGGCAAAAAATCAAAGCCACTAATAAAGTTACGCAAATAAACATTTCTTATGTAATTTTTCATTAGAAAACTATTGGCATAAATTTAAGAACGCTAACATGAACCGTTCTCGAGATATTGCACATTTTTCAAAAAATTATCAAAAAGTTATATAAAATAAAAAAAAATATTTGCTATTGAGAAACATGTTCACTTTTCATATGTAATACCATGCGATAAATAGGGTGACATCATTCTCGTGGATCTAGCTCGTTCCATTCATGAAAAAATATATTTTGAGTAATACTTTTGTATTTGTACGCCAATACTCATTTATCTGCTGTAAGAATAACTTATTTCTCCGTCCATAACGCTTGGCGAGATTTTGGTGACGAATTTGGCGGAATGTCGCCAACTTGGCGACATTTTTAATTATTGCCAAATTAACAAAAATCTCGCCAAATTGATAAAAAAAATGACGCTAAATCAATAAAAATGACGACTAATTGAAGAAAATTCAATATCTTGGAAAGAATATAAGTATCTACTATAAGAATAACATTTTTTTAACTGTAAAAGTAGTAAATTCATTGCATTATATAAGGAAAGTCATGTGTTGCCCACATCAGATTTTTTTAGTAATATGATAAATAAAATTGGACACATATTTATTCTACATTTGACGTATAATACATGTTTTTCTACTAACGTTGTTTTATACTTAGAAAATATAATTAATCCTTTTACTCTTGAGTTTACTTAAATAATATATTAATATTTTAAAGGATGCATGGCATTTGAACATAATAACAATATTAGCACAGTAACTTGTAACATATTATTAAATTACCATATAACATACTAACATAATATTATATTAGCATATAACAAATTATTATATTAACATTTAACATATATTCCCAATATTAACATATTACCATATAACAATTAAATATTGAAAATTTTCACAAAAAAATCTAATGTGGGCAGCACATGACTTTCCTTAAATAATGCAATGAATTTACTACTTTTACAGTAAAAGAAAATAAGTTATTCTTATAGTGGATACTTGTATTATTTCCAAGATATTGACATTTCGTCAATTAGTCCTCATTTTCATTGATTTAGCGTCGTTTTCATCCATTTGGCGAGATTTTCGTTAATTTGGCAACATTTAAAAAAGTAAGTTGGCGACATTCCGCTAAAATCTCGCCAAGGGGTTATGGACGGAGAAATAATTTATTCTTATAGCAGATTGCCGTTCAAATACAAAAGTATTGCTCAATGTATCTTATCGTGAATGGAACGAGCTAGATCCACGAGAATGATGTCACCGAATTTGTAGCATGATATTACATATGAAAAATGAACATGTTTCTCAACGGTTAATATTTCTTTTTAATTTATGGGATTTTTTTTTAATTTATTTGGAAAATATGCAATATCTCGAGAACGGTTCACACTAGCGTTCTGAAGTTTATGTCAATTTTTAACTTTATTAAAGGCTTTGAGTTTTTGATGAATTTTTCAAAATTTCACTCGAAAATTTAGGGAGGTTCTGAACATTCGTTTGTTTCTAAAAACAATAGGTTTCTAGCACTCATGGATTGTAATTTTTGTACCAAATTTCATTCGAATAGTTCCATTTTTTCGTGAGATACCGTCTCCACAGACTCGCTGACACACACACTTACTTTCACACACACACACACACACACACATACTTTCACACACACACACACACACACACAGACATCACCTCAAAAATGTTCGATTCGTGATCAGGGATGCTTAAAACGTTTTCTCTCGTCGAAATCTCGAATTCGAGTTTTCGACCCCGTCACAATACTTTCCTTATACATTATATGTATATAAGGAAAGTAATAACTATACATTGCCAGTTTACAATTTTATTATAGTTAATTACATATATTCTGTAAACGAGTAACTATCCTGATACCTGATTTAGCTTTTATACATATATATCAAAATCCCATGAAAAGGGTAATATGCTATGAACAAATCGAAGTTTAAAGGTATGAGATTACAGTTAGTATTTACTACAATTTTGGTACATAAGTATTATTCTATAATTACTATTGATAAGACGAAAATTAAAAATAAATTTGAATAACTAATTCCCGCACTAATGTAGATGTATCGAAAATTATAGAGAAAAATATTACACCATGAAATATGTCAAACTTTTATAATTTGAATGCTTTAAATTTCAGATAAACAAAAGAGCAAATAGTATACTATATTGAACGTGTTTACTGCATTTAATACTGCAGTATTTACTGTGTAATTTAGTTTTAAATTGCTGTGTAGTAACTATTTAAAATATTTAAAAAATTAAAATATTTTTTTCTTTAGATTTAATTTTAATGAAGATTAATTTCAACACTTTTTTGTCAAGTGCATGAAGTCTTACAGAAGAACGTTATAATTTAACATAAAACTGGACAAGTTATATGCATAGCACAATTATTGAATATCTTCTACACATCAATTAATCTGCTCATAACAAATCTGTTCTATAGTAGATTGGTTAACTATAGTAAAAAATCTGATGTGGGCAACACATGACTTTCCTTATATAATGTAATTAATTTACTACTTTTACAGTAAAAAAAAGTAGGTTTTTCTTATAGTAGATACTAATATTCTTTCCAAGATATTAAATTTTCGACAATTAGTCGTCATTTTTATCCATTTGGCGAGATTTTCGTTAATTTGGCAACATTTCAAAAAGTCGCCAAGTTGGCGACATTCCGCCAAATTCGTCGCCAAAATCTCGCCAAGCGTTATGCACTAAGAAATAAGTTATTCTTACAGCAGATAAATGACTATTGGCGTTCAAACACAAAAGTATTACTAAAAGTATATTTTTTCATGAATGGAATGAGCTAGTTCCACGAGAATGATGTAACCCAATTTATCGGATAGTAATGAAAAGTGAACATGTTTCTCAATAGGATTTTTTTTTATATGACTTTTTGACAATTTTTTTTAAAAAAATGAACAATATCTCGAGAACGGTTCATGTTAGCGTTCTAAAATTTATGTCAATCGTTTTCTAATGAAAAATTACATAAGAAATGTCTATTTGCGTAACTTTATTAGTGGTTTTGATTTTTTGACGATTTTTTCAAAATTTCATTCGAAAATTTAGGGGGGTTCTTAACATTCGATTGCATATAAAAGCAATAGGCTTCCAGTGTTTACGGATTGTGATTTTTGTACCAAATTTGGTTCGAATCGGTCCAGTCGTTCGTCAGTTATCGTCTCCACAGACTCACTGACACACACACATACTTTCACACACACACACACACACACACACACACACATACACACACACAGACATCACTTCAAAACTGTTTTATTCGTGATCAGGGATGCTTGAAACGTGCTCTCCCGTCGAAAACTCGAATTCGAATTTTCGACCCCGTCACAATACTTTCCTTATACATTATGTATATAAGGAAAGTAAAAATCTGATGTGGGCAGCACATGACTTTCCTTATATAGTGCAATGAAATTATTATTTTACAGTTAAACAAAATGTTATTGTTACAGTAGATACTTATATTCTTTCCAAGACATTAAATTTTCTTCAATTAGTCGTCATTTTCATTAATTTAGCGTCATTTTTATCTATTTGGCGAGATTTTCGTTAACTTGGCAACATTTAAAAATGTCGCCAAGTTGGCGACATTCCGCTAATTCGTCACCAAAATTTCGCCAAGTGTTATGGATGAAGGAATAAGTTATTCTTACAGCAGATAAATAACAATTGGCTTTCAAATACAAAAGTATTACTCAAAGTATATTTTCTCATGAATGGAACGAGTTAGATCCACTAGAATGATGTCACCCAATTTATCGCATGATATTACATATGAAAAGTGAACATTTTTCTTAACAGCTAATATTTTTTATAATTTATGGGATTTTTTGATAAATCTTTTTGAAAAATGTGCAATATTTCGAAAACGGTTCATGCTAGCTTTTGAAAGTTTATGTCAATCGTTTTCTAAGGAAAAATTACATAAAAAATGTCTATTTGCGTAACTTTATTAAAGGTTTTGGTTTTTTGATGATTTTTTAAAAATTTCACTCGAAAATTCAGGGGGGTTCTGAACATTCGATTGTGTTTTAAAACAATAGGCTTCCAGTATTCACGGATTGTGATTTTTGTACCAAATTTGGTTCGAATCGGTCCATTCGTTCGTCAGTTATCGTCTCCACAGACTCACTGACACACACACACACACATACTTTCACACACACACACACACAGACATCACTTCAAAAATGTTTGATTCGTGATCAGGGATGCTTGAAACGTGCTCTCCCGTCGAAAACTCGAACTCGAATTTTCGACCCCGTCACAATACTTTCCTTATACATTATGTGTATAAGGAAAGTAAAAATCTGATGTGGACAACAAATGACTTTCCTTACAGACTCAAATTTATTTTCAATTTCTTTCATATTCATGAAATTGAGTTTAATTGCATTAGTCTTAGTAATGGGGTTTGTCTTATTATTTTCATCTTCAAATATCACTTACAAAACAAACATTTAATTAATATGTTTGAGCATATGCAGTCTTTTACTTTAGATTATAACGATTTTTGAGGGCCATTTCGCAAAAAAGTCAGGTTATTATCTGAACCGTACCAAAATATTAATGAGCACCACTCTTACACCACCAGTGACTTATCAAATTCTGTAAAATTTACTCGAAAAGTTGTAAAGTTAGATAGAATACATACATTGTCCGAACAGACACACACACAGACGTCGCGTTAAAAATAGTATTTTCGTGTTCTAGAGTTCTCGAAACGTGTAAATTCGTCAAAAACTCGAGTTCCCATTCATGACACAATTACGACACTTTTCCCTGTACATTTTATTGTAGGAAAAATAAAAAAATCTGCCGTGGGCAGCATATGGCTTTCCTTATATAATGCAATGAATTTACTACTTTTACAGTAAAAACATAGGTTATTCTTATAGTAGATACTTGTATTCTTTCCAAGATATTGTATTTTCGTCAATTAGTCGTCATTTTCACTTATTTAGCGGCATTTTTATCCATTAGCGAGATTTTCGTTAATTTGGCAACATTTAAAAAAGTCGCCAAGTTGGCAACATTTCGCTAAATTCGTCGCCTAAATCTCGCCAAGCGTTATGGATGGAGAAATAAGTTAATCTTACAGCAGATAAATGACTTAGCGTTCAAATAAAAGAGTATTACTCAAACTATCTTTTTTCATGAATGGAACGAGCTAGATCCACGAGAATGATGTCACCAAATTTATCGCATGATATTACATATGAAAAGTGAACATGTTTCTCAACAGTTAGTATATTTTTTTTAATTTATGGGATTTCTTGATAATTTTTTTTTTAAAATGTGCAATATCTCGAGAACGGTTCATGCTAGCGTTCTAAAGTTTGTCTTCTAGGGAAAAATCACATAAGAAATGTCTATTTGCAAAACTTTATTAAAGGTTTTGATTTTTTGATGATTTTTTCAAAATTTCACTCGAAAATTTAGGGGGGGGTTCTGAACATTCGATTGCGTTTAAAAACAATAAGCTTCCAGTATTCACGGATTGTGATTTTTGTACCAAATTTCATTCGAATCGCTCCATTCATTCGCCAGATATCGTCTCCACAGACTCACTGACACACAGGCACATATTCACACACACACACACTTTCACACACACACACAGACAGACTGACATCACCTCAAAAATATTTGATTCGTGATCAGGGATACTTGAAACGTGCTCTCCCGTCGATAACTCGAATTCGAATTTTCGATCGGAAATAATAATAATAATAACAGTGCTGCATTATTATTATTATTTTATTTGTGCGTAAATGCATTGCTCAAGTTTTCCTTATTTTTTGCTCAAAATGTTTTTTAGTTATTGGTTATCATATATTGTTTTGTAATAAAATATTTCGGGTTGCAAACTATAATAGATAATAAAAATCTGATGTAGGCAGCACATGACTTTCTCTGCAGACTTATATCCACGTTCTCTTTAGTCTAATTAAATTTAATTCACTTTTTATTCAGTTTTCGTTCTCATTTGGTAACTGGACTTATTTTCAAAGGTGGCGCAGAGAAAATACAAAAAACTAAAATATCTCGAGAACGGCTAGTCCTAATGTAATGGGGTTAATTATATGCTTTTCTTCGTTAAAAATTACATTTAAAACAAGCTTTAATGGATATATTTGAGCATACGCACTTTTTTATTTTAGATTTTGACCATTTTTGCGGACCACTTTCCATAAAAAAAAGGCAGCTAATTTTTTTCCAAATCGTACCAAAATCTAATCAGCAATAGAGTAACCTACAAACGACTTATCTACCGAATTTTGTAAAATTCGATCCATTAGTTTTTTAGCTAGAGTGGATGCAGGCAATTTTTGCGGGCCATTTCGCAAAAAGATTCGGGTTCTGTCTTTACGAATCGTACCAAAAACTAATCAGCACCAGGGTCACACCCAAGTGACTTACCAAATTTTATGAAATTCGGTGCATTAGATTTTGAGTTAGAGACGATATACGTACATTGCACAGACAGACAAACGTACAGATTTCACGCTATAAATAGTTTTTTCCTGTTCTAGAAGTCCCAAAGCGAGCAGATCCGTCGAAAACTCGAATTGCGATTTTCGGCATGATTCCAATACTTTCCCTATACATTAAAATGTATTGCAGGGAAAGTAAAAGTAAACAAATATTTATAGAAAATATATACTATAATAATACTATTATAAAGTGATATATGATTCAGTTTCAGATAAATATACAATAATAAAGGATTTCAGATAAATATACTATAAGATATATGATTCAGTTTTTATTAACACTTTACAACGTAGTTGAAAAGTGTTTATTACTTCGTTCATGCATTCTGTCTGTCTGTCTGTCTGTCAGTTAGCACGATAACTGCCACTGTCGTAAAAATGACTTTATCAAAATGAAATTTTAGTTTGTTCAGACGGTCTGTGGGACCCATGGGAATATAAATGAATAATCTCACCCAATTAGTTTTGGATTGAACCCGGGTTGAAAAAATGAAATGTATTGAACCCTAAGGAACCTAACTTTTCAAACATTTTTAAGCGAATTTAAAATTCACAGATTGCGTCGAAAGGTTTAGGAAATATTCAAGTTATCCCATAAAATAAATAAAAAAAATTTCATCAAAATATATTCAGTAGTTATTTAATTAAAAATTAAAATAATAATTGCACCCTTTATATCACGAGATGTCGTGACCATTATATGAAGAGATCACATGACCCACTTCAAAATAAAATATGGCATACACCTTGTTTCAAAATCGTGATTTTTAAAGTTCTTTTTAATTCATATTTAGTGTTGTATCCGTCCTAAAACCGCTTTATTTTTGCTTAAATTCTGTTCATCTACATACTGAAACAACGCAATTACAATATATTAGAGTTTAAATGATCATCCAAATTTGATTATTTCTACAACGAAGCCTAATTTTCACTAATAGAAAATATAAAGACCAAACGACGTGGAATGAGTTGTATAAGAATTGCTGCATTTCTTTAACGAAAAATTATTTAGCTCATAGAGTCTGCAATATAGCTGATATGAATGAAATATTCATCGATAAGGACGATTTTTTCGATGAAGTTTTAAGCATAGAGTTTAATTACTTGTACCTCCATGGTCTTAAGTTTTAAATAAAATAAATTATTATATTATTGGGATGAATGAAATGCTGCTTTTATAGAAAGAGCCAGGCGTGTTATATCTCGATGACTTCATTTGAATACATTTCATTTGTTTTCGATGAAGTTTTCAAATAAAATAAATTATTGTAGTATTATGATAAAAAAAATTTCAGCAAAACTTATTCAGTATTTTTTAAATAAAAATTAACATAATAATTACTCCTTTTATATGAAGAGATTACGTGACCATTATATGAAAAGATCTCGTGACCCACTTCAATATAAAATATAGCATCTATCTTGTGTCAAAATCGTGATTTTTAAAGTTTTTTTTTAATTCATATTTAGTGTTGCATCCGTCCTAAAACCGCTTTATTTTTGCTTAAATTCTGTGCATCTTCATACTGAAACAAAGCAATTACAATATATTTGAGTTTAGATCATTATCCAACTTTGATTACTTCTACAACGAAGCCTAATTTTCACTTGTGGAAAATGTAAACACCGAAAGATATAGAATGTGTTGTATAAGAATTGCTGCATTTCTTTATCGCAAAATTATTTAGCTTAAGGAGACTGCAATATAGCTGATATGAATGAAACATTCATTGATTTTACACAGGGAACCCAGACAATTTTTCGATGAAGTTTTAAGCATAGAGTTTAATTATTTGTACCTCTATGGTTTTAAGTTTTTAAATAAAATAAATTATTATAGTACTGTGATGAATGAAAGGATTGGAAAAATGTTTATGAATGTAATGCTGCTTTTATATAGAGGCGATTTATATTTCGAAGACGTCATTTGAATAAAGTTTATTTGTTTTCGATGAAGTTTTCAAGTATAATAAATTATTATAGTATTATGATAATTTTAAAAATATTACTCAGGAATGCATAGCATTTTAGAGATGTTTAAATAAAATTGCATTGAAGTTGGAAAGTGTTTCATAATCAATGTTTAATGCTCGATTGATCTTTCTTGTTATTTTTAGATATTGTTTGAATTTTCATATATTTTGGAACTACAAATATTTCATGTATTATTTTGAAATAAACAGGGAGGAGGGTTTAACTAGCTTAATAATAACAAGAAAGATGAATCATGCCTAAAGCATTGATTATGAAACACTTCCCAACTTCAATGCAATTTTATTTAAACATGTCTGAAATGCAATACATTCCTCGGTAATATTTTAAAATTTATCACAATACTACATTAATTTATTATTTTTGAAAACTTAAACCTTCATCGAAAAAAAATGAACTTCATTCAAATGATGGCATTGAAATATAAATTGCCAGGTTTAAACATCTCTAAAATGCGATACATTCCTCGGTAATAATTTTAGAATTATCATAATACTACGATAATTTATTATATTTGAAAACTTCATCGAAAACAACTGAAATTCATTCAAATGACGTCATAGAAAAAATAACACGCCTGGCTCTCTATAAAAGCAGCATTTCATTCATAAATAATATCCCATTCATGTCATTCATCACAATACTATAATAATTTATTTTATTTCAAAATTAAGACCATTGAGCTACAAGTAATTAAACTCTATGCTTAAAACTTCATCGAAAAAATCGTACTTTTCGATGAATATTTCATTCATATCAGCTATACAGACTCCATGAACTAAATGATTTTGTGTGAAAGAAATGCAGCAATTCTAATACAACTCATTCTACATATTTTGCTGTTTACATTTTACATAGGTAAAAATAGGCTTCGTTGTAGAAATAATCAAATTTGGATGAGCATTTAAACTCAAATATATTGTCATTGCGTTGTTTCAGTATGTAGATGCACAGAATTTAAGCAAAAATAAATTGGTTTTAGGACGGATACAACACTCAATATGAATTAAAAAGAACTTTAAAAATCATGATTTTGAGACAAGATGGATGCCATATATCATTTTGAATTAGGTCACGTGATCTTTTCATAGCATGGTCATATAAGAAGTGTTATTATTATTTTAATTTTTATTTTAAAAACTACTGAATATATTTTGCTGAATTTTTTTTACATATTTTATGGAACAATTAGAATATTACCTAAAATTTTCAAAGCAATTTGTGAATTTTCAATTCGCTTAAAAATGTTTGAAAAATTAGTCCCATAGGGCTCAATGTATTTCATTTTTTCAACCTGGGTTCAATCCAAAACTAATTGGGTGATATTATTCATTTATATTCCCATAGGTCCTACAGACCGTCTGAACAACATACTAAAATTTCATTTTGATTAAGTCATTTTTACGGCAGTTATCGTGCTAACGGACAGACAGACAGACAGACAGAATGAACAAAGTCATAAACACTTTTCAACTTTGTTGTAAAGTGTTAAAAAGTAGAGTCAGAAAAAGTAAAATTTCGAGTAATTGGTTGACATATTGTTCGGAAAAAACAGTAAAATAAAATAGATATCTTATTACTTGATATCGCTTAAAATGACTCTAAACTGTTAACTATTTAACTGTTAACTGTTTAAATAAACATACCAAATTTTATGTAATTTACTTCATTATTTAGAAAAATAGTGCTTAAAATCACACTAGACTTTTTACTGTTAAGTGGTTAAATAAACATACCAAATTTCATGTAATTTATTTAATTATTTAGAGAGAGAATGCTTAAAATCACGATAGACTTTTTGATTTTAACTGTTTAATTAAACATGACAATTTCATGTAATTTACTTCATTACTTAGTGAGATATTGCTTAAAATCCCGCTAGATGTATTAATGTTAACTGTTTAAATAAACATGACAAATTTCATGTAATTGATTTCATTATTTACAGAGATATTGCGTAAAATCACTCTAGACATTTTAATATTAACTATTTAAATCAGCATACCGAATTTCTTGTAATTTACTTTATTATTTAGAGAGATATCGCACTTCCTGTTGAAAAAAAAATAAAAATTTTAATATCTTGAGAACGGCATGTGATAACTTAAACATCGGTGTCCATATAACTTTGTCTAAAAGTACTTAAAATACATTCCTTCGTTTCATAATAGTGAGTGTAATTTTTACGATTATTCCATTTTAGACACAAAGCCTGAAATATCTCGAGAACGAATTGTCATCGTCTTTGATGTCATTCGCTTCTAAATGAAACATCACATATGATATAAATATTATTCTAACAAGTTTACTATAATAAAATTTTTATAATGCTTTTATCTAATTTTTATTTAAAAGCGAATAACATTAAATATGACATACGACACTAACATCTCGTGCTGTTCTGGAGATAGTACTGAAGTTTCGTCTCTATAAACAGTACATAAACCTATTTATTCTCTCATTTTATTTAACCTACAGTACATTGTTTATTTCTAACAGAATACTTTAAACAATGTTTCTTCAGCAAATAAGTAATGGAGTACATTAAGCGCTTTACCAGAGATAAATCTTTATGAGCTCCAAATAACAATAAATCCTTTGTTATTTCCAATTTTCCTTTCATACCGCTCCGTGTCCTTGAATAAAAATTTAAAGAATAAATAGTAATTCCTATGCTTTAGTAATTTCCATTACTAACTCCAAAATATGGTTTGAGCATAATTTGCATTTTTTCCTTTTTGTCGGCGTAATACTTATTAAATATTTCACTTCTAAATACTGTCTCTTGTTACTTGTCGCAGTATATTAAACATCTTTTGTGTGCTTGAAAAATTACGCTTTTGCCGTAAAGAACTTATAACGTAGGTACGATTGTCATACCTGGCTATTTGGTAATGAAATGAACTAGGACATTAGTGAGTGTTTGAATTAGTTATTAAATTAGCACACATTTAAGGAGTGTAAGAACGTAGGTATGCACGTAGCTAAGCGACAACAACTTTGAAATTTGTTGGTCATTTAAATATATATTATTATTTATTTATTTAAGAATTTCGCTGTTTATTTAATTTTAGTATTTTGTAAGGTACTGTTGTACAGAAGGCTATACAGGGTGTCCCAAGAAGATTGAAACGCGCTTTAATTCTTTAGCTGTTGGAGATAAGTGGGCAATATAAATTGCAAAAATGTTGAAAGTAAGGTAGGAAATAAGACTACGTTAATGAAATAGTCCTCCCATTCCAGGGTTGCAAAAAAGCCGGCTAAAATTAATAAAAGCCACGCCGGTGGCTTTTATAGGTTTTAAGTGGCTTTTTTTGGCCAAAATTGGCTTTTTTTTAAAAAAAAAACCTGAAGGATTTTAATTTTAAATTGCACATTTTTAAGTGTTCTTTAACTAATTTTAAAGGCATTTTATTGATTAGAATTTAATAAATAACTTTATTTCTCAATAATGAAAACATTAATATTGGAATACCTGCTAGTGCAAAAAAGTCAGCTAAATTTTAAAAAGGCATACCAACTGCTTCACTTGGTTTACATTGGCCTTGAACACATTTTTTTTAAAATGTTATTGCTTTAAATAATGAAATATTTTATTTTAGGACAACAATTGCTTAGTGATATATTTTATTAGTTAACTAATTTTAAGGATTTTATTGATATGTAAGAGTCTTATTTTTACTTATAAATATTTAAAATCATACATAAAGTCATTTAATAAAAAACACTATTTATCACTATTGAAGACAGTATTGGGAATAACATATGCATGAATAACTCTTTTGAATAGCATCAAGCTTTTCAAAAATTTATTTTAACAAGTTTTAATTTCAGAACAATTTTTAACCTTTTTTGATTGCTCTCTCTTGTTAGCAGTATGTAAATAGCAGTGTGTAAAAAAAAATGTTTTTCCTTTTTGATGTGTAGTGATTTGTCTGTTTAATTCATTATAGTCTTTAAAATGTGTAGTATATGTAATGTAGAGCTATGCGTTATGTAACAGAGGCTTTCAAAACACCATCTTGGTGTCTAATTTAATGCATTCTCAATGTATATATATATTTTTTCTTTTAGACATATTACCTTCATAGTATTTTTCTAGTAGTCATAAAATCTTGTGTACTTGGTAATATTTAATAGAAGTTTATAAACATTTAGGAGTGCATCAAAGGTAAAGTAATGCAAATTTAATGTCAATTGGCTGTAAACCACCTTTTCTTAATAAAAGCCGGCTTTTTTTAAGCGGTTAAAACCAAAAAAAGCCGGACGGCTTTTTTTGACCTGGCTAAAATCCGGCAACTCTGCCCCATTCATTTTCAAAAAGTTACACTTTTTAAATCCTTAGACAAATTGGGTCAATCAGAAAATTTTTATTTTTAATGCAACAAGATCATTAAAAAAACCGCATATCTGTATCTTTAAAATTGAGCGAGTTATATTTAATTGAAAATTGAACATTGTGAATTAGAAATGTAAATTTGTGACATATCACGAAGATAAAACTGGATGATAATACATAGGATAACCAACCGCGTAGTGAGTACCACTGCTTTATATGATCTCTGTCTGTGTAATTCTTCATTTAGATGCATTTGTGATAAAAAAGGTTGACATATATTAACTTATTTTTGATCTAAACAATTTCCATCGTCAATTTGTTTATGATCCCTATTTTCACTGATGAGACAGCCTTTCACATGGTACGGAAAAGTGGTATAAGCCAGAATTTTTCCTTTATCATAATTCAGTTGATTTTAAAGATACAAATATGCAGTTTTTTAATGATCTTGTTGCATTAAAAATAAAAAGTTTCTGATTGACCAAATTTGTCTGAGGCGGTCGTATAAAAATTTAAAAAGTGTAACCTTTTGAAAATGAATGGAAGAACTATTTCATTAACGTAGTCTTATTTCCTAACTTACTTTCAACATTTTTGCAATTTACTTTGCCCACTTATCTCCATCAGGTAAAAAATTAAAGCGCGTTTCAATCTTTTAATGACACCCTGTATACAAGACTATTTATATTCTGAATTATATTATGTTGTTTATCATTAGTATACTGTATATACACTGTAAAACATTTGTAGGTACATTCAGCTGTGATAATATGTAAATTATCACAGTACTACAATAATTTATTTTACTTGGAAACTTAAAATTTCATCAAAAAATGCAATGCTGTAAAATTGTCTGCTTCTCTATGTAAAATCAATGAATATTTCATGCATATCACTTATATTCTAAACTCCAGAGTTAAATAATTCTGCGTTAAAAAAATTCCTAAACAAACCGTCTTACAATCTCTTGATTTGTTTACATTCTTCAAACGTTAAAATTAAGTTTCGTTGTAGAAATAATCAAAGTTTAGTGATCATTTAAAATAAAAAAATATTGTAATTGCGTAGGCACATAATTTAGATGCAGAGATAATGTGCAAAAGGTTTTAGGATGGATGCAATACTAAATATAAATATAAGCGTTCCTTAAAAATCACTATATTCAATGTGCGAAAAAAATCTGATGTGGCCAGCACATGATTTTCTCTGCAGACTCAAATTCATTTTCTTTTTATTTCATTAATAATTCATTAAATTGAATTTAATTGCACTGAGTAACACTCATACTTAATTGAAATTACACTTTTAATTCAGCTTACTTTTTCATTTGGTAACTGGACTTATTCTCAAAATCGAGGTAGCCAAAATGCGAATAAGCCAAATTGCCTCGAGAACGGCTAGCCTTAGAGTAATGGGGTTGATCTTATTTTCATCGTCAAAAATTAAATTTAAAACAAGCATTTAATTGATACGTTTGAGCATACATTGTCTGTTATGTTAGATTTTAGCGATTTTTGCGGGCCATTTCACAAAAAAAAAATGCAGGTTGTTTTTCTCCGAATCGTACCAAAATCTAATCAGCACCAGTATCACACACAAGTGACATACCTACCAAATTTTATGAAATTTGATCCATTAGTTTTTGAGTTACAGTGGATGCATACATTGCGCAGACAGACACACACACAGACGTCATGCTAAAAATAGTTTTTTTTTTGTATTCTAGAGGTCCCAAAACGTGTAGATCCATTGAAAACTCGAATTGTGATTTTCGGCATGATTCCAATACTTTCCCTAAACATTACCATGTATTGCAGCGAAAGTAAAAAGTGAACAAAGTTTGCAGAATGCTTTACAGTGTATTTACCGTATTTAATTTGTTTTATGGCTGAAAATTCTTATGTAATAATTCTTGAAAATCTTTAATAAATCCACGCCTATGACCAATAATTAGTAAACCGTATATTGAGGTCTAATGATCATGGTATGTGTGCAATGCACGCGAATTATGAATTGCATCTCCATCACGTTTCTGTCATGATTTGTTAGGTTGTATTGCAGAGAAAGTAAAAAGGTAGTTCTTATTTCCATACTACTTTCCTTATATACATAATGTATAAGGAAAGTATTGTGACGGGGTCGAAAATTCGAAATCGAGTTTTCGACGGGAGAGCACGTTTCAAGCATCCCTGATCACGAATCAAACATTTTTGAAGTGATGTCTGTGTGTGTGTGTGTGTGTGTATGTGAAAGTATGTGTGTGTGTGTGTTTGTGTCAGTGGGTCTGTGGAGACGATAACTGCCGAACGAATGGACCGATTCGAACGAAATTTGGTACAAAAATCACAATCCGTAAACGCTGGAAGCCTATTGTTTATAAACGTAATCGAATGTTCAGAACCCCCCTAAATTTTGGAGTGAAATTTTGAAAGAATCGTCAAAAAATCAAAACCGCTAATAAAGTTACGCAAATAGACATTTCTTATGTAATTTTTCATTAGAAAACGATTGACATAAAATTCAGAACGCTAACATGAGCCGTTCTCGAGATATTTCACATTTTTCAAAAAAAATTATCAAAAAGTCATATAAAATAAAAATATATATTTCCTATTGAGAAACATGTTCACTTTTCATATGTAATACCATGCGATAAATTGGGTGACATCATTCTCGTGGATCTAGCTCGTTCCATTCATGGGAAAAGATACTTCGAGTAATACTTTTGTATTTGAACGCCAATAACCATTTATCTGTTATAAGAATAACTTATTTCTCCGTCAGTAAAGCTTGGCGAGATTTTGGCGACGAATTTGGCGGAATGTCGCCAACTTGGCGACTTTTTGAAATGTTGTCAAATTAGCGAAAATCTCGCCAAATGGATTAAAATGACGCTAAATCAATGAAAATGACGACTAATTGTCGAAAATTCAATATCTTGGAAAGAATATTAGTATCTACTATAAGAAAAACCTATTTTTTTACTGTAAAAGTAGTAAATTCATTACATTATATGAGAAAAGTCATGTGTTGCCCACATCAGATTTTTTTAGCTAGCGATGAACAGTTATCATCTGCACTAAAAATATAAACTGCTGCTTGTAAAACAACAAAACTTTATTTCTAGAAGTTTGTTAGGTGTGTTCCCTAACTGTCCCATGACTGCTTTCTGCAAGACAGTTATGCGAGTTTCTGTTTTGAAAGCACCAGTTTTTTTAGTGTGTTTATTCCTGATTCCGGGATATTCGCCATCGAGCAGTACGCTCCATTTTGTGCTTCTGAAGTAAATTTCCCTTTGTTTGGTTTCCCGTGATCTCTTCTAAGCTTAATAGATTTTGCAATATTAAGCTGAAGCGTGAAAGAGACTTTGCGTAATCATTTGAAATTTCTGTATAAGTGTAAAAAATTTTTAATCATTCCAAATTTTATTCGTATTAAGTGGTATTTACGTTTAACCTCCAGGATTTCTAAAAAAAAATTTCAATACTCATTTGGTTTTTCTCTGTGCTGTTATTCAAAATACTCAAGATTTCAAATATTGAAAAGGAACTTTATGGTCTTCACTTGTGGTTAAGTAGAAATCTTCTATTCAAAGCACCTATTGAAATTTTCTATTTTAGTCTTCTATTCAAAGCCTAGATACTTTCATCAGAGGAATCTGTGACGACAGACGATTATTAATTATTTACGCCATAGAATTTCGACCAGGAATTTGTTTCTTCTCAGGGTCACGTATGACTGCTTTTTGCAAGAAAGTTGTGTAAGTTCTTGAGTTATAATGTAATTCTTCTCTCTTTGAAAGCCCCATAAGGATATATAATTAGTAGTTTATTTTTTCACAGCTTTATTTATGCAAATCCATTTGAGCTCCATCGGACTGTATCCACCGCCATTTTTATTTATTTACGTTTTTACTTCCTCTGCAATACATAGTATTGTATAGGGAAAGTATTGGAATCATGCCGAAAATCACAACTCGAGTTTTCGACGGATCTACACGCTTTGGGACCTCTAGAATACGAAAAAAATATTTTTAGCGTGACGTTTGTGTGTGTGCCTGACTGTGTGCCTATCTGTGTGTGTGTGTCTGTCTGTCTGTGTATCTATCTATGCAATGTATGTAACCCCTCTAACTCAAAAACTAATAGACCGAATTTCGTAAAATTTGGTAGATAAGTCACTTGGGTGTGACCCTGGTGATGAATAGTTTTTGGTACGATTCAGAAAAACAGAACCCTTCTTTTTTTTTGCGAAATGGCTCTCAAAAATCTCATCCATTCTAGTTAAAATACTAATTGGCCGAGATTCACAAAATCTTGCAGATAAGTTACTTGTGGGATACTCTGGTGCTGATTAGATTTTGATGCGATTTGGAAAAGAACAACTTGTCTTTTTTTTACGAAATGGTCCGCAAAAATCGTCAAAATCTAAAATAAAAGACTACGTATCCTCAAATATATCAATTAAATACTTGTGTTATACGTAATATTTAACGATGATAAGAATAAGACCAACTCCATTACTCCAGGACTAACCGTTCTTGAGATATTTGAGATTTATTGCATTTTTGTTACGCCGCCTTTAGAAAAATGTCAAATTACCAAATAAAAACAAAAATCTGATGTGGGCAACACATCATATTTTTCACATTACTTTCTCTGCAGACTTATTTATATACACGTTCTCTTTATTTTAATTAAATTTAATTCACTTTTAATTCAATTTTCGTTCTCATTTGGTAACTGGCCTTATTTTCAAAGGTGGCGTAGAGAAGAAACGAAAATATCTCGAGAACGGCTAGTCCTAATATAATAGGGTTGGTCTTATTCTTTTCTTCGTTAAAAATTACGTATAAAACAAGCATTTAATGAATATATTTCAACATACGTAGATTTTTATTTTAGATTTTGTAAATTTCTGCGGGCCATTTTGCAAAAAACGGCAAGTTATTATTTTCCGAATCGTACTAAAATCTAATCAGCACCAGGGTGACCCACAAGCGACTTATTTGCTAAATTTTGTGAAATTTGGTCCATTAGATTTTCAGCTAGAGTGGATACAAGCTTTTGCGGGCCATTTCGCAAAAAAAGGCGGGTTCTTTTATCCCGAATCCTACCCCAAACTAATCAGCACCAGATTGGCCCACTAGTGACTTACCCACCAAATTTTATGAAATTCTGTCAATTTGTTTTTTAGTTAAAGTGGATGCAAAATCTGCAGACAGACAGACACACACACACACAGACGTCACGCTAAAAATAGTTTTTTCGTATTCTAGAGGTCTCAAAACGTGTAGAACCGTCGAAAACTCGAGTTGCGATTTTCGACATGATTCCAATACTTTCCCTTTACATTACCATGTATTGCAGGGAAAGTAATAAAGAAACAAGAAAGATCAATCATGCTTAAAGCATTGATTATGAAACACTTTCCAACTTTAGTGCAATTTTATTTAAACAAGTCTAAAATACAACACATTCCTCGGTAATATTTTTAAAACTATCATAATACTACGATAATTTATTATATTTGAAAACTTCATCGAAAACAACTGAACTTCATAGAAAAAATAACTCATAGAAAAAATAATACACCTGGATCTCTCTATAAAAACATTTCATTCATAACAGTTTCCCATTCATTTCATTCATCACAATACTATAATAATTTATTTTATTTTAGCATTTTGTTTAAGACCATGGAGCTACAAAAAATTAAACTCTGTGCTTAAAACTTCATCGAAAAAAATCGTCCTTCTCTTTATGAAATCAATGAATATTTCATTCATATCAGCTATGCAGACCCCATGGGCTAAATAATTTTGTGTTAAAGAAATGCAACAATTCTAATACAACTCATTCTACATATTTTGCTGTTTACATTTTACATAATTGAAAAATAGGCTTCGTTGTAGAAATAATCATATTTGGATGATCATTTAAACTCAAATATATTGTCATTGCGTTGTTTCAGTATGTAGATGCACAGAATTTAAGCAAAAATAAAGTGGTTTTAGGGCGGATACAACACTCAATATGAATTAAAAAGAACTTAAAAAATCACGATTTTTTTTTTCAGCACGAAAAAATCACGATCACATGACCTACTTCAAAATGATATATGGCATCCATCTACAAGATGGATGCCATATATCATTTTGAAGTAGGTCATGTGATCTTTTTATATCATGGTCACGTGATCGCTTCATATAAGATGTGTACATCAGAATTTTATTACTGAATTTTATGACGAATACAACACTCAATATGAATTAAAAAGAAGTTAAAAAATCACGATTTTGCGACAAATTGGATGCCATATATCATTTTGAAGTGGGTCATGTGATCTTTTCATATCATGATCACGTGATCGCTTCATATAAGAGGTGTAATTATTATTTTAATTTCTATTTAAAAACTACTGAATATATTTCGCTGAATTTTTTTTATGTATTTTATGGAACAATTTTAATATTACCTAAAATTTTCGAAGCAATTTGTGAATTTTAAATCCGCTTAAAAAATGTTTGAAAAATTAGGTCCCATAAGGCTCAATGTATTTCATTTTTTCAAACCGGGTTCAATCCAAAACTAATTGGGTGATATTATTCATTTATATTCCCATAGGTCCTACAGACCGTCTGACCAACATACTAAAATTTCATTTTGATTAAGTCATTTTTACGACAGTTATCGTGCTAACGGGCAGACAGACAGAATGAACAAAGTCATAAACACTTTTCAACTTTGTTGTAAAGTGTTAAAAATAAATTTAAGTCTGCAGGGAAAGTCATGTACTGCCTACATTAGATTTTTATTACTGAATTCCTCTGTCCTATATTGGAATACATTTTAAAATCTAATATTAAGTTCATTTCTTTAGGAAATTTAATTAGTTACTTGTCAAAATGCATTTTAATCATAATTTATAGCATTTTTCTCTCAACAGGGCAATACTTTTTAATTATTTCATTCCTAATATGCTCTCCTTTATTCTTCACTGTCGTGGGGTATTAAGTATCCTTTGTGCTTTTGAAATTATCGCTCTTGCATTGATGGAGGTAGCAGTGTTTAGTACCCCCCAAAAAACCCCTACTAAGATATTTTAATAATATTATGAATTTGAAAGAATCGGGAAATTTGAAGCTTTTCCATGATTTGCTAATCTTTAATTTGTGATCATTTATGATTCATTTTGAGCTTTAAGACTGTGTCTGTTTTCATTAGCTTGGATATTTTGGGGTTTAAATTTTTTATTTAAAAAATATTACTTTTCTTACATACAGTATAGTGAAAATATCGTGACGGAATCGAAAATTCGAATTCGACTTTTCGGCAGATGAGCGCTTGAGCATCTTTGATTTCGGATCGAACGTTTTTAAAGTGATATCTTTGTGTGTGTTTGTGTGTGTGTGTATGAGCCTGCGTGTATATGTATGTCACTCTGCGTATGTATGTAACTGTGTGTGGATGTATGTTAGTGTATGTGTAGTGTAGTGTTGGTGTGTGTGTGTATGTATATATGTTAGTGTGTGTATGTATATATGTTAGTGTGTGTATGTATATATGTTAGTGTGTGTATGTATATATGTTAGTGTGTATGTATATATGTTAGTGTGTGTATGTATATATGTTAGTCTGCGTATGTATGTTAGTGTGTGTGTTTGTTACTGTATGTGTGCTAGTGTGTGTGTGTGAGCATGATATCACACAAACGAATGAAGCATTTCGACAACATTTTGGTGCTATTATTACAATTCGTGAATATTGGAACCCTATTGATTTAAAATGTAATCGAATTCTCAGAAGACCCCCCCCCCCTCGATATTCGAATGATTTTTTTAAACAATTACAAAAAACCGAGATTATTTAATAATGGTAAATTAATAATCATTTCATATGAAATTTATATCAGAAACCGAATAATACTAACTTTAGAAAGCTACCATTAACCATTCTCCACAAATATTGCACGTTTTTAAAATAAATTTATCAAAAAATTACATAAAATTAAGACAAATTATCAAATAGGTTCATTTTTCATATACAGTATTCCGCAATAAATCTATTAACACCATTCTCGTGGATCAAGTTCGTTTCATTTACAAGAAGATATACTTTTTTAATAGTTTTATATTTTCAAAAGAATGATTCAAATTCATATATGATCCATTCAAAAGAATGATTCAATTCAATATATGATTCAAAAGAATTCACAAGCAGTCATTTATTTCACCGGATATTCATTAAATATCCATTGATTTTTATCGGGGATTTTGCATGTTAATATTGTTATAAAGGTTTTTGTTGGCAAAAATAAGAAGTGTGAAACATCCGTTTATATTAGATTTGAGAATACCGTAGAAGTATGAAGTTAACACCGTACCAGATTTGGTATCTGTTTTGATTTACAAACAAGTGATCGTATATACGTTGTGAAATAAACGGTTCCATGTCCAGGTTCTTTTCCCCGGCCGATTCTATGAATCAGTTGTCCAGCCTTAACTCGAAGTTAAAGGTAAGAGTACACATTTAATCAATTAAACAGTGGAAAGCAATACAAGTTACTTAAATATAAACATGTTTATTCGATAATTGAAAATACATATCCTTTGAAAATACAAATGTTCTGTGACCATCGGTGATGACCTTTGATCGAAATTAAGAATATTCTCAGCTCACAAAGTATAGGAAATTGTACTTACGAATTTCTCGATGTTACATCAATGCCATTTACCGGGCTGAGGCGAGGGAAGAACTAGTCGAATCAGTTTGTCTTAAACACGAACTCCAGAGGGGCCCAGGATGGCCAACGATGAACTCGAACATTCCCAATTTCCGACACCACGCCACTTGGAGATAGAACTTTAGCTCACACGTAACCATTACGTAAACTGGTGTGGAACTCCACAGTTCGTACTCTGCACACAGCTCATCAAGCGGGAGCATTCTAAAGCGAAATTACAATGGCTAATCCAAATTTTCGAAGCAATAGAATTAAACCGTGATAACACAAATTTTAATCATCAATAACTTCTAATTTTTCTCCTCCTCAGTATTTAGTCACACATTTTAAATAAACACCAATCAAATTTAAATATTTTAATTTCATCACGCCGTGCTCTTCGGACGTCTGTGCCCACCGGAAAAAGACTCAAAAAAGCCCGGAGCGTCCTTTCGACAACTACCACGTCACTCATTAATCCGGCCCTCATTGGCCAACTCGCACCTGCATTCGTGACGTATCGTAATTAAACTCTGCAGTTCACGTCACTTTCTAGACAGCGTTGGTGCCAGCCAAATTAACGGCATAAACAGAGCTCCGAAAAAACTCTCAGATTAACATGTAATCCTATGAAAACAAGAATTATTTCCGCAAAATGGCTCCGAAATACAATAACTTAAGTAGGTGTTCCAAAAGTCGATATGACAATATGATATGCAGAATAACATAAATAGCATAAAAATTTTGCATATTAATATGACATGCACAGTCATTCTATTTGGACTATTACAAAGTTGCTGAAAGTACCCAATTTCAATTTACGCAATCCAAAATGTATGTTGTACATTATTGTTTCTCTATTAAAGAAGTACCGTCACTGCATTATGTAGGGAAAATCATGTTCTGCCCACAAAAGCAAAAGTCAAAAAGGAATAACAAAAACACATTGTTTGTAAGATTTTGTTTTACGGCCATTTAAAATGCATATAATACTGTTATATAATACTGTTACATGCATATATAATACTTGTAATACATTCATAATAATATATGTAAAATAATACTATAATAATATATAATGTATAATACTATAATAATATATAATGTATGATATATGTATAATGCATATAATACATACATATAATACATGCATATAATACTGTTACAATCTTATATTCTTATACTTAAAGATTCACATATCTATCTGTAAAACCCAGAACTTTTAAATTTCTTAATTTTAAATCCGATTATCGAAGCACCAGCCGTCTTTAATTCCCAGTTTCGAGAACGAGACGATTGTGTACGACCTTGCCGCCATGCGTCGAATGAAATTCGGCCTCATTTTTCACTATGCGTTTTATGGTGTTTTTTGTGACCGCAAAGGGAATTCGAGCCTATAAAATAACTAAAAAACTAATTTTAAAAAAATCTGATGTGGGCAACACATGACTTTCCTTATATAATGCCATGAATTTACTACTTTTACAGTTAAAAAAAATGTTATTCTTATAGTAGATATTTATATTCTTTCCAAGATATTGAATTTTCTTCAATTAGTCGTCATTTTCATTGATTTAGAGTCATTTTTATCCATTTGGCGAGATTTTCGTTAATTTGGCACCATTTTAAAAAGTCGCCAAGTTAACGACATTCCGCCAAATTCGTCGCCAAAATCTCGCCAAGCGTTATGCACTAAGAAATAAGTTATTCTTACAGCAGATAAATGACTATTGGCGTTCAAATACAAAAGTATTACTCAAAGTATCTTTTTTCATGAATGGAACGAGCTAAATCCACGAGAATGATGTCACCCAATTTATCGCATGGTATTACATATGAAAAGTGAACATGTTTCTCAATAAGAAATATTTGTTTTTTATTTTATATGACTTTTTGATAATTTTTTTGAAAAATGTACAATATCTCGAGAACGGTTCATGTTAACTTTCTAAAATTTATGTTAATAGTTTTCTAATGAAAAATTACATAAGAAATGTCTACTTGCGTAACTTTAATAGTGGTTTTGATTTTTTGACGATTTTTTCAAAATTTCATTCGAAAATTTAAGAGGGTTCTGAACATTCGATTGCGTATAAAAACAATAGACTTTCAGTGTTTACGGATTGTGATTTTTGTACCAAATTTGGTTCGAATCGGTCCATTCGTTTGTCAGTTACGTCTCCACAGACTCACTGACACACACACACAGACATACACAGACATCACTTCAAAAATGTTCGATGCGTGGTCAGGGATGCTTGAAACGTGCTCTCCCGTCGAAAACTCGAATTCGAATTTTCGACCCCGTCACAATACTTTCCTTATACATTATGTATATAAGGAAAGTAATAAGAAAAAAAATAACACCAAGGTGAGGACACAGATAAGTGTATCTGTGTCCTCAAGTACCTGTGTATAAAATTTCATGGCCGTACGTCGCTTAGATATCCTGCTACAGGCTGCATACACACACACACACACACACATACATATTTCTTTATTATGTAGGTTATTTACTTCATAAAAAATCCACAATCGTAATCATAAGGATTTCATTTTCTAGAAATCCTTGAAGGTCGACTAACGATAAATGTATTGTTATTGCCTCCCAATTTTTCCCTTTACACTACTTTTACTTAATTCATCTCGAATGAAATTTGAAAGGATAAATATGAAATTCCATACTTTAGGAACTTCCATTAGTTGCTGCATCTAAACGCAGTTTAGGCATAATCTACGGCATTTTTCTTTCAACGCGAAAATGCTTTTTAAGCATCTCACTCCAGAGTACTCTCTCCTTTTGTTCTTCACTGTCGCGCGATATTAAGCATCTTTTGTGTGCTTCAAAATTAACTCTTCTTCCACCGACAATGACGGTCGTGTGTGGAGAGAATGTATTGAAGATGTTTTAGTAATAGGAGGGGGGGGGGGGTGGAATGTGGAAGACCCAGGCCGTCCGACTCATCCGAGGATTTGAGTAGCTGGTTGGACGACCGGGAAAGGAAGCTAGCAGGTGCCGACTTCCAAGGACAGCGACCGCTCTGGAGGTTTATTAAAAATCCAGTTTTTTAAAGTTTAAGAATAAATTCGTAAGACAGACAGTTTTACAGACAAGAAATACGGACATAACGAAGACAGGTACTGTAAACAGACACAAATATGGACACGAAACATTCAGGAAAACATCAAGGATAATAATAATGAGACATTGCACAACATGATATAGATGATGAAGTAAATACAAAATGACATGGGAGGTTGATAATAAAAGATGAAAGTGTTTTCAATTTAACAGTAGTGTTATCAGTTATCATATTTACAATTTAATATATACAAGTTTGTACAAACAAAACCAGGAAAAGGGGAACAGCAGAGGAATCTTCATTGATCAGGAAAGTTAAAAGCAGTAAAGCCCGACGAACTTGTCAATTTACTTTATTAGAAATGTCTCTTGCAATGAGGACACAGTTCTTAAGATAAAAAAGGGACACAGTTCTTAGGATAAAAAGGAAAGTTCTTAGGATAAAAGGACACAGTTCTTAGGATAAAAAAGGAGGGGGGGGGGTGAAAACCCAGACCTCCCGACTCACCCTAGGGCATGAACAGCACTTGAGCGGCCGGAGAGGGGAGGGGGGGGATTGAAAAGCTCAGAATTTAGGGTAGTTGTTTATGGGACGCAAATAATTATAAAATATTTTGAGATGTTTAATAGGCATTTGTTGGATTTAAAATTTAATTATTATTCAAAATTAAATCTTCGACAAAGGTGGCCGCATGTGGAGATAATGTATTGAAGGTATTTTCGCAGTGATAGGGTGGCGGTGAATTAGAATTGTCTTTTTAACCTATTTTTCGTCTTGTTGAGTCTCATTTAATTCTTGTGCAGACTTGATTTGTTTTGTCGGGATGTTTCTGTTGCGTTTTAGCTCACGTCAGTGTTGTGTTGTTGTTGAGACCCAGACCGTCCGACCTACCAGAAAGGTGTAAGGTAACTGTTTGGACGGCCGGGAATTGCAACCAATTTATACCGGAACCCAGTGGGGGAGGTATCCACAGAGACTGTACCCTCCTTCCCCTACCACCAACCTCTCGGAAGGACTTACGGGCTCACATGTTTAACGTGATCGTACTCCGCATGAACACGGCGGCAGTTGTGGCAGCGTGCAGAACCAGCGCGCAAACCACCGAGCTACCGCGCCCGAAATGTGCCAACAGCACGCGGTGTTCCCAGGTGGTCACCCACCCAAGTACTAACCGCGCCCGGTGCTGCTTGATTTCGGTGATCTAACGAGAACCGGTGTTTTCAGCACGGTAGGGCCGTTAACCACACGTCAATCTTGTGTGTTACTTCTCGTTTCGAATTGGCTGGACTGTTGAATATTGAGAATTAATATTGAGAAGTCGTCCTAATTTAAATATTTAGAACATGAATATTTAAATCATGGAGTTGGAGAGACTTGCTTCTTCCATTATCTTCAAATTCTTGTTTAAAGTTAATGGAGCAATTATCTATCTGGAGAGAAGATAATGAAGCTATTAAACAATAGAGGTAGAGAGACTTGCTTCCTCCAGTATCTTCAAATTCTTGTTTAAAGTTAATGGAGCAATTATCTATCTGGAGAGAAGATAATGAAGCTATTAAACAATAGAGCTAGAGAGACTTGCTTCCTCCAGTATCTTCAAATTCTTGTTTAAAGTTAATGGAGCAATTATCTATCTGGAGAGAAGATAATGAAGCTATTAAACAATAGAGGTAGAGAGACTTGCTTCCTCCAGTATCTTCAAATTCTTGTTTAAAGTTAATGGAGCAATTATCTATCTGGAGAGAAGATAATGAAGCTATTAAACAATAGAGCTAGAGAGACTTGCTTCCTCCAGTATCTTCAAATTCTTGTTTAAAGTTAATGGAGCAATTATCTATCTGGAGAGAAGATAATGAAGCTATTAAACAATAGAGGTAGAGAGACTTGCTTCCTCCAGTATCTTCAAATTCTTGTTTAAAGTTAATGGAGCAATTATCTATCTGGAGAGAAGATAATGAAGCTATTAAACAATAGAGCTAGAGAGACTTGCTTCCTCCAGTATCTTCAAATTCTTGTTTAAAGTTAATGGAGCAATTATCTATCTGGAGAGAAGATAATGAAGCTATTAAACAATAGAGCTAGAGAGACTTGCTTCCTCCAGTATCTTCAAATTCTTGTTTAAAGTTAATGGAGCAATTATCTATCTGGAGAGAAGATAATGAAGCTATTAAACAATAGAGGTAGAGAGACTTGCTTCCTCCAGTATCTTCAAATTCTTGTTTAAAGTTAATGGAGCAATTATCTATCTGGAGAGAAGATAATGAAGCTATTAAGCAATAGAGCTAGAGAGACTTGCTTCCTCCAGTATCTTCAAATTCTTGTTTAAAGTTAATGGAGCAATTATCCATCTGGAGAGAAGATAATGAAGCTATTAAACAATAGAGGTAGAGAGACTTGCTTCCTCCAGTATCTTCAAATTCTTGTTTAAAGCTAATGGAGCAATTATCTATCTGGAGAGAAGATAATGAAGCTATTAAACAATAGAGGTAGAGAGACTTGCTTCCTCCAGTATCTTCAAATTCTTGTTTAAAGTTAATGGAGCAATTATCTATCTGGAGAGAAGATAATGAAGCTATTAAACAATAGAGCTAGAGAGACTTGCTTCCTCCAGTATCTTCAAATTCTTGTTTAAAGTTAATGGAGCAATTATCTATCTGGAGAGAAGATAATGAAGCTATTAAACAATAGAAGTAGAGAGACTTGCTTCCTCCAGTATCTTCAAATTCTTGTTTAAAGTTAATGGAGCAATTATCTATCTGGAGAGAAGATAATGAAGCTATTAAACAATAGAGCTAGAGAGACTTGCTTCCTCCAGTATCTTCAAATTCTTGTTTAAAGTTAATGGAGCAATTATCTATCTGGAGAGAAGATAATGAAGCTATTAAACAATAGAAGTAGAGAGACTTGCTTCCTCCAGTATCTTCAAATTCTTGTTTAAAGTTAATGGAGCAATTATCTATCTGGAGAGAAGATAATGAAGCTATTAAACAATAGAGCTAGAGAGACTTGCTTCCTCCAGTATCTTCAAATTCTTGTTTAAAGTTAATGGAGCAATTATCTATCTGGAGAGAAGATAATGAAGCTATTAAACAATAGAGGTAGAGAGACTTGCTTCCTCCAGTATCTTCAAATTCTTGTTTAAAGTTAATGGAGCAATTATCTATGTGGAGAGAAGATAATGAAGCTATTAAACAATAGAGCTAGAGAGACTTGCTTCCTCCAGTATCTTCAAATTCTTGGTTAAAGTTAATGGAGCAATTATCTATCTGGAGAGAAGATAATGAAGCTATTAAACAATAGAGGTAGAGAGACTTGCTTCCTCCAGTATCTTCAAATTCTTGTTTAAAGTTAATGGAGCAATTATCTATCTGGAGAGAAGATAATGAAGCTATTAAACAATAGAGCTAGAGAGACTTGCTTCCTCCAGTATCTTCAAATTCTTGTTTAAAGTTAATGGAGCAATTATCTATCTGGAGAGAAGATAATGAAGCTATTAAACAATAGAGGTAGAGAGACTTGCTTCCTCCAGTATCTTCAAATTCTTGTTTAAAGTTAATGGAGCAATTATCTATCTGGAGAGAAGATAATGAAGCTATTAAACAATAGAGCTAGAGAGACTTGCTTCCTCCAGTATCTTCAAATTCTTGTTTAAAGTTAATGGAGCAATTATCTATCTGGAGAGAAGATAATGAAGCTATTAAACAATAGAGGTAGAGAGACTTGCTTCCTCCAGTATCTTCAAATTCTTGTTTAAAGTTAATGGAGCAATTATCTATCTGGAGAGAAGATAATGAAGCTATTAAACAATAGAGCTAGAGAGACTTGCTTCCTCCAGTATCTTTAAATTCTTGTTTAAAGTTAATGGAGCAATTATCTATCTGGAGAGAAGATAATGAAGCTATTAAACAATAGAGCTACAGAGACTTGCTTCCTCCAGTATCTTCAAATTCATGTTTGAAGATAATGGAGCAATGCAATTAACGCAAAATTCGTTCATAGATAAATTAGTTGGAGCTAAATTGTGTGAAGATTCTATTATTTATTATCATTTTATACAAATTCTACTTTTACCTGCTTTTAATGTATGTCTTAAACTTCTCAACTGTCAATTGCATACTCATGATTGGCCAAATCTATAAAATGGCAGACTTTAGAATTACGGATCTGTCATCCTACCGGTTTCGCGCGTGGGTGTGTCTTAGATTGTCCGTAGAATGAGAATTGTCAGTATAGCATAGATATTGTAAGTGACCATTTCGTATGTTGGTCATATATTCAATTCAGTTCATGTAAGATTCAGTTTAGTTATGAGTGAGGTTCGAATTGCATTGTAGATTAAGATGTCCCGAGATTGTACTGCTAGCATTGTCAATAATTTGTACGGCTAGCATTGTCAATAATTTGTATATAGAGTTATATTTATAATATGTGTTTTGAGTTCCCAACGAAGTTAGCTGTAAATAAATTTGTTTATTTGCTAAATATCGTGAATCTTTTGTCGAACTCTAGTCATTAGGTCAATTGAAGTTTTATATTAGATTGAAGTCAATTTAGGAGTAAACACAAAAGGTTCTGTATAATGGCACTCGAACCAAATCAACCCTGTAGGTTAGTGCAAAGATGTCGGAGGTCTGAAATTGAACCTAGTACGACTAGTACGGATTCAGTGGAGTCTGGAAGATTAAACATCGGTAAAAATGGTAGTATCAGGAGGCGAACATGAGATAAAAAAATCTGATGTGGACAACCCATGACTTTCCTTATAAAATGCAATGAATTTACTACTTTTACAGTTAAAAAAAATGTTATTCTTATAGTAGATACTTATATTCTTTCCAAGATATTGAATTTTCTTCAATCAGTCGTCATTTTTATTGATTTAGCGTCATTTTTATCAATTTGGCGATATTTTTGTTAATTTGGCAACAATTAAAAATGTCGCCAAGTTGGCGACATTCTGCCAATTTCGTCGCCAAAATCTCGCCAAGCGATATGGACGGAGAAATAAGTTATTCTTACAGCAGGTAAATGACTATTGGCGTTCAAATACAAAAGTATTACTCAAAGTATATTTTTTCATGAATGGAACGAGCTAGATCCACGAGAATGATGTCACCAAATTTATCGGATGGTATTATATATGAAAAGTGAATATGTTTTTCAATAGGAAATATTTTATTTTATATAACTTTTTGATATTTTTTTTAAATGTGCAATATCTCGAGAACGGTTCATGTTAGCGTTCTAAAATTTATGTCAATCGTTTTCTAATGAAAAATTACATAAGAAATGTCTATCTGCATAACTTTATTAGCGGTTTTGATTTTTTGACGATTTTTTCAAAATTTCACTCGAAAATTTAGGGAAGTTCTGAAGATTCGATTGCGTACAAAAACAATAGGCTTCTAGTGTTTACGGATTGTGATTTTTGTACCAAATTTCGTTCGAATCGGTCTTTTCGTTCGTCAGTTATCGTCTCCACACTCACTGACACACACACACACAGACATCACTTCAAAAATGCTTGATTCGTGATCAGGGATGTTTTACACGTGCTCTCCCGTCGAAAACTCGAATTCGAATTTTCAACCCCATCACAATACTTTCCTTATACATTATGTATATAAGGAAAGTAATAGCACGAGGTTGTCAGTAAGATTGTCAATTACCAGCCAATCTGACATTAGAGGGTGGAGAATGCAGAGTCCACTTCGCTTGCAATTTAGCCCCAGTAGCTCAACGGTAGAGCTTCGGCTGGCCAGCAATGTTCTTTACAATTGTACAGACCCCTGATGTATAACCCCCATATAAATCTATCAAAATTATTTAGTTTGGGATGAAAGAAATGCAAAATTTTGCTTATGCAGAAAAATGCTTTTACAAAGCGCCTCTCCCTTTTTATTTTAATATCGTTTCCATAATGTGTTGGTTCCGAAAAATTGATACACAGAGGGTATTTTTAATGAGTTTTAGAAGTGACATTCCAAACGCATTTGTAAATCGACGTATTCCAATATATGGCATTTTTATGCATCTCTAGCTGTTTTATTCACTATAAGTTTTCCTCTAGCGTTTGCCGTAAAATGCCTGTCAGTTTGAAATCTCATCAAGTGAATTTTCGATACTTTTAAGGAATCGGTTTTTTGGAATATATACTTAGCATATTTATAGTTCTTTGGGAAAATGTTAAAACTGCAAAAATCGAGATGTGTTAGTTGACTGCGTGTATACAGGGTATTTGTGGAATTCTGCAAGCATGTCTTTATGATCCTTCATAATGTGCTAACTAATAAATAAGGAAATCAAAACATGAATTGAAACCAACTTAAGATGCCAAAAAAGCAGACGATTATTTTTTAAATTGTTTGGTTTGCTTTTTACTTTCCTTATATACATAATGTATAAGGAAGTACTGTGACGGGGTCGAAAATTCATATGAGTTTTCGACGGGAAAGCACGTTTCAAGCATCCCTGATCACGAATCAAACATTTTTGAGGTGATGTCTGTGCGTGTGTGTGTGTGTATGTGTGTGTGTGTGTATGTGGGTCTGTGGAGACGATATCTCACGGACGAATGGAGCGATTCGAATGAAATTTGGTACAAAAATCACAATCCGTTAATACTGGAAGCCTATTGTTTTAAAACACAATCGAATGTTCAGAACCCCCTAAATTTTCGAGTGAAATTTTGAAAAAATCATCAAAAAATCAAAACCTTTATTAAAGTTACTCAAATAGAGATTTCTTATGTAATTTCTGCTTAGAAAATGATTAACATAAACTTTAGAACGCTAGCATGAACCGTTCTCAAGATTTTGCGCATTTTTTCAAATAAATTTATCAAAAAATCCCATATATTAAAAAAAAAGTATATTAACTGTTAAGAAACTTGTTCACTTTTCATATGTAATATCATGCGATAAATTGGATGACATCATTCTTGTGGATCTAACTCGTTCAATTCACGAGAAAAGATACTTTGAGTAATACTTTTGTATTTGAACGCCAATAGTCATTTATCTGCTGTAAGAATAATTTATTTCTCCGTCCATAACGCTTGGCGAAATTTTGGCGACGAATTTAGTGAAATATAGCCAACTTGGGGAGATTTTTAAATGTTGCCAAGTTAACGAAAATCTCGTCAAATGGGTAAAAATGACACTAAATCAATGAAAATGACGACGACTCATTGAAGAAAATTCAATATCTTGGAAAGAATATTAGTATCTACTATAAAAATAACATTTGTTTTAACTGTAAAAGTAGTAAATTCATTGCATTATATAAGGAAAGTCATGTGCTGCCCATATCAGATTTTTTTTAAATGGAGGTTCCCCCAATTATGAGTATAACTAACCAGTATTGTTTCGTAGTTGTAGGATAGAGTGCAGAATTTAGGGAGATAAAAAATAAATTGAACGGTAAAATAATTTTCAAAGCGTAGGAATATTCTTTATTGTTTCAGTTCTACTTTGTATTGTGTCAGTCATTCATTTTTATAAAATTGACAGTTTAAATAAAAATTTAATATTCTCACAATATAAATGCATACAATAAGGACTACTTATCTTCTCCCAGCTCCACCTGAATTATTGCCTTAAACGGTGTTGGCGTCTTCTTAATATGAAGTTTCAAATCCCTACTTTTACCTTCATGGAACAATTCAAAAAATCTGATGTGGGCAGCACATGACTTTCCCTGCAGACTTATATTCACGTTCTATTTATTTAAATTAAATTTAATTAATTTTTAATTCAATTTTCGTTCTCATTTGAAAACTGGACTTATTTTCAAAAATGGTGTGGGAAAAATACGAAAAACTAAAATATCTCGAGAAAGGCTAGTCCTAGTGTAATGGGGTTGGTCTTATTCTTTTCTTCGCTAAAAATTACGTATTAAACAAGCATTTAATGGCTATATTTGAGCATACGTAGTTCTTAAGTTTAGATTTTGAAGATTTTTGCGGGCTATTTTGCAAAAAAAGGCAGGTTATTTTTTTTCGAATTATACCAAAATCTAATCAGCACTAGGGTGGCCTACAAGCGACTTATCTACCAAATTTTGTGAAATTCGGTCCATTAGTTTTTCAGTTAGAGTGGATACAAACTTTTGCGGGCCATTTCGCAAAAAAAGGCGGATTCTTTTAACTCGAGTCATACCCAAAACTAATCAGCACCAGATTCGTGCACATGTGACTTACCTACCAAATTTTATGAAATTCGGTCAATTAGTGTTTTAGTTAGAGTGGATACAAAATCTGCACAGACAGACAGACACACACACACACACACAGACGTCACGCTAAAAATAGTTTTTTCGTATTCTGGAGGTCTCGAAACGTGTAGATCCGTCGAAAACTCGAGTTGCGATTTTCGACATGATTCCAATACTTTCTCTATACATTACCATGTATTGCAGGGAAAGTGAAAATTAAAGCAAAACGATAACCACGTTCTAGCAAGACCTCTAATCTACAACAGTTGTAAGGCCACCTAGTGTGTCAAATAAGAAGTACCACGAAAAACAACAATGAAATACACTAAATAAGTACAGACAATTTGGTGGAGAAGAGGAATAAGAATAAAGATTAAATATTGTCCTCTTATAACTCTGCGAAAAGCTTCAAAAACTCAATAAGAAAATTGACGTGCATTTTTGAACTATAGAAGCAGAAGAAGAATCAAGCAAAGGTACTGTATTATATTATTCAAATGGATCTTGGAATGAAAATAATACGAAATTTTATTTCTTGAAAAAATGTTCTTCGCAAACTGGAACTTCTTTTTGCTAAAACAAATACAACCTCTCATATAAATCTATCAAAATTTTGCTCTGCCGAAAAATAGTTTTGCAAAGTAGAATGAAAATAATACAAAATTTTACTTAACGAAAATAATAGAAAATTTAGAATGAAAATAATACAAAATTTAGAATGAAAATAATACAAAATTTTACTTAGAACGAAAATAATACAAAATTTAGAATGAAAATAATACAAAATTTTACTTAGAACGAAAATAATACAAAATTTAGAATGAAAATAATACAAAATTTTACTTAGAACGAAAATAATACAAAATTTAGAATGAAAATAATACAAAATTTTACTTAGAACGAAAATAATACAAAATTTAGAATGAAAATAATACAAAATTTTACTTAGAACGAAAATAATACAAAATTTAGAACGAAAATAATACAAAATTTAGAACGAAAATAATACAAAATTTAGAATGAAAATAATACAAAATTTTACTTAGAACGAAAATAAAACAAAATTTAGAATGAAAATAATACAAAATTTTACTTTGAACGAAAATAATACAATATTTGATCTTAAAATGAAAATAATAGAAAATGATCCTAGGATGAAAATATAATACAAAATTTCATATAATAAATTTGATTTAAGAAATAATAAATTTGATCTCAGAATAAAAATAGCACAAAATTTGATCAAAAAAATGAAAATTTTACTTAGAATGAAAATAATACAAAATTTGATCTTAGAATGAAAATAATACAAATGATCTTAAAATAGAGGCAATAAATTTGATCTTGGAATGCAAATGATACAAAATTTTACCTCTGTAACAAAATGTTCTTCGCAAACTAGAACTTCTTTTTCGCTAAAACATATACCACCTCTCATTTAAATCTATAAAAATTTTACTCTGGAGAAAAATGCTTTTGCAAAGTAGCACTTCGTTTCGTTTTGATTATAATATGGATCCTTGGGTGGGTGGGTGGGTGTTATAAACATTTACACCCAGAGGCTATTTTTTATGTGTTTGAAAGCAACATTCTAAGCGCATCTTTAAATTAGCCCCAAATATTCAAATATATGGCATTTTTCAGGCTCTCTTGGTGTAGCTCTAGCGTTTTCTTTAAAATGCCTTTTTTACGCTTTGCGAATAAAATGCATTCCGATACTTTACAGAATTGATTTTCTTAGAATGTTTACTACTTATATCATTATTCTACTTCTTTGAGCAATGTTATTTACTGCGAACATTGAGATGTGTTGGAACATTGAATGTGTATATATGAAATTTATAAAATTCAGGGAAGCATTTTACTTTTAAATTATTTGTTTCTTGTGGTAACTAACTTGTGTATATAATATGTTTCTCTCGATCTAAGCGAAAATTTTATGAGTTTAGTAAGGATCATCAGGGGTATTGGCGAATATATGAATATATCTCCTATAATATATTGACTAGTACTATATATATATATATATATATTCGCTTAAAATATGTAACTTTAGCCAGTTTGTAGCAACTATTTGAGCCCTCTTTTTAATGGTGTTAGTGGCATACTGATATTAGTAACGTTTCTCCTGTACCTCTCTTCTATAGTAAGATTTTTAATCTATATGATTTCTATTCATCCTGTTTAGCTGGTCTCTAATTATGGTTGTTATGTCTCTAACTCTACCTCCCTGGATGGGTTTCAGTGGAGGTCCCTTCAACTATTTGTTCCACTTTGATTCCATGGTTTATTTTCTTCTCCTTTTCCCAGACGCATCTCAACTTTCTTTCATTCAGTTTCAACTGCTCACCTGCATAGCACGTGTATACAGGATTCCTGCTTTATGTTTCATGGTATTACCTGATTTTTTAATAATTTTTCATTTTTTCCTCTATTAATGCTTGTAGTCTGCGAGTAACTTACTACTGCCATATCTAAAACAAGCATTTGTTTGAGTTAATTAGGGTTAGGTTCTCAAACCTGATGAAGGGTGTAGTATAATTAACCTCCAACTTAAGTCAGTGTTGTTCATTCCTTACTTCGACATAGTGGCCGTGCTTACAGGGACGATCCTATGGGGGGGTATAGGGGGTGCGTCACCCCCCCCCCCTCCCCCGACACTAATTTTTGAGTCGGCAAACCGTCACATTAAAAACAATATTTGATCTTTTGTTTGATCCGCTGAACAATTTTACCTACGAAAATAAACGAATTTTTTTACTTTCCCTGCAATACATGGTAATGTATAGGGAAAGTATTGGAATCATGTCGAAAATCGCAACTCGAGTTTTCGACGGATCTACACGTTTCGAGACCTCTAGAATACGAAAAAACCATTTTTAGCATGACGTCTGTGTGTGTGTGTGTCTGTCTGTGTGTGCAGATTTTGTATCCTCTCTAACTAAAAAACTAATACACCGAATTTCACAAGATTTTGCAGGTAAGTCACTTGTGGGCAAGTCTGGTGCTGATTAGTTTTGGGTACGATTCGGGATAAAAGAACCCGCCTTTTTTTTTGCGAAATGGCCCGCAAAAGCTTGTATCCACTCTAACTGAAAAACTAATGGACCGAATTTCACAAAATTCGGTAGATGAGTCACGTATAGGTCACCCTAGTGCTGATTAGATTTTGGTACGATTCAGATAAAAATAACCTGCCTTTTTTTTTTTTTGCAGAATGGCCCGCAAACATTGTCAAAATCTAAACTAAAAAGCTACGTTTGCTCAAATATATCCTTTAAATGCTTGTTTAATACGCAATTTTTAACGAAGAAAAGAATAAGACCAACCCCATTACTCTAGGACTAGCCGTTCTCGAGATATATTAGTTTGTTTCGTATTTTCTCCACTCCACCTTTGAAAATAAGTCGTTATTAAATGAGAACGAAAATTGAATTAAAAGTGAATTAAATTTAATTTAAATAAAGAGACCGTGGATATAAGTCTGCAAGGAAAGTCATGTGCTGCCCACATCAGAATTTTTTTCTTCTTTTCAATTCACTTAGCAAATAAAAAGAAAGCCGCCAATTATTATAAAACTATGCAAATATCCAACTACAATCATGACGGATTGAAATAGGAACAGTAAGTACTTCGGGAACGTGCGAACACTATTCTATTCAACTTTTGTAATTAGGAATTACAAAGTGATAAATGGTCGCTATGTGAAAACTTTGGACCCAGGTAAAAGCGGACATGAAGAGTTTATGACAAAATTCGTATTTATTAGACGAAATTTGAAGACAAAATAAAATGAATGGGGATGGAGACTTTTAAATGAAAACACATACTAATTTCAGTCACAACTTTCTTAGTAATTTTTTATTAGTTTTTTACATGAAACACATGGATCTCTAATTAATCGTATTTTTTATTGGACAAAAAACACCGAACGACGAACGGTTCGGCAAAATACGGAACACATGGCGACCAAAGTCAGATTCCACCCCATTGTTTCAAGTAAACATTCTTATTGGTCCATCTATGTTCCTGTTCCCAAAGCCTCATTTGTCTCATTCTCATGCTATCCGATTTCGAACTGGTTTACGATATTTTATATGTTATGTTACATCTTGGGATAAGTTAGATTTTGCTGATTAGAATCAAGAACGTTGAAAAAACAAGTATGAAAAAAAATCTGATATGGGCAGCACATGACTTTCCCTGCAGACTTAAATTCATATTTCCTTTATTTCTTTAATTATTCATTAGATTGAGTTTAATTGCACTAAATAACACTAAGTTTGCATTTTTAATTCAATTTTTGTTTTTATTCGATAATTGTACATTTTTCCGATAGCGGCGTAACAAAACTGTAAGAAATCTCAAATATCTTGAGAACAGTTAGTCCTAAAGTATAAGGGAGTGTGTTATATTCTTTTCCTCGTCCAAAATTGCGTATAAAACAGGAATTTAATTGATATATATCAGCATCCGTAGTCTTTTTTTTTTTTTTTAGATTTTGGAGATTTTTGCGGGTCATTCCGTAAAAAAGGCAAGTTGTTATTTTCCGAATCGTACCAAAATCGAATCAGCACCAGAGTGTCCCACAAGTAACTTATCTACCAAATATTGTGAAATTTGGTCAATTAGTATTGTAGCTAGGGTGGATATATGAAATTTTTGCGGGCCATTTCGTAAAAAAAGGCGGGTTCTTCTTTTCCGAATCGTACCAAAATATAATCAGCACCAGAGTATCCAACAAGTAACTTATCTATCAATTTTGTGAAATTTGGAAAATTAGTATTTTAGCTAGAGCGGATAAATGAAATTTTTACGGGCCATTTCGCAAAAAAGGCGGGTCCTGTTTTTACGAATCGTACCAAAAACTAGTCAGCATCAGGGTCACATCCAAGTGACTTACCTACCAAATTTTATGAAATTCGGTTCATTAGTTGAGTTAAGAGTGGATACATATACATTGCACAGACACACAGACAGACACACATACAGACGTCATGCTAAAAATGGTTTTTTCGTATTCTAGAGGTTTCGAAAAGTGTAGATTCGTCGAAAACTCGAGTTGCGATTTTTGACATGATTCCAATACTTCCCCTATACATTACTATGTATTGCAGAGAAAGTAAAAAGGCAGAAGTTAAAAGGCATGTGTTAAATGTAGAAGTTGTAATGACTACATATGAAGACATGAAATTGCAGTACAAGGAGGAAATAAAATTTCAGTGAAGAATTTGAAGCTGCACGTAAAATAAAGCTTCCAGGTTGCAGAGACCGATTTACAAGCCCTAGAAACTGAGTTGGAAATTCTTCACTGTAAAGATTCAGATTCCGTAACTTCAATAATGGATAAGGCCGAAGGATTCAAACGCATACTTCCTTTAGCAAATATTTTTGGCAGATTTTCATTTACGGCTCCAGTAAAGGTGACCTCAAGTGAAAGACTTTTCAGTAAACTGAAACTAATAAAAACGTATTTGCGTTCCAAAGTGTCTGATGGCAGATTAGACGTTATGCTGTTACTGAACAATGAAAAAGATTTGGTTGACAGCATTGAACTCAATTCTGTTGTAAAGGGAAACGTCGAGGAATTTACATGAAATAAAGAAAATTTAGAACATTTAGCATTTGTGACCATTTAGCCTTCCAAATGTGTGCTGTCTATGTAAAAGCAATGAATATTCCATTCATATCACTTTTATTCCAGACTCCAAAGCTAAATAATTTTGCGAGAAAAAAATTCAGCAATTCCTATACAACCCATCTTACAATCGTTTGCATTCTGCATCCATTAAAATTAGACTTCGTTGTAGAAATAATCAAAGTTTGGGAATCATTTAAACTAAAAAATATAGTAATTGCGTTGGCACAGAATATAAGTACACAGAAAATACGCAAAAATAAAGCGGTTTTAGGACGGATGCAACTAAATATAAATTTAAAAGAACTTTAAAAATAACAATTTTTACACTAGGGAAAAAGATGGACGCTATATTCTCTTTTGAAGTGGGTCATGTAATCTCTTCATATAAGTGGGTGTAATTATTATTATTTTTAATTTTCATTTAAAAAACTACCGAAGATATTTTGCTGAATTTTTTTTATATATATTTTATAGGATAATTTGAATATTCCCTATAATTTTCGAAGCAATTTGTGAATTTTAACTTCGCTTAAAAAATGTTTGAAAACTTAGGTCCCATAGGGTGCAATGTATTTCGCTGTTTCAACCCGGGTACAATCCAAAACCAATTGGATGATATTATTACAAAAATGTATAAGTATTGTGACGGCGTCGAAAATTCGCATTCCAGTTTTCGACGGAAGAGCACGTTTCAAGCATCCCTGATCACGAATCGAACATCTTTGAGGTGATGTCTGTGTGTGTGTGTGTGTGTGTGTGCCAGTGAGTCTGTGGAGACGATAACTGACGAACGAAAGGACCGATTCGAACAAAATTTGGTACAAAAATTACACAATCCGCGAATAGTGCAAGCCTATTGTTTTCATACACAATCGAATGTTCAGAACCGCCCTAAATTTTCGAGTGCAATTTTGAAAAAATCATCAAAAAATCAAAACCTCTAATAAAGTTACACAAATAGACATTTCTTATGTAATTTTTCATTGGAAAACGAGTAATATAAATTTTAGAACGCTAGCATGAACTGTTCTCGAGATATTGCACATTTTTCAACAAAATTATCAAAAAATTATATAAAATAAAAAAAATATTTCCTATTGAGAAACATGTTCACTTTCCATATGTAATATCATGCGATAAATTAGGTGACATCATTCTTGTGGATCCTAGCTCGTTCCAGTCATGAAAAGATATACTTTGAGTAATACTTTTGTATTTGAACGCCAATAGTCATTTATCTGCTGTAAGAATAAATTATCTCTCCTTCTATAACGCTTGGCGAGATTTTGACGACGAATTTGACGGGATATCGCCAACTTGGCGACGTTTTTAAATGTTACTAAATCAAAGAAAATTTCGCCAAATGGATAAAAATGACACTAAATCAATAAAAATAACGACTATTTGACGAAAATTCAATATCTTGGAAAAAATATAAGTATCTACTATAAGAATAACCTATTTTTTTTTTACTGTAAAAGTAGTAAATACATTGCATTATATAAGGAAAGTCATATGCTGCCCACATCAGATTTTTCATTTACATTCCCATATGTCCCATAGGCCGTTTCAACAACATACTAAAATTTCATTTTGATAAATAAGAACATAAACTTGAGTGAATTATAAATTTTGTATCTTAGCGAAACTGTTTCTAACACATTTGACAATATTACTATGTTAAAAGTATTCTATTTCTCTTTAACTTTGTAACATAAAGGGCTAATGTATTTTACTACATGTCTGTTTCCAAGAGCTGTGCTTTAAGTTAGAGGCTTTAATGTTTATAAAACACATAACACGCCTATAAAGAGCATTTAACAAAATGTGAAAGACACTTCCATTGCAAATACCAGCATCTGTGGACCGGTTTCGCGCTTATTATGTGCTCATCAGCATGGAATTATCGATATCTACGATGGGAGCGAAAAACTTGGTATAAGCCACAATTTTATGAGTATCTATAGGAACTAACAATTTCAATCCTTCCACGTAGCAGGCATAAAATTATTACACAATTTAGATCAAGCTCCACGATGTTACAGATGCAAAATTCATAAAAATTAAATCCGCACACAAGTAACACTCTCCTCACCTCAAAATTAGGAAGATACCTCCGTTGCAGATACAAGCATCCACAGACCGGTTTCGCATATAATAAGCACGAAGCCGGTCAGTGGATGCTGGTATCTGCAACGGGTGTGTCTTCCTAGGAACGGATTTATTGTTCGAAATTTTATACCTGCTAGTTGTGTTTTAATTTAGAGACTTTAATGTTTATAAAACATAATACCCGCCTGTAAGAAGCGTTCCACAAAATATGGAAGGCATTCCCATTGCAAATACCAGCATCCATGGACCAGTTTCGTTTTCTTATGCGCTCGTTAGCATGGAATAGTCGAGAGCAAGAAAAGTACTGTAAGCCACAATTTTTGCGAGCTTCTATGGGAACTACACTGTAAAACATTTACAAGCATGTTACTGAAAGTTTCAGGGGAATCAGCTGTCTCCGTAATGGGGAGGTTCCTGATAGTTATGATATATATATATATATATATATATATATATATATATATACAAAAGAAATAACGCTTTGGCAGACGATAATTAGTTGAATATTTCAGAAATGAAGCTGGAATTTTCATAAATGCCTGTAATTGTGGCTTTACTTATCGGTTTGCCGAAATTATCAACAAAGTAGTTGAAAAAAATGAACAAATGTTGCAGAATGTTTTACAGTGTTACAATATCAGTCCTTTCAAGTGACCACCACTACGAGTCTCTTGCTCCCATTGCAGATATGCTGACGAGCGCTTAATAAGCCCGAAACTAGTCTATGGATGCTGATATCTGTGTTACATCTATTTCAGATTACCAAATTATGAAGTGCCTACATGGCACCAAATTGTGATATCGGTATTCGTGATTACCAAATTATAAGCGTTATTGCGTTGTGTTGACCATGGTCTAATCCCCTGCCTATTCCAAGAATCGGTTGGTCAGTCATGGATCTATGCTAATGGAAAGGAGCAACACATAAATCAAACAAGTTGTGTAAAGCAGAATACTTGAATTTAATGATAAATATTTATTCAAACAGAAATTACTTATATTCCAAACAATTTCATTTAATTACCTCCTTGTTCACTTGCAATTAACAATCCTTTTTTAATACGGATCATATTATTTATAAAATGTGCATACAATTACAGAAGATGACAGGTATACCGTTCACACACCTTAGGGGAGTAGGGAGGACGGATCGTTCTGTCTCCAGCTACCATTTGCACATTCGAACCGTTGTGGAAGGCCAAAGGTTTAAAGTCCGCCATTTCCATACTGGCATAAAAAATCCCAGAGCTGAATTCTACTCCACAAGGCATGCATCCATAATCTTGTGCAGCAGATCAATTTCCCATAAACTGCATGCTTTCACAAATTCTATCGTCGAAAACAAAACTCGATGAAATCCATCACAATGGCAATATATTTTCATATGGAGGCAAGCTTTGCCTCTCTTTGAACACTTCAATTCAACATACCGAAATTATAAAATACTCAATTTTTTATCACTCTACGCGAACTTAATTAATCATCGGGCAAACGCCGGGGCGTCCATACACCGCCGAAATTAAGGGTACAATGCCACCAGCGTCATTCGACAACTGATACGTCACCCATCAATCAAGCCATCATTGACTAACCGATACCTCCATCAGTGACGTATCATAATTAAAACCGCAGCCAACGTCACTTCCAGACAAACGCTGGCGTCAGCCGTCCTCGTGAAAAACCGAGAATCAAAATGAAGTCTTACTTTCCCACATTAACCTACCAGAACAGAAATTAATTAATTAATTTGGCAAAATGGCTTAGGAATGCAGGAAATTGAGCTGGTGTTCCAAATGTCGATACGCCATCTTCAATATTTTAATGTTTATGCTTATATATTTCTTAAAGACCATTCGTTTATGGAATAGATGTAGCTGAAAAAACCTTAATTTAAAAACACTAAAATACTTTAACTGGAGATAATTTTTATTGTTTCCAATTCTCTATATAAAAAATCTGATGTGGGCAATACATGACTTTCCCTACATTTCTGTGTATTATTTTAATAACTCATTACAATGAGTTTATTTGCATGAAATAACACTCATAATTATTTGAATTTAAACTGAATTTGCACTTTCAATTCAATTTCCATATGGTAACTGCACGTTTTCTCAAAAGCGGCGTGGCAAAAATACGACAAAACTAAAATATCTCGAGAACGGCTAGCCTTAGAGTAATGAGGTTGGTCTTATATTTTTCATCGTCAAAAATTACGTTTAAAACCAGCATTTGATTGATATATTTGAGCATACGTAGTTTTTTATTTTAGATTTTAATTACTTTTACGGGAAAAGTAAAAAGCTTAATTTAAAACTACTAAAATATTTTAATTGAAGATGAGTTTTATTGTTGTTAATTCTCATAAAAACTGAATAAAAGGAACTGTTTCTATATAGCGTATGTAAACCTCTTAAATATGAATTCTTTATTATTTCAACAAAATTTGTTCTTATTTCCAAAATAGAATGCAACCCAAATAAGGCTAAAAAATCAATAAAAATCTCAATTTTAAGTCTCATTTTTTTCTGGAGGTATTTTTATACCATTATTAATTCCTTAAAACATGGAAAACCTTTCCTACTTCAAATCACTTTTACCCTTTATTCTTAAGATCTTTATAAACTGCTTAAAATTGTCATTTTTTTTACTATTATGTTAACTAGCAGTGAAAGTTACAGCTAAAGGCTTAGAATAAAGAGGCGTGTTAAATATTAAAAGAAATAAAAGGCTTTAGATAGTAAATGTCTTTTACAAGTAGCATACATGAATAAAGAGGTATTTTTTTCCTGAAATACATTCTGTATTGTTAAAAATGCGTATGTAGCTATAAAGTATTATTTAAATAATAAAATACTTCATCTTATATTATATACACAATTGAGATATTTATCTTAAATTTGCGTTTTTTTTTCTTTACTTTCCTTATATACATAATGTATAAAGAAAGTATTGTGACGGGGTCGAAAATTCGAATTCGAGTTTTCGACGGTAGAGCACGTTTCAAGCATCCCTAATCACGAATCGAACATTGTTGAAGTAATGTGTGTGTGTGTGTGTGTGAAAGTATGTGTGCATGTGTGGGTGTCAGTGAGTCTGTGGAGACGATATCTCACAAACAAATAGAGCTATTCCAATGAAATTTGGTACAAAAATCACAATCCGTGAATACTGAAAGCCTATTGCTTTTAAACGTAATCCAATGTTCAGAATCCCCTAAATTTTGAGTGAAATTTTGAAAAAATCATCAAAAAATCAAAACCTTTAATAAAGCTACGCAAATAAACTTTTCTGATGTAATTTTTCCTTAGAAAACGATTGGCATAAACTTTAAAACGCTAGCATGAATCGTTCTCGAGATATTTCACATTTTTTAAATAAATTTATCAAAAATCCCATAAATTAAATAAAATATATTAACTGTTGAAAAACGTGTTCACTTTTCATATGTAATATCATGCGATAAATTGGGTGACATCATTCTTGTTGATCTAGCTCGTTCCATTCATGAGAACAGATACTTTGAGTAATACTTTTATATTTGAACGCCAATAGTTATTTATCTGCTTTAAGAATTAACTTATTTCTTCATCCATAACGCTTATTGAGATTTTGGCGGAATGTCACTAACTTGACGACTTTTTTAAATGTTGCCAAATTAACGAAAATCTCGCCAAATGGATAAAACTTACACGAAATCAATGAAAATGACGACTAATTGACGAAAATTCAATATCTTGGAAAGAATATAATTATCCACTATAAGAAAAATCTATTTTTTTATTGTAAAAGTAGTAAATTGAATTTACTACTTTTACATTTAAAAAAATATTATTCTTATAGTAGATACTTATATTATTTCCAAGATATTGAATTTTCGTCAATTAGTCGTTATTTTCATTGATTTAGCGTCATTTTTATGCATTTGGCGAGATTTTAGTTAACTTGCTAACAATTAAAAATAGCGCCAAGTTGGCGACATTCCGCCAAATTTGTCACCAAAATCTCGCCAATCGTTATGGACGGAGAAATAAGTTATTCTTACAGCAGATAAATGACTATTGGCGTTCAAATACAAAAGTATTACTCAAAGTATATTTTTTCCTGAATGGAATGAGCTAATTCCACGAGAATGATGTCACCCAATTTATCGCATGGTATTACATATGAAAAGTGAACATGTTTCTCAATAGGAAATATTTTTTTATTTTATATGACTTTTTGATATTTTTTTAGAAAAATGTGCAATATCTCGAGAACGGTTCATGTTAGCGCTCTAAAATTTATGTTAATCGTTTTCTAATGAAAAATTACATAAGAAATGTCTATTTGCGTAACTTGATTAGCGGTTTTAATTTTTTGACAATTTTTTCAAAATTTCACTCGAAAATTTAGGAGCGTTCTGAACATTCGATTGCGTATAAAAACAATAGGCTTCCAGTGTTTACGAATTGTGATTTTTTTACCAAATTTCGTTCGAATCGGTCCATTCGTTCGTCAGTTATCGTCTCCAGACTCACTGACACACACACACACATACTTTCACACACTCTCACACACAGACATCACTTCAAAAATGTTTGATTCGTGATCAGGGATGCTTGAAACTTGCTCTCCCGTCTAAAACTCGAATCCGAATTTTAGACCCCGTAACAATACTTTCCTTATATATTATGCATATATAAGGAAAGTAAAAATATCAAATCTTAAATAAATTTCGAAGTTTTCGTTAAAATTTTGAAAAAATCGATCAAATTCTAGACTTTTCATTAACAAAACCGGACATGAAGTTTCGTACAAGCCACTCATATTTGTGGCAGCTATAGTGTACACAAGAAATCGGCCACGGATGTCACTCTAAAAATAGTCAAAAAAGTATTCAGAAGGTCCTAAAACATATATTGAAAAGCCATTATTTCTCACTGCACAAGTTCCAGTTTCGTATTGCACAAATTGTGCGCTGCAGCACTGCACAGATTGTACGCCCAACAAAGAACGCAAATCACCGATGTTTAAATGTTGATATCAGAGATCTACAGTGCAATTTACATCAGCTCGGGAGAGAAAGATAACTACACAAATTCTACAACCTCCCCCAAATGCAAATATCTTTATTGCTACATTTTTCAGATAAAATCTCACTTTCAAACATGCATCACCTTTCCAAATGAACGAAAAAAAACTAAATACGTATTTCTCTTTGATACCTAGAAGCCATTCACTTGATAAGTGGCATCACTTTTATTTGAACACAAGAAACGCCTTTAAATTATGTATGCGCAATACGGCATCCTGCGGTCATTTTGTTGCCATTCGCTGTTACAAATTATCTGAAAATATTCAAAAAGTGCGGGATGTGTTTATGCCTTTTTGATGTAAGCCATTCTTGAAAGCTGAATGCATTTAAAGTATGTTTTGCGTGCTTTTAGCGGCTAATGAATTCCAGCCGTCTTTTTTGAAAAGATTGAATAAAATATTTGTGGGAGAGCTTTTTTACTGCAGGCATTTTAATGTAAACGTAGGTTATGTGTATTCTTCGAAATGTGTTTTTTTTTTTGTCTAAAGTATAAAAATATTTCATTTTGCTTCACATGCCGTTTTTACTTACTTCATTTATCGGCTTTTTATGCATCTTTTTGCACATGCACGTAGAATATTTCACTACCAAAGACTGTTCATTAAGTACGTTAAAAGTTGGGGACTAAAACCGAAGGATTATATGCAACAATGCAAAGAAATCTAATCTGGGCACATGTGTATACATTGTCACAAATATATTATGTTTTTGTAGCATATTCCCTATCTCCAAGGAAAAACACCCTTTACAGGCAGTCATTCCTATTACGTGAAAGTGGGGTTTTCATGCTTTTCGGGGCACGTGTAACTAGATTTAACAATTTATCGCCAACTTGGTGCCTTTCGAATATATTAGAACTTTCTCGAAATATCAAATATTCTGGGAGATACCAGCCCTTTCTAGAATTTTCAATGGCTCTTTGAGTCCCCAGAAGGGAAAATACCTTTGCAAGCAACTATTCCTATTATGCGACTGCAGGGTTTCCGTACTGTGACATTCGGGATTGGGTTGCCAAAATTGGCGATTTATCGTCAACTGATCGATTTTTGTCGAATTTTCGAATATATTAGAACTTTTGTGAAATATGGAATATTCTTGGAGATACGAGCCCTTTCTAGAAATGTCTACGTAGAGTATATAAAAGGAGTCATCGTTCAGTTGGAGAGTACTTGACGTGATACAAGCTAAATTGAATTGTGAGATACGTCAGTGTAGAATAGTATCCGCTATTTCGTGAGTTAGCTGAATATGTAATTGTAATTTTATTGTATCTTTTAGTCGTTTAGTGAACTTGCACAATAGTTATCGAGTATTATTCCTGTTTGCGCTTATTAGTGCTTTAAATAAGTGTTAGTTATCTAGAAATTTGGATTCATTCTTGTATTCTGACAGCACACTTACGATTCAATCGTAACAGTTTTACATATATGCCTTTCATATTTAAATTTTAATAGATAATTAGCGGAACCCGTTGCAAAATTTCAGACTTCGAAGTTTGTTACTAATCAACACCCTCGTAAAAAATCTGATGTGGGCAACACATGACTTTCCTTATATAATGCAATGAATTTACTACTTTTACAGTTAAAAAAATATTATTCTTATAATAGATACTTATATTCTTTCCAAGATACTGAATTTTCTTCCATTAGTCGTCATTTTCATTGATTTAGCGTTATTTTTATACATTTGGCGAGATTTTTGTTAATTTGGTAACAATGAAAAATGTCGCCAAGCCTTATGGACTTTCCTTATACATTCTTTATCTGCTGCAAGAATAACTTAATTCTAAGTTATTCTTACAGCAGATAACTGACTATTGGCGTTCAAATACAAAAGTATTACTCAAAGTATCTTTTTTCATGAATGAAACGAGCTATATCCACGAGAATGGTGTCACCCAATTTATCGCATGGTATTACATATGAAAAATGAACATGTTTCTCAATAGGAAGTATTTTTTTTTATTTTATATGACTTTTTGATAACTTTTTTGAAAAATGGGCAATATCTCGAGAACGGTTCATGTTAGCGTTTTAAAATTCATGTCAATCGTTTTCTAATGAAAAATTACGTAAGAAATGTCTATTTGCATAACTTTATTAGCGGTTTTGATTTTTTGACGAATTTTTTCAAAATTTCACTTGAAAATATAGGGGGGTTCTGAACATTCGATTGCGTATAAAAACAATAGACTTCCAGTGTTTACGGATTGTGATTTTTGTACCAAATTTCGTTCGAATCAGTCCATTCGTTCGTCAGTTATCGTCTCCACAGACTCACTGACACACACACATACTTTCTCACACACACACACAGAGATCACTTCAAAAAAGTTTGATTCGTGATCAGGCATGCTTGAAACGTGCTCTCCCGTCGAAAACTCGAATTCGAATTTTCGACCCCGTCACAATACTTTCCTTATACATTTTGTATATAAGGAAAGTAATAAGTAAGGAAAGCGGTTTCAACTACTAAGGTGGCTTCGGCTAGGATTAGGAGGCATGTACGCGAATTCATACCATAGAAGCTGCTATGTGATTGTGTTGAAGGAATGTTTTGCTGAAATCTCTTCGGATGATAGCTATTATTACTTTCCCCACGATACATGGTAGTGCATAGGGAAAGTATTGCAATCGTGTCGAAAATCGCTACTCGAATTTACGACAGATTTACACCTCTCGTATAACCTAACACACTACAACTATTTGCAGTCTGTGTGTGTGTGTCTGTATGTATGCGCGTGTGTATGTCTGTCTGTCTAATATAAGTATCCACTCTAACTCAAAAACTAATTAACCAAATTTCATAAAAAAATTTAGTAGGCAAGTCACATGTGGTTTTTCCCTGGTGCTCATTAGATTTTGGTATAATTTGGGGATAAAGAACCTACCTTTTTCGTGAAATAGTCCGCAAAAATCGGAATTTCTTTGTGAAATGGCCCGCACAAAATGTATTCAACTTCTCAAAATTAAACAAAAAATTCTCAAAAACGGTTCATTCTAGAGTTATGGAGTCATTCAGTCATAATCAAACCTAGTCGCTTTGTTGTCAAAAATTACATGAAGAACAAGTATATAATTAATATTTTTGCAGCAATTTTTTTTTTTTTTTTTTTTCAGATTTTCACGATCTTTGCGGGCCATTTTGCAAAAAAGGGGGTCGGTTATATTTTTCCGAATCATATCAAAATCTAATCAACATCAGGTTAACCTTCAAGGGACTTAACTGCTAAATTAAAAAAAAGTTCGTCAAATAATATTTTAACTACAGTGCAAAACGTCTTCAGCTCCTCAAAATTAATAAAATCTTAAATATCTCGAGAATGGTCTACCTTAGAGTAATGGGGTCAGTCTTATTCACTTCGTCATCAAGAATTAAGAAAAAACAAGCATTAAAGTGATACATTTAAGCATATGTAGTCTTTTATTGTAGTTTTAACAATTTTTTTAGGCCATTTGGTAATAAAGGCAGGGTTTTTTTCCACGCATCGTACCAAAATCAAATCAACACTAGGATAACTCACGTGTTCAATTAGTTTTAGTGCTAGAGAGGATACATTTTTTTATGGGCCATTTTGCAAATAAAGACAGGTTCTGTTTTAGCAAATCGTATCAAAATCTAATCAGCACCAGGGTAACCCGAAAGTGGCTTATCTATAAAATTTTATGCAGTTTGATCAATTAGTTTATCAGCAATTTGATCAATTAGTTTTCATGTGTGAGAGAATACATACATTACACAGACACTAACATATACACACACACAGAGAGAGAAAGACGTCATGTTAAAAATAGACTTTTGGGGGGTTCCAGAGTGCTAGAAATATGTGGATCCATCGAAAAATCGATTTTCGACACGATTTCAATACTTTCCCTATTCATTGCCATGTATTGTGGGGAAAGTAAATAGTGATCAATGATAAAACGTTTAGGTGTGACTTTCACAGTCACTCGACGCATGTATCATGTTCTAACTATTATTACTTTCCTTATATACATAATGTATAAGGAAAGTATTGTGACGGGGTCGAAAATTCGAATTCGAGTTTTCGACGGGAGAGCACGTTTCAAGCATCCCTGATCACGAATCAAACATTTTTGAAGTGATGTCTGTGTGTGTGTGTGTGTGTGTGTGTGTGTGTGAGCTGGTCTGTGGAGACGATAACTGACGAACGAATGGACCGATTCGAACCAAATTTGGTACAAAAATCACAATCTGTAAATACTGGAAGCCTATTGTTTTTATACGCAATCGAATGTTCAGAACCCCCCTAAATTTTCGAATGAAATTTTGAAAAAATCCTCAAAAAAATCAAAACCAATATTAAAGTTACGCAAATAGACATTTCTTATGTAATTTTTCATTAGAAAACGATTGACATGAATTTTAGAACGCTAACATGAACCGTTCTCGAGATATTGCACATTTTTCAAAAAAATTATCAAAAAGTCATATAAAATAGAAAAAAAAATATTTCCTATTGAGAAACATGTTCACTTTTCATATATAATATCATGCGATAAATTGGGTGACATCATTCTCGTGGATCTAGCTCGTTCCATTCATGAAAAGATACTTTGAGTAATACTTTTGCATTTGAACGCCAATTTATCTGCTGTAAGAACAACTTATTTCTTCGTCCATAACGCTTGGCGAGATTTTGGCGACGAAATTGGTGGAATGTCGCCAACTTGGCGACTTTTTGAAATGTTGCCAAATTAACGAAAATCTCGCCAAATAGATAAAAATGACGCTAAATCAATGAAAATGACGACTAATTGTGGAAAATTCAATATCTAATAAGTTATATAATATATAAATATATAATAATAGTTATATAATATATGTCGAAAATTCAATATCTAATAAGTTAGATATATATATATATATATATATCTAACTTATTTCTTCGTCCATAACGCTTGGCGAGATTTTGGCGACGAAATTGGCGGAATGTCGCCAACTTGGCGACTTTTTGAAATGTTGCCAAATTAACGAAAATCTTGCCAAATGAATAAAAATGACGCTAAATCAATGAAAATGACGACTAATTGTCGAAAATTCAATATCTTGGAAAGGATATTAGTATCTACTAGAAGAAAAAACTATTTATTTTACTCTAATAGTAGTAAATTCATTTCATTATATAAGGAAAGTCATGTGTTGCCCACATCAGATTTTTTTTTCTGTAATATAGCTTAAAACGGTTATATAATTAAAAGCAAAACTACTTATTGAGTTCAGCACATACTTTTACTCATAGTACTTTTAACAGCCCAACTAAACGGTGGCGATCTTATATACACTCTGTAGAAAGTTCTAGAAAAAAGACGTGATTCGTAAAGTTCTTAAGCAATCTAAAAAATTCGGAAAGTTTCCAGAAATCTCCAAAAGTCGCCAAGTTGGTAATATTTCACCAAATTCGCCGCCAAGGGGCCCAGCTGGTCATTAAGATCGTCGAGAAGCCCACTCAGGCCTTCAAATTATAACAATGATTTTCTGTTAGATATTCATAACAGTATAATGTCACTTCCGTTACAAACTTCTGTTTCAATCCCATCACATCTGTACATTCTCATACGTAGTATTGAGAAAGTATTGTTTTCACGAAAGCTTTCTATTTCGAGAAATTTTGCTGCCAGTATATGTTTTAAGACTTGAACACGTTTTAACTATTTTTGGGGCGATGTCTGTCTGTCTACCTGTCTGTCTGATGTTTGCTGTCGATTTCTTGTGCACCCAATAACAGCACCAAATATTATAGGATTTTCAAGAAACATTATATCCGGCTTGGTCATCAAAAAATCTAGAACTAGATAAAAAATAATTAATTCGGGCGAAAACAATGAATTTAATTCGAAATTTTATAATTTTTTTAATATGGCTACATAAGACAAAATATGACATAATCATTCATAAAAGGATTTATTTATGTCTCAATGATCCCAAGACTTTATAGTTTCAATCATGTAGGTAAAAGTAAAGAGTTAAAACTTCATATTAAGAAAACGCTAATATCGTATGAGACAATCATTCAGGTGGCGCTGGGGTAAGATAAGTAGCTCTGTATATTATGCATTTCTATGGCGAAAGTTCTAAAATATTTATTTAATCTCTCTATTTTGTAAAAATAAATCTTTAGCGGAATGCAAAGTTGAACAGAAACAATAACAAATATTCCACGTATTCAAAATTATTTTGCCTTTCAATTTATTTTTATTTTCATATATTCTATATACAGGGTGAGTCAAAAATCTTGGACCAAACTTTAAGGGGTGATAAATCACATCTAAAGAAACAATTTTTGTCATACAAAGTAGGGTCGTAACGCAAGAGGTGAACCGCTAGACGTCGCTGACATTGAACGCAGTGATGACTGCGTCAGAGCTAGCCAGGGTTTAAGCTGATCGCTTGATCTCTCCTGTCTGGACTTTTTCTTTTGTCTTTTGGGGCCATATGAAAAGTCTCATCTACGATAGCCCCATCGACTCCGACGAGGACCTTGTTGCTAGGATTGCTGTTGCTGTCGGCGTTGTCCAAGATATACCGGTAGTTTTTGCTAACGTGCGCCGCTAGCTATTTTTGTCATACAAAGCCGGGTCGTAACGCAAGAGGTGAACCGTTAGGTGGTAGCTCATGAAATGAAGAAATAATGACTCGCTCGTGAAAAGAGGAAACACAGAAATGACAGAGTAGGCACGAAGTACGTTTTACTGACAGAAATTGCAGAATGCATGGACAAAGTTACAGAAACTGCTCAAAAGTGCGACCACCAGCAGTAATGCAGGCTTCACACCTGCGACGTAGCGAGCGGCGCACGTTAGCAAAAACACCCGACATATCTTGGACAACGCCGGCAGCAACAACAATCCTAGAAACGAGGTCCTCGTCGGAGTCGATGGGGCTATCATAGATGAGACTTTTCATATGGCCCCAAAAGAAAAAGTCCAGACGGGAGAGATCAAGCGATCAGCTTAAACCCTGGCTAGTTCTGACGCAGTCGTCACTGCGTTCAATCTCAGCGACGTCTAGCGGTTCACCTCTTGCGTTCTAACCCTACTTTGTATGACAGAAATCGCTTGTTTAGATATGATTTATCACCCCTTAAAGTTTGGCCCAAAAGTTCTGACTCGCCCTGTATATACCCTACAACTATGCAAAAATACTGGTTAATTATACTCATAATTTGGAAACCCTTAATTTAAAAATACTCAAAAATACATATACTAAATACTACGCCTTTCTGTTGTATCAACTAACAGTAGTAACTACTTTACTAACACCAGCAGCACCTAGATATAATTATCAAAGCATTATGGCATTTTCAAACTTTTCATCCATAGGAGTTTTATCTCCTTCTTTTTAACTCCATGGTTTCAATCATTGTTGTGAAAAATAGCCGCGATATAATTTTTTTTTGTTCGTGACGTCATTAGTTCCCCTGTGGGGCAAATTACGGCCCCCGGGGGGGGGAGGGACATTGGCAAGGATGATATCAATGGAAAGACTTTTTCAAGCCCTTTAAAGTGGAGGATAACACGCTATAGTTGTAATCATTTGGACACACGGTATGACTTTTCAAATTTTTTCTTCTTGTAAAATTTGAAGAAAAAAATGAAGTCTGGTATTTGCCACACTAATTTCCGTACTCCGCGTCCTAAGGTGTTTCAAATCAAAAGTGATAACCAACTAAGTGGATTTCGAAAATTTGATAAAGACAGCAACGTACGTCAAAATTAACTCATCGAGACGTTCACCATTTGCAACAATGCTACGTTAATTCAATAGACTATTTGAAACACATCCCCAGAATGTGAAATAATAAAAACCTACGCGCCCTGCAACAATATCTAAACATATTTCGAAAACTTTGTTGAAACTTGTATTTCCTTGTTCGGCATTATGAAATTACCGCATAATTACCGTATCTGCAAATTTAATTATGCGGCTAACTAAATTCCTATATCAAACCGTAAGCTGCGCCAGCAATGCGCCACTTAACAAAGGCGGTGTAAACGTAGGAAATTAACACCGCAATGGCCGCTCTTTAACATGAACATAAAGTTAATGCTTTGTAATGGTACGAAAGATGAGAGAGAGAGAGGGACGGTTTATGTAATTAACAGAGAAATAAATGAATACATTCCTATTATAAGATGGAGTATAATGAAAAGTGAAAGATTCTAGGATAATTTCAAGTCACATGTGTTGTAAAATTGCAAAGGATATAATATCTATCACCTCTTCAAAAGCACAGTACGGTCAAGCCCCCTATAACGCGATTAATGCCATACCGTGTTATATGGAAATCGCGTTATAAGAAACTCAAATTACTGCAAATCAGATTAATTCGTACCGTGCTACATGGAAACCACATACCGTGTTATATGGAAACCGCGTTATAAGAAACTCAGAATTAGTATAAAACAGAACAATTTGTATCGCGTTATATGGAAACCGTAATGCTGTACATTTCTGCATTTACAGGGGATTTCCGTGATAACTGAAATTGAAAAATGGTGAAGCACGTGAATGAAAAAAACAGGAGAATTCTCCATTAATTTCAACCGTAAAAGTGTAATAGAAAAATCCATGCTATTGGAAGACTATTTAAGCTAATTAGGTTTTATTATAGAGGAACCGCGTTATAAGACTACGCGTTATATGGAAATCGTGTTTCATGAGTACAGCGTTATGGGAGGGCTGTCGCGAATTTTACTCCGCGTTATAAGAGTGTCGCATTACAGGAGGGTTGCAGTATGTCAAATGCAACTCCGAAAGCTGAAAACACTGATGTATATAAATTCCTCCATGCTGAATCCAAATCTGAAATCCATTTTTCAAATTAACTCTTTGCTCTAGAGAAATGGCCTCTCAAACTTCGACCGTTTTTACTTTTACTTTCCTTATATACATAATGTATAAGGAAAGTATTGTTGTTGTTGTTGATACCCAGACCGTCCGACCTACCAGAAAGGTGTAAGGTAACTGTATGGACGGCCGGGAAGTGCCACCCAATTTAGACCGGAACCCAGTGGGGGAGGCATCCACAGGGACCGTACCCTCCTTCCCCAACCACCAACCTCTCGGAAGGACTTACGGACCCACATGTTTAACGTGATCGTACTCCGCATGAACACGGCGGCATTTGTGGTATCGTGCAAATCTAGCGCGCAAACCACGGGGATACCGCACCCGAGATGGCCAACAGCACGCGGTGTTCCGAGGTGGTCACCCACCAAGTACTAACCGCGCCCGATGCTGCTTGACTTCGGTGATCTAACGAGAACCGGTGTTTTCAGCACGTTACGGCCGTTGGCCTAAGGAAAGTATTGTGACGGAGTCGAAAATTCGAATTCGAGTTTTCGACGGTAGAGCACGTTTCAAGCATCCCTGATCACGAATCAAACATTTTTGAGGTGATGTGTGTGTGTGTGTCAGTGAATCTGTGAAGACGATATCTCACGAACGAATGGAGCGATTTGAATGAAATTTGGTACAAAAATCACAATCCATGAATACTGGAAGATTATTGTTTTTAAACACAATTGAATGATCAGACCCCCCCCCCCTAAATTTTCGACTGAAATTTTGAAAAAATCATCAAAATATCAAAACCTTTAATAAAGTTACGCAAATAGACATTTCTTATGTAATTTTTCAATAGAAAACGATTGACCTAAATTTTAGAACACTAACATGAACCGTTCTCGAGATATTGCACATTTCTCAAAAAAATTATCAAAAAGTCATATAAAATAGAAAAAGATTTCCTATTGAGAAACATGTTCACTTTTCATATGTAATACCATGCGATCAATTGGGTGACATCATTCTCGTGGATCTAACTCGTTCCATTCACGAGAGAAGATACTTTGAGTAATACTTTTGTATTTGAACGCCAATAGTCATTTATCCGCTGTAAAAATAACTTATTTCTCCGTCCATACCACTTGGCGAGATTTTGGCGGTGAATTTAACGGAATGTCACCAACTTGGCGACATTTTTAAATGTTGCCAAATTAACGACAATCTCGCCAAATGGATAAAAATGACGCTAAATCAATGAAAATGACGACTAATTAAAGAAAATTCAATATCTTGGAAAGAATATAAGTATCTACTATAAGAATAACATTTTTTTTAACTGTAAAAGTAGTAAATTCATTGCATTATATAAGGAAAGTCATGTGCTGCCCACATCAGATTTTTTTTTGTTTATACTCTCATACAGAAGGTGTTGCTAAAACGTAGTGCAATGACTGAGACTTTAAAGCCGGAATCATGGAGGTAAAGGTAAGGAGTTAAAATTTCATACTAAGAAAATACCAATACAATTTGAGATAATAATTCAGGTGGCTCTGCAATAAGATAAGCTCCCCTGCATCGTATCTATTTTCGTGGTGAAAGACTTAAAATATTTATTTCAACTGTCAATTTTGTATAAATAAATAAGTAGCGCAATGCACATTAAAACTCAAACAATAAGGAATATCCCTACATATACAAAATTAGTTTACCAATTTATTTTTATCTCCCTATATTTTGTACTGTCTCGTACATTTATAGATAAATACTGGTTAATTATACTCCTAATTCGGAAACCCTTAGTTTAAAAATAATTAAAAATACATACACTACTCCTATCTGGGGTGTCCAACTAACAATATCGGCTACTTTACTAACTAGCGTACTAGCGACACCTAGATATAATTCTTAAAGCATTATAGCATTTTCAAGCGTTTCATCCATAGGAGTGTTATCTTCTTTCCAACTCCATGGTTTTATCCATAGGAGTTTTATCTCCTTCTCTATGACTCCATGACCGGAGGAAATAATAAGAAAATTGTAGTAGCTCATGGAGTTGGAGATGAGACCACCTCCATGATTCAGCTGAATGGAAAAGTTAATATTTGAGAGGTCATTCCATGGAGTTAGAAAGAAGATAAAGCTCCTATGGGTGAAACCATGGAGTTAGAAAGGAGGAGATAAAACTCCTATGAATGAAAAGCTTGAAAATGCCATAATGCTTTGAGAATTATATCTAGGTGTCGCTAGTGTTAGTAAAGTAGTTGCTATTGTTAGTTGACACTATAGAAAGGCGTAGTATTTAGTATATGTATTTTTAATTATTTTTAAATTAAAGGCTGCCTTATTATGAGTATAATTAACTAGTATTTTTGCATAGTTGTAGGAAAGAGTACAGAATATAGGGAGATAAAAATTAATTGAAAATGAAAATTAAAATTATTTTAAATAAGGAATATTCTTTATTGCTTCAGTTCTACTTTTCATTGCACTAATAATTTATTTTTACAAAATGGACTGTTTAAATAAATATTTTAGGTCTTTCGCCATAGAAATGCATACAATACAGGACTACTTATCTTCTCCCAGCGCCACCTGAATTATTGTCTCAAACGATATTGGCGTTTTCTTAATATAAAGATTTAACTCCTTACTTTTACCTCCATGGATGAAACACTTGAAAATGCCATAAAACTTTGAGAATTATATCTAGGTGCCGTTAGTGTTAGTAAAGTAGCCGATATCGTTAGTTGAACACCACAGATAAGAGTAGTATTTAGTATATGTATTTTTAATTATTTTTAAATTAAGGATTTCTTAATTATGAGTATAATTAATCAGTATTTTTTCATAGTTGTAGAATTGAGTACAGAATATAGGGAGATGAAAATAAATTGAAAGGGAAAATAATTTTGAATATGTAGGAATATGCTTTATTGTTTCAGTTCTGCTTTGCTAATAATTTGTTTCTACTAAATTGACAGTTTAGATAAATAGTTTAGATGTTTCTTCAAAGAAATGCATACAGTGCAGGACTACTTATCTTACCCCAGCGCCACCTGAATGATTATTTCAAACGATATTGGCGTTTTCTTAATATGAAGTTTTAACTCCTTACTTTTACCCCCATGGATCATCCCAATTTAAAAATTTCGGAATATGAATATTTAAACCATGGAGTTAGAGAGAGTTACTTCCTACTTTATCTTCAAATTCACGCTTCAAACAATGCAATTAATGGGGAGCATTTGACATATAGATTGGTGGGAGCTGAATTGTATGATCCATATAGTTAGAGAAAGCTAGTCACTTTTCTTCCATGGTATGACCAGAAATTGAAAACTTGGAATAAAAGTTTTGAGGTATTAAACTTGATAAAGTGGTTTGTTAGAGAGTCTAAGGGGTCTTAAATTAATCGCATTGTGTTATGGATTGGTATAATATGTATGTTTTAATAGGTTGTCGTATAAGAATTAATATTGAATGATAGAGGTGTATAGCTTACATGTATCCTTAGATATTAGGAGGCGGTGTTCTGTTTCCCCATGCATAGTCGGGGTGTACTTGAACAGACTTAGCGGGTGGATTTTGCTGGTATTTATTATTCGTAAATTTGATTTGTACTTTTAAAGAAATAGGGTCTCTAGGGACATTCTTAGGCACCCCAATAATTTTGTAAGGAAAGATCTCCACACTACCTCTGTACCTTTCTGGTAGGTCGGACGGTCTGGGTTTCAACAACAACAACACTACCTCTGTAGTACAGACTACTTGTTTTTTAAGTAGGAATTTTTATTTATATTCTAACTTTGATAATATTTTTGTTAATAAATATACAGTTCCTTGCATCTTCGTAGCCAGAGAAGCATTCTTTATACACATCTTTGATTTTAAAAGTTAAATCATAGCATCCAAAACTGATAAGTGCAATACACTTTGAGTGAAGGGTAAGGATAACTTGACTCATCATTCCTCTTTTGGACTTCGGGTGTGTTGGTTCTCTTGCACTGACGAAGGGGATCCAGTTTATTCTCGAAACAGCTGTATTCTGCATTATTGTTATTTGTGCTTTCATTCGTTGCTCAAGTTCTCCTTATCCCAAACTGGTTATTTTTCTTTCAATTTGGTTATATACTTCGTAATTTCAGTTTCATTCACTAATGTTTTTGTGTAGATTAATAGATTGATACTTTCTTTTAGTTGACGAAATTAGCTCAGATAGCTCCTGAAACCGTTTTTTCCTCTTTATGTGTTATAATTCTTTTTTTATTTAGTCTCAGCCACTGTTAATTATATATATAGTAGTTTGATTAATGAAATTAATTTTCGAAACTGGCTGTTTTCTTATGTTATTTTCTTTTTAATTACTGCCTCACCCCCCTGCAATTTATATCTTTCTTCCTGTACAAAGGTTTGTCTATTTTCATCTCCCTCAAAACTCATTTCTTTTATCAATAATTTAATGGTTCGTATATACTTTATTTCTCTGATTTATTTTACATTGCATATAAATACTTAAAATTTCATTTTGAATATGTCCAAACCAGCTTGTCCCGTTTTCGTGGGCAAAGAGGTTGTTGACGTTTCACTAATTTCTGTAGAGCTCAATAGATGGCTCTGGCTTAGGCGAGCAGCTTTGAATAGATAATTTTGTTGTTTATATTATTCATGAAATAATAAGTATGGAAGAAGTTTTGCCGGTGCGTTAGCGCAGGAAAAAGAATGGGGGTTTTACGATTCCTTTTAGAAGGCCAAAATTCACGGCCTAATAATTAGTTTTAGGAATGATTTGAAATGGAAGGTTCATAGAACCTAATAATAAAGTACTGCGCTCTGGATTTAAATGTATTAATTGAAGTAAAGGAAACGTGAACAAACCCTATATACAAATATGTGTATGTGTACGTTATATTAAACTGTTCGTGACGTTAAAATGTGTTGTGCTCATTGTTTTCACCTAGATTTCTGGATCACAAGAAGCTCAAAAATCCTGCTCAAGGTAAGAGTTAAGTTCAGAAAATTAGATTTGAATTCTACGACAGTTAGGGTAAACTGATATTCTTTTCATGGTGCCGAAACCCGGGAAACGGGACATTTAGATATTTTTGAAAATTAAGAAACAGAATTGGCAGTAGTTTCGATTTCGAACGACAAAATTTTAGAATGTTATTTTAGTTGGTCAAAATTTGTCAAAAGCGAAACTAAGTATGCAAGGTACGGATACAGAAAATAATGAAACAAATGCTGCCGGTGATGAGTTAAAAACTAAAAAAATGCTCGATAAATTGAAGAGAAAACGGCAAACTTTTAGAAGTCTTTTGACTAAAGTTCAGAATAAGATATCGGAGCATTTTGAAGTTGAAGCCATTGATAAAAATACATTAGAAGAGCTTTTACAGCAATTAAACGATAAAGCGGAAAAGGTATTTGAGTTAGATTCAGAAATAGAAAATTATATAGATGACTTGGATGAATTGGAATTGGATATTATTTCTAGTCAGGAATACCGAGATAGGGTTTTAAGTTCAAAGTCAAAAATAAACAAATTTCTGAAAATGATACCGGAACTCAAATCTCAAAGTAAAATAGCTTTAAATAACAGTAATGTATCGGAACTGAAGACGGATGGTAATCTTCCGATAAATAATAGTGGCATGCCGGAGTTGTTGACGATCGGCAGTTCCACATCAGAAGCAAACAGTGAAATGAACAATAGTGAAGAAAGTGGGGAGAAGGGTTGATAGGAATAACGTTCGTTTGCCAAAATTAACCATAGAAGTTTACGATGGTAAACATGAAAATTGGCAAAAATTTTGGGATCAATTTGAGTGTGCAATACACAAAAATAAAAATCTGTCAAAAATAGAAAAGCATAGCTATTTAAAGTCATTTTTGAAGGGACAGGCTTTGGTTTCGATTCAGGGATTATCTATTACGGATAGTAATTATGACACCGCAATTGAAATATTAAAAGATAGGTTTGGGAAAACCGAAACGATAGTGCGTTCTCGTGTAAATAAATTGTTATGTATGAGCCCAGTAAAATCGTGTTTCCACTTGAAAGAATTGCGGCGATTGTATGATGAGTGTACTGTTCATATTCGGAGTCTAGAGGCAGCAGGAGTAAATTTGAATAATATGGTAGTTTGCTTTATCCAATGCTATTAAAATTAATTCCACAAGAAATAGTGTTGGACTATAATAGATCAAATAAAAAGGATAAATCGTGGGATTGTTCAGACCTCTTAGAATTCCTAAAGAACGAGATTGAAAACCGCGAGAAAACATTTTTGTTTAGTAATGCGGATGACTCAAGTGGAAGAAACGAAAGCGCTAAGAATTATTCTAAATTGGCTCCTCGAATGCTGAGTCAAAGAGATAAACATTTTTTCAAACCTCATTATAAAAACAAAACAATCCCAACTGCGGCGACATTGAACATAAATGAATCAAAATTTCCCGAATGTTTATTTTGTGATTTTATTGATGGCCCTAGACATGATTCACGGGAGTGTAGGAAATCTGTTGATGAAAAAAGAAATAAATTAAAGCAAATGGGTAGATGTTTTCTATGTTTAAAGCGATTTCACACGTCATTTAAGTGTTTATCAAAAATCCGTTGTGAGCTATGTAAGGGACGCCATAATGTAGTATTGCACGAAAATAATCAAAATAAAAGCGAAACGAAATCAGATACTGCTGTTACTTCTGTTTCGCAAAAAAAAATAAATTAGGTGGCGAGATTTATTTACAAACTGCCACTGTAAATATTTTTGGAAAAAATAGAAATATGAATCTTCGCGTTTTGTTTGATGGGGGAAGCCATAGATCATTTATCCTTGAGCAGGTATCTAGACAGCTAAACTTAAAGGTGCTAGGTGAAGAAGATATTCATATTTATACCTTCGGAAGGACTGAACCCATGATAGAGAGAAGAAAAAGGGTTCAACTTGACTTACGAAGTCCGGAGGGACGCGACACAATAACAATTGAAGCACTTGAGGCTCCTAATATAAGCAATGCTTTAATTTCTGTTCCAGACGAAGATATAAGAAATTATTGCAAGGAAAATAAAATACAGTTAGCAGATAGAAGTAAAAATGGAAATAGCTTGCAATTAGCCATTTTAATTGGTTCGGACTATTATTGGAAATTCGTAACCGGAAAAATAAGAAGACTGTCGGGATCATTAGTAGCTTCAGAAACTATATTAGGATGGTCGGTCAACGGTTCGACCGCTGCAACAAATATGATGATTGTTCAATCTACAGTTAACGTAATGAACATTGCGGTAAAATCCACACACACGGATCTGAATTCCGAAACTAATTCAATACTTCGAAATTTCTGGCAATTGGAAAGTTTAGGAATCGTCGATAATGACAATGGATCAAAAGAACCTGAAACAGAAATTCTCAAAAACTTTGACAAATCAATCAAATATCGCGACAACCGTTATGAAGTTCGATTACCGTGGAAGGAGGAAGTCATTGAAATGAAAGACAATTATGAAGTGGCTTTCAACAGACTAAAAAGTTTATCAAGGAAATTTAGAAAGAATCCCGACATCTATGAACGTTACAAGAAAATAATCGAAGACCATCTTAAAAGGGGTATTGCTGAGGAAGTGCTGGAGGATCCTTGTCCAAAATTGTACTACATGCCACACCAGCCAGTGCTAAGAGAGGACCATGCTACCACAAAATTGAGAATAGTTTTCGATGCATCGTCTCATGCAAATAATTGCCATTCATTAAATGACTGTTTAGACTCAGGGCCGAACCTCAATTCTGATCTGCTAGGATTACTGATTTGCTTCAGAAAACACAGAATTGGAATTACAGCAGATATCGAACAAGCGTTTCTACAGATTCTGCTGTCACCTGAAGACCGAGATGCAGTTCGATTTTTATGGCGTGAGAATTATGAAGAAGGTCAGTTGAAGATTCTAAGAATGACTCGGGTCATATTTGGAGCAACGTCAAGTCCATTTCTACTAGCAGCTACAATAAAACACCATGCTAAGAAATTTAAATTGAAGTTTCCGAAGATTTTTCAGTTGCTAGAAAATAATATGTATGTAGATGATCTGATTGCTGGAGCAGATGAAGAAGAAGAAGCATTAGAAATGTATAAAGATATGAAATATGTCATGAAACAAGCAAGTTTCAATATGAGAAAGTGGAAGACTAATAATGAAGAGGTTCAGGAAATTTGGTTCGAAAACGAAAATTGTAGTCAAGATGCAAGTGAGAGTAAAGTTTTGGGATACATTTGGAATAGACAAGAAGATTCCTTTAAAATTGAGATCAAAGATTTAGTTTCCAAAATTAGAGATGGTGCTACTGAAACTAAAAGAGGAGTCTTGAAAATTATTGGAAGTCTGTATGACCCATTAGGATTTTTAAATCCATTTACTATTAGAGCAAAAATACTTCTTCAAAATATTTGGAAGTGTGGATTAGAATGGGATGATCTTCTGCCATTAGAGTATAACCAGAATTGGAAGAGTTGGTGTAATGAACTTGAAGATATAAAGGATATTGCAGTTCCAAGACATTATTTCGAAGGTGCTATAAAGAGAAAGTTGACGAAAACTGTGCAGTTGCATTGTTTCACAGATTCAAGCCAAGAAGCTTATGGAGCGGTACTATATTTAAGATACATGAAGGAAGATACCGTGAAGACCGAATTTGTCGTTTCTAAAGCTAGAATAGCGCCACTGAAAACAATTACTCTTCCTAGACTTGAACTTATGGCAGCATTAATTGGAGCAAGAATTTCCAAGACAGTTCAAAAATGTTTGGGCGAGAAACTAGAAATAATTCCATATTTCTGGACAGATTCAGCAATTGTACTTCACTGGATAAAAGGAAATTCAGAAAAATGGAAACCCTTCGTCCAACACAGGGTTCAAGAAATACATGAGAAAACGGAACCGTCATCATGGTCGTTTTGTCCTGGAAAGGAAAATCCAAGTGACTTGGTCACAAGAGGTATAAGAATAGAAGTTCTAAGAAATAGTGAAAATTGGTGGCATGGACCAAAATGGTTGGCCGAAGAAGAGGACTCTTGGCCCCAACTACCAGCGAGCCTCAAATCTCAGGTGGTTGAAGAAGAAAAAAGAAAATTAGTAAAAGGGAAAATATTTCAGGCCAGTTGCACAGCAGAAAAGAGAGAAAATGCCATTTTTGACTTAAAAAGATTTAGCAGACTTATTAGAATTCTTAGAATTACTTCATGGATTAAAAGATTTATCTCTAACGCCCGAAACAAAGATACTAAATTATCAGGACCTTTGACGGCAAATGAAATAGCTGAATCAGAAAATTATTGGATAAAAACTACACAATTAGAACATTTTCCTGAGGAATTGAAAGCATTGAACAATGGAAAACCTGTATCACCAGACTCCAAAATTTATCCGTGCAATCCATTTTTGGACAAAAATAATGTTTTGCGTGTTGGGGGAAGATTGCAAAATGCTGAGTTAAACTTCTGTGAAATTCACCCAATTATACTACCTGATCTTAGTTATTTTTCAGATCTTGAAATCAAAAGAAGTCACGAAAAGATTGGACATGCTGGAACTGCTGAAACTTTAGCCCAAGTCCGAGAAACATTTTGGGTATTGAAAGGAAGACAGAGAGTGAAAAGTATCATAAACAGATGCATGATTTGTCGGAAGTTTAGAGCAAAACCCATGACTCAAGATGTTGCACCACTACCTCCAGATAGAGTGCGAGAAACGTATCCATTCGAAGTAACCGGAATTGACTACGCAGGACCATTGTATCAAAATAATAATGAGAAAGCGTACATTGTACTGTTTACCTGTGCCGTGACAAGATCCGTACATCTAGAACTTGTTTCCAACATGACCGCACAACATTTCTTGCTGGCTTTCAGACGATTTATCTCAAGGAGGGGAATATGCCGAGTTATAATGTCAGATAATGCAAAAACTTTTAAAAAGACAAATAAGGAGCTCAAAAGTTTGTGGACCACAATTAGAGACAACGAAGTTTTGGACTTTTTCGGAAATCAAGGAATTGAATGGAAGTTTATTGTTGAGCGAGCCGCTTGGTGGGGCGGTTTTTGGAAGCGTTGGAAAAGAGAATACCTTTTAGAATTGAAAACCGCACACCAGTTCCAGAAAGGCAGAGACTCATCACTTATTGTGAAAGACTCGGTTGTTCTCATTCATGAGGACAAAATACCCCGTTTAATGTGGAAGACCGGTGTAATTCAGACGACCCATCCGGGCCGTGATGGAAAGACTAGAGCCTGTACAATAAGACTGCCCAACGGAACTCTGATAAGACGACCTGTGCAGCTGTTATATCCCTTGGAAATAAACTGATAAGTGTCTGAACTTTCATTAGAACTCTAAATAAGACTTTACTTTTATTTCTAAGAAGAAATGTTTGAATTTAAATCTCAAAATTGTTTAAAAATGTATCAATTATTTCATTTTTTCTTTGTTTGTGTTTTGTATGTTGCACGATTTCCTTACTGAAAACTTAATCCAGAGTATGATTGTTGATTAGTGATATTGATCCAACTTCTTGATGAACTCCAGGAGTTCATCGGGGGGGAGGATGTTGACGTTTCACTAATTTCTGTAGAGCTCAATAGATGGCTCTGGCTGCGGCGAGCAGCTTTGAATAGATAATTTTGTTGTTTATATTATTCATGAAATAATAAGTATGGAAGAAGTTTTGCCGGTGCGTTAGCGCAGGAAAAAGAATGGGGGTTTTACGATTCCTTTTAGAAGGCCAAAATTCACGGCCTAATAATTAGTTTTAGGAATGATTTGAAATGGAAGGTTCATAGAACCTAATAATAAAGTACTGCGCTCTGGATTTAAATGTATTAATTGAAGTAAAGGAAACGTGAACAAACCCTATATACAAATATGTGTATGTGTACGTTATATTAAACTGTTCGTGACGTTAAAATGTGTTGTGCTCATTGTTTTCACCTAGATTTCTGGATCACAAGAAGCTCAAAAATCCTGCTCAAGGTAAGAGTTAAGTTCAGAAAATTAGATTTGAATTCTACGACAGTTAGGGTAAACTGATATTCTTTTCAGAGGTAGTGCTCCTTTATCGGCTCGTGTCGGTTGGTTGTTCAATGGTTGATACCACCGGCTAGCAAATTTTAGTTTTGAGTGTTCTAGCTCCGCTTGAATTACTTTTCATCTGCCTTGTAGCCCTTTCGTTTTTAGCGGTTGTTAAGGGCGCATACTGATATTTCGATCTGATGAAAGGGAGCTTAAATTGCCCTCCAAACAATTGCCTTCACATATGTAGGCTTTCATCAAAGAACATTTGCAAGTTATTTTCTTATTTTTTTTACAAGTAGCAGTTTTATTTATAGATATTTTAGCGTAGTCAAATAAGAAATCTACTTTGTCTTTATAAAAACAATCAATAACTTGCAAATTATTATGTAGTCAAATTAGAAATACACTTTACCATTGCAAGTAATTATCAATACAGCAAACTTTTTTAATACCTTTACGTAGCTAAATTTGAAATTCACTTTATCATTACAAGTAATAATCAATAATAGCGAACTTTTCTCAATAACTACAAAACTTTTTCAATAACTACAAAAACTTTTGTAATAAATGCAAACAGTTACGTAGTCAAATACTTGTAGTTCAATTTTCCATTTTGGATTAGTTCTTCAATATCTTATAAAATATATTTTTTTATTTCAGGTTATCGTCGCCGTGTTCGCAGCGTGCTTGTGAGCCCAAGCAACGGCGGCGAGTCCTGTCCCCATTTGGAGGAATTAGACGTATGCTTGGATGTGGAAATTTTCGACTGGCAGTATGGCAACTGGAGCTCCTGTTCCCTTTCCGATCCGCACGCAACTTGTGGGCCTGGAAAAAAAACGAGAGATTACACATGCGTCAATTATGATGGGGTAAGATGACTATTTCACAATCAATAATTTTAAAGAGCTATGTATTAGTTTAGTTACACATGCGTCAATTATGATGGGGTAAGATGACTATAGCACAATCGGTAATTTTAAAGAGCTATGTATTAGTTTAGTTACACATGCGTCAATTATGATGGGGTAAGATGACTATAGCACAATCAGTAATTTTAAAGAGCTATGTATTAGTTTAGTTACACATGCGTCAATTATGATGAGGTAAGATGACTATAGCACAATCAGTAATTTTAAAGAGCTATGTATTAGTTTAGTTACACATGCGTCAATTATGATGGGGTAAGATGACTATAGCACAATCAGTAATTTTAAAGAGCTATGTATTAGTTTAGTTACACATGCGTCAATTATGATGGGGTAAGATGATTAAAGCACAATCGGTAATTTTAAAGAGCTATGTATTAGTTTAGTTACACATGCGTCAATTATGATGGGGTAAGATGACTATAGCACAATCAGTAATTTTAAAGAGCTATGTATTAGTTTAGTTACACATGCGTCAATTATGATGAGGTAAGATGACTATAGCACAATCAGTAATTTTAAAGAGCTATGTATTAGTTTAGTTACACATGCGTCAATTATGATGGGGTAAGATGACTATAGCACAATCAGTAATTTTAAAGAGCTATGTATTAGTTTAGTTACACATGCGTCAATTATGATGGGGTAAGATGACTAAAGCACAATCGGTAATTTTAAAGAGCTATGTATTAGTTTAGTTACACATGCGTCAATTATGATGGGGTAAGATGACTATAGCACAATCAGTAATTTTAAAGAGCTATGTATTAGTTTAGTTACACATGCGTCAATTATGATGGGGTAAGATGACTATAGCACAATCAGTAATTTTAAAGAGCTATGTATTAGTTTAGTTACACATGCGTCAATTATGATGGGGTAAGATGACTATAGCACAATCAGTAATTTTAAAGAGCTATGTATTAGTTTAGTTACACATGCGTCAATTATGATGGGGTAAGATGACTAAAGCACAATCGGTAATTTTAAAGAGCTATGTATTAGTTTAGTTACACATGCGTCAATTATGATGGGGTAAGATGACTATAGCACAATCAGTAATTTTAAAGAGCTATGTATTAGTTTAGTTACACATGCGTCAATTATGATGAGGTAAGATGACTATAGCACAATCAGTAATTTTAAAGAGCTATGTATTAGTTTAGTTACACATGCGTCAATTATGATGGGGTAAGATGACTATAGCACAATCAGTAATTTTAAAGAGCTATGTATTAGTTTAGTTACACATGCGTCAATTATGATGGGGTAAGATGATTAAAGCACAATCGGTAATTTTAAAGAGCTATGTATTAGTTTAGTTACACATGCGTCAATTATGATGGGGTAAGATGACTATAGCACAATCGGTAATTTTAAAGAGCTATGTATTAGTTTAGTTACACATGCGTCAATTATGATGGGGTAAGATGATTAAAGCACAATCGGTAATTTTAAAGAGCTATGTATTAGTTTAGTTACACATGCGTCAATTATGATGGGGTAAGATGACTATAGCACAATCGGTAATTTTAAAGAGCTATGTATTAGTTTAGTTACACATGCGTCAATTATGATGGGGTAAGATGACTATAGCACAATCAGTAATTTTAAAGAGCTATGTATTAGTTTAGTTACACATGCGTCAATTATGATGAGGTAAGATGACTATAGCACAATCAGTAATTTTAAAGAGCTATGTATTAGTTTAGTTACACATGCGTCAATTATGATGGGGTAAGATGACTATAGCACAATCAGTAATTTTAAAGAGCTATGTATTAGTTTAGTTACACATGCGTCAATTATGATGGGGTAAGATGATTAAAGCACAATCGGTAATTTTAAAGAGCTATGTATTAGTTTAGTTACACATGCGTCAATTATGATGGGGTAAGATGACTATAGCACAATCGGTAATTTTAAAGAGCTATGTATTAGTTTAGTTACACATGCGTCAATTATGATGAGGTAAGATGACTATAGCACAATCAGTAATTTTAAAGAGCTATGTAATAGTTTAGTTACACATGCGTCAATTATGATGGGGTAAGATGACTATAGCACAATCGGTAATTTTAAAGAGCTATGTAATAGTTTAGTTACACATGCGTCAATTATGATGGGGTAAGATGATTAAAGCACAATCGGTAATTTTAAAGAGCTATGTATTAGTTTAGTTACACATGCGTCAATTATGATGGGGTAAGATGACTATAGCACAATCGGTAATTTTAAAGAGCTATGTATTAGTTTAGTTACACATGCGTCAATTATGATGGGGTAAGATGACTATAGCACAATCAGTAATTTTAAAGAGCTATGTATTAGTTTAGTTACACATGCGTCAATTATGATGAGGTAAGATGACTATAGCACAATCAGTAATTTTAAAGAGCTATGTATTAGTTTAGTTACACATGCGTCAATTATGATGGGGTAAGATGACTATAGCACAATCAGTAATTTTAAAGAGCTATGTATTAGTTTAGTTACACATGCGTCAATTATGATGGGGTAAGATGACTATAGCACAATCAGTAATTTTAAAGAGCTATGTATTAGTTTAGTTACACATGCGTCAATTATGATGGGGTAAGATGATTAAAGCACAATCGGTAATTTTAAAGAGCTATGTATTAGTTTAGTTACACATGCGTCAATTATGATGGGGTAAGATGACTATAGCACAATCGGTAATTTTAAAGAGCTATGTATTAGTTTAGTTACATATGCGTCAATTATGATGGGGTAAGATGACTATAGCACAATCAGTAATTTTAAAGAGCTATGTATTAGTTTAGTTACACATGCGTCAATTATGATGGGGTAAGATGACTATAGCACAATCAGTAATTTTAAAGAGCTATGTATTAGTTTAGTTACACATGCGTCAATTATGATGGGGTAAGATGATTAAAGCACAATCGGTAATTTTAAAGAGCTATGTATTAGTTTAGTTACACATGCGTCAATTATGATGGGGTAAGATGACTATAGCACAATCGGTAATTTTAAAGAGCTATGTATTAGTTTAGTTACACATGCGTCAATTATGATGAGGTAAGATGACTATAGCACAATCAGTAATTTTAAAGAGCTATGTAATAGTTTAGTTACACATGCGTCAATTATGATGGGGTAAGATGACTATAGCACAATCGGTAATTTTAAAGAGCTATGTATTAGTTTAGTTACACATGCGTCAATTATGATGGGGTAAGATGACTATAGCACAATCGGTAATTTTAAAGAGCTATGAATTAGTTTAGTTACACATGCGTCAATTATGATGGAGTAAGGTGACTATATTTATTAGTTACACATTCAATTAATATTTATTAGTTACAGATACGTCATTTATTAGTTACACATATATTAGTTACACATGCGTTTATTTATTAGTTACACATATATTAGTTACACATGCGTTTATTTATTACTAGCCGCCTTTGGCGACCAGCCTGTTCGCTACCCTTGAAAATTCTGACCGTGGCAAATTCTAACCGTGGCACACTCGCTGGCGCGACCTACCAGAAGGAACGACCTACCAGGAAGTGCCACCCAATTTAGACAGGAACTCAGTGGGGGAGGCATCCACAGGGACCGTACCCTCCTTCCCCTCCCACCAACCTCTCGGAAGGACTTACGGTCCCGCATGTTTAACGTGATCGTACTCCACCTGAACACGGCGGCAGTTTTGGCAGTGGCGGGAATCGAACCCGGACCTACCTAGTGCAAATCCCGCGCGCTAACCACTGGGCTACCGCGCCCTCCGCGACAATCTCCATAACCTTCTTTTTATTCACCCAATTTAGACCGGAACCCAGTAGGGGAGGCATCCACAGGGTCCGTACCCTCCTTCCTCTACCAACAACCTCTCGGAAGGACTTACGGATCCACATGTTTAACGTGATCGTACTCCGCGTGAAAATGGCAGCAGTTTTGGCAGTGGCGGCAATCGAACCCTAGCCTACCGAGTGCAATTCCCGCGCGCCAACCACTGGGCTACCGCGCCCTCTGCGACAATCTCCATAACCTTCTTTTTATTCACCCAATTTAGACCGGAACCCAGTGGGAAAGTCATCCACAGGGTGCGTACCCTCCTTCCTCTACCACCAACCTCTCGGAAGGACTTACGGACCCACATGTTTAACGTGATCGTACTCCGCGTGAACACGGCAGCAGTTTTGTCAGTGCAGGGAATCGAACCCGGGCCTACCGAGTGAAATTCCCGCACGCTAACCACTGGGCTACCGCGCCCTCCGCGACAATCTCCATAACTTTCTTTTTATTCACCCAATTTGAACCAGGACCCAGTGGGGGAGGCATCCACAGAGACCGTACCCTCCTTTCCCTGCCACCAACCTCTCGGAAGGAATTATCGACCCATATGTTTAAGGTGATCGTACTCTGCATCAGTGGCGGGAATCGAACCCAGGCCTACCGAGTGCAATTCTCGCGCGCTAACTTCCCGCGCGCTAATTTAAATTTATAACGACCATATGCTAGGCTCTTAATTCCACCATCCTCGTTCCATCGTTCCATCATTTAAAATAGCCATAAAATTAAAATATCCATTTAAAATATCTATAAATTAAAATATCCATAAATTAAAATATCCATTTAAAATAAAAAAATCAACCATATCGTTCCACCAATCCATAAATATAATAATTTCAAATACATCACCACAATTCAAACCACCATAATTCAATCATTTAAATTATTTAAAATATCCATTTAAAATATCATATAAATATAATAATTTCGCCCGATGTATACAACACTTATGCTCGTAATTCAGTTAAAACCGAAAGCGCGGTCTCCATGGAGACGGGGAAGAAACTAATGCGGATGGGGGGAAAATGCAGTTGAGGAACTGAGCCGGTAGCCGACAAATTTAAAATCATGGCGTCTTTAAAATTGCCATCCTGAAGGCAATTTTCATTATTTCTGGACCAGATTGGACTTGTAAGAATGCCAGATGTTTGACCTTTCTGAAAATGTAAATTATTAGTCGAAATTATGAGTACTTTTCACGATGCGAGAATTTAAAAACCAAAAATCGTTTTCTTGAGCAAAAAGTGACTTTTGTTTTAAAATCTTTAAAAAATATTAGAAATCGAAATTCAGATTTGAAATTGATATATTTTTACTCGAAATTCTCTGCTCTTTCCGATGGTGTGATTTGTTTTTTTCTACGATGTCTGGATCGTGGAGAAAAAAGGGTAAAAAGGGCAAAAAACGGTCGAAATCGCATAAAACATTAAATAAATAAAAAAATAATTAAAATTTTAAAAATCGGTTTTCACGTGTCACCTTCCCTCCCCCCCGGGTCTCCGATTGCCAAATTTCGTAGCTCTCCGACGCGCGGTCGCGAAACGTATAGTGTATAAGACAGACAGACACACACACACACACACACACAGACATTGCCTTTTATTATTTAAGATTTACACATGCATCAACTATAATGGGGGTAAAGTGACTAGCACAATCAGTAATTTTAAAGAGCTATGTATTAGTTTTTCTACAATACATAGTAAGAAAATTAATACGTAACTCTTTAAAATTATAGTGTTAATGAGAGTTGATATATATATATATATATATATATATATAAATTGAAGGATTTTAATCGAAAATTATGCATAAACTACTGTATGTACAAAAAAACCCATCTCTAACATATCTGTTACAAATGAGTAACTATAAGCCAAGACTAAGGATAAAGATAGAAGGTAACATATCACTACAATGGAAAGGGGGATGAGAAGAATATTAGGATTCAAAAATAACAATTAAAAGTATGTAAAAGTAAATAAAAATAAAACTCGGCAAAAATGAGAATAGGCAATAATAATCAGCTCAAGATAAGAGATTAAGAATAGAGAACAATCAATTGAAACTACACAAAAAATGGCGGTTAGTTCGAAATTGCATTCTCATCAGGACAGCCATAGAATTCGAATTAAAACCGATAGAATAGCCAGTTTCTGACAATGGCGATAGTATTTAACTATAGACACCATTGGAACTGTCTACTGGCTAGTGGAAGGAGAAAAATAAATCAATTGAATTATACAAAGCTGAAAAACAATACCTCCTCGAACTGTAATATGAAAACACAAGAATAGCACCACGTGTAAGATAAACTAGTGACTGTGCATTTCACCTCACTTCGTCAAAGCGAGTGGGCGAGCATTTCACATCACTTCGTCAATGCGAGTGGGAATGAATACAATTGAACGATACATAATATGTATGGAGACTTTCGAAAATGGTAAACAGTATAGGACTCAGGACAAGCGGAAAATAGTCATTCGAAAATAGTAAACAGTATTAGACTCAGGCCAAGTGGCAAGTGAGGTGATAAGAATGGGTGAATTTTCAAAAATGAGTTAACCAATCAAAGATAAATAATGCATGTGTAAAATTATTACGTGGTATATTTGAAATTATTAATAATATTATTTACAAATACTTCCGGATATAGGTAGTTTTGACAAATGCGTTTAAGATTATTGATGTGGAGAAAGTGAAATTGAGGATCAGAAAGTCGATGTATTCGAAATAGCTGGTTTAAAATGATGTTTCTAAACAATTGAATAGAATTACAAGAATGATATGATAGCAGCTTTATGATAGTGAAGTTGTAAGAATCTTTTTTATCATAAAGATTGGTGATTACATGATTATTGAGGGTATCTAAATTTAGGTCTAAAAAATTAACAGTTTGACTAACGCAAGGCTCATTAGGAATTAATTCTAGGTTAGACGGGTAAAAATCAATATTAATGGGATAGGAATCATCAATGATAATACAAATTAAGTCGTCAACATATCTATATATAATATATGAATTAGAGTTAAAATGACATTCATAATAATAAAGATATAAGTTAGCGAGTATACTACTACTACAGCCACCTTGTGGTACACCAGATGTTTGTAAATAAATGTTATCACCTTGGACAATATAATTGTTGTATAACACAAAGTGCAAGAGCATAGGAAAATTTTTGACATTAAAAGCATCATGATTGGAAGATATATAGTCATGATAAAGAGAGATAATAACTTTATGTAAATCTTTAATGACAATATTATTAAATAGTTCTTTAAAATCAAAGGTTTGGAAACCAAGAATTTGTGGTAACTTGCTAAGGTGATTAACTAAATCAAAACTATTGTTCAAAATGAAATATCCTGAATTCTTGAATTTAAGAGATTCATTAATTCGATTTAAACAGTTAAGCAAGTACTTACTAGCAGTAGTGGTAAAGGTATTATGTCCACAAGTGACTGTTCTAAAACTGAGAGGTGATTTGTGGAATTTAGGAACCAAAGTAACATAAGGAAATTTAAAAAACTTACAATTAATATTTAATTGTGTATATAATTTTAGCATTTTAGTTTTGATTTGGATAGACTGATTATGAATGGGTTTTAAAATTTGATTATCTTTTAAGTAATTCTGTAACAGAGAAACATAATATTTTTTACAAATGATGGCATAATTATTAGAAGCTTTATCTACATAAGTTATTACGAAATGTTGTTGTAGTTCTTTGATAGCAGATAGGAGTTGTTTATAAGGATACCTAGGCTTCGTTAATTTAGTGTTTATAATAACATTTTTAAGTAGATGTAAGGTCGTATACTTCCATAGATTGAATGCTTCAATAGGAATAGAATGTGAACAAGCAAGTTGATATATGAATTTATCAAAATCAAATGATAGAGACTGAAGAAGTTGTTTAGGGTGATGGCAGAATGGAATGCGAAATTTAGACCCTTTATTCATAATATCCCTAAGTATATCATCCTGAACTATACTGAGATCCCCAGTAATAATGTGACCATGAGTGGAGTTGACAAAAGGGGCAAGATTTTGATTGCTGCATACACATGATGTAAGATCATCGGAGTTTAATGTCCTAGAAACTTCATTGTAATTGTAAATAGTTCTACCAATTGGTAAATTATATTTGAATGATTTTTGTATTTTGATATCATTTACTGGTAACAAGTGCTGATGTTTTGCAAATAAATTATTGAAGTTAAGAGAATTAAGAATAGGGTGTTTAAAAGAAATTACACAGTAAGCTATTTTAGTATGTGGATTTGGTGAATGGAGTAGGTGGTAATTTAAGAAATTTGTACGTGAAAGAAGCAAATCAAAAAATAAATGTTTAAAATGCTCATGAGTTAATTTTAATTTTAAAAAATTAGTATAAACAATACTTAATTTGCTTTTTCTGACTTTATATAACCATGTTCTAACAGGTAGAAAATTGAAAGTTTGAGAATAATTATATTGTAATTTTAAAATGTCTGCTTTGTAATCAATAGTTTTACTTAAGTTACTTTTTCCTTTGCCACGCTTATATCGCTTTTTACTAGGAGATGATGACTTTGAATAATGAAAAAGATGTTTATATACTGAAGATTTATGAGAATTGTATTCAAAACTATTGTTAACAACATTATTATTATTATAAATTTGATTTAAGCCATAGGGGAAGAGAGTTTTATATTTTTTAATGTAATAATTTTCAAATACTAATATATATATATATAGTTAAACCTGTCTTAAACGTAATTTAAGGGGCTCCTAAGAATTTTCAGTCTCGAAAAGTTTTCCCGTTTCATGAAGGTTATTTCATTGAAAGCGAAATTTAAGGTTTAGCTGGAAATGCAGATGGTCCATATGTAATTGCTTACCTATACTTCAGACTTTAGACACATTTAATTAATATTATATTATAATATCTAATTTAATCATTTTAAATATGTATATACTTACATTTTAGCATACTGCGATCAAAAAATGTATGTAAATAAAAAAATAGTGCAGCTTTTAGCTTATTACTATACTTTAAAACCTATAGATGAATTGACTACCGGTAAAATACTACAGCTTATCATGAAATAATGAAAAAAAAAAACACTATGTTTTGAGGAGATGCACTTTTAAAATAATCCAACATGATTTCTTGGACTTACGTCTTACTAATGATGCGATTTTTAGATAAAAATCGAGCACTGATTAATTTCAGAAAATTGTCATATTAATTAGATAAAAAATTATGTGAGAAATGGTACTCGCATAAATAAATGGCTGAAATAGTTGGATGATAAAATCGTACGGAAAACACGTCATGTCATTAAAACTTTAAAAATAAAGACAACCAGAGTCGGCTATTATTAAAATGTCTTTAATACGAATAAAATCTCCATCCATGGCGTATGTAAAAATTGCATAATCAGCGCTTTCGGACATTATTATGTCCTTCATTAATGGCAATGTAAAAATCACCTCCTATTTATACTTTCCCTACAATACATGGTAATGTATAGGGAAAGTTTTGGAATCATGTCGAAAATCGCAACTCGAGTTTTCGACGGATCTACACGTTTCGAGACCTATAGAATACGAAAAAACCATTTTTAGCGTGACGTCTGTGTGTGTGTCTGTCAGTCTGTCTGTGCAGATTTTGTATCCACTCTAACTAAAAAACTAATGGACCGAATTTCACAAAATTTGGTAGGTAAGTGACTTGTGAGCGAGTCTGGTGCTGATTAGTTTTGGGTACGATTTGGAATAAAAGAACCCGCCTTTTTTTCTTCGAAATGGCCCGCAAAAGCTTGTATCCACTCTAACTGAAAAACTACTGGACCGAATTTCACAAAATTCGGTAGAAGAGTCACTTGTGGGTCACCCTGGTGCTGATTAGATTTTGGTACGATTCGGGAAAAAATAACCTGCCTCTTTTTGCAAAATGGCCCGCAAAAATCGTCAAAATCTAAACTAAAGAACTAGGTATACTCAAATATATCCATTAAATGCTCGTTTAATGCGTAATGTTTAACGACGAAAATAATAAGACCAACCCCATTACACTAGGACTAGCCGTTCTCGAGATATTTTAGTTTTCCGTATTTTCTCTACGCCACCTTTGAAAATAAATCCGGTTACCGAATGAGAACGAAAATTGAATTAAAAGTGAAATAAATTTAATTAAAATATAGAGAACGTTAATATAAGTCTGCAGGGAAAGTCATGTGCTGCCCACATCAGATTTTTACTTTCCCTGCAATACATGGTAATGTATAGGGAAAGTAGAATCGCCAAAATCTAAAATAAAAAACTACGTATGCTCAAATATATCCATGAAATGCTTGTTTAATACGTAATTTTTAACGAAGAAAAAAATAAGACCAACCTCATTACACTAGGACTAGCCGTTCTCGAGATATATTAGATTTTTTTCGTATTTTCTCCAAGCCACCGTTGAAAATAAGTCCAGTTATCAAATGCGAACGAAAATTGAATTAAAAGTGAATTAAATGTAATTAAAATAATGAGAACGTGAATATAAATCTGCAGGAAAAGTCATGTGCTTCCCACATCAGATATTTACTTTCCCTGCAATACATGGTAATGTATAGGGAAATTACTGGAATCATAACGAAAATCACATTTCGAGTTTTCGACGGAACTACACGTTTCGAGACCTCTAGAATACGAAAAAACTATTTTTAGCGTGACGTCTGTGTGTGTGTGTGTGTCTGTGCAATGTATGTATCCACTCTAACTAAAAAACTACTCGACCGAATTTCATAAAATTTGATAGATAAGTCACTTGGGTGAGACCCTGTTGCTGATTAGTTTTTGGTAGGATTCGTAAAAACAGAACCCGCCTTTTTTTTGCGAAATGGCCCGTAAAAATTTCATGTGTCCACGCTAGCTAAAATACTAATTGACCAAATTTCACAAAATTTGGAATATAAGTTACCTATAGGATACTCTGGTGCTGATTAGATTTTGATACGATTCGGAAAATAACAACCTGGTCAAAAAAAAAAGACTAATTGTGAGACCAGAAATTGATCTCACATGTGTTTTGGTGAGACAGGTTTATGCCAGTTATTTATTGATTCGAAACTTCGGACAATACTGCCAGTCTGAGTGACGCCAAGGTTTACAGCAAACCATAAATTTAGGAGTGTCAAGACAGAGGGGGCCCGTACGAGGATGTGGAATGGTTCCATTGGTTAAATGATTAACCAATGGAGAAAGTACTTGTTACGTCACATTCAATGCTTCAAATGAAAGCAAGGGGGGAAATGACGCCACCGAGAAAGATGGAACCACAACCTGTGACCCGAGAATCAAATAGACATACTAACATGACTTGGAACAGATAACTTGTACAATATGACTTAAAAATCTGATGTGGGCAGCACATGACTTTCCCTGCAGACTTATATTCACGTTCTCTTTATTTTAATAACATTTAATTGACTTTTCATTCAATTTACGTTCTCATTTGATAACTGGACTTATTTTCAAAGGTGGCGTAGAGAAAATACGAAAAAACTAAAATATCTCGAGAACGGCTACCCCTAGTGTAATGGGGTTGATCTTATTCTTTTCTTCGTTAAAAATTACGTATTAAACAAGCATTTCATGGATATATTTGAGCATACGTAGTTTTTTATTTTAGATTTTGGCGATTTTTGCAGGCCATTTTGCAAAGAAAAGGTAGGTTATTTTTTTTTCAAATGATACCAAAATCTAGTCAGCACCAAGGTGTCCCACAAGTGATTTACCTACCAAATTTTGTGGAATTCGGGCCATTAGTTTTTCAGCTAGAGTGGATACAAGCTTTTGGGGGACATTTCGCAAAAAAAGGCGGGTTCTTTTATCCCGAGTTGTACTCAAAACTAATCAGCACCATATTCGCCCACAAGTGACTTACCTACCAAATTTTATGAAATTCGGTCAATTACTTTTTTAGTTTGAGTGGATACAAAATCTGCACAGACACACACACACAGATGTCACGCTAAAAATAGTTTTCTCGTATTCTAGAGGTCTCGAAACGTGTAGATCCGTCGAAAACTTGAGTTGCGATTTTCGGCATGATTCTAATACTTTCCCTATACATTACAATGTATTCCAGGGAAAGTAAAAAGATAACTGGGATCATGACTTAAGAAGGACACTGGTCAACAACTAGAGCAGTGATGATATAATACGACTTAAGATGGAGACATGAAAGTACTTGTGCAGATAATAAGGTAATGCAATACGTGCGGGTGTGCGCGCCATGAGTAAAAGTTATCGTCGATATCACGAGTCGGTGAAAGAATACTGCGAGTTATTTCGATGAGATGATCGGCAACTTACATTGCTCTGACAAAACCCAAGACAGACTTGAAGGTATGTGCCCATTGAAAAATCAGGTCCTATATATATATTTTTAGGCGAGTTTAATGGTCTCACAATGTTTCCTCCGACTTAATAATATGATAAAGTGTTCTAATTGAATAGTTAAAGATTTATGTTGTTAGTAAATGTTATTGTTAATCTTAAATTGGTGTAATCCGTTTGGTAATGTAATAATTAATTAATAATTCCTTTACAGGACTCGCACGAAAATTAAATAATTGGAGGGTTTATAGCGGCACAATAAAGCAATGTACGATTTAGGTAATAAATCCACTATGTACGAATTTAAGGCCATGTTAAGAGATAAAGATAGATATGTTAATGATAAATAATTGGAGGGTTATTGCAAACACAACGCACAACGTAATGATAAATAATGTTAATCATAAATTAAGTTCCTGAATTTTCTATCAGTTCCCACACTCATGTATCAATTAAATTCTTGTTTTATACGCAATTTTTGACGAGGATAAGAATATAACACACTCCATTATACTTTAGGACTAACTGTTCTCAAGATATTTCAGATTCCTCGCATTTTTGTTACGCCGCTATCGGAAAAAAGTCCAATTACGAAATAAAAACAAAAATCTGATGTAGGCAGCACATGACTTTCGCTGCAGACTTATATTCACGTTCTCTTTTTTTCAATTAAATTTAAATCACTTTTAATTCAATTTTCGTTCTCATGTGGTAACTGGGCTTATTTTCAAAAGTGGCGTTGAGAAAATACGGAAAAAGTAGTCCTAGTGTAATGAATTGGGTTGGTCAAAATAAAAATCTTTTATTTTGACCAACTTTTCTTCGTTAAAAATCTTCGTTAAAAATTACGTATAAAACGAGCTTCTTCGTTAAAAATTACGTATAAAACGAGCATTTAATGGATATATTTGAGCGTATGTAATTTTTTATTTTGGATTTTTACAATTTTTGCGGGTCATTTTGCATAAAGGGGCAGGTTATTTCTTTTTCGAAGCGTTCCAAAATCTAATCAGCACCAGAGTGACCCACAAGCGACTTAGCTACCGAATTTTGTGAAATTCGGTCCGTTAGTTTTTCAGCTAGAGTGGATAAAGGCTTTTGCGGGCCATTTCGCAAAAGACGGCGGGTTCTTTTATCCCAAATCGTATCCAAAACTAATCAGCACTAGTTTCGCCCACAAGTGACTTACCTACCAAATTTTATGAAATTCGGTTGATTAGTTTTTTAGTTAGAGTGGATACAAAATCTGCACAGACAGACAGACAGACACACAGATACACACACAGACGTCACGCTAAGAATAGTTTTCTCTTGTTTTAGAGGTCTCGAAACGTGTAGATTCGTCGAAACCTCGAGTTGCGATTTTCGGCATGATTCCAATACTTTCCCTATACATTATCATGTATTGCAGGGAAAGTAAAAAAAATATTTATATAAAATAAAAGTACACAATCCGTGACAACCGATGCAACGATCCTACCCCCAAATTATATAAAAATGGTAACTGTACCCAGTGTTGCCCGGAATTTAAAGCAAGGATTAATTAAATTCATTCATTAAGTATTTCGGAAGGCTTAGTCGACGCTACGCGAGCGCACAGTTAAATTACAAAGCACACGCGAGTACATGCATGCACGTTCCACGTAAGCGCCTAATGACATCTTAGACCAACCACATCTTAAACATCTTAATCACATCGGGACGAAATACGCCTTGGTTCCGACGTTGGGCACATCGAATGCGTATTGTTGCGAACGTGCCTTTGTCGCCTCATTCTTCATCCGTCTCGAAGGCCAGGCGAAGAAAACACAGACCATCACGTGATCCCAGGGTTTCCCTGTTAGAAGTATGGCCAAATTTGGCGGTTTATCGTCAATTTGGCGACATTTTGCGACTTCCGGAATGTTCCAAAAACTTCTCGACAAAACGATTATTCTTCTGCTATTATCAAAACATTGATACAAAAATCACAGTCCAATGTAGTTCGTATCACAGCCATTCGTCAATTCCACTCCAGCAGTGGGATGAGTCCTTTTTTATAGTCTCTCTATAGAAACTTCTAGAAATCTCTATATCTTAATTATCATTCTATCGAAATATTTCTGGAGCATTCCGGAATCGACAAATGGGCGATAAATCGTCAAATCTGGAAACCATTTTTCTAAATGGGAAATCCTGGCAACCCTGGGCTCGCGCCATCCTCGCATCATGCTGACGTCACGGGTGTTTTCTTCGTCTGACCTTCGAGACAGACGAAAGAGGAGGCGCTAAAGGGAATATCGTGCGTTCGCAACAGTATTTTGACCAAAATACGAATTTTGTCCTCTTATATTTTTTATTTAATTTAATTCGTTTTTGTTGACAAAATTCTATTTCTAGTTAGCGAAACGGACGGATTGTCAATCGTCGTTCACTTTTCCATGCAATAGTACAAGAAGGCTTGCATTAAAGCCAGATATTCCATTTTTGTAGGTGCCAATGAACAACTTCATGTGCAACCGCCACATCCCTCGCATGGACGTTGAAGACACATGTCGTATACCGTGTCCAAATGACTGCATCATGTCTGAGTGGTCTGCGTGGTCGGAGTGCAGCTTTCCTTGTCTCAAGAATAAGGAGGTGGGCAAGTTCTACAGAAATCGATCGGTCTTGGCTATTTCCGGGGAAGGTAAGAATGTATTTTAGTAATTCATAGGATTTTTTCTTGAAACCGCTTCGTATTATTTATTTATTTATATTTAATCATTTAAAGGATTGAATGCTACAATGTAAAGTCTCAATAACAGCTACAGTATAAAGTCTCAATAACAGCTACAGTATAAAGTTGCAATAACAGCTTACAGGATAATGTCTCAATAACAGCTACAGTATAAAATCTCAATAACAGCTACAGTATAATGTCTCAATAACAGCTACAATGTAAAGTCCCAATAACAGCTACAGTATAAAGTCTCGATAACAGCTACATTGTAAAGTCTCGATAACAGCTACATTGTAAAGTCTCGATAACAGCTACAGTATAAATTCTCAATAGCAGCTACAGTATAAAGTCTCGATAACAGCTACAGTATAAAGTTGCAATAGCAGGTACAGTGTAAAGTCTCAATAACAGCTACAGTATAAAGCTGCAATAACAGCTTACAGGATAATGTCTCAATAGCAGCTACAGTATAAAATCTCAATAACAGCTACAGTATGAAGTTGCAATAACAGCGTGCAGGATAAAGTCTCAATAACAGCTACAGTATAAAGTATCAATAACAGCTACAGTATAAAGTCTCGATAACAGCTACAGTATAAATTCTCAATAACAGCTACAGTATAAATTCTCAATAGCTGGTACAGTATAAAATCGCGATAACAGCTACAGTATAAATTCTCAATAACAGCTACAGTATAAAGTCTCAATAACAGCTACAGTACAAAGTATCAGTAACAGCTACAGTACACAGTTGCAATAACAGCCACAGTAGAGAGTCTCAATAACAACTACAGTATAAAATCTCGGTAACAGCTACAGTATAAAGTCTCTAATAGCTGCTACAGTATAAAGTCTCGATAACAGCTACAGTATAAAGTCTCAGTAACAGCTTGCAGAATAAAATTCAATAAAAATATTAACTGGAGTGTAGCTCAACTCAACTTTATCATACCAGAATTCATTTTTTTATTAATTTTACGAGAAACGTTTTGAAAAATCGTAATCTTGGGTTTAAATGATTACAACTATAGCATATCACCCTTCATTTTAAAAGGCTTGAAAAAATATTTCGATTTATACTATACTTGACAATGTACCCCCCCGGAGGGTAACCTGCCCCCAAAAGGGGGCTAATGAAGTTACGAGCAGAAAAATGGTATCGAGGCTATTTTTCACAATAATGAGTGAAAATGCAAATCATTGACAACAAATGATTTTTAAAAGCAATTGAGGATGGATAAATAAAACATAATCAGAACAGATTATCAGAACAGTTGTAGCGCTTACAAAAATTATTAATGGCACAATAACAACCAATATTTGTAATAAATTTACGGAGGTACATGAAACCCGATTTGATTCAAGTCGGGGATACAACCGATTTTGTTATTGAACACGTTATGAATTATTTTATCAGTCACCTTAGTAACGTATAAAGTGATGTATTGTAGCTCTCTGCCTAATGTTCCCTCTGAAGAAGAAAACGGGGCAAGTCGCGGTATTTTTTTTCAGAGCAACATGCAGGGGCTCTTTGGTAGTCCTTAAGCAAACCAGTAACTTTGTTAATAAAAGTCTATGAGAGTACATCTATCTATAGTAAAGTGACAATGCCCGATGGAAAAAATTGTTACAGCACACCCTAGCGGATAATTTAAAATGTTAGAATAAGGAACACGACAATGAAGCGAGATAAAGAAATCATGTCAGTTACAAATTTGTAACTCATTTGTCTAATGCAGTGATCCCAATATTTTTACTTTCCTTATATACATAATGTATAAGGAAAGTATTGTGACGGGGTCGAAAATTCGAAATCGAGTTTTCGACGGGAGAGCACGTTTCAAGCATCCCTGATCACGAATCAAACATTTTTGAAGTGATGTCTGTGTGTGTGTGTCAGTGAGTCTGTGGAGACGATAACTGACGAACGAATGGACCGATTCAAACCAAATTTGGTACAAAAATCACAATCCGCAAACACTGGAAGCCTATTGTTTTTATACGTAATCGAATGTTCAGAACCCCCCTAAATTTTCGAATAAAATTTTGAAAAAATCGGCAAAAAATCAAAGCCACTAATAAAGTTACGCAAATAGACATTTCTTATGTAATTTTTCATTAGAAAACGATTGACATAAATTTTAGAACGTTAACATGAACCGTTCTTGAGATATTGCACATTTTTCAAAAAAATTATTAAAAAGTCATATAAAATGAAAAAAAAATTCCTATTGAGAAACATGTTCTCTTTTCATATGTAATACCATGCGATAAATTGGGTGACATCATTCTCGTGGATCATTCATGAAAAAAGATACTTTGAGTAATACTTTTGTATTTGAGCGCCAATAGTCATTTATCTGCTGTAAGAACAACTTATTTCTTCGTCCATAACGCTTAGCGAGATTTTGGCGACGAATTTAGCGGAATGTCGCCAACTTGGCGACTTTTTGAAATGTTGCCAAACTAACGAAAATCTCGCCAAATGGATAAAAATGACGCTAAATCAATGAAAATGACGACTAATTGTCGAAAATTCAATATCTTGGGAAGAATATTAGTATCTACTGTAAGAAAAACCTAATTTTTTACTGTAAAAGTAGTAAATTCATTACATTATATAAGGAAAGTCATGTGTTGCCCACATCAGATTTTTTATTTTGCGGAATACTGGAAATATTTCGTAAAATATCACGGAATCTTTATTTAGTTGACATATATTAGGTTCAACATAAATTACAAATTGAGCCATGTAAATCAGTAGAGTTCATAAATATTAACCATCTCATACGTTTGAATGAAATATTACAAAAGTTTATTGTCTGTTTCTTTTTATTTATCGCTAATAAAAAAAAATTATAAATTACAGTTTTAGATCTTTTGATTTTTTTCGAAATTTCATGCCCACTCAATCCACATTCTTTAAAAGCAAGAATTTTCCCTTTTTCAAGGTCAGACAGATGAGTTCCTTTTGGCATCGTACAAAAATCGTGAAGAAATGAGGCAAGTGTGAATTTTGTTTAGAAACCCAGTCTTTATATTTGAAATGGTCATTTTCTGCTTTCAAATATGCAAATTTTACTATAATTTTAGATAAAAAAACAGTTGTCCTTATGCCTTTTTCCAAGATCATATGGGTTTCAAATTTATAAAGTAAATTTGTACATATTTATTTTTGAAAATTTAACTAATTTACATGAAAAAGAACTTAATTTTATCAATATTTTTACTTAAGAAATTTGCATACATTTCCGTCTAAAAGATTTGTAGATTTGGTGAGTTTTCGCTTGTCCTTATACTTTTTTCGCGCACTGTATGAAGTATCGTAATCATTGAGCCATAAATAAATCTGTGGCGTATAAAATATTAAGGTTATTTTAATTTTAAATCTATATAAATACATTTGAAAATATTTCTGTCTCTCTATCTCATCATCACGGGAGAACGGCTGAACCGAAATTAATGAAATTTTGTGGGTAGCCTTGAAACAACCCCTCCTAAAATTTAGTCCATGCTTGGAGTTTCTTTTTTTCCGAATCGTACCAAAATCTAATCAGCGCCAGGGTAACCCACAAGCGACTTACCGAATTTTGTGAAATTCGGCACATTAGTTTTTCAGCTAGAGTGGATGCGGACAATTTTTGCGGGCCATTTTGAAAAAAAGACGGGTTCTTTTATCCCGAATCATACTAAAACTAATCAGCACCAGGGTTACACCCAAGTGACGTACCTACCAAATTTTATGAAATTTGGTCCATTAGTTTTTGAGTTAGAGTGGATACAGACATTGCACAGACAGACAGACACACACACAGACATCACGCTAAAAATGTTTTTTTCGTGTTCTAGATGTCTCGAAACTTCCGTCGAAAACTCGAGTTGTGATTTTCGTTATGATTCCAATACTTTCTCTATACATTGCCATGTATTGCAGGAAAAGTAAAAATTTGCGAAACTTTACTTCCCATTTAGCGTCATTTTTATCAATTTGGCGCCATTTATCAGTTTGGTGACATTTTTATCAATTTGGCGCCATTTATCAGTTTGGTGACATTTTTATCAATTTGGAGCCATTGGATCAGTTTGGAGACATCCCGCCACATTTTTCGCCAAGCATTATGGACGGCCGGAGTAATGGATTATTCCCATACTCGAATCTTCTATGAGAATAACCCATTTCTCCGGGTTTTATTTTTTTTTTAAATATTAAATCTAAATATATCCAATCTTTCCAAAATATTGAATTTTCATCAATTAGTCGTCATTTTCATTGATTTAGAATTATGTTTATCAATTTGACGACATTTTATTAATTTGGGGGACAATTTTATCAATTTGGCGACATTATTATCAATTTGGCGACATTATTATCAATTTGACGAAATTTAAGAAAGTCTCCAAGTTGTCGATATTCCGCAAAAATTTCGCCAAGCGTTACGGACGAAAAAATAGGTTATTTCTATAGTAGACTCTTGTATTCTTTCCAAAATTTTGGAAGTTTCAACAATTGTTCGTCATGTTCATTGATTTAGCGTCACTTTTATCAATTTGGTGACATTTTCGTCAATTTAGCAGCATTTGAAAAGTTGCCAAGTGAGCGATATTCCGTTAAAATTTCGCTAAGCGGTAAATCCAGTTAACAAATGAAAATGAAAGCTGAATTAAAAGTGTAATTTCAATTAGTTATGCGTGTTATATAGTGCAATTTAACTCAATTTAATGAATTATTAATGAAATAAAGAGAAAAGGAATTTTAGTCTGCAACGAAAGTCATGTGCTGCTCACATGAGATGTTTACTTTCCCTGCAATGCATGATGATATATAGGGAAAAGATTGGTATCGGCTGAAAATTGCAACGCAAGTTTTTTGACGGATCTACACGTTTTGAGAACTTTAGAACACGAAAAATCTAATTTTAGCGTGACATTTGTGTGTGCGTATGTATGTGTGTGTGTGCCTGTCTGTCTGTGCAGATTTTGTATGCACTCTAACTAAAAACGAAATGACTGAATTTCATAAAATTTCGTAGGTAAATCTCTTATGCGTGATCCTGGTGATGTTTCGATTTTGTTACGATTCGTGATAAAATAAAAACCTGCCTGCTTTTGCGAAATGGTCCGCAAAAATTGTTTGTATCTACTCTAGCTGAAGAACTAATTGGCCCAATTTCACAAAATTTGGTAGATAAATCACTTGTAGGTTGACTTGATACCTATCAGATTTTGGTATGATTCGGAATAAAAGAACCTGCCTTTATTGCAAAATGGCCCACAAAAATCTAAAGACTACTTATGTTAAAATATATCCATTAAATACATGTATTATACGCAAATTTTGACGACGAAAATAATAAGACCGACCCAATTACTCGAGGTCTAGCCGTTCTTGAGATATTTTAGTTTTTTCGTATTTTCGCTACCCCACCTTTGAAAATAAGTTCAGTTACCCAATGAAAACGAAAATTGAATTAAAAGTGTAAATTCGGTGTAATTTAAAAACATTATGGCTGTTATTTTGTGCAATTAGACTCAATTTAATGAATTGTTGAAGAAATAAGGATAACATGAATCTGCAGGGTAAGTCATGTGCTGCCCGCATCAGATTTTTTAGCTACTTCGTTGATAATTTCGGCAAACTGATGTGTTCTTCTTTTTCACAAACTTATTGGGATACTTTGGTTTTTTTTAGGATTCGTAATATTTCTTAAACTAATAATAAGCAATGACTATGAGACACAAAAGAAACAAAATTGGTAAACATCTCAGTGGCATTTTTTTTCTCCACTGTCCACCCTGGACAAGAAGGAAACAAGAAGTTAAGGAAACAAGAAGTCGTTAAGACTTCTTGTTTCCTTAACGACATCTGCGCTTCATTAACGCTTTCCAACATAGTTGAAAAGTGTTTATGATTTTCGTCATTCCGTCTGTCTGTTCGCACGATAACTGCTGTAAAAGTGACTTTATCAAATTGAAATTTTAGTATGTTGTTGAAACGTCTCTGGGGCAAGTGGGAATGTAAATGAATAATATCACCCTATTAGTTTTGGATTAATAAACCCGGGTTGAAAAATGAAATACATTGAACCCAATGGGATCTAATTTTTCAAACATCTTTTAAGCGGAGTTAAAATTCACAAATTGCTTCGAAACTTTCAGGACATATTCAAATTATCACATAAAATATGTAAAAAAGAAATTTCAACAAAATATGTTAAGTAGTTTTTTTAAATAAAAATTGAAATAATAATTACACCCATATAAGAAGAAATCATGTTTCAAAATAAATATGGTATCCATTTTTTTCCGCTGTATAAGGATCGTGATGTTTAAAGATATTTTAAATTTATATTTAGTGTTGCATCCTTCCTAAAATAGATTTATTTTTGCATATAATCTGTACATCTAACTTCTGTACCAACGCAATTACAATAATTTTGATTTTAAATGATCACAAAACTTTGATTAATCCTACAACGAAACCCAATTTCTATAGCATGCAGAATGTAAACATATCAAGCGATTGTAAGATGAGTTGTATAAGAATTGCTGAATTTTTTTTTCATGCAAAATTATCTCTGGAGTCTGGAATATATATAAATGATATGAATGAAATATTCATTAATTTTACATAGAGAAGCGGACGATTTATAGCATTGACTTTTTTAATGAAGTTTTAAGTTTCCAAGTATAATAAATTATTGTAGAACTGCGATAATTTAAAAAATATCAGCTCTGAATGTATCGCATTTTAGAGTTGTTTAAATAAAATTACACTTCAGTTGGAAAGTGTTTCATAATGAATGCTTTATGTATGATTGATCATTCTTGTAATTATATTTTTGCAGCATTTTGCCTTGTTTTCATGTCATTTGTTTTTAAGCTGAGCCAAATTTGATACTTTGTTTTCGTACTTTATTTCAGTACTTTATTTGGTACTTTCCTTTCAATTTCGTGCAGGTGGCAAGCCTTGTACAAAGAAGACTAAGCAAAGGGAAGACTGCAATATGTATAATTGCAGCTTGTATAAGTGGACGACTTCTGACTGGGGACCTTGCATTCCAATAAAAAGCAACGCCATAAATTATTCCGCATGTGGAAAAGGGTTTCAAAGACGTGAAGTGGCTTGTAAAAAAGGTTCGAAAGCTTCTAAATCACTGGACTTGTAAGTAACTTGTAAATATTTCCATTCCTTTGTAAATATTTCCGTCAATAATTTAAGTAGAAGGTTCCTTTCAGTGGCAGCTTGTGAGGTGGCGCATGTGAAGCAAGATAAGCGCTGCTTCACTTAAAGTTATTGGGCTGTTATTTCGGGCAACCCTACTATAACGCGATTAATTCGTACCGTGTTATAAGAAACTCGAAATTAGTGCAAATCAGATTAATTCGTACCGTGTTATATGGAAGCCGCTTTAAGTGAAGCTCAGAACATATAAATCAGGCTGATTCGTTTTATATTATATAAAACTGCATTTTTAGAGCGCCATGTTATGATGAATACTATTATGAAATATAAGTTAATAGATACAAAAGGCAATAAATATATGTTTACATATTTCGAATTATTTTAGTTAGACATCATACAAGAAAATTAGGAAAACAATCTGAAATATAAACTTTAACTTTTTCCATTAAAAATCCTATTAACATTCATCATCGCTGTCAAGTATTAGTGGCCTAATTCTTTTTCTTTTAATGTCCTCTTCACTTTGCATATCTTCATTTTCGTTTTCAAATGTATATTTTATTTTGTAACTCTACCGAAACATCTCTATAAGGAGTTAAGCAATTTTATAATTCTCTTTTAAACTTTGCGCGTCGCACTGTTAAAGGATTTTTTCAATGAAGTCATTTTCTAATTGTTTTCCCAAATCCAGTCATCTTTTCACATCATTTAAATTGAAATTTGCAACCCATTATTTACCCATATTTTCGTCTACCGATGCATTTGAGGTGAATGTATTAATTTTTATACAGGGGATTTCCCCGATAACCGGAATTGAAAAATGGTGATTTACGTGGATGAAAAAACAGGGGAATTCCCTCATTAATTTCAACCGTAAAAGTGTAATAGGAAAATTCATGCTATAAGGAACGAAGAGATATGCCATAGAGAATAAGAGATATGCTATAGAGACTCATGCTATAGAGAAAAATTCATGCTATACTGCTTAAGCTAATTGAGTTGTATTTTAGAGAAACTGCTTTATAAGACTACCGCGTTGTATTGAAATATTGAAACCGCGTTTTATGAGTACTGCGTTATGAGAGGGCTGTCGCAATTTTTGCTCCGCGTTATATGTAAACCGCATTATGAGAGTACCGCGTTATAGTAGGGTTGATTGTATTATTATTTAGCGAATTTTTCAGACTCGTTTTGCTATTTTTAGATGATATTTGATAACACTTGTACCAATAGCGCGATATGATGTGATGATGTTCGTTGTCGGGAAGGACAGGGAATCCTGCCAATAAATCTCCTTCACCCATTCCTGATGTCTCGCGCCGTCACTGATTGCTTTATGGCCCACCTAAGATTGAACTTTTTTTTGTACCGACTACAAAATATTTTTCTAGGAATGGGTAAATGATAAAAAAATACCTGGTAAAATACTGTGACTGTCACTTACTTAATAAAAGCAATAAGCTTAAATAGAAAAGGCGACATATGGACCATATTGGAAACACCGTGCTCATAATATGGGCCCACTTTGTAGATTATGGGGGAAATTACCGTAAAATGTCCTTAAAGTAACAAAAACACCATAGAAAAGCTTTATTACTCTAAGTAAAATGCACAAGTTAAAAAATAAAAATTATAAGAAATCTAAATTACAGAAAATGTAATTAAAACATGACTACAAATTTAACCTTTTTTAGCAAACAAGGAGAGAAATAAAATGAATTACAATTTAGCTTATTTAAATAAATTTAAATTACTAAACTTAAAGAGAACCGAACTTCCCGCCACAATTTTAAATCACATAACTATGGAAATAGCATAACATTTGGAACAGAAGAATATTAGAGTCCTAAATAAATGGAAAAAGGCAGATAAAATTGCAACATTAGTATGAAAGCAAACCTCTTGAACCTATGTAGACAATGAAGTTTCTGAAATTATTAAACATGAAAAGCAGCATAACACCCGCCTGGACCCCATTACGATTACAAGCCACTAAAATGAAAATTGTCATTGTTCTAAAATTGAATTTCCATAGCATAAAACATGACCTGTGTATAATTATTGATTAAAATATAGTAGAATTGAATATCAGTCATTAATAATCATAAAAAGAATCCCGCTTACTGTGAAAAATACGTTTTTTAATATAAGGCTGAACATATCTATATGATTCAGATTCAAAGTCAGCTTAAAAAAACTTAACTTCAGACAAACTGGCTACTTCATATCCGATAGTTGGGAGATAAAAAGATAGCACATGAGCAATTTACCAGCCATGACTACTTTATTCTCTCCCCCCCTCCTATACCTTTTTCGAATTATTTAAGTCAATACATTACACTAACATAAGTATTAATAATTAATCATGGCATAACCATAAAGCGCGTTGGTACATTTATGTAAACGATGTGGCATGTTGGCAAATATAAAATTACATTTAAATAAGTTATCAATCAGTGAGCTAATGAAATTATGCAGTATATTATATTTTCCTCAGATCAACACCATTTAATTTATTTTTCCTGATTTTCATTGACATATCCCATTCTTAAAACACAAAAAATTTACAATATTATTTAGTATAAAATGGATTATTGTATTATTAAATTGATTTTACAGATGTTGGTTTGGAAAAAAAACGGTATTGAGAGAGAAAAATATTTATTCATTGTAATTCACCATAGAAGTAAGCTGAGCAGTCATATTAAAATTGAAATGCGGCTTGTTCACCGAGATTTGATATACAGTTGTTATTTGAACGTTCTGGTTCTGAACGTTTCGACACATTCATAAATATTATTCTCCTTAGAATATCACTGTGAAATATTTTTTCATGAAAAAATGCTTAGAAAACTAAACCGACAAATTTCAGGATGAATCTCGGCCCGGTATAATTGATGCAAAGGCCCGGCGGTTCAGAAAAACGGACCTAGATAGATCATATTTTTTTTTGCCATTATTACGCCTATACTGCAATTAAAAATATGTTCGCAGAAATTTGCTGTTCTTCTCAGAAATATTTCTTCTATAAAATTTCGTGGCTTACTAAATGTTTTCTTTTCTAATTATCATACTTGTAATGTACAGTTGTGGTGCTCCAGAAAATTGCATCACCCACATATTTCCACGACTTTAATGAAATAAAAAGAACAATACATTTAAAGTGCTATTTGAAATGTCTAATATTGATTTATGCAGTAATTCACAGTGTTTGTTGAGGAATGGGGTATGTGTGAAATATTCGGAAATAATAAGGAATCTGTGGTATACTTATTTTATTAAATATATCATAATAAAGTGAAATAGAATAAATGGTTTTTTATAATTAATATATATATATACAGGGTGTCCAGTGCTATCGGTGCCCCATGGCTATTTCCTCAACAGTTAGTCACAGAGATACACTTCCAATTGCAAAAATGTTTTAAATTTTAAAATCTATTATCTTAGAAACAGTTTAAATCAATAAATGCATTTCTGAAAGAAATACGAAATATAAATTTTTATACAGTCCCCCGGTTCTACCAATTATATTTAGGAAAATCATCCTCGCACAATTTTATGCAAAATAAAATAAAAATCATCCGTTTACAACCAAAATTGACTGACTTATAGCTGTTTAAAGTTGGAGCACTTTTAATGCTTTGAAATGGTCAATCCGGTCCCTGATTGATTGGTTGCCTGGAGAAATGATCAATCCGGTCCCTGATTGGTTGGTTGCCTGAAACTGGACATTTTTATGCGTGGAAAAGCGACTTAAGTCATAAAGTTTAATGCTTCATAACTCGGTGAATTTTGGTCGTAAAAGGAAGATTTCTTTTTTTATTTTGCATGAAATTGTATGAGGATGACTTTCCTAAATATAATTGGTAGGCCGGGGGACCGTATAAAAATTTATATTTCGTATATCTTTCAGAAATGTATGTATTGGGTTAAACTGTTTCTAAGATAATAGATTTTAAAATTTAAAACATTTTTGCAATTGGAAGTATATCTCCGTGACTAACGGTTGGGGAAATAGCCATTGGGCACCGATAGCACTGGACACCCTGTATTTATATTTTATTAAATTTTCGAGATGGCATGGAATAATATCTATTGCCCCTTTATAGATTAACCCCATCAAGATAACACCTGAAATTTACATATAACGGTTAATGCACCAAAAATAGGAGGCAACATTCGAATATATTACGCTAATTTAAACATTTTTTGCTTTCCTTATATACATAATGTATAAGGAAAGTATTGTGGCGGGATCGAGAATTCGAGTTTTTGACGGGAGAGCACGTTTCAAGCATCCCTGATCACCAATCGAACATTTTTGAAGTGATGTCTATGTGTGTGTGTGAGTGTCAGTGAGTCTGTGAAGACGATATCTCACGAACGAATGGAGCGATTCGAAGGAAATTTGGTACAAAAATCACAATCCATGAATACTGGAAGCCTATTGTTTTAAAAGACATTCGAATGTTCAGAACCCCCCCCCCCCCTAAATTTTCGAGTGAAATCTTGAAAAAAATCATCAAAAAATAAAAACCTTTAATAAAGTTACACAAATAGACATTTATTATGTAATTTTTCCTTAGAAAACGATTGACATAAACTTTAGAACACTAGCATGAACAATTCTCGAGATATTGCATATTTTTCAAATAAATTTATCAAAAAATCCCATAAATTAAAAAAAAAACATTAACTGTTAAGTAACATGTTCACTTTTCATATGTAATATCATGCGATAAATTGGGTGACATCATTCTTGTGGATCTAACTCGTTCCATTCACGGGAAAAGACACTTTGAGTAATACTTTTGTATTTGAACGCCAATAGTCATTTATCCACTGTAAGAACAGCTTATTTCTTCGTCCATAACGCTTGGCGAGATTTTGGCGACGAATTTAGCTGAATGTCGCCAACTTGGCGACATTTTTAAATTGTTGCCAAATTAACGAAAATCTCGCCAGATGGATAAAAATGACTATAAATCAAAGAAAATGACGACTAATTGAAGAAAAATCAATATTTGGAAAGAATATAAGTATCTAATATAAGAATAACATTTTTTTAACTGTAAAAGTAGTAATTTCATTACAGTATATAAGGAAAGTCATGTGCTGCCCACATCAGATTTTTTTTTTTTTTTAAATACTGAATTTTTCGATGTATTTTTTTTAGCGCCACTGTAAATAGCATCTTTTAAAATTGAATGCCCCTATTAAATAATTGATCTTAATTTGTTTCTTAAATCAACTTGTAATGCTTCTTAGAATTATATGAATTTAATTTTTTTGACTAGGTGTGAATACTTGAAAAAGCCTGAATTAGAGCGTGAATGTGAACTTCCGTGTCCAGTTGACTGCGTCCTAAGCAATTTTACCGAGTGGACCAGTTGCGATGGGATCTGTGGCCCAGGTATTGTGTTCATTTAAAAGTATTTTATAATATTATTTCTCGAAAACAGCAGTACATAGATCGCCAAATTATTTTCGATGGCTTTCAACTAGGGAAGTATTTCAGCACCTCAATAACTTTGTAAAGAAAGGTCCATGAGTGTACACGTTATGTCTATCTATAAAGGGACCATCCAATAAAAGGAATTATAACGCCTCCTAGCGTAGAATTAAAAATAGCTATCATAACGAACTTGGTATTTAGATCAGACGTTATTGATAACTTTTGAATTTTTATTGTTAGATAGCGCAATTTTCTTATTATATTTCTCTTTGGAATATAACCACTAACTAGATCTCAGATATAAATATTTCCTTTCCTTGTTCTATACTTAATTAAGCCTATACTATTAAGTATAGAACGTTACATTGCGCAGAATCAATAATAAACTGGATCACAACTTAAACTGCAGCACAAATAAAGATAAGTAAACTTACGTGCGTTTTGAAAATAATTAGATTTTCATCTCCAGTGCAACAAGCTTGGACCAGAACGCCCAAATGAGCACAGACATAGTCAATCAAATAGAAAAAAGCTAAACGAAATAACCTAATATAGTAGCGCCACCTGGTGTGACGAAAGGGGAGTAAAAGGGAAAAAAATAGAAAAACAAAAATTTATGAACCAAAGAAGCAAATAAGAAAAAAAATGTAGAGTATATGAGCAAAAAGTGCAGATAATTAACAAAACAGAAAAATTAAAATTAGGAATGGTCATGCCATACCACGGAAAAATAGAGTGTCATTGACAAATCATTAACCAAATTACTGGAATTTTTGTTGTTATGAAAAGCTACAAAGAAATCCAAATCAAATATTGAAAAGCACTTTTGAAAATTTAAGACAGAAGAAAAAGCAAACCAGGATTAATCATCCAACTATGATTAGCGATTGAAGATTTATTGATTGGTTTTTAACACAATTTTAATGTTCTTTCAAGCGGTATGTTAAGACACATTTAAATTGATAGTTCTTATTTACAGGCAATTTTTTCCTTGTCAATGATTTCCTTGATTTTTTTTTTCTAGTTTTGCTATATTGAGTTTTTTCGTTTAACCATTTTCTGTTTGACCGGTTTAGTTTGCACTCATTTGGGCGTTCTGGTTCCGGCTTGTTGCACTAAAGAAGGAAATATAATGATTACTGGAACATACGTATACTTATCTTTATTTGTGCTGCATTTTACGTTGTGATTCATTTTTATATTGGATATACCACTAATTTCATTAATATTGAAAATTTTCACAGGAACTCCTTTCTTTTCCTTGTTGAATACTTTTGTTTGTACTATAAAAATCATCAGGTATCAAAAACACGATTCGAAATCATATATCTTAGAAATATGATATCATACTTCAAGAAATAAAATATCTCATCATTCCTGTTATCTATAAAAATCCATCTCCTACTATTGAATGTGCAGCAAGGGATTACATTTTTTCTCTCACCTCAATAACTATTGCGTCTTCTTCATTATTTTGTAGAGTTGAGATGATTCTATTCCGTCTACATGGGCAGTGCTTGATGTATGACGTCATTATCACTGCCACCAATCGTACCCTTGTGTACCATGTGTAAAATTAAATGCACCTCCATGTATTCTCTTTCATGAAATTTCCTTAACAATGAATTTCCAAAGATGTTGCATAAGTGTGCACGTGTAAACTGTTGAAGAATGAAATATTTTATTGGGTTTAAACTGGGAAAGATTGTAGTTTAATTTCGAATGTTGGGGATCTTTTCGTTTTATGTTGTATAATTTACTTGATAGTTAAGACAGGTAAATTTAATGCCTTCGACTTTTAAAATTAGTTAATTGATTCTATTACTTTCGCATGCTGCTGTATAAAAGATGCACTTGTCTAGAAAAATTGATCATTTCTAGATTTTGGAGGAAATAACATATTTAGTTACCCCAAATAATACTTTACGTATATACATAATGTATAAGGAAAGTATTATGACGGGGTCGAACATTCGAATTCGAGTTTTCGACGGGAGAGCACGTTTTAAGCATCCCTAATCACGAATCGAACATTTTTAAAGTGTGTGTGTGTGTTAGTGAATCTGTGGAGACGATAACTGACGAACGAATGGACCGATGCGAACGAAATTTGGTACAAAAATTACAATCCGTAAACATTGGAAGTCTATTGTTTTATACGCAATCGAATGTTCAGAACCCCCCCCCCCTAAATTTTCGAGTGAAATTTTAAAAAAATCGTCAAAAAATCAAAACCTCTAATAAAGTTACGGAAAATAGACATTTCTTATGTAATGTTTCATTAGAAAACGATAGACATAAATTTTAGAACGCTAACATGAACCGTTCTCGAGATCATTGCACATCTTTCAAAAAAATTATCAAAAAGTCATATAAAATAAAAAAAAAATATTTCCTATTGAGAAACATGTTCACTTTTCATATGTAATACCATGCGATAAATTGGGTGACATCATTCTCGTGGATCTAGCTCTTTCCATTCATGAAAAAGACTCTTTGAGTAATACTTTTGTATTTGAACGCCAATAGTCATTTGTCTGCTATAAGAATAACTTATTTCTCCTTCCATAACGCTTTGCGGGATTTTGGCGCCGAATTTGGTGGAATGTCGCCAACTTGGCGACTTTTTTTAAATGTTGCTGAATTAACGAAAAACTCGCCAAATGGATAAAAATGACGCTGAATTAATGAAAATGACGACTCATTGATGAAAATTCAATATCTTGGAATGAATATAAATATCTACTATAAAAATAATCTATTTTTTTTACTTTAAAAGTAGTAAATTCATTGCATTATAAAAGGAAAGTCATGTGCTGCCCACATCAGATTTTTTTACTAGCGACACTACTGAACATAAAATTGTTAATTATGAACAGTTTATTAATAATATGTAGTCCTTTGAAAGCCCTGTAAGGATATATACGCGTATTTGTATTTTGGATCGGATTCTTAGTTTTTGAGATATATAATAATTATAATCTCAATATTTTAATATTTTGAACTATTCTGAAAAAGCGGTTATAATTTCGATATTTTAGCTAACTATAAACAGTAAAATCTATTTAATATTTATCTATTTAGCTCAATTTTAATGTATTGAAATATTTGTAAACAATAAATAAAACAGTAAAACAATAATTAAAGGCTCCACTATTTTCACACAACAGCAGATACTACTTTCAAAACATTAACATATCTCGCAATTTAATATAGGTTGTATCACGTCAACTTCTCCAACTGAGCGATAGCTTCTTTTATATACTCTCAGTAGAAACTTCCAGAAGAGGCTCGTATCTCGTAGAATATTCGTTATTTCGAGAAGATTATCGAACGGAACGAAATGTCACCAAATTAGTAATAAATAGCCAAATCTGGCAATGCAGTCCTGTTCTGGGAACCCTAGATTCGCGTTACGGGAATGGCTGTATATAACTGTGTTTTTCAATTCTGACTCTTAAAAGAGTTGTTGCACTTTCCACGTTTGTAACAATACCAAAATTTTTACAGAATACGAATCTGCGAATTTTTTGAAGTTCGTTGAATTCGAAACATTTCTTTTTTTAAATATAATTTCGAAACTTTGAAAATTTATATTTCTAATACGAACTTTTACCATTATCGAAGTTCTATTACGAACTCAATTAAATTTTATCTCATCCATGCTTTTCATTACTTGTTTTATACTTTAGTGATATAAAGTAATAAAAATAAAGAACATCAAATCGTTTTAATGTGTCATTTTATTTCCAGATATAAACCAATACTTCTTTTCCAGATATAAATCAGTACAAGCATCGCTTGGTCTTCCAGTCTTCCAAAAATGGAGGCAAACCATGTCCAGATGCTCTTGTCAAAGCTCGGCCCTGTTCTTCGGCTTTGGAGCCACGCTGTTTAGGCAAAGACTGGAAAAACATGACATATCATTGGGATGCTGGACCTTGGAGTGATTGCCAACTTCCGCTGCAGAATCAAGGTTGTGGAATGGGCTTCCAGATACGGAGTAAGTAGTTTTGAACTATCTCCTCTCCAATTCCTCGCCAACTCTTCTTCAAAACTGTAGTACTCGAAGTTATTCGTTTGGACAATATTCCAGCTTCCCAAATCTAGACCTGGAGGTAACAAACCTCAATTGAAACCTCACCAGCTAAGCAGGTGTCATGAGCGAGCGTAGTCCGGTACTATCATTGAAACGATTGAAACAAGTTAAAGCTAGTATATTACACTAAAAAGTATACCCGTCATAATATGACGGAATTAAAAATTTGCAAAACACTGCCTCCCATTTAGCGTTATTTTTATAAATTTACTGACATTTTTATCAATTTAACGATAATTTCGTCAATTTGGCGACATTTTCGTCAATTTGGCGATATTTAAAAGGTCGCCAAGTTTCCGACATCCCGCCAAATTGTTCGCCAAGCATTACGAATTACCGGAGAAATGGATTATTTCTATAGTTATCTTATTTCCAAGATATTGAATTTTTATCAATTAGTCGTCATTTTCATTGATTTAGCGTCAGTTTTATCAATTTGGCGACATTTTCGTCAATTTAGCAGCATTTAAAAAGACTCGCCAAGTTGGCGATATGCCGTCAGAATTTCGCCAAGCGTTACAGACGGAGAAATAAGTTATTCTTATAGTAGATTTTTATATTTTTTCCAACATATTGAATTTTCATCAATTAGTCGTCATTTTTACCAATTTTGCTACATTTTTATCAATTTGGCGACATTTTCGTCAATTTGATAACATTTAATAAGTCTTGCCAAGTGGGGCGATATTTCGCCAATTTCGACAGCAAAATTTCGCTAACCGTTACCCAGACATATAAGATAGATAAACAGACAAATAAATCAAGGTGTTTATATGATAAATAATATAGGAAGATATATGTGTGTGTGTGTGTTTAGTCTGTAACGCGAAATCTAAGCATCGTACGATCATGAAATTTGATAGTAAGCTACTTCTAGATGCAGGCAAGTGCACTTCGTCATTTTTTTAAATTTCGAATTAGTTTTTTAGTTATTTTATGTTTTACCTCGATTTAGACCGATATTTCTACAAATCTATTCCTTGGCGACTTAAAATATTATCACAGAGTTTCCATCTTGACACCGTCGGAAAGATCTGAAAATTCTCTTTCAAACAAATTTTTAACGGAGTCCATACGATGAATAAACAGACAGTGCACATTTTCGTGGGCTTTTGACCAAATTTCATATTATATACAAAAATTAGCGTGCAATTCAGCGTTCAGTTTTTTCAACAGCTCCTAAATATATCACAAACTACTCCAAAAAAACAATAATTTCATAAATTCATCCGTTGAGTAATTATACATTTTTTCAGCCACCGATGCCTTCAATTTTTGTAGTCATCGTAGCGGGTCTAAACTGATTTGCGCACCCTTCAACTTTTGACCACTAACACCATCTATTGGTGTCATAGTGCGTTTTTCCGAGGTTTTCTAACTTTACGAATTTGAAAGATATTGTCCTAATATTTTTACTTTCCCTTGAATACTTGATAACGTATAAGGAAAGTATTGGAATCACGTCGGAAATCGCAACTCGAGTTTTCGACAGATCTACACGTTTCGAGACCTCTAGAATACAAAAAACTATTTTTAGCGTGACGTCTGTGTGTGTGTGTGTCTGTGCAATGTATGTATCCACTCTAACTCAAAAACTAATGGACCGAATTTCTTAAAATTTGGTAGGTAAGTCACTTGGATGTAACCCTAGTGCTGATTAGTTTTTTGGTACGATTCGTAAAAACAGAACCCGCCTTTTTTGCGAAATGGCCCGTAAAAATTTCATTTATCCGCTCTAGCTAAAATACTAATTGACCAAATTTCACGACATTTGGAAAATAAGTTTCTTGTCGGATACTCTGGTGCTGGTTAGATTTTGGTACGATTCGGAAAAGAACAATCTGCCTTTTTTACGAAATGGCCCCCCAAAATCGCCAAAATCTAAGAAAAAAGACTAAGTAGTGTATACTCAAATGTATCAATTAAATTCTTGTTTTATACGCAATTTTTGAAGAGGAAAATAATATAACACACTCCATTATACTTTAGGACTAACCGTTCTGAAGATATTTGAGATTTCTTGCATTTTTGTTACTCCGATTTCGGAAAAATGTTCAATTACCAAATAAAAACAAAAATTGAATTAAAAATGCAAATTTAGTATTATTTGGTTCAACTCAATCTAACTCAATCTAATGAATTATTAAAGAAATAAAGAAAATATGAATTTGAGTCTGCAGGGAAAGTCATGTGCGGCCCACATCAAAATTTTTAATTTGGTGTTATATTATCATAATGAGTATTGTGCTTAAAAGTTAACTAAAATTGAATTAAAATTCGCTGCTGTAGCAATAAATTTCGGGTTTAATGGTACTTTTATTGCGATCTCAAGTATTTTTATTTATATGTGTCGGAAGAATGATTCCGTTTGTAAATTTGGACGTAGAATGAATGTAGTCTCCGCAAATGACGGCTTTTGGTTTTGTAATTTGGAGGAGGAGGGGCATTTCACGCCCGTTGCTCCGCTGTATATGGATTTTTATTTTGTCATTTTATATAATTACCCTGCTTATTACTCCCAGGAAATACCGGCTGCATTTTTACTTTCCCTGTAATACATCTTAATGTATAGGGAAAGTATTGAAATCATGCCGAAAATCGCAACTCTAGTTTTCGACGGATTTACACGTTTTGGGACCTCTAAAATACGAACTATTTTTAGCGTGACGTCAGTGTGTGTTTCTCGTTTCTCTCTATTTGTCTGTATGTTTGTCTATCTATCTGCCTGTGTGTCTGTCTGTACAGTGTATGATCCAATCTAACTAAAAAACTAATACACCAAATTTCATAAAATTTGGTCGGTAAGTCATTTGTGTCTGACCCTGATGCTGATTAGATTTTGGTATAATTCGGGAAAAAAGAAACCGCCTTTTTTGCGTAATGGCCAGCAAATATTGCCTTTATCCACTCTAGCTGGAAAACTAAAAAATCAAATTTTACAAAGTTTGGTATATAAGTCACTTGTGGATCACCCTGGTGCTGATTAGATTTTGGTACAATTAAAAAAGGAAGAACCTGCCTTTTTTGAAAAATGGCCGGCAAAAATCGTCAAAATCTAAAATAAAAACTACATATGCTCAAATATATCAATTAAATGCTTGTTTCAAACGTAATTTTAAACTACCAAAAGAATAAGAACAACCCCATTACACTTGGACTAGCCGTTCTTGAGATATTGTATTTTTTTCGCATTTTCGCTGCACCACTTTAGAAAATAAGCCCAGCTACCACATGAGAACGAAAATTGAATTAAAAGTGCAAATTCGGTGTCATTTTAAATAATTATAGTTGTTATTTTGTGCAATTAAACTCAATGTAATGAATTATTGAAGACAAACGCGAATATGAGTCTGCAGAGAAAGTCATGTTCTGCCCTCATCAGATTTTTAAGGATATATATATATATATATATATATATATATATATATATATATATATATATATATATATATATATATAACAGATATAACGTAGAGTGGATTTCGAATAATATGCCACCACACTAAACAATTCCGCCATAAACAAAACAGTTCACAACGATGGATTAGGCGCGAAGCAGCTTACAGACCCGAAGTTGAACACAATGAAAAGAGGGAATCTAAATAACGGGGATGCCCATATGTCTTGCATAAAATGGTAGAGGAGGATTGCGACTCCCCCGCTTAAAGCAGCTTTTATTGCCCGGGCAAACGCTCACGGCACCAATGCAATACAATGGTCGGTCTCCCAAATGTGCTAAGGTAAAAGCACCCCCTTAACAGGAAAAAGCAAGCTCAACGACCAGGAACAATGGAGACAAGAAGATTCAACGCATCCATTCCACTGTTCAAGTAAGATTTTTCGCGCATGCGTGTTTTGATAACAGTATCGCATATCAATCAGAATCCCCCAATCTCACCATTGAATGGATTAATGTCCGTTCGATCTTTGAAATAAGAATTATAATAACTTTTCAAGAAATACCTGGGATAATGTTTTTTTATAGCTTCTTTTACAATTTTTTTGGTTACAATTAATGCAATCCTTCTTGAATGTGTTATAGACATGGTTACTTTTGAAATGTCCGATTAAAATGTTCCTGAAAACGTTCTTAGTAAGATTAGAAGTCCAATCAATGATATGGTTGATCTTAATCCCATATAAGTCACGTTTGCCATGCAATGTTTTCATGAATGTCTTATATAATCCATATTGTCTATGTTTTCTGATAGATAAGTCCAAAAAATTCACAGCTTCATCGTCAGTATCTTGATTCTCTATTAGCTCCAATTCTCTTGGATAAAATGAAAAATCGAATTTAGGTGCGTTTTTGAAATACCCCAAAAGTACATCATCCACGTAACGGAAGTATGGCATTTCAGACAATATATGTGTGCCTTTTTCAAATTTAGATAAATATTTGTCTGTCAATTTGGATGAACAGCTACCTCCCATTGGTATACCTTTGATTTGTTTGTAATATTTATTTCCGTCATGTAATATATTTTCCCTCAGTACCAATTCCACTAGATCTAAATATCTGCGATAGGTAATATGTTTCTTTAAATCATATTCTTCAGGTATCTCTTTTAAAATAAGATAAGTAATACAGGCAACCTGCAACAAGGAACGGCTGGCCGTAGAAATCATAGAGGTGGGCTCCGGTTCAGAGTCAAATTAGCAGAGCTAATCGCTGACCAATAAAATAAAGAGGGAAGAGTCCATGGAGGTAAATGTAAGGAGAACTAAGGTAAAAAAGTAAAGTTAGAACTTCAGAAAACGCCAATATTATCGTTTGAGACAATAATTCAAGTGGCGCTGGGATAAGTTAAGTAGTTCTACATTGTATGCATTTCTATGGCGAGGGGGGGGGCCTAAAATATTTATTTAAACTGCCAATTTTGAAAAAAATAAATTATTAGCGCAATGCAAAGTAGAACTGAAACAATAAAGAATATTCCTACGCATTCAAAATTATTTTACCTTTCTATTTATTTTTATCTCTATATTCTGTACTCTATCCTACAACTATGAAAAAATACTGTTTAATTAACTGGTTAACATGTCGATCGAGGTGGTCCCAAATGTGCTTGATCGAGTTAATATCTGCGGAATTCGGAGGCCAAGGAAGGAACTGGAAATCTTTGGTCGAGCTCTTCGAACCACTCGCGAACAGTTTTGGCGGTATGACAGGTCGCATTATCCTGTTGAAAGATCCCACATAGGCCGTAATGAAGACCGTCAACATAATCGGGTGTACTTGGTCGGCAATGATAGAAAGATACACAAATTTGTCAAGAGTGCCTTCTAAAGGAATCCAAGGACCAAGAAATCATACCCCAGATCATAACGCTTCTGCCACCAGTTTGTTTACGTCTAGGAATGGTTGATGGGTGCTTATAAATGCCGGTTTCATGCCTCACACTCCAACGTCCATCCGTTCGTTGGAGCTGAAGACGTGACTCGTCAGATAAGGCAACCTTTGCCAGTCGGTGCAAGTCCAATTTCGGTACTCCTGTTCAAATTTCAGCAGTTGTTGCCGATGAACTTTCATGAACTTGGGTGCAGTCACCAGTCGTAACAGGGTTCGCTGCACAGTTGTTTTGGACAGACATCTGGAAGCCTCCTGGTTCGGTGGTATGGTGAGTTGCTCCACAGTAGCATGCGGATCGGCCTGCATCAAGCGACATTCATCTCTCACATCGATGGCTCACGGTGCTCCACAGTTACCACGTCGAGTCTTCGAAATTGTTTCATTCTTCCACTCACGGCATACGTTAACCACACAATATTCACAAACTCGTAATTATAATAATTCACAAACTGGTTCGTTTCGAAGTCTCCACCTTTGGCCCGGTAGCCAATGATCATTCCTTTTTCCGAGTCTATTAAATCATGTTGTTTACCCATGACAGCCACGGTTGTTATACTGGAAAGTTGTAGACACACCAACGAAGTTTGACTTTGACACGTGCATTCATTCGTTCACTGCTTATTCGTCCTTGACTTCAGAGGTAAGGGATGGTCATAATAATGTGACTAGACTTTGGTGAAGTATGTTTTGTTAAATGAGTATTAAAATTTCTCAATAGACAAATAGTTCACATAAATAAGTTTCGGTCGAAAATAAAGGAATGATCGGCAACTGTCGTCTGACTCAGGTTGTAATAAGAATGTAAATACTCAAAGTAGTAGCTGACATAAGTGATCGTATAAATGGCTAATACTTATCAGGTAAACTTGCCAAATAATGAACCGCAAACTCAGGGTTCAAACCCCCGGCCGATTCTAGGAATCGGTTGGACAGCCCTAGCTTGGAAAAAAGTGGAAAATGCGCAGATACACAATATTATATTTAAGAAAAGCATAACATGCAATTGTGATTAAATAAGACATTTATTGAAACATTAAATACTAGACAATAGGTACTGGCAGTAAATTTGGTTTAATAGGTATATTCAGACATAAGATCCAACTCATTATGGGAATTAAGATCCAAACATGAAACGGATGTATTCAAATAGCATATGCCAATCAATTTGTATATTAAGGCAATAACAGTAAATAAAAATACAGGTACTCGCAACCTTCATGCACGTCAGGGAGGGGGGCGAATATCGAGTCTCATTAAATATCCAACCGGAATCAAAATCGTCTACTTCGTAGTTCTTGGAATAAGGACGAACTACAGTTTAATTCAGAGCCGCCACTACATTCGATGATATCGCTCTTCTCACGGAACTGAACACAGAAAGTCCCTGGCGAAATTTCGGACTCCAGACTGGAGTTACGGAAACACATTGAAAAGCCATCCGCAGGATCACATTCCACGATGCTGATTTTATTGTTACGAACGTATTCTTAAGAATCGTGGGTGTACACGCAGGATACAAGAACGAGTTCAAGTTTCTGGATAACTTACGTTTATTCACAAGCACAAAGTAAACAGGAACAATATACAATCACACAACACTTAAATGCTCCACTCATTTCACAGAATAAGCGATATTATTCTCAAAGCGTTAAGGAAAGTAATTTCGCAAAACAGCCGTTACTATTCTCAAAACATTGACAAAAATCACAGTCGAATGCAGCTCGTGTCACGTCCATTCGTCAATTCCCTTGCAACGGAGGGGCGAGTCCTTTTCATAGTCTCCACAGGAATTTCTGGAAATCTCTATATCTCAATGAATAATCGTTCTCTAGAAAATTTCTGAAACATTTCGGAAGTCGCCAAATTGACGATAAATCGTCAAATCTGACAACCCGTCTTCTAATTGAGAAAGTCTGGCAATCCTGGGACCACGTCATGCTGACGTCATGCACTGTATTTTCTTCGGCTGGCCTTCGAAACAGACGAAATAGGAGGCCCCAAAGAGTACATTACGCGTTCGCAACATTATTCTAAACCTCGTTATTATGTCCCATCGCTCTCGACGCTTTCTCAAATTCGTATATATGACGAGATTCTTCATCAGCAGCAGGTCTCAGACACACGAGCCGCAGTTGACCCAATATCTCGAGCAGTCCTGGCAGTTAATAGAACATGGGTTTTCACAAGTCCAAAAGCGTGATCGTTTACAGAGTGGAAGTACTTCATCCTAGCGGATGAGAATCGAAGCATTGCTGAACGCAACAGATCATGATACTACACTATACCGAGATTACATTTATAAATCTCGAAAATAACAATCCAAGCAGACTCTGCCGCACATTCAAAACCGCCACTCAATTATCGCCAAAAAAAAATCTTTCTACCATTTCCTATTAAAATTTTATAACTTATAAACTTAATTAAGCCGAGCTTCCTTCTTCAACTTTCCCCTTCAAGTCTGCAACGGTCATCCGCCCATCGTACCTCAAGACGAGAACTCACGTCACACTTCACTCAAACGTCATTGGCCAGATGATCACTGCATTCGTGACGTATCGTAATTAAAATCGTGACACACTTCATATCTAAACGAAACACCGGCGACAGAAATTTAGCGCGCATAGTAAAACTGCAACAGAAGTGCATTTTCCCATGTTATCCTATGGAAACAAAGCTAGAATCAGAAAATCTTTCAATAAAATGGCTCTGAAATGTAGGAAATCGAAATGTCGTTAAAAAGTCGTTGCGACAATATGCTATTTCATTTCTGTTCTATCATATTCAAAACAGTCTATTAAAATATTTAAATTAAGGCTCTTAAAAGGAAGTTTAAGAATCTGTTCTCGCTATACAAAATTATCTTCACAGGCAGATCTGGGGAAAAAACATCCTGGTCCCGTTTGTAAACAAATTTACAAAATATATGAAATTGAATCAATAATACCAATATAAAAGCGTTGAAATTCTATTGGAAGATATGCCCGTACTACTTACAATTCTCATAGATTAGAAGTTGTACCCGTAATACAATATATGAGTTTCAAATATATTTGCCAAAACAAAACAGATGACGTAATAAATTGAAAATATCAATAATCCTCGTAATCTTTATTTTATATCTGATGGCCATAATTGATATAATCTAGTCAAAAATGCAATTTCGAAAAAATTTATTTTATATTACATTTCTTTATTATTTAAATCGAAAAAGATTTAATAAAAATCGTTTGCCGTATAAACACATTGGATTTAAGTCCGTTGCTAAACGAGATGATATAATTTTCTTCAAATAAATTGGTGGAGAAAATATCGTCTGCATAATGCTATGGAAGGTTTAATTGTAGGTTTTTTATTGATATCTCAACAACCCCTGCCCGAAAATTTCATCCAATTCGATACAGCCGTTCTCCCGTGATGATAAGACAAATAAATAAACAAACAAACAGACATATTTTCAATTTTATTTATAAAGATTTTCTTTTAAACGAAAATCCCGCAATAAGAGTGTTGTTCCCAAGAAAAACGATCTAAACCATTATTTCTGAAACTATTATTTTGCAAAAATAAAAGTTTTATTCTCTTTACTAAATTTATCCCCATTCATTTAAATTCCGTATTAATTAAGCAATTGACTTTTTAGAATTTTTAAAAGATTTGAAAACAATCACGTGCTACATTAACTTCTTTATTCAAATAAACTCTTCTGTAAACTTTTAATTGTTTAAAATTTATTCACAAATCAATTAACTTTTCCAACTGAATAGTCATCTATTCTTCACTCTCCATTGAGTACAGATTATCAAGAAGAAAACCTGTATTACTTTTCTATAATCTAGAATTTCCGAACAAAGCTAATAGCCTGTATGGAAAGAAATAATCGCCTAATGTTTTACCGATAATTACTGAACCCATTGGACCAGAGTTGTTCTTTTTGGCAGTTCTTCTGTGTTGAAGGCATTTATTGACTGCAGAGTATCTGACTCCAAAAGAATATGATGACATCAGGGAAACAAAAGATATAAAATTTATACCGAAAGGTAATGACGTCATTAGATTCTCTACCCTTTTGTGTGTATTGATTTTTAGATATCGATTCTTATGTAGCTACAGTAGAATCTGAATAAACCAGAACATGATTAAAATGAAACTTCGCTTAATATGTAACTTTTTTATGGTGACGACCATTGGAATAGGAATTATAGAAGAACGCCAGAATAAGAAGCATATTAATATCTGCTGCAGCAGCGAATCCTAGTCTAGAAAGCAGGTCATGCAGAAATACCTATTACTAACTCCCCCACCCTCCTTACCCGTGTTGTCAATCGCACTGTATTTCTCCAGGGATTTAATGGCGGTAATTGTAATGATAATAAATAATGTTACTACTATGGTGTTATCCATTGTAACTAGAGCTTTAAATTCTTTCAATCATCATTTTTAAATTTTTAAAATATTTACCGCCATAAAAATAAGCAAATTTAGTCTTTAAAAAAAAAATGTCCGCTAAATTCCAAGTGTAAGGCTGAAAATAATTAATATGGAACAGTTTCTTCGCACTCCACCAATTCTTCTTGTACTGCACATTTTTTTTTGTACTGAAATTCTTCTTGTACTGCATAAATTCATTTTGCTCTGTACAAATTATTTTTTTCTACTGCACAAATTATTTTCATACTGAACAAACTGTACGTTACTACACGTTAAAGACATCCCTGCCAACGGCCATACCGTGCTGATAACACCGGTTCTCTTTAGATCACCGAAGTCAAGCAGCATCGGGCGCGGTTAGTACTTGGGTGGGTGACCATCTGGGAACAACACCGCGTGCTGTTGGCACATTTCGGGCGCGGTAGCTCGGTGGTTTGCGCGCTGGATTTGTACGCTGCCACAACTGCCGCCGTGTTCATGCGGAGTACGATCACGTTAAACATGTGGGTTCGTAAGTCCTTCCGAGAGGTTGGTGGTAGAGGAAGGAGGGTACGGTCCCTATGGATGCCTCCCCCCACTGGGTTCCGGTCTAAATTGGATGGCACATCCCGGCCGTCCAAACAATTACCTTACACCTTTCTGTTAGGTCGGACGGTCTGGGTCTCAACAACAACGTTAAAGACAACCCTGACTTTCGATGGACATGATACACATATTCAAATTGGACCACGGATTACATATTACCTTTTAATACTAAATGCAAGGTCTATACATTTCACTACCCACATCTGCTCTCAAAGCCCATTAAATACTTAATGATCATATTCTTAGAATATTATATTCCTTACAATTTAAGAAATCAAGTCTGAAATTTATTTAGTTTCAAACCCACTTCAAAGAAAGCATTTTTCTCTCCTCAAATTACATCCTGGTAAAATGGCGGAGAAAAGAACATGGCGGTAATCATTTCGTTGATTAAGCTGAAAAGCGTCGAACTGGAACAAATTTCACTCGATTTTTATTTCTAATCCTTTTACACGGCAAACAGTTATCGCAAAATTGCTAACAAAAAAAGTGGCTTATCATCATTCCAGGACCAATCAAGGTAAATATCCGTTCTGGAGTAAGTATTTTGATGAAATGGTGTATTTTAGTTTGAGTTGTATACTTGCAAAGTAACTGATGACCGTTAAATTGCTTCTTTGTGGAATTGCACTTGCAGTCGTGGATATTAACTATTAAATGGGCCTATAGTATATCATCTAAAACAGGACGAAATCTCCTGGCAGAAGACCATTAAATACATAATGCTCATATTCTTATGATTATTGCATTCTTTGCAATTTAAGAAATCAAGTTTAAAATTTAGTTTCAAACCAACTTAAAAAAAAAACATTTTTCTCTCCGCAAATTATATCCTAGTAAAATGGCGAAGAAAAAAAAGAACACACCGGTCATCATTTCGTTGATTAAGCTGAAAAGCTTCGACTTTTCGAACAAATTTAGCAGGATTTTTACCCCTAATCCTTTTGCACTGAAAACAGTTATCGCAAAATTGCCAAAACGAAAAATAGGTGGCTTATCATCATTCCAGGACCAAATAATGTAAATATTCGTTCTGGAGTAAGTATTTTGGTGAAAAGGTGTATTTGAGTTTCAATTGTATATTTGCAGAGTAACCAATGACCGTTAAATTGCCCCTTTCTGGGACTGCAGTCGTGGATGTATGGTATTACATGAACCTGTAACGTAGTATTTGACATACTGCAATTTCCATGTTAACATAGATGTTTTGAAAATTGGACTTTATTTTCCTTTAAACATCAATAAATAGCGTTCTATGGCTTAATATATTACTTTCTTTATATACAATAAGGTATAAGGAAAGTATTGTGATGGGGGCGAAAATTCGACTTCGGGTTTTCGACGGGAGAGCACGTTTCAAGCATCCCTGATCACGAATCAAACACTTTTGAAGTGATGTGTGTGTGTGTGTGTGTGTCAGTGAGTCCGTGGAGACGATAACTGATGAACTAATGGACCGATTCGAACGAAATTTGGTACAAAAATTACAAATTGTAAACACTGGAAGCCTATTGTTTTTATACGCAATCGAATGTTCAGAACCCCCCTAAATTTGCGAGTGAAATTTTGAAAATATCGTCAAAAAATCAAAACCTCCAATAAAGTAACGCAAATAGACATTTCTTATGTAATTTTTCATTAGTAAACGATTGATATAAATTTTAGAACGCTAACATGAACCGTTCTCGAGATATTGCACATTTTTCTAAAAAATTATCAAAAGGTCATATAAAATAAAATAAAATAAAAATATTTCCTATTGAGAAAGATGTTCACTTTTCATATGTAATACCATGCGATAAATTGGGTGACATCATTCTCGTGGATCTAGCTCGTTCCATTCATGAAAAATCTGATGTGAGCAGCACATGACTTTCCCTGCAGACTTATATTAACGTTCTATTTATTTTAATTAGATTTATTGCACTTTTAATTCAATTTTCGTTCTCATTCGGTAACCGGGCTTATTTTCAAAGGTGGCGTAGGGAAAGTACGAAAAACTAAAATATCTCGAGAACGGCTAGTCCAAGTGTAATGGGGTTGGTCTTATTCTTTTCGTCCTTAAAAATTATGTATTAAATCAGCATTTAATGGATATATTTGAGTATACCCAGTTCTTTAGTTTAGATTTGGACGATTTTTGCGGGCCATTTTGCAAAAAAAGGCAGGTCATTTTTTTCCGAATAGTACCAAAATCTAATCAGCACCAGGGTAACCCACAAGTGACTCATCTACCGAATTTTGTGAAATTCGATCCATCAGTTTTTTAGTTAGAGTGGATAAAAGCTTTTGCGGGCCATTTCGCAAAAAAAGGCGGGTTCTTTTATCCCGAATCGTACCCAAAACTAATCAGCACCAGACTCGCTCACAAGTAACTTACCTACCAAATTTTGTGAAATTCAGTCCATTAGTTTTTTAGTTAGAGTGGATACAAAATCTGCACAGACACACAGACGTCACGCTAAAAATGGTTTTTTCGTATTCTAAAGATCTCGAAACGTGTAAATCCGTCGAAAACTCGAGTTGCGATTTTCGGCATGATTCCAATACTTTCCCTATACATTACCATGTATTGCAGGGAAAGTAAAATATCTAATGTGGGCAGCACATGACTTTCCCTGCAGACTTATATCCACGTTCTCTTTATTTTAATTAAATTTATTTCACTTTTAGTTCAATTTTCGTTCTCATTCGGTAACCGGACTTATTTTCAAAGGTGGCGTAGAGAAAATACGAAAACCTAAAATATCTCGAGAACGGCTGGTCCTAATGTAATGGGGTTGGTCTTATTCTTTTCTTCGCTAAAAGTTACGTATTAAACAAGCATTTAATGGTTATATTTGAGCATACGTAGTTCTTAAATTTAGATTTTGACGATTTTTGCGAGCCATTTTGCAGACAAAGGCAGGTAATATAAGTTTTAGTTAGAGTGGATACAAAATCTGCACAGACAGACAGACAGACATACAGACACACAGGCAGACGTCACGCTGAAAATAGTTTTTTCGTATTCTAGAGGTCTCGAAACGTATAAATCCGTCGAAAACTCGAGTTGTGATTTTTGGCATGATTCCAATACTTTCCCTATACATTGCCATGTATTGCAGGGAAAGTAAAAAGATACTTTGAGTAATACTTTTGTATTTGAACGCCAATAGTCATTTATCTGCTGTAAGAATAACTTATTTCTCCGTCCATAACGCTTGGCGAGATTTTGGCAAACGAATTTGGTGGAATGTCGCCAACTTGGCGACTTTTTTAAATGTTGCTAAATTGACGAAAAACTCTCCAAATGGATAAAAATGAGGCTAAATCAATGAAAATGACGACTCATTGTCGAAAATTCAATATCTTGGAAATAGTATAAATATCTACTATAAAAATAATCTACTTTTTTTTTTACTTAAGAGTAGTAAATTCATTGCATTATATAAGGAAAGTCATGTGCTGCCCACATCAGACTTTTTTTCTTTGTATTGATGACGCAGATATATAGATTTTGCAGCTTATTATATCAATGAATGGAATAATAATTATTGACTGTAAGAAATCAAGATCTGAGCAAATGATTGTACTACCTATCGCCGGCTGGTCAGACACATTTACCTATTTCCTGCTGGCCAGACATTTTGTATTGATACCTCAGCCATATAAATTTAAAAACGTATTCTATCAGTGTTATAAATATTATCTTTGACTATGTCACTGTAAAAAATTAAGATCTTAGCAAATGACCACCTATCTCCAAACCACCTATCTCCTGCTGGTCAGATATTTACCGATATCCGGCTGGTCAGATATTTACCGATATCCGGCTGGTCAGACATTTCGTATTGATACCTCAGACATATAGATTTGGCAGCATACTCTATCAGTGTATTAAATATTATTTTTGATTATGTCACTTAAAAATATAAGGTATGATAGTTTCATCGGTCTGCGGTAAAGGATAGTATCACCGATCTGCGGCTAGTCAGAGATCTACATTTCCGGCTAGTCGCACATTTACCAATAATGTTTATAGCTGTGTTAACATGGAAATTGTGGTATGCGAATGCATATTTCATTTTCGATCACTGTATATTGCGATTTTTCAGTATTTTCAAACATTATTAATTGATTAATTAATTATAGCATTATTTTTCAACTCTTTGATTTAAAGGGACTAGATTGGCTAATTGAAACTTAATTCGGTTACCACAGTTAACACAATACAATCAACAAAAACTAAAAATCTCATGTGGGCAGCACATGACTTTCCCTGCAGACTTATATCCACGTTCTATTTATTTTAATTAAATTTAATTCACTTTTAATTCAATTTTCGTTCTCATTTGGTAGCTGGACTTATTTTCAAAGGTGACGTAAGGAAAATACGAAAAAACTAAAATATCTCGAGAACGGTTAGTCCTAGTGTAATGGGATTGGTCTTATTCTTTTCATTGTTATAAATTACGTATAAAACAAGCATTTAATGGATATATTTAAGCATACGTAGTTTTTTATTTTAGATTTTTACGATTTTTGCAGGTCATTTTACAAAAAAAAGGCAGGTTATTTCTTTCGAATCGTACCAAAATCTAATCGGCACCAGGGTAGCCCACAAGGGACTTATCTACCGAATTTTGTAAAATTCGGTTCATTAGTTTTTCAGCTAGAGTAGATAAGGCTTTTGAAGGACATTCGCAAAAATATACGAGTTCTTTTATCCCGAATCGTACCCAAAACTAATCAGCACCAAATTCGCCCTAAAGTCACTTACCTACTAAATTTTATGAAATTCGGTCAATTAATTTTTTAGTTAGAGTGGATACAAAATCTGCACATACAGACAGACACACGCACAGACGTCACGCTAAAAATAGTTTTTTCGTGTTCTAGAGGTCTCGAAATGCGTAGATCCGTCGAAAACTCGAGTTGCGATTTTCGGCATGATTCCAATACTTTCCCTGTACATTACCACGTATTGCAGGAAACTAAAAATAAATTCGTTGATAAAATCTGATGTAGGCAGCACATGACTTTCCCTGCAGACTTATATCCACGTTCTCTTTATTTTAATTAAATTTATTTCACTTTTAATTCAATTTTCGTTCTTATTTGGTTACTGGACTTATTTTCAAAGGTGGCTGATAGAAAATACGAAAAACTAAAATATCTCGAAAACGGCTAGTTCTAGTGTAATGGGGTTGGTCTTGTTCCTTTCTTCGTTAAAAATTACGTATAAAGCAAGCATTTAATGTTTATATTTGAGCATACGTAGTCTTTTATTTTAGATTTTGACAGATTTTGCGGCCATTTTAAAAAAAAGGCAGGTTATTTTTTTCCGAATCGTACCAAAATCTAATCAACACCAGGGTGACCCACAAACGACTTATCTACCGAATTTTGTGAAATTCGGTTCATTAGTTTTTCAGCTAGAGTGAATACAGGCTTTTGTGGACCATTTCTCAAAAAAAGGCGGGTTCTTTTATCCCGAATTATACCCAAAACTAATCAGCACCAGATTGGCCCACAAGTGACTTACCTACCAAATTTTATGAAATTCGGTCCATTAGTTTTTTAGTTAGATTGGATACAAAATCTGCACAGATAGACAGACACAAGCACAGACGTCGCGCTAAAAATAGTTTTTTCGTATTCTAGAGGTCTCGAAATGTGTAGATCCGTCGAAAACTCGAGTTGCGATTTTCGGTAATATTCCAATGCTTCCCCTATACATTACCATGTATTGCAGGGAAAGTAATATAAAAAAAATATTATTACTTATATCGTTCTTCTATTTGTAATTTTGACCCTGTTCAGATCTGAAGTTATGCCAGGCGACTCGTTCTCGATTCCCTGCATGTTAACCCTTTGCATAGATTTATAATCATTTGCATAGATTTATATTGATTTATAATTATTTTCTAAAATTCTTATTATATATTTTTAAACTGTTTTTTGAAATATTTATTTTTTAACTTAGTATAAATTATAATTTAAATCAGATTTATATAATCCACTATTGTATGCGGCTGACAATTTCATGATATGCAAAATTTTACTTGAATTTATTTTATTGAATTGTACTTAAGCACGTTGGCATCTATTTCTAATTGCATTGCCACTGAGGATGAACATGGAAGGTGTTCAAAAGCGCTTTGCCTGTATTTACGTCCGTAGGATGATTGTACAATAAAATGACTTTTGAATCTGTTTGCGATTTGTCATTTGTTATTAATTAGTGTTTTGAAATTGTGACATGTCGCCACTCCTGGTTTAAAAATCTGATGTCGCCAGCACATGACTTTCCCTGCAGACTTATATTCACGTTCTCTTTATTTTAATTAAATTTAATTCACTTTTAATTCAATTTTCGTTCTCATTTGATAACTGGACTTATTTTCAAAGATGGCGTACAGAAAATACGAAAAAACTAAAATATCTCCAGAACGGCTAGTCCTAGTGTAATGGGGTTGGTCTTATTCTTTTCTTCGTTAAAAATTACGTATTAAATCAGCATTTAATGGTTATATTTGAGCATATGTAGTTCTTTAATTTAAATTTTGGCGATTTTTGCGGGCCATTTTGCAAAAAAAAGCAGGTTATTTTTTTCCGAATCGTACCAAAATCTAATCAGCACCAGCGTGACCCACAAGCGACTTATCTACCAAATTTTGTGAACTTCGGTCCATTAGTTTTAGAGCTAGAGAGGATACAAGCGTTTGCGGACCATTTCGCAAAAAAAGGCGGGTTCTTTTATCCCGAATCGTATCCAAAACTAATCAGCTCCAGACTCGCCCACAAGTGACTTACCTACCAAATTTTATGAAATTCGGTCGATTAGTTTTTTAGTTAGAGTGATACAAAATCTGCACAGACAGACACACAAACACACACACAGACGTCACGCTAAAAATGGTTTTTTCGTATTCTAGAGGTCTTGAAACGTGTAGATCCGTCGAAAACTAAACTCGAGTTGCGATTTTCGACATGATTCCAATACTTTCCCTATACATTACCATGTATTGCAGGGAAAGTAAAAAAATTGTTTGTCATATCTATAAATTAAAATATCTCAAGAACGGTTGATTGTACATTAATAGCAAGGGTTACTCTGGATTTTTGATTACTTTCGCCAACCTATTCTCTAAACGAAAATGTCTTTCCCCAAATGGTGTTTTTATTCGAAAAACTTTATTTTAATTATCCATTTAAAAATGTATTTGATTTCTAAATTCTCAAATTCGAAAGATCATTGTTTTGGAAGAGAGAAATAGTATATTAGAATACATTACGATGAAGTATACCTCTATTTTTAACACTTTACAACAAAGTTGAAAAGTGTTTATGACTTTGTTCTTTCTGTCTGTCCGTTAGAACGATAACTGCCGTAAAAATGGCTTCATCAAAGTGAAATTTTACTATGTTGTTCAGACGGTATGTAGGACCAATGGGAATATAAATGAATAATATCACCCAATTAGTTTTGGAATGAACCCGGGTTGAAAAAATGAAGTACATTGAACCCTATGGGACCTAATTTTTCAAACATTTTTTAAGCGGATTTAAAATTCACAAATTGCTTCGAAAATTTTTGGTTATATTCAAATTGTTCCACAAAATATATAAAAAAAAATTTCAGCGAAATATATTCAGTAGTTTTTAAAATAAACATTAAAATAATAATTGCACCATTTATATGAAGAGATCACATGACCATTATATGAAGAGATCACGTGAGCCACTTCAAATTAGGATATGGCATCCATCTTGTCTCAAAATCGTGATTTTTTAAGTTCTTTTTAATTCATATTGAGTGTTGTATCCGTCCTAAAGCCACTTTATTTTTGCTTAAATTATGTGCATCTACATACTCAAACAACGCAATGACAATATATTTGAGTTTAAATGATTATCCAAATTTGATTATTTCTACAACGAAGCCTATTTTTCACTTATGTAAAATGTAAACAGCAAAATATGTAGAATGAGTTGTATTAGAATTGCTGTATTTCTTTAACACAAAATTATTTAGCTTATGGAGTCTGCATAGCTGATATGAATGAAATATTCATTGATTTTACAAAGAGAAGGACGATTTTTTTTCTATGAAGTTTTAAGCATAGAGTTTAATTATTTGTAGCTCCATGGTCTTAATTTTTAAATAAAATAAATTATTACAGTATTGTGATGAATGAAATGAATGGGAAATTATTTATGAATGAAATGCTTCTTTTATAGAGAGAGCCAGGCGTGTTATTTTTTCTATGACGTCATTTGAATGAATTTCAGTTGTTTTCGATGAAGTTTTCAAATATAATAAATTATCGTAGTATTATGATAGTTTTAAAAATTCTACCGTGGAATGTATCGCATTTTAGAAATATTTAAACTAGGCAATTTATATTTCAATGCCGTCATTTGAATAAAGTTCATTTTTTTCGATGAAGGTTTAAGTTTTCAAATATAATAAATTAATGTAGTATTGTGATAAGTTTTAAAATATTACCGAGGAATGTATTGCATTTTAAAGATGTTTAAATAAAATTGCATTGAAGTTGGAAAGTGTTTCATAATCAATGCTTTAAGCTTGATTGATCGTTCTTGTTGATTTTGATTTCGGCAGAGTTCGAAATCTCCAAAATTTGTGCCAAATCTTTTTTCAATCGTTAAACTGAATTTTCTTTTCTCAAAATGCGACAAGGGTAATCAGCAGCGCGACCCCTGAATTGAGTTAAGAAAAATTAAGATTTCATTTCCTGCGCAGTTATAGTATAAAATCAAATTTTATTTATCTATCCGTTTGCGAGTTATAGTTGAAAAAATGTTAAAACTAAAAATTGCGCGATTTATGAATTTTTCGAATACAATTTCGAGATATTATATATTTTTAACACTTTACAACAAAGTTGAAAAGTGTTTATGACTTTGTTCATTCTGTCTGTCTGTCTGTCTGTCTGTCTGTCTGTCTGTCTGTCCGTTAGCACGATAACTGCCGTAAAAATGAGTTTATCAAAATGAAATTTTAGTATGTTGTTCAGACGGTCTGTAGGACCTATGGGAATATAAATAAATAATATCACCCAATTAGTTTTTTATTGAACCCGGGTTGAAAAAGTGAAATACATTGAACCCTATGGGACCCAATTTTTCAAACATTTTTTAAGTAAATTTAAAATTCACGAATTGCTTCGAAATTTTTAGGAAATATTCACATTATCCCATAGAATATATAAAAAAAAATTCAGTAAAATATGTTAAGTAGTTTTTTAATTAAAAAAATTATTTAATATAGGGAAAAAAACAAATTCAATTAAATTCTGACTTTGGGATATCTTCCAGAAAGAAAAGAGAGAGATATTATATAATAAATATCTCTCCATTTGTTTAAACGTATTGCATATGGGAGTGGCTTCATATTTTAAAATAAATTTGGTAGATAACAATTTTTCATTTTTTTTTAATTTTATATAACTCTTCATGATAAATTTAATTGATGGCATTTTAAATGCACTTTCCTACGTCCTAGAGAGTTAAAATTTGGTACACAGCTTAAATTTGTTGAACATTTTATTCGACAAAAATTTGATGGATCTTTAAATATAGATCATACATTTTTTTCGAAATGGCCTGAAAATAATCCCCGTTCACTTCTATAAATCATTGGTGTAATATTGTTAAAAATTCTGATGTGGACAGCACATGTCTTTCTCTGCAGACTCATCTTCGTTCTCTTTATTTTTTCAATGATAATTTGAGTTTATCTGCACAACATAAGTATTTTAAATGACAATAATTTACACGTTAAACTTAAATTTGGTTCTCATTTGATAGCTGGACTTATTGTCAAAGGTGGCGTAGCGAAAACTCGAAAAAACTAGAATATCTCAAGAACGGTTAGTCCTAGAGTAATGGGGTTAGTCTTATTCTTTTTGTTCTCAAAAATCACATATAAAATAGGAATTTAATTGATATAATTGAGGACACGTAGTCTTTTATTTTTATATATAACGATTTTTGCTGGCCATTTCGCAAAAATAGCCCGTTCCTTTTTCCCGAATCGTAGTAGAATAACCTACAAATGATTTATATACAAAATTTTGTTAAATTTGGTATATAAATCACTTGTAGGTTATTGAAATATTATACTCCAAATTTTGTTAAATTTGGTTCATTAGTTTTTAGCTAGAGTGGATAAAGGCAATTTCTGCGGCCATTTCGCAAAGAAGGCAGATTCTTTTATTACGAATCGTACTATAATCTAATGAACATCAGGATTTCCCACAAAAAACATACCTACCAAATTGTATGAAATTCGGTCCATTAGTTTTTCAATTAGAGTGGATGTAATATCCACACAGACACACAGAAACATACACAGATACACACTTACACACACAGACGTCTTCCTAAAAGTAGTTTTTTCGTGTTCGAGAAGTCCCAAAACGTGTAGATCCTTTGAAAATTCGAGTTCCGATCTTCGGCACGATTCCAATACTTTGAGTACATACACATACACATATATATTATCTGTGTATCTAAATTCCGTGCCTATGCAATTACAATAGTTGTGATTTTAAATGATCCCTAAACTTTTATTATTTCTTCAAGGAAGCCTAATTTTAACATATGCAGAATGCAAATATCTCAAGCGATTGTAAGATGAATTACATAAGAATTGCTGAATTTTTTTCACACAAAATTATTTAGCTCTGGAGTCTGGAATACAAGTTATATGAATGAAATATTCATTGATTTTGCATAAAGAATCAGATGATTTATATTTCGATACAGTTTTAAATATTTAAGTATAATAAATTACTGTAGTACTGTGATAATGTAAAAGATATTACCACTGAATGAATCACATTTTAGAAATTTTTAAATGAAATTACATTTCAGTTGGAAAGTGTTTCATAATCAATGCTTATGCATGATTGATCTTTCTTGTTTAATTATCTATGTGTCACGTCCAGAGTACGCGCAAAGTTTCACGTTTCTACATTTAGTAGTTTTATCTGTGTATTCATATCCTCAGTCAGTCTCACTCAGCTGCATGTATGCGATACCCTCCCTTCCTCTCTCCCCCTCCCTTCCTTTCTCTCTCCCTCCCTCTCTCTCCCTCCCTCTCTCTCCCTCCCTTTCCCTCTCTTACTACCTCCCCCTACCTCTCTCCCTTTCACTTCCTCCCTCAATCCCTTCTGTCTTTTTTCCATCAAGGCTGCCCATACCACTTGAGTGAGGGGCCCAGATCCATGTATTTTGTTTTGAGACTCAAAAAGGCATACAAAATTCACAAAGAGGGAAAGTCAAACATAGAGCGGGCCCGTGATAAATGTTTGTAGGGACCCACATTTTGTATGTTATGTCCTGTTCCGACCCGTCCTTCTCCGTGTCAATTTTTTTTTTATATTTTTAAAACCGCTTAACAGATAGAACTTCAAGACAGCTAAATACGGTTGCTAAATACAGTTTTGATCCTATCCATCGTAAGATTTTACAAAGCCAAATGATAAGAGAACACGATAGCCCGGTGGTTAGCACGCGGGAATTGTTTATTCACAAGCACAAAGTAAAAAGGAACAATATGCCATCAAACAGTACTTAAATGCTCCACTTGTTTCACAGAATAAGCTATATTACTCTCAAAATGTTGACGAGAGTAATTTCACAAAACAGCTACTAGGGGTGCGGTAGAACAGTGGTTAGCGCGCGGGAATTGCACTCGGTAGGCCCGGGTTCGATTTCCGCCACTGCCAAAAACTGCCGCCGTGTTCACGTGGAGTACGATCACAAACATGTGGGTCCGTAAGACCTTCCGAGAGGTTGGTGGTAGGGGAAAGAGGGTACGGTCCCTATAGATGCCTTCCCCACTGGGTTCAGGTCTAAATTGGGTGGCACTTCCCGGCCCTCCAAACAGATACCTTATACCTTTCTGGTAGATCGGACGGTCTGGGTCGAAGAAGGAGAAAACCAAATTATAAGTTAACTTTTCCTTTGAGTCCCTTACTTAAACAGGTTCCGACAATTTCTTGGGATCATTTTACCCAAGAATCTTTTGATAATTACCGACACCTAAACTGCCGCACTAATCGAACTCATTTCCAACACAATAAACTCTAAAGGCCGCTCTTGAAAGGATTCCTTGCCAGAAGTTTTCTTTTCGAATGGAAGTCGGGAGTATTGTTATTAACCAAATACGTTTCTTAAAACTTTTTCGATTTCGACTGTAGGTTAGATCTTGAGTTTCTCAATGGTTGTTTGTTTAATCATCTTCCGGAATCCATCCTTGAGAATGGTTAGTTGAGGATCCGGGATGTCTGACAAAAGTTTGCAATTATGTGCAGGCTGTAATTAAAACTTTTGAAGGTATATAAATAGTAATGGAGTATTACTAATGTCTATGTCGCATTGATAACTCCACCTACCTGTTGGCCACTAAAGCGTAATACTCATTCGTGCAAGAAAATAAGGAATCGAATTCCAAATATTCACACGAATTTTTTTTCTGGTATAAATGCGCTTATTTATTCATAAGTTAAAAGTATTTTTAAAATCATATATAATAAATGAATTTTAATATATATGTGGGTGCTGCTGCATCGCCGTTTTGGCAATTGCACTTGTTACCCGGCTGGTCTATTTGCGGGAGGATCTCTGGCTTGCTGGGTAGGGGTTTCGTGCGTCTTCGTCGGCGTTCCTTGCTGGGACTAGTGGCGGTAAACCTCGCTTGACTGGACGTTGGTCTGCTGCCCCTTTGATGTCCTGGGTAGTGCGTGCTCTGTGTGGCGGAGTCGGCGAATTTCTCTGTACAGTGGGTTCGGGTGGCCCGTTGTCGCTGTTTCGTGTTGGAGTTCATCTTTTTTCCCGGCCGGGGAAATTGATTCTCTAAACCTTCGGGTGATTCCCCGTCTGGTTTGGTAAAATCATATATACAATCATTACGTAGTTGACACTATCTGGACGATTAAGAATGCTCAAGAGACATTAACGTTCTTAATTGATTTTTGTTGATTGTCCAGAGGGGAAAGACAATGGACATTGTGAAGAATAAAATATAGGGAGAGATGACGATAAGCTCACCAAAACTTTGATCACACTGGGGAGTTGTTGGGATTCACCATTCATAGGTCGAATGCACTGAGTGGGCGATTTTACCATCAGGCAACATCGAAGATCCTGCTCTGTCTTTATTCAGACCAGGGAATAATATTTCACGTTCACATCACAAAAGTCAGTCAGCAAGTGCTTTCTCTTGAGAAAAAGTTCTGGCCCATGTTGGGGGTGAGATCAATCTGTGACACCTCGCTGCGGGTTGATCAGATTATCTGGGTTCTTATTGGACAGTCTGAAATATTGGTTATAGATTGGTCTTTGTTAAACACCGACTTATTCGCTGCAGACCTGGCTGGGTGACATGTTCGGCGATTCATCCCCCATTTCCCGTCATGCAATTTGTAATAAAAGTTATTTATATGTTAGATTATCTTACGTCATCTCTCTTGTCTGGCTGTAGCCACAATTTGTCCCTCTATCTGTCCCTCCACTAAATTTGAAACTTGATTAATGAAAGTTCAAAACTTATTAATGTTTATGTGACTGTAATAATATTGTATAGAAAATCTTTTTAAAAACTTTTAGTGTTTAGATTATCTCGTTTAGATGTAAATAACTTCTATGGTCTGGGTATCGGACTGTTACGAAAAATGCAAACACTTTGGACGCTTATAGCTCCGAATTTTATAGATAAAAATGTAAATAATTTATACTTGTTTTATCGAAAACAGGGTACTTTTATGAATGTACAAATAACTAAAATGTACAAATAACTAAAAGGTACAAATAATTTGAATGTACAAATAATTGAATCATTTACAACCAAAATATTTTTTAACTCCACGTCTCTGATATATAATCCAACAACAATCAATTCGTATTTCAGTCTGAAGTTTGATTCCAAGAATCGACTGGAAACTATATGATAGACCACACCCCAGTTCAATAGGTCGGTAGTGCCCTCGCCTGCAATATTCCAAGGAAATTAGTAGGAGAGATCTCTTCAATTAGTTCCTAAAATGGAAACTATTATTAGTGTTTATAACTGCTGAAGGTTCAAATAGGATTGAAACGGAAATGATGACGCATAGAAAGATATGCAATGCGCAGAGTCAGGGCTGTAGAAGTCTCTGTTAAAGTCCTGGTACAGAATGTCATTTCAGACCTCTTCAAAGTACTAGAGTGCCTATTGGGAAGATGCCACGGGTTATACTTGTGACGCATGTACCAGATTGAACCAAGGGATGCCAAACTGAATGGGGAGGGATAACGTAGTTTGCTACGTCTTGAAGAAGAACGCCGAAAGACTCTAGTACTTAAATATTTAAGTACGCAATGCATAGGCAGTGTCAATATTGTCTATGCATTGTTACATTTTTTGCATTGTATAATTGAGCGGTTAAGTTTTCTCATAGATTATGCCACCAAAATAATAAAAGAAATCGATACATGAAAGAATCACCACAATTTAAACTCAGATAAATATACTTTTAGTTTTAAATCATTTATAAATTAAAAATTAATTTAAATACTTTTGAGAATCAAGTGCAAGTTTTGAGTTAGATACAAAGAATGTGCACAAATAATATAATAGACTGAGTATAGTGAGTGCTAAACTGAAACACTGCCAAGCGTAAGCAAATCAATTGTAAAATGCTTATTAAGTAACCATTCGTTGATTGCTAAATATTTGACAACAGGTAAAATAAAATAAAATAAATGATAAAATAAAAAAATCTGATGTGGGCAACACATGACTTTCCTTATATAATGCAATGAATTTACTACTTTTACAATAAAAAAATAGATTTTTCTTATAGTAGATATTTATATTCTTTCCAAAATATTGAAATTTCGTCAATTAGTAGTCATTTTCATTGATTTAGTGTCATTTTTATCCTTTTGGCGATATTTTCTTTAATTTGGCATAAAATTTAAAAAGTCGCCAATGGCGACATTCCGCCAAATTCGGCGCCAAAATCGCGCCAAGCGTTATGGGCGGAGAAATAAGTTATTCTTATAGCAGATAAATAACTACTGGCGCTGAAATACAAAAGTATTACTCAAAGTATCTTTTCAGTTAATGGAACGAGCTAGATCCACGAGAATGATGTCACCAAATTTATCGCATGATATTACATATGAAAAGTGAACATGTTTCTCAATAGGAAATATTTTTTTTTTTATTTTATAAGACTTTTTGATATTTTTTTTTTAAATGTCCGAAATCTCGAGAACGGTTCATGTTAGTGTTCTAAAATTTATGTCAATCCTTTTCTAATGAAAAATTACAAAAGAAATGTCTGTTTGCATCACTTATTAGAGGTTTTGATTTTTTGACGATTTTTTCAAAATTTTACTCGAAAATTTTAGGGGGTTCTGAACATTCGATTGCGTATAAAAACAATAGGCTTCCAGTGTTTGTGGGTTGTGATTTTTGTACCAAATTTCGTTCGAATCGGTCCATTCGTGACACACACACACACACAAACATCACTTCAAAAATATTCGATTCGTGATCAGATGCTTGAAACGTGCTTTCCCGTCGAAAACTCGAATTCGAATTTTCGACCCCCGTCACAATACTTTCCTTATACATTATTGTATATAAGGAAAATAATAAGTCGGTTAAGACAACGTCTTGTGTGTAATCAAGTCTTGTGTGTAATCAAGTCGAGATTTTGTACCGATTTTCAATGCTCGCTCTCTTAATTGTCACGGCTTTCCTAATTGCGGCCCGCCTATGGCATATGAGCTCATTTTAATAAAAAAATTTTAAATTGTGTTGTTTCGGGCAATCAATTTAATGAGTCGCTTAACTCACCGAGCTGTTTCAGCTTTTGAGCTATTTAACATTAAAAAATGCCTGCAATATCTCACGTACAATATCTCGAGAACGGTTGAAACTCGCCTATGTTTATGTCATTCGTTTCAGAATAAAGATTACATATAAAAGGATTATTTATTTAACATTATTGAATGTCCTGTTTTTTTTTTTCAAATATGCATTAGAAAATTGAAGGGGGGGGGGTCTTCCGAAAATTCGATCGTGTTTTTACAGAGAGTCAATAGAAAGAGTCATCACTCAGTTGGAGAGATAGAAGCTACATTTAACTGTCTCTTTCGCTAATATTTTGACAATAGTACCCGCTGTTTTATGAAATAACTTTAGTCAATGTTTTGTGAATAGTATCCGTTATTTTGTGAAATAAGCGTGAGCGTCAGTAAATCTTCTGCCCTATCCGCTCTTAGTTAACTTTCGCGGCACACGTTTTTCGCGAAATTCTGCTCAAACAGATGCGAAATATTTTCTGACAGATAAAATGCAATACTTAGATTATATTAAAACTAAATTTAATACCCAATAAACCATAGAATATATTATTTATTATAATCCAAAATATTTTTAGTGTTGCCATCTGTTGTCGTAATTTAATTCATACCGATTATTTTTATTCTTTAATGAACATTTTTAAATATCTATTCCTTCTAATACAGTATTAAACACAACAACAGATCATATATAATAATGCCACAATCACGGAAAGGTAATTTCTCACTCTATAAATTTGATAAGGGGATCTGAATATACATCACTGAAGACTGCAACTTTGTCTTCCAGGTTCCTTTGTCTTCAAGTCCAAGTTCAATTACGTTTCCGTGATTGTGGCATTACTCTATACGATCTGTTGTTGTATTTGATAGCGTATTAGAAGGAATAGACATTTAAAAATGTTCATTAAAAAATAAAAATAGTTTGTATGAATTAAATTACGACAACAGATGGCTGCACCAAAAATATTTTGAATTAAAATAAAAAATATATTCTATGTTTTATTGGGTATTAAATTTAGTTTTAATATAATCTAAGCATTGCATTTTTATCTATCAGAAAATACTTCGCAACTGTTTGAGCAGAATTTCGACGAAAAACGTGTGCCGCGAAAGTTAACAAAGCGCGGATAGGGCAGAAGATTTACTGATGCTCACCCTTAAGTGGAGCATTTAAGTGCTCTTTTACTGTATATTGCTTCTGTTTACGCTGTGCTTGTGAATAAACTTGTTAGTTATACAGAAATTTGGACTTGTGGCGAGGCTTCATTCGGTCACTCACTGCTACGAAAGATATCTCGGATTATATCTTCGGGCCCGAAGAATTCCTTTGGGCCTAACAGCATAGGACTGGATCAGCAAGCTCCAGGTTCTGAGTTCGAGACTATCCCCCACACCATCAGGGAAAAGTCCCCCCCTACACACACACACACACGCAGACTCATTCTTATGTTCTGAGCGCACACCCAAGATTCCAGGGGATACGTTGTAACAATACGCACTATCATAAGAAGTTAGGTTTTGCTTTTGATAGCTTATAAGAAACAAAACTCCGACAATTTCGCCGGCTCGATTTGTTCGCGAATCCTTTGACAATTACCGACGCCTAAACTGTCGAACTAATCAGGCCCATTTCGAAGACAATAAACTCTAAATGCCGATCTTGATAGGACGCTGCTGAAAGTTTTCTTTTCGAGTGAATGGCGGGGGATCACATTAACTGAAATTGTTCCGAAGTATTTCGATTGCGAATGGTAGTTTGATCGCGCCTGTTAATAGTTATTCCTTTAATTTCCTCGCTGAGTTCTATGAATTCTCTTTCACTTCGAGATGACGTCTGGAGGTATCTAACCAAAGTTTTAAATTCCGTGCTGCATGTAATTTAAACTCTTGAAATTATATTAATGGAAACAAGGAAGATCAATCGTGCATGAGGCATTGATTATGAAATACTTTCTAACTGAAATGCAATTTTATTTTAACATCTCTATGCGATACATTCGGCACTGATTAATTACAGTAATTTATTATATTTGAAAACATAAAGCTCCATCGAAAAAAATTAGTTTTATTCAAATCACGTCATCAATATATAAATCGTCTGGCTCTCTATTTAAAAGCAATGAATATTTCATTCATATCACTTATATTTCAGACTCCAGAGCTAAAAAATTTTGCGTGAAATAAATTCAGCAATTCTTATACAACTCATCTTACAACCACTTGTTTAAATTCTGCGTTCATTAAAATTAGGCTTCGTTGTAGAAATAATCAAAGTTTGAGGATCAAAAATATTGTAATTGCGTTGGCACAGAATATAGATGCACAGAAAATAATAAAAAATAAAGCGGTTTTAGGACGGATGCAACTCTAAATATAAATTTAAAATAACTGTAAAAATCACGATTTTTGCACTGGGAAAAAAGATGAAAGTCATATTTTATTTTAAAGTGGGTCACGTGTTCTTTTCATATAATACGGGTGTAATTATTATTTTAATATTTATTTAAAAAACTACCGAACATATTTTGCTTAATTTTTTTTTTATATAGTTTATGGAATAATTTGAATGTTTCCTAAAATTTTCGAAGCCATTTGTGAATTTTAAATTCGCTTAAAAAATATTTGGAAAGAAAGGTTCCATAGGGTTCGATGAATTTCACTTTTTCAACCCGAGCTCACTTCGAAACTAATTGGGTAATATTAAACATATACATTCCCATATGTCCCACAGACCGTCTCAACAGCATGCTAACATTTCTTTTTGATAAAGTCATTTGTACGACAGTTATCGTGCAAACGGACAGCCAGACAGAATGAACAAAGTCATAAACACTTTTCAACTATGTTGTAAAATGTCAATAAAGGATCGCTAACGCCCGTATACATGTATGTGAATAATAAAATTGAAGAGCTAACTTTCATCAATCTTTTATAGCCGTTTATATTGCCTTGTTACTTTCCTTATATACATAATGTATAAGGAAAGTATTATGACGGGGTCGAAAATTCGAATTCGAGTTTTCGACGGGAGAGCACGTTTCAAACATCCCTGATCACGAATCAACCGTTTTTGAAGTGATGTCTGTGTGTGTGTGTGTGTGTGTGTGTGTGTGTGTGTCAGTGAGTCTGTGGAGACGATATCTCAAGAACGAATGGAGCGATTCAAATGAAATTTGGTACAAAAATCACAATCCGTGAATACTGGAAGCCTATTGTCTTAAAACACAATCGAATGTTCAGAACCCCCCCCCCCCTAAATTTTCCAGTGAAATTTTGAAAAAATCATCAGAAAATCAAAAATTTTAACAAAGTTACGCAAATAGACATTTATGTAATTTTTCCTTATAAAACGATTGACATAAACTTTAGAACGCTAGCATGAACCTTTCTCGAGATATTGTACATTTTTCAAATAAATTTATCAAAAAATCCCATAAATTAAAAAAAAATGTTAACTGTCAAGAAACATGTTCCCTTTTCATATGTAATATCATGCTATAAATTGGGTGACCTCATTCTCGTGGATCTAACTCGTTCCATTCACGAGAAAAGGTACTTTGAGTAATACTTTTGTATTTGAACGCCAATAGTCATTTATCAACTGTAAGAATAACTTATTTCTCCGTCCATAACACTTGGCGAGACTTTGATGACGAATTTAGCGGACTTTTTAAATGTTGCCAAGTTAACGAAAATCTCGCCGAATGGATAAAAAATGACGCTAAATCAATGAAAATGACGACTAATTGAAGAAAAATCAATGTCTTAGAAAGAGTATACGTATCTACTATAAGAGTAACATTTTTACTTTCCTTATATACATAATGTATAAGGAAAGTATTGTGACGGGGTCGAAAATTCGAATTCGAGTTTTCGACGGGAGAGCACGTTTCAAGCATCCCTGATCACGAATCAAACATTTTTGAAGTGATGTCTGTGTGTGTGTGTGTGTGTGTGTGTGTGAAAGTGTGTGTGTATGTGTGTGTGTCAGTGAGTCTGTGGAGACGATAACTGACGAACGAATGGACCGATTCGAACCAAATTTGGTACAAAAATCACAATCCGTAAACACTGGAAGCCGATTGTTTTTATACGCAATCGAATGTTCAGAACCCCCCTAAATTTTCGAATGAAATTTTGAAAAAATCGTCAAAAAATTAAAACCACTAATAAAGTTACGCAAATAGACATTTCTTATGTAATTTTTCATTAGAAAACGATTGACATAAATTTTAGAACGCTAACGTGAACCGTTCTCGAGATATTGTACATTTTTTTAAAAAATTATCAAAAAGTCATATAAAATAAAAAGAAAAATATTTCCTATTGAGAAACATGTTTACTTTTCATATGTAATACCATGCGATAAATTGAGTGACATCCTTCTCGTGGATCTAGCTCGTTCCATTCTTGAAAAAAGATACATTGAATAATACTTTTGTATTTGAACGCCAATAGTCATTTATCTGCTTTAAGAAAAACTTATTTCTTAGTGCATAACGCTTGGCGAGATTTTGGCGACGAATATGGCGGAATGTCGCCAACTTGGGGACTTTTTTGAAATGTTACCAAATTAACGAAAATCTCGCCAAATGGATAAATATGACGCTAAATCAATGAAAATGACGACTAATTGTGGAAAATTCAATATCTTGGAAAGAATATTAGTATCTACGACAAGAAAATCCTATTTTTTTACTGTAAAAGTAGTAAATTCATTACATTATATAAGGAAAGTCATGTGTTGCCCACATCAGATTTTTTTAACTGTAAAAGTAGTAAATTCATAGCATTATATAAGGAAAGTCATGTGTTATCCAGATCGGATTTTGTAACTTTCCTTACAATGCAACAAATTTCCGATAATCCATCACCTTCGGGACTTCATCTGTGCAGGATTATCAAATTTGCCGGATTATTGGATGTCAAACAATATGTGGTAAAAAATAGGAAAAATATAATTTAAGACAAAATAATAGACACTAAATGTGATATATTAATTTGCCTAAAACACAGACTGGATTACACTGCACAGTATGTGAAAGAACATTTATATTAACTCATGAGCATTTCCGAATGCATCCGATGAGACGCAAAATCCGTTCAAGAGACATGCCAGACTATCGGGCGTGCCAAACCTTTGAAGACCGAATTAAGGGAAGTTTACTTTACTTGGTAATGTATTGTAGTGAATTATTATTTTCCTTATATACATAATGTATCAGGAAAGTATTGTGACGGGGTCGACGATTCGAACTCGAGTTTTCGACGGGAGAGCACGTTTCAAGCATCCCTGATCACGAATCTAACATTTTCGAGGTGATATCTATGTGTGTGTTGTGTGTGTGTGTGTGTGTGTGTGTGTGTGTGTGTGTGTGTGTGTGTGTGTGTGTGTGTGTGTGTGGAGACGAAATCTCACGATAGAATGGATCGATTCGAATGAAAACTCACATTGGTACAAAAATCACAATCCGTGAATACTGGAAGCCTATTGTTTTTAAACGTAATCGACTGTTCAGATTGCCCCTAAATTTTCGAGTGAAGTTTTGAAAAAATCATCAAAAAATCAAAACCTTTAATAAAATTACACAATTAGGCATTTCTTATGTAATTTTTCCTTAAAAAACGATTAACATAAACTTTAGAACGCTAGCATGAACCGTTCTCGAGACATTGCATATTTTTAAAATAAATTTATCAAAAAATCCCATAAATTAAAAAAATATATATTAAGTGTTGAGAAACATGTTCACTTTTCCTATGTTTTTTAATACCATGCGCTAAATTTGGTGATCTCATTCTCGTAGATCTAGCTCGTTCCATTCATGAGAAAAGATACTTTGAGTAATACTTTTGTATTTGAACACCAATAGCCATTTATCTGCTGTAAGAATAACTTATTTCTCCGTCCATAACGCTTGGCGAGATTTTGGCGACGAATTTGGCGGAATGTCGCCAACTTGGCGACTTTTTAAAATGTTGCCTAATTAGGGAAATCTCGCCAAATGGATAATAATGACGCTAAATCAATAAAAATGACAACTGATTGACCAAAATTCAATATCTTAGAAGGAATATAAGTATCTACTAGAAGAAAATTTAAAAAAGTCATGTGTTGCCCACATCAGATTTTTATTATTGTAGGGGTATTAGAATGAGATCGAAAATTGGAATCCGAGTTTTGACTGATTTACACGTTTTGGTGACTCAGGGATACGAATCAGCCATTTGTGCTAGATGTCTGTGTGTGTATGTTTGTAATGTATCTATCCAGTGAATCCGCGAGGCTTATTCAACGCCAGGTCATGAAATTTGGTAGATAAATCACTTATACGTCACCCTGATGCTGATTAGATTTTGATGTGATTCATATAAGTAAAACTAGCCTTTTCTTGTGCAATGACCCGCAAAAATCCACAAAATCTAAGGTTAAAAACTAAATATGGTCTAAAGTATAAATTAAATGCTTGTTTTATACATAACTTTTTGATCACTAAATTAATCATCTAGTACGGTGTTTTTCGAAACTTTGTGATCGTGGAATTCCATTTAATGGCAAAACCCCAATATGAGAACAAGTGCAATGTGATCCAGTTTATGTATTAATTTTTTTTTCTTACGAAACTATCACGTTGCGGAACCCTAGGGTTCCGCGGAACACACTTTGAAAAACGCTGCTCTAAGATGAACCGTAATCGAGATATAAGTTTCCTGGAATTTTTGCGACCATTTTAAAAAGGCACAGATCGACAAATAGAAACTAAAAATATTTTGCAACTAAAAATTGGGTGTAATTTAAAATACGTTGCTATAGTAAAAAAAGTCCAGACCACACGACTAACCTTAAGACATGTAGCTGCAAATAGTGGGGCCGGGAGGGAAACCGGCCTCCACGGTCAGCGAACTGCAAAGTTTATTTAAAATTTTGATACTTATAATTGAAGGTAATATTTTAAAACCAAACAGTTTAACATAAATAAAATATATTGCATATAAGAATGAAATTTGAAGGAAGAGGGAGCCGAAATAGACCAAAAAAGAAAACCAAGAAAAAGAACCAAAAAAAAAAAGAAATTTAGAAAAAGAAAATGGGAAACGTCGAAAATGAAAAGCTATATACAATATTTACAAGGAGACATAAGAAATAATTAGAACTAAAATTAATAAATAAAAGACAAGCAAAATTTAAGATTAAGATCAATAGTGCTTAACAGAAAAATTAAAGTTCTTTCTGTAGAAGTTTAATTCGTGAAAGTTCCTTTTGTAAAGATGAGCAGGCAGATTTATCAAAGGAATCATGATCAGTACTATAAAGTCAAATTTTGGTATGGGAGCGTGTAAGAGTCCTAACCACCGCCCCCCACTGACAAAAAATTCTATTTCTTCTCCATAGGGTCCATCTTGGTAAAAAGAAATCCACCCCTGTAAATCCCCCTTGTATGCATTTCACCTCCCTATCCATTTTTTTTTCCGGACTACTTCCTCATATAAACCTTTCCTCTAATAATCTTATAAACCCTTCTATGTATTATTTTGTGCATGAAAACTTTAAATAATGCATTATAGTATGTATATAAAAAATAAGTATCAATATTTCATGTAATGTTTTTTACGTAAAAACTAAAAGCTTAAAAATGAATTTCAATACGCATTTATGAATCACTATACGTGAAACAGATGGAAATGGCAATGTCAGGAAAAAATATTTTGGTTATAGTTTTTTTTTCCAAAGGTTATTATTTACGAAAAATTAAAATTAGAAAAGCATGTGTGTAAAAATTCTTTATAAAAATTCAGAAAACAATGCCACCCTCTTCTGCAATTTAAATTAATGCATTACTTAACATTTAATTAATCAGTTAACAAAAAAATTTAAAACAAATTAATTTGTACCAAATCAAAGCATTTACATCATTAAAACTTTAATTCTGTGTACAAGGAGAACTTAATATTCATGAATAAACGAATTTGTACAGCAATAAAAAATTGGAGTTTTTTTCAATGAAATGGTTTTTAATTTTCAAAACAATGATGCTTTAAAATGAAATTCGAGAGTAAAATCGATTTTTTAAAGAACAGCAGCAATTCAAGTGAAAACATTACAACAGATATGCATTTGATTAGAAATATTTTTCTTCTACATTAAAACAATAAACGGTTACGTTTATTAATTGCAAGAGTCTTTCTTTATTTCCATACAATTGTTTACAGCTGTTTAATGAAGTACAATTGTGTAAAGATTGGTAAATTTGCGGAGTTTTGTTTTTGAAGGGGCTCTTTTCTGCTACAGCGAAAACAAAATGGCGAAATTCTGAACTAAGTGCATTTAATTGTTCTCATTCAATGAAACAATTAAATTTCATTGAGTATTTCAAAGCCAACTTTTGTTTTTTGAGTTGAGATTGAAAAATATTTTCAACTTAGAATTTTTCTGTAGTAAAAAAATCTGATGTGGGCAGCACATGACGTTCCCTGTTGGCTTATATCCACGTTTACTTTATTTTAATTAAATTTAATTCACTTTTAATTCAATTTTCGTTCTCATTTGGTAACTTGACTTAATTTCAAAGGTGGTGTAGAGAAAATACGAAAAAACTAAAATATCTCGAGAACAGCTAGTCTTAATGTAATAGGGTTGGTCTTATTCTTTTCTTCGTTAAAAATTACGTATAAAACAAGCATTTAAAGGATATATTTAAGCATACGTATTTGTATTTTAGATTTTAACGATTTTTTTTTTGCTGACCATTTTGCAAAAAAAGGCAAGTTATATTTTTCCAAATCATACCAAAATTTAATCAGTACTAGGTGTATTCCACAAGCGACTTATCTTCTTAATTTTGTGAAATTCGGTCCATTAGTTTTTCAGCTAGAATGGATACAGGCAATTTTTGCGGGATATTTCGCAGAAAAAGGCGGGTTCTGTCTTTACGAATACTACCAAAAACTAATCAGCACCAGGGTCTCACCCAAGTGACCTACCAAATTTTATGAAATTCGGTCCATTAGTTTTGTAGTTAAAGTGGATATATACATTACACAGAGAGACAGACAGACACAGACACGCACACAGACGTTACGCTTAAAATAGTTTTTTCGCATTCTAGAGGTCTCGAAATGTGTAGATCCGTCGAAAACTCGAGTTGTGATATTCGGTATGATTCCAATACTTTCCCTATACATTACCCTGTATTGCAGGGAAAGTAATAATCGTATGTAGTTGCTACAAACTAAACCTGGCACTTAAGCGGTGGGTATAGGAAAAATTGAACCTCGACTAAGATATAACATTAGTTTGATGAACGCTATTAGCATTTAGAAACTAAAATTATTTTTATAAAATCAATGCTGCAAGTTCAAATTAATGGATTTTTAAAATAAATTATCAACATTCTAATCACATTTGTGTTTAGATTTCATTCAAAATGTATTGTAAATTGACATTTAAAATGAATTATTTTGTTATTGAAATCTTCTAGCTGATGGCCAACCCGTGGCTACTTAGTTTAACACGGAAATCTAATATTTTTTTTAAAAAGCACATTCATTTTGTGGCGACAGGAATTCCGACAGAAATTATGCACACTAAAATAAATCTCATGTGGTCAGTGCATGACTTTCCCTGTAGACTCATACTCAATTTCTCATTTCTTCAATAATTCAGTACATTGAGTTTAATTGCACAAAATAACACTTTAATTACTTTTAATTACACTGAATTTGCACTTTTAATGCAATTTTCGTTTCTATTTGGCAACTAGACTTATTTTCAAAGGTGGCGTAACTAAAACGCAAAAAAACTAAAATATCTTGAGAAGAGCTAATCCTAAAGTAATGGAGTCTTATTCTTTTCATTCTCAAAAATTACGTATAAAACGAGCATTTAAATTAATACATTTGAGCATAAATAGCCTTTTATTTTAGATTTTGACGATTTTTGCAGGCCATTTTGAACAAAATGGCAGGTTCCTCTTTTCCAAAATCTAATTAGCAGAGTAACCAACAAGTAACTTATCCACCAAATTTTGTGAAATTTGCTTTGTTAGTTTTTATCTAGACAGACATTTTTTTTTATACAGACATTTTTTGCGGGCAATTTCGCCAAAGCAAGGTAAGTTCTTTTATCCCAAATTGTACCAAATTCCAATCAGCACCAGGGTCACCCACAAGGGACTTGCCTGTCAAATTTGACGAAATTCGCTCAATTAGTTTTTAAGTTAGAGTGGATACAATATATATGCACAGACGTTACAGTAAAAATAGTGTTTTCGTGTTCTAGAGGTCTCAAAACGTGTAGATCCGCGAAAAACTCGAATTGCGTTTTTCGACAATATTCCAATTCTTTCGCTATATATTACCATGTATTGCAGGGAAAGTAATATGAGTAAAAACACACAAAAGACTGTGTTTACTGCCACTAGAATGGCACTTTTAAACAGGCAAATTTCCAGTTAAAGGGACGGTGGAAGTTGAAATGAGCAAAAATCGACTCAAAAAAGGTTTTTTTTTAATATATTACATTGTTTTACACATTTAACATTCTGTCAGTGATTTCCATGGACGCCAATGTCTGCAAAGGGGGGATGAACTGTTTGGGATAGGGTATGTCAAATACCTGTCTTTTTGGAAGGTTCATCGTCTGGGATGGGCGCTGTTCCACCCGTAAGCAAAAGGTTAATTGCATTTTTTTTAAACGGAATTTTCAAAGGTTTTACATTTTTAAAATGCTCCATGCGTCTTAATTTTTGTTTTGCGATGCATGAAATTTGGTAAGAAGAAACCTTTCATACTTTTTAATGAAACTGGGTATGCATTTTATAATTGAACTTTATTAAGGTAATTAAAAGTGAATAAAATAACTCATATGATGAAAATTAAGTTTTAATGCAGCAAAATATTTTACAAAAATTAACTATTTAAAGGGATTTAAAAATAAATACCCAAATTTGTTCATAATGTGTTTTTGAGTGATCATAATATAAAATAAATCAAAAATGTGAACAAATGGCACGCAATCAGCATTTTCAAATTTTCGTTAAAAAAAATTAAATTTAAAAAAAAAATACAAAATTATAACAAAATTGAATGGTATTTTATATAGTAATGTTAAGAAGAATATTTATACAAATTTTCATGTTTCTAAGTCAATAAATAAATAAAAAAAATTTCAACGTCCACCGTCCCCTTAAACACAAGGTAACTACATCTACAGATTGATTAAAAAGAGATGGACCAAACTCTACGAGGCGATAGCACACACCAAATCAAGCATTTTCCGTCATTGTTTACCGGGTCGGAAATGAAACGTAAAGGCTGCAAGGCTCTCACTCGTTGGGAAGAGGCCATTCCGCAATTGCAGGACGTGCATTCAGGTTGGCGATCGCTCTTTTGAGCCATTACTGTAATTATTATTTAATAAATGTCATTTTATAACTTCTAAGTCATTCTTGTGTTTTCGCCTCACCTCATAGGTTTCACCATTAAGCATCCACTGCCGCCTTTACGTTTCATTTCCGACCCGGTAAACTATGACGAAAAAAAAAACTATGGCCCATATTTTTAATCACCCTGTATATGAATGTGTTACTTTATTTATTTGAGAATTGAAAGGAATCATGGGTATATTTTATTTTAGGCTGAAACGACCGTTTGTAACAGGTAAAGGTGACATGAAATGTTCATTATACGCACTTGTTTACCATTTTAAATGGGTTCCTCCTAAAAGATCTTTTTAAGTAGGTAGATGCAAGGAAACAGATGCGAAGAAGGACCTATTTGAAACGGTATTATTTTCAGCGTAAAATAAAAGTGTAAAATGCTTTAAGCGAGCTTTGAGCAAAATCCGTTAAGCAATATTCCCATTTTTCTTTCCTTATTTACATAATGTATATAAGGAATATTTCCTTATATACATAAGGAAAGTATTGTGACGGGGTCGAAAATTCGAATTCGAGTTTTCGACGGGAGAGCACGTCTCAGGCATCCCTGATCACGAATCAAACATTTTTGAAGTGATGTGTGTGTGTGTGTGTGTGTGTGAGAGAGAGAGAGAGAGAGAGTCTGTGGAGACGATAACTGACGAACGAATGGACCGATTCGAAAGAGATTTGGTACAAAAATCCCAATCCGTAAACACTGGAAATCTCTTGTTTTTATGCGCAATCATATGTTCAGAACCCCCCCTAAATTTTCGAGTGAAATTTTGAAAAAATCGTCAAAAAATCAGAACCTTTAATAAAGTTACGAAAATAAACATTTCTTATGTAATTTTTCATTAGAAAACGATTGACATAAATTTTAGAACGCTAACATAAACCGTTTTCGAGATATTGCACATTTTTCAAAAAAATTATCAAAAAGTCATATAAAATAAACAAAAATATTTTCTATTGAGAAACATGTTCATTTTTCATATGTAATACCATGCGATAAATTGGGTGACATCATTCTCGTGGATCTAGATCGTTCCATTCATGAAAAAAGATACTTTGAGTAATACTTTTGTATTTGAACGCCAATAGTTATTTAACTGCTGTAAGAATAACTTATTTCTCCGTCCATAACGCTTGGCAAGATTTTGGCGACGAATTTGACGGAATGTCGCCAACTTAGCGACATTTTTTATTGTTGCCAAATTAACAAAAATCTCGCCAAATGAATAAAAATGAGGTTAAATCAATGAAAATGACGACTCATTGAAGAAAATTCAATATCTTGGAAAGAATATAAATATCTACTATAAGAATAACATTTTTTTAACTGTAAAAGTAGTAAATTCATTGCATTATATAAGGAAAGTCATGTGCAGCCCACATCAGATTTTTTTTTTCGGTGTTACAAAGAATAAGGAATAATTGCATGTTTTTTAAACTTGCAATTCATGTTAATTCCCACATCTGCAAAATATATTTTAATACGATCTCCCAAATTACTCAGCATCAAAATACATTATTTAATTCTGAATGGATAAGATTATGTTACCTTCATTAGGGATTCCGGGCAATAAAATTACAAATAGAAGGTGCTGACAAGTTCACACCGAATACATTTCTGGCAAAAGTACGGGAATAACTTGCTGTTCTGCTCATACGTCAGTGCTGAAGAAATGGCAATTATTGACGCCGGCATCAATTGACTTCGACTGAAGACGTGTAGCAACCGCTAGCTGTGAACCAGCAACGCAGTTTATATACGAAACACGCTTGCACGAGTTTTACATCAAAAATACTTTAAATACAGAATCATAATAGTCTTTATTCTGTACTTTTGTTAATTTATTTTTAAGAAATGATAGATAAAGAAATGATCTACTTCACAGATGCGAGTTATGTAAGACGTATGCAGGCTACGAAGCGGAGCAGCAACTTAACGCGGCCTGCTACGCGGGTGCGTATTTTCAGTTTCCTTAGGCCGCATAGCAGCCTAGAGTTCATTTCTTTTACAAAAATTTCTAAAGTAGTGACTAAATAATTCTATTTATACGATTTGCTAAACATTCTACATAATTCTAGTTTTTCACGATATGTACGTATTTACGCATAAAATTTTATAACCATAGCTGCATTCATTCTAGTGTTACCGTGGCCACACAGCAGACATACACACATACAGACGAACATCTATCCCCAAGTGTTCGAAATGAGTTCGGGAGATCTTAATTACCTATCCGTCAAAATCTCGAATCGAATTCAAAACTTTCGAAGATGAGAAAGTAAAATAATATCTTTTAATATCAAGGAAGAAGTATCTCTATGCAAACTGGGATTGAACAAACGTTACTTGTGGTTCGTAAATTTGTTAATATCTATGGCCAGTCATGTATTGGATATATATTTTTATTGTATAGAAATATCCCGTTTTTATGCTTAACAATACAGGGTTAACCAAATGCCAATCTGTTCCAGATGTAACTTGCCTCAATTCTGCAAACGAGCTGAAGGTCATTGCGGTTGCAGCTCATTTTTGTCTTCCATCGGGTTGGACCAGTCTTCCCGATGGCCCCATCACTGGCGTGCCTTCTGGACTTCGATCCTGCGAGGTTGCCTGCTCCTCCAACTGTGCGGTCTCGGCCTGGTCTGCTTGGTCCAAGTGCAGCTACACGTACCAGTCTAAAAGAACTCGACGCAGGGAACTCGTAGGTAGTAGGGTTAATGTACAGAGTCTTAACAATTGATTTCTCGTTTATTGACTTACAAGGATATTTTCCCTAGTGTCACTTGTTTCAGTTTTCTCATATTAACCCATTAGAAATGAATCCTAAACCTCCCCAGCCTCCTTCAATTTTTAATAATTTTCTCTCTGTTCTTCTGAAAATAGGGGTGTTTTTACTTTTTATAAAATTAACTTTTTATGGAAAGTAAAATAAGAGGAAATTTATGAAAAAGCCATCCATTATATGGTGGTAATGGATGTACACAATTATTTTTTGACGGAAGTATTAAGCATTTATATTCTCTTTTGCACATTTGTTTCGTAGAGCTGCACATTTGTTTCGTACAGCTATTTTCCGAAAACCAGAAGTAACAACACCGGAACCAGAAATCCGTAGTAAAACACTCTGCCCCCCCCCCCCCCCCCCCCCCCGCCCTGTGATTCGATGCTCTGATTCCATATCACTCATCATCTAAGCTCTATGTCAAACCTGAAAAACAGATGTTTCAAGGAAATTCTTTAACCGGAAGTGGAAATACTTAGTAAACCACTCTATCTCTTCCCGAATGTGATGATAAATTCATATCGGTTATTATCTAAGTTCTATTTACAGCCAATCGATAAATAGATGTTTCAAGTAAAATGCAAATTTTTAAACCTGAAATAGAAAAACAAGAAAGATTGATCATGCATAAAACATTGATTATGAAACACTTTCCAACTGAAATGAAATTTTATTTAAACATCTCAAAAATGCGATACACTCCGCGGTGATATTTTTAACACTTTCCAACATAGTTGTAAAGTGCTTATAACTTTGTTCATTCATTCTGTCTGTCTGTCTGCCCATTCGCACAATAGCTGCCGTAAAAATTACTTTATCAAAATGAAATTTAGTATGTTGTTGAGACGGTCTGTGGGACATATGGAAATGTAAAAGAATAATATCGCCCAATTAATTTTGGATTTAACCCAGGTTGAGAAAATGAAATACATGGAACCCTATGAGACCTAATTTTTAAACATTTTTTAAGCGGAATTAAAATTCATAAATTGCTTTGAAATTTTTAGGAAATATTCAAATTATCACATAAAATATGTAAAAAAAATTCATCAAAATATGTTCGGTAGTTTTTTAAATAAAAATTAAAATAATAATTACATCCATATTATATGAAAAGATCACGTGACTCATTGCGAAATAAAATATGGCATCCATTTTTTTTTTCGCTTAGTAAAAATCGTGATTTTTAAGGCACTCATATTTATATTTAGTATTGCGTCCGTCCTAAAACCGCTTTATTTCCGCATATTATCTGTGTACCTAAACTCTGTGCCGACGCAATTACAATATTTTTTATTTTAAATGATCACTAAACTTTGTTTATTTCTACAACGAAGCCTAATTTTAATGGATGCAAAATATAAATAAATCAATTAATTTAGCTCTGGAATATAAGTGATATTAATTAGATATACGTTGATTTTACATAGAGAAGCAGAGAATTTTATAGCATTGGCTTTTTTGATGAAATTTTAAACGGGGGGGGGGGGGTGAAGTTTTAAGCTAAATTGGTTGATTCTTTTACATTTCCATATATCACACAGACCATCTCAACAACATACACACATTTCATTTTTATAAAATCATTTTTACGGCGTGTATCGTGCGAACAGACAGATAGAATGAATAAACAAAGTTATAAACACTTTACAACTATGTTGGAAAGTGTTAAAAACCGGAAGTAAAAAAAAAATTGCTGAGTCCCACCCTCTTTACCTGCTCCGAAATTTGATGCTGAATCTAGTTGTCATCATCTAATCTCTATTTAATCAGTCATCATCTAATCCGAATCTAATCAGGCATCGTTTAATCTCAATCTAATCGGTCAGCATCTAATCACTGTCATTAGCAGAACCTGAGAAATATGTTTCAAGGAATTTTTTAGTAAAATCTGTAGTATGTGAAAAATGTTTGCCCTTAATTATATATATATCTTCGTCATTTCGGTATCAATGCTTGTCAGAAAACTGGGGAAAATCTAAAAGAAAACTAAGCGGCTAGAAGTTGAAGACAGTTGCACAGCCTGAAATGATAAAGCGGCTGGGGGAAAATATCTTTTTAAGTGTATGTTGTGATCTTGGGTGTGTTTTGACACTTAGATTGACACAACTTCACGAATTGTGCCAAATAAATTAAAAGATTATTAAACATCTGATGTGGGCAGCACATGACTTTCCCTGCAGACGCGAATTCATTCCTTCTGTATTTCTTTAAGAACTCATTAAATTGAGTTTATTTGCGCAAAATAACACACAATTTTCATTTTTAATTGAATTTCTGCTTTTATTTGGTAATTGGACATTTTCCCAAAAGCGGCATAACAAAAATGCGAAATATCTCAAATATCTCGAGAACGGTTAGTCCTAGAGTAATAGAATTGTTCTTATTCTCTTCCTCGTCAAAAATTACGTATGAAACAAGCATTTAATTGATACATTTGAACGTACGTAGTCTTTTTATTTGATATTGGCGATTTTTGCGGACCATTGCATAAAAAAGAGCAGATTGTTCTTTTCTGAATCGTACCAAAATCTAATCAGCACCATGATTTATCTACCAAATTTTGTGAAATTTGGTCAATTAGTATTTCAGCTAGAGTGGATACATGAGATTTTTGCGGGCCATTTCGCAAAAAAAGACGGGCTCTTTTTTTCCCGAATTGTACCAAAACCTAATCAGCACCAGGGTCACGCCCAAGAGTTTTACCTACCAAATTTTATGAAATTCGATCCATTAGTTTTTGAGTTAGAGTGGATACATACATTGCACAGACAGAGAGACACACACACAGACGTCACATTCAAAATGGTTTTTTCGTATTCTAGAGGTCTCGAGACGTGTAGATCCGTCAAAAACTCGAGTTGCGATTTTCAGCATGATTCCAATACTTCCCTATACATTACCATGTATTGCAGGGAAAGTAAAAAGTAGAGAATATTCAAATAAAGAAAAATATCAATTTCTGAAAGTAAATAGTGTTACGACGTATCCTCTGAATTCGTGGGTGTACTTTCAGGACACAAGAATGAGTCCAAATTTCTGGATAACTAACACTTTTATTTAAAGCACTCATAAGCGTAAACAGGAGCAATATACCGCGAATAGCGCGATAACTGTCTTACAAGTTAACTAAACAACTGTCAGATACATTAAAACGTCAATTAAATGCTCAACTAATTCACAGAAATTGCTAATACTATTCCCAAAACACTGACGTACCTAACAATTCAATAAAGCTTGTATCACGTCAACTGCTGCTCCAACTGAACGATGACTCCTTTTATATACTCATCGTAGAAACTTCCAGAAGGGACCCGAAGGGGTCGAATGTACTAGAAAATTCGTCATTTCGCAGACACTCTAGTTTCTAGTACATTCGACAAGATTGCCAAGTTGAAGATAAATCACCAAATATGACAGCCCTACATGCACATTAGTCCTATTAGCAATTCCTACTGAGTGTATTTAATTATTGATATACTGTAGCTGACAGTTGGTTGGTGATCTAAGATAGTCATCGAGCTATTTGCTGTATATTTTTACTTTCCCTGCAATACATGGTAATGTATAGGGAAAGTATTGAAATAATACCGAAAATCACAAGTCGAGTTTTCGACGGATCTACACGTTTCGAGACCTCTAGAATACTAAAAAACTATTTTTAGCGTGACGTGTGTCTCTCTGTCTGTCTGTCTGTCTGTCTGTCTGTGCAGATTTTGTATCCACTGTAACTAAAAAACTAATGGACCGAATTTCACAAAATTTGGTAGGTAAGTCACTTATGAGCGAGTCTGGTGCTGATCCGTTTTGGGTACGATTTGGAATAAAAGAACCCGCCTTTTTTTGCGAAATGGCCCGCAAAAGCTTGTATCCACTCTAACTAAAAAACTACTGAACCGAATTTCACAAAATTCGGTAGATGAGTCACTTGTAGGTTACTCTGGTGCTGATTAGATTTTGGTACGATTCGAAAAAAATAACTTGCCTTTTTTTGCAAAATGGCCCGCAAAAATCGCCAAAATCTAAACTAAAGAACTAGGTATACTCAAATATATCCATTAAATGTTCTTTTAATACGTAATTTTTAACGACGAAAATAATAAGACCAACCCCATTACACTAGGACTAGCCGTTCTTGAGATATTTTAGTTTTCCGTATTTTGTCTACGCCACCTTTGAAAATAAGTCCGGTTAACGAATGAGAAGGAAAATTGAATTAAAAGTGAAATAAATTTAATTAAAATAAAGAGAACGTTAATATAAGTCTGCAGGGAAAGTCATGTGCTGCCCACATCAGATTTTTACTTTCCTTATATACAATAATGTATAAGGAAAGTATTGTGACGGGGTCGAAAATCCGAATGAGTTTTCGACGGGAGAGTACGTTTCAAGCATCCCTGATCACGAATCAAACACTTTTGAAGTGATGTCTGTGTGTGTGTCAGTGAATCTGTGGAAACAATAACTAACGAACGAATGGACCGATTCGAATGAAATTTGGTACAAAAATTACTATCCGTAAACACTGGAATCCTATTGTTTTTATACGCAATCGAATGTCCAGAACCCCCCTAAATTTTCGAGTGAAATTTTGAAAAAATCGTCAAAAAATCAAAACCTGTAATAAAGTTACGCAAATATGTATTGCTTATGTAATTTTTCATTAGAAAACGATTTACATAAATTTTAGAACGCTAACATAAACCGTTCTCGAGATATTGAACATTTTTCAAAAAAATTATCAAAAAATCATATAGAATAAAAAAAACATATTTTCTATTGAGAAACATGCTCACTTATCACATGTAATGCCATGCGATAAATTTGTGACATCATTCTCGAGGATCTAGCTCGTTACATTCATGAAAAAAGATACTTTGAGTAATACTTTTGCCAATAGCCATTTATCTGCTATCAGAATAACTTACTTCGCCGTCCATAACGCTTGGCGAGATTTTGGCGACGAATTTGGTGGAATGTCACCAACTTGGCGACTTTTTTCAATGTTGCTAAATTAATGAAAAACTCGCCAAATGGATAAAAATGACGACTCATTGACGAAAATGCAATATCTTGGAAAGAATATAAATATCTACTATAATAATAATCTTTTTTTTTACTGTAAAAGTAGTAAATTCATTGCATTATATAAGAAAAGTCATGTGCTGCCCACATCAGATTTTTTTCTGTTTACGCGTATGAGTGATTTTAAATAAAACATTTAGTTATTCAGAAGTTTGGATTCGATCTTGTATTCTGTAAAAGTGATTTCTCCTTGAATAGAACGAATGCCTTAAATAGAAGGAAAGATCTGCTATGTAGTATTTGAATAGAGGCAAAATAACGTGAAACTTTAGATCACCTTCAAACACAAAAAAGAAACCGACAAATAATAAATTGATGAAAAATACCGGTAATAGAATAACTGAATCAACAAAGGGGGAAAAAATTAACTAGACAGAAAAAAAGTAGTAATTATAAATAAAAGAAATAGCCGATTTAGAAAAAATAATTATCTCCCATCAGTTGGGAAAAATCAATTATTCAACTTAGAAAGTAAGCAGACAATATCAAATAGTGAAAAAAGAAACATGGAAACAGAAAATGAATGAGCAAACATCAACCAAAATGAAAACAAGTATAAATACAAAAACAAAAAGTTTTGGAAAGTTTAACTCAAAAATGGATATAAATGAAAAAGTAATCTTTACATCAGAAAATTCTTTTAATTCGGACCTGGAAAGTAGAAGACTTTACCTTCATATCTCGATGACGTTACTCTTTTCACGGCAAAATAATGGTATACAAGATCCACAGTACAATGTTTTTGGTATTGAATTAACACCACGTAAATTGAAATAGGACGCTTTTGAAAACGTATTAGTCCAAACAGACTAATAAGTACTAACAGACTAATAAGTACTAATACAGATAACTATTGACGAATTCTTGGGCGTCAAAATACAAAATTATTACAAAAAATATTTTTTTCTCGTGAATTGAACGAATTAGATCGTCGAGAATGTTGATAACAGATTTGTCTCATAGTATTGTATATGAAAAATGATCATATTTGATAAGATATACTATTTTTTTAATTTTATGTAACTTTTATAATATATATATATATATATATATATATATATATATATATATATATCCCAACAACGTACACTATCTCGAGAATAGTTCGTGTTAGTGTTCGAAAGTTTGTATCAATCGTTTTCTAATGAAAAGTTGCGTCTAAAATAAATATTTATTTTTTATTATTAAACGTCTTTTCTAATGATTTTTTTTTCAAAAATTCATTTGAAGATTGGGTAAATCTGTGGTGAAAATATTTATATGGAGCAAGCAAGGAACATTAAGCATTGAATTTGGTGAAAATAATAATTAACTCGTTATTAGGTAAATTTGGGCTCGAGATTGCAATAGTGCGTAGTACGAAGTCATGAGTCCAGCATATAACCCATCTGTTGTGCATTCCGACGACAATCTGAAATAAATATAATTTCTAAAAGATAAGCACTAAATAAACTACTTATTAACGACACCTTTGATTTTTCACACATAATTATTTATTCAAACAAACATATACCTTTGACAAGCGTTTTCAGTTATTAATTTTACAATTGTATTTATTTTCATAATTTTAGAATTTATATTCATTCTCAATTCACTAGGAGACAAGTGTGACGACAATTTAATTATATAAAAAAAACTATGAAATTCGAATTAATATCTCATGCGAAGTCATTCGAAAGGAAAAATGATATCATGTTGCTAAGTAACGGAATTAAATCCAATGAGTTAATACCGCTGTAAATATTTTTTACTTATATACATAATGTATAAGGAAAGTATTACGACGGGGTCGAAAATTCGAATTCGAGTTTTCGACGAGACAGCACGTTTCAAGCAACCCTGATCACGAATCGAACATTTTCTAGGTGATGTGTGTATGTGTCAGTGAGTCTGTGGAGACGATATCTCAAGAACGAATAGAGCGATTCGAATGAAATTTGGTGCAAAAATCACAATTCGTGAATACTGAAGCCTATTGTTTTTAAACGCAATCGAATGTTCAGAACCCCCCTAAATTTTCGAGTAAAATTTTTAAAAATCATCAAAAAATCAAAACCTTTAATATAATTACGCAAATAGACATCTCCTATGTAATTTTCCCTTAGAAAACGATTGACATAAACTTTAGAGCGCTAGCATGAACCGTTCTCGATATATTGCACATTTTTCAAATAAATTTATCAAAAATCCCATAAATTAAAAAAATATATTAACTGTTGAGAAAAATGTTCACTTTTCATATGTAATATCATGCGATAAATTGGGTGACATCATTTTCGTGGATCTAGCTCGTTCCATTCATGAGAAAAGATACTTTGAGTAATACTTTTGTATTTTAACGCCAATAGTCATTTATCTGCTATAAAAATAACTTATTTCTCCTTCCATAACGCTTGGCGAGATTTTGGCGACGAATTTCGCGAAATGTCGGCAACTTGGCGACTTTTTAAATGTTGCCAAATTAACGAAAATCTCGCCAAATGGTTAAAAATGACGCTAAATCAATGAAAATTACGACTAATTGACGAAAATTCAATATCTTGAAAAGAATATAAGTATCTACTATAAGAATAAGCTATATTTTTCTGTAAAAGTATTAAATTCTTTGCATTATATAAGGAAAGTCATGTGCTGCCCACATCAGATTTTTTATTTAAATAATAAAGAAATGTATATACATTATCGAAATTGCATTTTTGATTGGATTATATCCATTACGGCCTTTGTGGGGATTATTGATATTTCAAATTTTTACTTCATTTGTTTTATTTTAGTAAAGAGTTTTCAAACCCATTTATTGTAGTAAAGGTATATCTTCTAATTCACTGGTATAATATTTAAATCTACTAAAATATAAGTTTTTCAGATATATCTTCTAATCCAGGGGATATTTAGTACCGGTATATCTTCTGAGACAATTTTAGCACTTCTATTTTGGCATATACTGATTCAATTTCATATTTTCTCTAAATTTGTTTACAAACGTGATCAGGTTGTTTTATTCTTCAGATCTGCTTGTGAAGATAATTGTGTACAGCGAGAATACAGATTTTTGAACTTACTTTTAGGAACATTAATTTAAATATTTTAATAGAATGTTTTGAATAACAATGTTATTAAGAATACTATAGGAATTTGCACATGATTGTGAATTTTAAGTTTCTTTATATTATATATTCTGTACGAAGAACTGGTATACTGCTAGTAAATAAATAAATTTTACTAGGGCGCTGGGGGGGGGGCTACAGTTTTTGCTTTCAGCTTCAATACAATGGCATGGGGATAAACTAAGAAAGTGTTTATATGCATGTAGTGTGACAATGTCGATTAAGGAGTTTTGAACGTGGTGATCGATCATTTGTGGTGGAGAAGCAATCTGGTGATGATACAGACTGACAGAAGTGACAAAGCAGTGTTGTATGTTCGCCAACTAGCTGTATTTCCCAAAAGTTGCCACATTTGGTATATTGCGCCAAATTCAACACCAAAATCATTAAATTTATCGCCAGGAATGGCAATCAGAGATATTGACTTTTCTTGTGATAACTATGTAACTGATCCGTATGAAATTCGTATATTGTGACACTGTGTTACTGTTATTATTGCAAATTTTCTAATTTATCTTCTAGGAATGAGTGCATTAAGCGAAGACTGCCTTCAGAAAATTAAGCTTTCAGAAGAGGATGCATGCCCAGCGATACCCGTCGATCTCAAAGAGTCGGTTGATAAGCACTGGATGTCGTGCATAGTGAACGGCACCACTGTTGCTGTGAACGGTCAACTGGTAAAGTACTCCTGCGGAGAAGGGTATCGGTATAAATTCGGAATTGAAATGAATTCGGAATCAGAGATAGGGCCAGGTAATTTAATTTCTTATACAAGTTATTCCAATTTTTAAAAATTGATATTTTGTCAGTTTAAATTAGTGATGGGCATATCGATACAGCTATATCTATTTATCGTTACATTCACTATCTTATGATTCATCGATATGCTTGTATCGATGCAAATATCTTTCGATATGTATTGTATGAGCAATTTTCTTCAATTTGTGATTATATTTTAGAATAAATGGTATTTTTTCCTAAAGGCAAAGTTTTGAAAATAAGTCCATCTTGAAAAATTCGTTGAAATAACTCGAAGTACACAGAATTTTTAATATAATCTACTTGATTAATGGATTTTGTGAATTTCTGCGAATAACAGCTTATGTATTAATATTAATGATGCTTCTATAGTCAATGTGTAAAAATTATATTTTACAAAAATTTTGTAAAAGAACCTTTATATGATGGCAAGCGGTGTGTACACTTTATTTTAGAAAGCATTAGTACACTCCTTCAAGTTTTGGAAATGCCATCTCCAAAACCGGAAGAAGAAATGCTTAGATCTGCTTTACACGATGTCATTACTGTTAGTTCTCTGTAGGTTAGTGCAAAGATGTTAGTGCCCCGTAAGTTAGTGCAAAGTTGTTAATGCCCTGTAAGTTAGTGCAAAGATGTTAGTGCCCTGTAGGTTAGTGCAAAGATGTTAGTGCCCTGTAAGTTAGTGCAAAGATGTTAGTACCCTGTAGGTTAGTGCAAAGATGTTAGTGCCCTGTAAGTTAGTGCAAAGATGTTAGTGCCCTGTAGGTTAGTGCAAAGATGTTAGTGCCCTGTAAGTTAGTGCAAAGATGTTAGTGCCCTGTAGGTTAGTGCAAAGATGTTGGAGCACGTGTGGAGGTATGTCAGTGGACAGTCGTCAAAACAAAAATGTTTGAAGCCGCCAGCTTTTTCAGTGGTTATCCTAACCAGTCATACTTGCAAGCTAGTTGTTGGTGCAACGTATTTATATGAAGCCAATAGTTGGCACCATCTACTGGCAGCGTGTAAACCAGACCTGTAAACACCATACCTCCTCCTGAATTTGCTGTATTATTATGTCATCTCAGCTTCATCTATCTAGCTGATCCTAAGATGTTAAGCAAAACGTTTGGCAAGAATATAGATAATACAATTAGTACTTCCTGAAAGAAAGCAGACATATGCAAATTACGTTATAATTGCTTTGAATGAGTTTTGGTCCCTCTTCATCTGGTCAAAACAGTGTCTTTACTTAACAAATACCAAGCAAGAGCTGTCAAGCATTTAAAAGTAATTTTTTGAAATACATTTTCCTCGAAATAGTGCATGTACAAATCACAAAGAAAGAGTAACATCCCCTATCGCAAGCCCTTCAAATTGTTTAAAATATTTTCCTTTGACAGAAAAAGTGTTTTGTTCAATGCATAATTTTAGTCATGGCCAGAAATTCATTAATCTCGACATAAGAGTAATGAAATTCCCCAAGTATTTTTTCTAAGCACAGAAGATAACCCTATATAAGAACATTAATGAACAGCGATTTGACAAACTTGATCCTTCTTTGCTTGGGGGTTGTTAATTACAGTTTTAACCGATGAAGAGGGCTCAAAACGGCCTTTAACAATTATTGCCTGTAAACAATTGTCGTCACGTAATTTACATATGTCTGCTTTCTTTCAGGAAGTACTAATTGAATTATTCTCACAAGTAGCAGCTTTACATTTTGTGAAAAACATTCATGGAGAATTTTTCGCCATAACTTGCCACTAATTACGCTAGGGGTTGTAAAGGATATTACAATAACATACGTATACAGATCAGTCAAATGCTTCCAATTCATCAATGTGACAGATTTGAGCCAACTTAAAAATAGTATTTTTATTTATTTATTTTATACATCTTTTGTTTTTCGTACTTTAATACTGATATATCGATCATGAATGTTTCAGAATATAAAGTAGAGTCTCCCATTCCAAATATTTTTTAAGACTAAATAAATGAGTGTGTGAATATTGATTCTTTTCAGGCTTAGAACGTGACTTTTGTTGGACCGACTGCCCGGAGGACTGCCAGATGAGCCAATGGAGCGAGTGGACGGAATGCAATGTGCCTTGCGGGCAAGGATTTATGGAACGATGGCGGGAAATTCTGGTACCTTCCAACCGTCTCGGAAGACCGTGTCCTGAAAATGTCAACAAAACGGTAAGCACATATCATTCTGTCGCTTCGATTACAATTTGTGTGGGCAATCTCCTTTGACGATTCATAAATTTGGGGGGAAAGCCTCGCATATACATTTTGGATGTGTTAATCGGAAACAATAAGTTTTCAACAACATTCTGATAACTTTAAAAAATCTGATGTGAGCAGCACATGACTTTCCCTGCAGACTTATATTAACGTTCTCTTTATTTTAATTAAATTTATTTCACTTTTAATTCAATTTTCGTTCTCATTCGGTAACCGGGCTTATTTTCAAAGGTGGCGTAGAGAAAGTAAGAAAAACTAAAATATCTCGAGAACGGCTAGTTCTAGTGTAATGGGGTTGGTCTTATTCTTTTCGTCGTTAAAAATTACGTATCAAACGAGCATTTAATGGATATATTTGAGTATACCTAGTTCTTTAGTTTAGATTTTGACGATTTTTGCAGGCCATTTTGCCAAAAAAAGACAGGTTATTCTTTTCCGAATAGTACCAAAATCTAATCAGCGCCAGGGTAACCCACAAGTGACTCATCTACCGAATTTTGTGAAATTCGGTCCATTAGTTTTGCAATTAAAGTGGATACAAGCTTTTGCGGGCCATTTCGCAAAAAAAGCGGGTTCTTTTATCCCAAATCGTACCCAAATCTAATCAGCAGCAGACTCGCTCACAAGTGACTTACCTACCAAATTTTGTGAAATTCAGTCCATTAGTTTTCTAGTTAGAGTGGATACAAAATCTACACAAACAGACAGACAGACACACAAACAGACAGACAGACACACACACAGACGTCACGCTAAAAATGGTTTTTTCGTATTCTAGAGGTCTCGAAACGTGTAGATCCGTCGAAAACTCGAGTTGTGATTTTCGGCATGATTCCAATACTTTCCCTATACATTACCATGTATTGCAGGGAAAGTAAAAAACTTTTTTCGCATTTACTTGGCGAAAGAGGAGGATTTGAGAATTGAAAAATTTATGAGAAAATGTAGCTATTGAATATTACGTTTGTCTAACGTGCTAAACGTAATCTTCAATGCAATCTTTATTTGCAATTGGCGATTAGGTATAAAGAAAGTGAAGCGCAACTTTCGGTACGATCTCTTTTTCTTACATTTTTAACACTTCCCAACATATTTGTAAAGTGTTTATGGCTTTGTTCATTCTGTTTGTCTGTCCGTTCGCACGATAACTGCCGTAAAAATGGCTTTATCAAAATAAAATTTTAGTATATTGTTGAAACCACCCGTGGGACATGAGGGAAATTAAAAGAATAATATCACTCAATTAGTTCTGGATTGAACCCGGGTTAAAAAAAAATGAAATACATTGAACCCTATGGGACCTAATTTTTCAAACATTTTTTAAACGGAGTTAAAATTCACAATTGCTTCGAAAATTTTAGGAAATATTCAATTTATCACGTAAAGTGGATAAAAAAAATTTTATCGAAATATGTCAAGTAGTCTTTTAAATAAAAATTGAAATAATAATTGCACCCATATTATATGAAGAGATCACGTGACTCATTGCAAAATAAAATAAGGCATCCATTTTTTTTTCGCTTAGTGAAAATCGTGATTTTTTAGGAACGCTTGTATTTATGTTTAGTGTTGCATCCGTCCTAAAACCGCTTTATGTTTGGATATTTTCTGTGTCAGCGTAATTACAATATTTTCTTTTTAAATCATCACTAAACTTTGATTATTTCTACAACGAAGCCTAATTTTAACGTATGTGGAATGTAAACAAATCGACGATTATAACATACCTGCCAATTTTACGCATTATGCGTAAAATTTACACATTTCGACTGTTCTTTACGCTTTTACGGATATATTTGTTATATTTTACGCATTTTTGCATTTATTTGAATTTTTTAACATTACTAGGAAATCAATCTCCGGCGAAATTCTCCGGCTTTTTTGTTTGAAATTTATCAATTAACCGGACATGGTATAACTCCTCTTTTTAGCACTGATTTTTACCATTTCCGGGATCGTAGCAAATCCATAATAAAATGCTGGGTAATGCCAATCAAATTAACGGAGATTTACGGCCGCGTGTAATGTAAATTAAGATCTCGATCGCTTATTTTATAAAAGTAATAAATATACTTCTTCAAAGGTTGTCTAATTCAGCATAAATCGCGAAAATGTTATTTTGTTCATTAATTTCGCATAAACACTGCGATTGCGCAATTTAGTTTGTTCTCATGAATCACCTAGAGTGAAATATTATCTTTTTCCATCCATCTCAATCTTTTAAATATTGCATTTTTGATTGACTAAACTAGCTTATTTTTATATTCTAACTAATTAGTATGGTTAATTTCTGAATTATTTTCGCATAAACAGTGTGATTGCACAATTCAGTTACTTCGCCTGAATTGCCGAGACTACATTAATATCTTTTTCCATCCATCTCCATCATTTAAATGCTGCATATTAGATCAATTAAACTAGTCTATTTTCGCATTGTGGCTGATTATTAAGGTTAATTTTTTAATTATATTTGCATAATACAAATTTTTCTATTTTGGGAAATGGGTATGAACTCCGTGAAGGGATGTTTTCCAAAAAGTGGTATTAAAGCAATGATTTAGGCAAATAAAAAGGATACCATTTTGGCAGGAATATATATATATATATATATATATATTATTATTATTATTATTATTATAGATCAATATTGTTACTCTGTAGTGAAAACCTGTGTTTTAAAAAACAAATATTTGTTTTCATTATAAAGTAATTTTCACCGAATAAAACCTTTAAATTTTTTGTTTTATAATTTATTGTCTTGAAATTTTATAAAATTGGTGTCCAGAATTTTCATATTCTACCAATACTATGCCTGATATGTAATGCAGTATTTTTTTAATGCAGGTACTTGTACATAGTTAAATTCATTAAAAATGTCGTTTGCGCGTGTAGTTTAAAAAAATCATTATAAATGTCATTTACGCAAAATTTTACACATTCTAATTTTCCCAGGTTGGCAGATATGTTATAACATGAGTCGTATAAGAATTGCCGAAACTTTTAATGCAAAATTATTTAGCTCTGGAGTCTGGAATATAATAGTGATATGAATGAAATATTCATTGATTTTACATAGAGAAGCAGACGATTTTATAGCATTACCTTTTTTGATGAAGTTTGAAGTTTCCAGGTAAAATAAATTATTGTAGTACCGTGATAATTTTAACAATATCACCGCTGAATGTATCGCATTTTAGAGATGGTTAAATAAAATTGCATACAAAAACATTTGAAGTAGTCATTGCAGAAATTTAATAGTAATAGAATTGTCGGTTCAGATGAAGTGTGGTTGGATTGTCTACTAAGACTACCAACACACACACACACACTTTGTTGGGCGTCCAAGAAACTTAATAAATCCTGAAAGTTAAATGGAACCGCTGCTTCAAATCGTTGAGTACTGAAAAGGTTCAACCTCCATCAGTTTTCAGCCATGTGCCATCCACTGCATTTAACTTGCAGGATTAATGGAGTTTCAAGAAACGCCCAGCAATGTGGGCAATCCAGTCACTCTTCAGCTTCGACAACTCTCCATTGTTTTCCTGAAATGATTATCTTATTCTATATTTAAAATTTATCCTACAATAGGTTCTAAGGAATGATTGTGGTAATGCATCACCCCCACACTTGCATCCATTTCTAAAGGGAGCTTGGTTAAATAGCACAAGCTGGGTTTTCTTACAATTATCCTGGTCACAAATATTGTTCCAAAATAAGAAATCGTTCTTTGGAGAGCCCCCTGCTCGGTGGTTTGCGCGCTGGATTTGCACGCTTCCACAACTGCCGCCGTGTTCATGCAGAGTACGATCACGTTAAACATGCGGGTCCGTAAGTCCTTCCGAGAGGTTGGTGGTAGGGGAAGGAGGGTACGGTCCCTGTGGATGCCTCCCCCACTGGGTTCCGGTCTAAACTGGGTGGAACTTCCCGGCCGTCCAAACAGTTACCTTACACCTTTCTGGTAGGTCTGACGGTCTGGGTCTCAACAAAAACAACTCCCGTGTAAAATGATCTATGCTTAGATTGGGCAAGCGGGTTTATCTTACACAAATTATCCTGTCCCCACATCTTGTTCTAAAATAAGAAATCGTTCTTTAGAATGCCCCCTGCACTCCCCTGTAAACCGATCTGTGCTTAGATTGGGAAAGCGGTTTTTTCTTACACAGATTATCGTGATCACAAATCTTGTTCTAAAATAAGAAATCGTTCTTTGGAATGCCGCCTGCACTCCTCTGTAAAATGATCTATGCTTAGATTGGGAAAGCAGGTTTCTCTTACACAAATTATAGTGATCACAAATATTGTTCTAAAATAAGAAATCGTTCTTTGGAATACCGTTTGCACTCCCCTGTAAAACGATCTGTGCTTAGATTGGGCAAGCGGGTTTCTCTTACACAAATTATCCTGGTCACAAATCCTGTTCTAAAATAAGAAATTGTTCTTTGAGGGTGACCCCTTCACTCCCCTGTAAAATGATCTATGCTTAGTTTCGAATTGACTTTCCATTGCATTAATGTAAATTGCGTTTTAACAACTATATGTCGTTAAGTCATCTAGTGGCTTGTTGGCTGTGGAGCTGGCGATCCAAGACCCGGTCAGATGAACCAAGAACTCAGGGTTGTTCATATTCTGAGTGTAAATGACAGAAATGTCATCAGAATTTAAATAATTATTGCAATGTATTTTTCTGTGAATAGGTAATTGCTCACTATTTTTATTTTTCAGGAAATACAGAGAGATATCTGCAATATCGTGTGCAATGATTACCACTGGTTAGCTGGTGGATGGTCCGACTGCCAGCTGGACGATTCCGACGCAAAATGTGGAATTGGAACTTACTACAGGAATGTGAGGTAAGGATATAGTGGAATCAGCACTGTTTCTAAACATAATAGTACATTTTTTTTTAAATTTTAAGTTTAGTAATGTTTTCTGTTTTTAAAATTAGTTCTTCAAAATATCTATCGTCGTCCTTTAAACTGTATATGAAACATTCGAGAAAAGCATCCCATGGACGTCCTAGAGGACGTTTATAGCAATCAGAACATAAATCCTAAATCCTACAGTGAATCTTAAATAATATAGTAATACCCCGGGATCTAAAAAGACACCCTGTGATCACTTCAAATATATATATTTATTGGATGTACTTTTGAAATTATCCAGACTTTCCAAAGATATATTAAATCATGAAATAAGGGTAGGTTGAAATGTAATGCACACATGCTTGTAGAGCGCGAACAAAAATAAATAGCAAGATGGGGCAAAAGTACATCAAATTACAATTCTTAAGTTTCAAAATCATATATTTATTTTTCAACAGAGTCACCGTTAAGGCTAACACATTTCTCCCAACATGTAACAAGTTTTTTCATTCCGTCACTGAAAATGCTTCCGACTTTTCTCGAATTCAAGACTTGATAGCTGCCTTCACCTCATCGTCCGAGGTGTAATGATTACCCTTAAAGTCTCTCTTAAGTAGAGGAAAAAATAAAAATCGCAAGGCGCAAGATCAGGGGAATAAGGAGGGTGTGGAATCTGGTCAAACTTCAGGTTTCGCAGAGCCTCTCCAGTTGCGCGCGAGGTGTGTAAATAATTAAAGATTAAAAGGTCTAACGCGTTAAAGATTAAAAGGTCTAACGCGAGTGTTTGTCCTCCTTGAGAAATTTTATAGTAAGCTTTTATATTGTTGCGAATGCGCAATATTCTCTTTGGCGCCTCCTCCTTCGTCTGTCTCGAAGGCCAGGCGAAGAAAACACAATCCATGATGTGAGGATGACGTGAGACCAGCTTTACGAGGATTTCCCAGTTAGAAGAAAGGGTTTTAGATTTCGCGATTTATCGCCATTTTGGCAACATTTGGCGACTTCTGGAGTGTTCTACAAACTTCACGAAATAACGATTAGTCTAGGAAATATGAATATATTTCCAGAAGTTTCGATACAGAGACTATTAAAAGACTCATCCCTCCGTGGGAGTGGAGTTGACGAATGGACGTGACACGAGCTACATTGGACTGTGATTTTTGTCAATGTTTTCAGAATAGTAGCGGCTGTTTTGGGAAATTACTTTCGTCAACATTTTGAAAATAATATCGCTTATTCTGTGAAATGAGTGGAGCATTTAAGTGCTGTTTGATTGTATATTGTTCCTGTTTTCGTAAACGTAAGTTATCCAGAAACTAAGACTCGTTCTTGTATCCTGCGTATACACCCACTGTCGTGACGGAATTCGTCACTCCTTTGTAAATTACATAACTTCAGTACTTTTAAACTTATATTTAATTAATCTGTGTCCTGGAACCCTCTTGTCAATGTATATATTTTAGCAGATGTTGAAGTATCGAAATCAGTAGTAATTTGTGCCATTTTTATTTCGTTATATAATTCTCGCACACTCTGGGAATGACGCCTGTTAGTCTGGCTTGCTGGCGGAGACAGATGTCTCCTTGTTGTCACGCGGCAGATACGCGTGCCTTTGGAATCGTCCGTTGTGGGGCGGAACTGTAGATGATTTTGAATTGGAAGTAATTTTCGATTGGAGGAGAGGAGATGATGTGAGCCCATGTAATTTTGTATTGGACGGGTTCTGGATCCATCTGGAATGTATATAAGCTACGTAAATTGTAACTCGGGGCTCTCTCCCTGGAAACATCTTCGAACTCACGTCAACGCGGGACTTAGCCCTCAGGCGGAGTTACCGTGTTGTGAGGGTCGGGAGAGATGCCACCTGCCACTGCTGTTACCATCGCCACTGCTGTTACCGTCGCCACTGCCGAGATCTGATGATGCCTTGCCCTCGCCGACCATCGTCCGCCGTGTAAACGTAGAGACGATGCCTCATCTCGCTTGGTCGAGTACCGGGACCTGAGAAAGCAAATATGAAGCTGTTCCTTCGGCTGACCTGATCCGGCACCTTGCCGGAAACTGCGGTTCAACCGTTCCTGTTGGAGCGGGGCAATGTTGCCCCGAGGGAAATTATCAGTGGATGCCTGTGCTCTATCTGCCATGAGTCCTTCCAAGAATATTTTGAGGTAAGACTTGTACCTTTAGACCTGCCGATGGGCAGTCGTCGGGACTTGTGCATCGACCTCTGCAGAACTTTTCATCCATAGGATCTTCTGCAGCATTATACATATATATATTCTAACTACAGTTTCTTTCTTCATATTGAAGCTTTAGCTAAGCCATAATAATTTAAATTGATTTTATACTGGTTATTTTCGTAAGCCTTTAACGTTCCCCGGGTGTGTGCATTTCTCTCTGACCATACCATTATTTTGATAAATTGGAATCTATGAAATTTATGTGATATTACTTGATTTATAGAATGAATATTAAGTTCCGGCAAAGAGCCGATGATTTTGGGTAAAGAGAGGTCCAGTGGTTAAATCATTAAATCAGTAATTGTATTTGATCTGCAACTCCACTTGAATAATTAATAAATATTGGATTTGAACTAAAATCATGTGTTCTTATTTGTGTTGAATTTGTATTGCATTTAAGTGTTTTCAGCTTCTGGAGGAATCTTGAAGGTAAAGGTAAATTCTTTGGTATTTGTTGGGTTTTCCTTCACAGGTCATCAGTTGGAATCCTCCAACTGACGAAAGGTGTATTTCGAACCTGGGTTACAAATTTGGAGAGTTAGACTCTCGGTCTGCCGTGTCTGGCCGGTATCCGTGGTGACTTTAGATGCCCACGGAACCCGCTATGACAATTGGTGCCTTTGACCTTCCCTCTCGAGCACCTGTGTTTTTTAAAATTTTGTTGTATGGAGTTTTGAAATTTTTGGTGAAACTGGACCGTTGGTATGGTTTTGGTTTTGAGAGTTGCACACATTTGTATTGAAAATTTGTATACATTATTTATGATATTATTGTAAAAAAAGTATTTATACAGAAAATTAATTTAAAATGTGTAAAATTTTAGTGAAAAGTGGCATGGTATAAAACGAAAATGCTTGGTGTACGATGAAAATGGTTAAAAATAGTTTTGAAAAATTGTTTAGAATCTGAAAAATTGTTATGATAATTGAAAATTACTAACTATAATAATATATAAAGCTGTTAAAGGTGAAAATTTAATTGAAGAATTATTTTAAAAATTGAATTTAAATAGTATAAAGTTCTACTGTGAGAAATGGTTTCGATTTGAAATTTTGTGGAATTCTTCTGTTTTTGATCTGAATTTTGAGAGTATTAATGTGTGGGATTTTTGAAATCTTGCTGTAATTTATCTTCGAGCTCTGTTGAGCATTTCCCCCCAAAAAATTGGGTTGGCAATTTTTGAAACTCCGTGTGTTTAGTTTTGTTTTAAAATGTGAGATTGAAAATTTGGGCCGAGAATGGTTGAATTTGTCTTCTGAAATTTCATTCGAAAAATAAAATAAAATAAAATTTGTGATATTTGAAATATTAATTGCTTAACTTGTATCTAAATCGAAAGTACACCTGCATTGAAATGACAATCCTTAATTATGACTACCAGATTGTGACTACATGAATATGACTTGTGTTATTGAAATAACATCTGAAATAGAATAAATTTAGTTCATTTAATGTGAAAAAAGTATGTGTTGAAAAATATTGTGAAGTGAAAAATATAAAGTATTGGTTGTTGGTATGTGCAGAGTGGCACATAGCCAGTTTTGAAAAAAAAAAAAAAAAAAAAAATGGTGCAAAAATTGCACGGAACGGAAAAATTCTATATTTGTTTATTTATTATGACGTGTTGAGGGGTGTATAATAGAGTGATATAAAGTAATAATACATATGAAGTAGCTGACAGTAAAAATGTTTTAAGAAATGTTCTAAACTTTTGAAAAGTTGTGAAAAATTAAGAATTAAGAAATTGATTAAATTAAGAACTTGACGTTAATTAAATTGAAAATTAAATTGGATATATAAGAAAGTTAAATGTAAATATTTGTTTAAAAGAACTTTCGTTTTTGAATTTTGAGAATTCTTGTTTCGGTTTGAAATTTTTGTTGAGTTTATGCGAGGAGATTCGCTGCAAATGAAAAAAAAAAAAAAGTTTATTACGACGAGCTCATTGAGCCCTTTCCCTAATGAAAAAAAAAAAAAAAGAATGAAATTTGGGGTTTGCAGAGTCCGAGTCTCATGGAATGTTAGATGGTTAAAAATGGATTTGAAATTTTGAATTGGAGATGAGAGTTGTTCTTGAGATTTGATCGAAAAATTTTGTAAATTGATTATAAATGCTTAAATTAAGTATTTGAATTTTAAATAATACTAAGATATTAAATACTGAAATATTAAATAGTTTAATGATTTGATTTTACACCCTGTGTTTTATAACAACTAATTTTGACATAAGATTTGACAAATATGATGAGTTTAAAAATAAAAATAATTACGTGAGAAAATAAAAATAATTCCGTGTGAAAAAAATTTTGTTGTTGTGTAGCCAAGAGAGCACACAAATAGTTTTGAGTTCTGTATGACAGACAGACTCGAGTTGTTGGACCAAAATAGTAAATTTGAGTTTTCATGAAAAAAATATATAATAATATTAAATAAAGGTCCCTTTTGATCACGTAAATTATTGAGTAAAACAAATTTGTTGTGAATTGTTTATGATAAATAAAGAAAAGAGTACATTTAAGTACGGTAAATGAAAAATATTGTATTATTGAATACTGAAATTGAAAACAAAAATGATTTACATATGAGTTATTATATTGACACATAATTGATGGTGATATTTACAAATGAAATATTAAGCAAGTACATAAAAATATATAAAGTGAAAAAATTGTGTATTATCAAAATGAAATGTATGTACTGTGTCATTTCAATAATTCGGGGATGAGCCAGGAAATTTTTGAAAAAGGGGTAAATTTATTGAAAAATGTTGACTTAGAATTGAGAGATGAAATTTTGACTTGAATAAATTGAATTGTTTGTGGAATTTATAAAATAAGAAATGAAAAATCTGTTTCCACAGTTTTATAAAGATAAATAATAATTTTATGAAAAATGATATTTTTGAAAAGTCAACTTGTAAAAATGTGTTTGTGTGGGACTGAGAGCCATGTTTGTTTATATATTTATTTTCCCTGAGTGCTTGTGAGTGATTGAAATTGATTTGTATGCCTCAGGATGATTAAGTGAAATGAATGATTCTCCACTGGTTGTTTCTGCCTCCTTGCTAAAATTTTGCATCCAAACACTTTGCTAAATATCTATTTTCGTGTCTTGACCTTCCTAAGTTCTGTTGTGTTTTGTTGTGATTACGGAAGTCGACCCGTTTTTCACTTGTTTGTGCTTTGTTGTATAATCGGAGTCATGAACCGATTGTACTTGTTTGTGTTCAGTGTTGTTGCTCGAAATTGCCTCACAAACAATTTTGAGGAGTGTTGAATGTCTTGGGTTGGAATTGACTTTGTTTGTTTGGAATGTTACTTAATATTAAGAACTAATGTTTTCGTGGGTTGATCCCCCTTTGCACTCATCTGTGTTAATTTCGGTAGCAATAAAAAGTCTTGCTCAAAAAGAAAAAGTAAAAAAATTTTTGTTTCGGGAAGAACCGTTGGTCAGAATATTTGCTCAATTCCGTATTGTGTCCAGCGAGTTTTTGTTGAAAAGTTTGAAAATTCTGTCAGAATGAGTTGCTCGCAGGTGAGGTATTGAAAAATAAAATGTTGAAAATTTGAAAATATAATGTTGAAATATTAAATAGAAATTGTGGAGAAATGTTTTAAAAATAAGAAATGAAATGATTTAAACTGAAATATTATGAGGAAAGTCGAGAAGTGATTTGTTTATTATCGTTGATATTGAATTTAAAGTTTGAAATGTATTTTCGGCCTCAGATTTCCCTTGTTTCCCCTTTGGTATTGAATAAGAAAAATAATATTGTTCAGAAATTAATTGCATAAAGAAATTGAAAGTTCCATTCCTGGGCTCTGGGTTTTCGATTGAGTTAAAAAGAGCTGTGTTTACTTCAGCCGATAATGAGCTGACGCCGAATGTGTAAACGAAGTGTTCTTTCCCCCCCGTGCTAGACATTCCTGCATGATGCAGAGCGTTAGTGAAATGTTTTGTTTTGATGACGTATAAGAAACATTTGACCTACTTCCAATAAGTTTTGGTTTGAAATGTAGAAGTAGAATTTTTTGTTTTTATGATTGAATTGAAGTGAATGTCTTTAATATCGAAAAAAATATATTAACTGAATTAGAATTTGAATAATAAAAGATAATTGCATTACAAAATAACTGAAATTGAGATATTTTAAAGACTTAGAATAAATTTGTGACTCCTGTTGATAACATGAAATATTTAGAGAAATATTTAGAAAAAAATAATAATAAAATAATTGAATGGAGTCTGGTTTTGTGGAAATTTGAATTAGAGTAGAGAAACTCTAAAATTAATTACAAATATAATATTGATATGTGGAAAGTGAATCCACAAATAATTTAATGCAAATTGAAATATTCTAAAGTTATATAATGATTTATTGTATTGGAATTGTGGAACGGAATAGAGTAAAGAAACTCTAAATTAATTACGGAAATATATGAAACATTGAGAATTTGTTCCACAAGTTGAATTAAAATGAAATAAGAACAATTTAAAAGTTTATTTACTTTATGTGGAAATCTAGTAAGAGTCAGTGAACTCTAATTTATTTTGAGAAATGTTGAATTTTTAAATTGGATTCCACAAATTAATTTACTTGATAATAATTTTGAATTTTACTTTACATATTTACTTTCTGAAATCCATACTTAAAAATATTTTGATTTGAATTTAAGAATTTTAAATTGAAAACTTAATGATTAACTATAAAAATAAACCTTGGATTTCATTTAATATGGAGTTGCACATTTAAAATTTTTGTTTGCACTTAATAAATTAATATGGAAAATTGGTGCAATAGTGAAATAACATTGAGAAAAAGATTTTTTCTTTGAATGATTGAATTTCGTCCTTGACTTCAAATAACTTGATTACATCTTTGACAGGCAACTTAAACTTAATTTTAAGAGAAATATATTGAATTTAAGAATAATTTAGTGAAATTAAATGAAAATTAGTGAATTTTGAGATGACACTTGTGTTCACAAATGTTTGAAATTTTGAAAAATTGGTACTTTGATGATTTGTTATTTACGAATAATTTAAGAATTTGGTAATATTTAGATATTGATTTAAGAAAATTTGAAATTTTGATCTGTGGTTTTGATGTTGATTGGGGAGTGGCGAAAAATTTGTATTGAAATTTTAAGATATTTTTACTTGGTGGCAAAGCTTGGTGAACTTCACGAGAAAAAGAAAAGATGATAATACATAAGAAATGATTATTACAAAAAATGAGTGGATTGAAGTTCAAAATTGATTTTCGTGCCCGTGCCTGTAGAGCACTGATGAAATTGAGGCACTTGTTGTTTATGAAACAAAATATTTTATTTCGGTGTGAACCGGTGGTGACAGAAAAATTTTTGGCTTTTTCTCCGTGACTCGGTTGGTTCTCGAAAAGCGAGACCAAATTAAATTGCATATTAATGTGCTGTACATAAATTGATTTAAGATAAAAACTGTATTTTTTATTCATGTGTAGTAGGATGGTGGAATTGGTCATCCTTGCTTTAGGTTTTTTTCGGAACTTCTGCCCTGCAAGTGTTGAGTGTTGGGCCGCATTCTGATCTTGTAGGTGTGGTAGTAGTGTGGTCGTGCGCTCACTGCCTTTCTGCTAAATTTTATCTAAATTGCGGACGACAACTTGAGGCTGGTTGTCGGTTGCTTCGGGGATGTTCCAAATTCCATTGAGTGGTATTAGGAGAATGATTTTTTTTTCTTTGGAATGAGAAGTGTATATAAATGTGTTTTGTGGAGTAAGGCTTTCTCCCCTTCCCTTACTGCCACATTTGTCTCTTGTTTTATTTATGTTATATGTTCATATATATTCTTTTGCTGTTACTGGGAGAAAGAATCTCTTGGTAATTATTTACATATTTAATCGCATATATTATTTACATATTTAATCTTTTGATGTTAAGAAAAATTTCTTGACATATTTATTTAGTGTATATTTTCATGTGTTTCCTTTTGCGAGTCACAGGACTTTGGAGAAAATGATGTTTTGAATATTGGAAAATAAATAATCACAGTATATTGAGTTCGGTTCTGTCACCCGGTCACCTTGTGTTGATTGCTTGCCACAGTTGTCCACAGCTGATTACATTTGAGAGAAAGAAAAGAAATAAATTTAATTTCGAGTTTAAAAATTCTAGAATAGGTGGATGTGTTTTTCGACCACTGATCCCCCTTTTCTGCCACATGATCTGGTTGAATAATTAAAGTAAAATAATAATGTTGTATTTATGAAATGCTAATTTGAAAAAGTGTCATTATTTGATGAAAGAGTGATTTGAAATTTTAATAGTAAATAAGATTTGTAATAATGATTTTGGAAATATTGTTGAAAATTAAAATGATAATTAATTAATAATTTAAATATTAGAATTGAAAATTGTATAATATTGGAATGGTATTATGGTAAGAATACCTGTGTCATGAATGTTGCCTGCTCGCTGCCTCTTTGTAAGAGGAAAAGAAAATACTTTTGTGTCAAATGGACACTTTTTGATTGTCAATGGATGTTTGTTCGCCACTGGACCAGGTTGGTATAAAAATTTTAATTGTTCATGGTATGGTCACTTTAATTGAATCTGTTTCAATGTTTATATTGTTATTTAAAAATAGTTATTTATAAAGTCTGCTGTGTCTATTTAGACAATGCTTGTGCCACAAACTTGCTGCTGTATATATTTGAAGAAAAATTTTGTGTGGTCATTAAATTTTATTGCAATAGATTGAAGATGATAAAACTTAATATTATAATTGAAGAATGTTCTGCTGACCACTTGTAAATATAATTGCTGGAAATTTAATTATTTAAAGAATGTGAAAATAATTTGAAATTTAAAAGCAGAAAATTGAAAATAGTTTATAAATTGAAATTAATTGAAAATTTTATTTGGAAAATTTATTTTAACTTTGTGCTGACTTGAGGGTTAATTTTGTAAATATTTAATTGAAATTTTGAATTCATTTGGAAACTTTGAATTTAATTGAAAATTGGAATTTTATAGAAACTTTAATGTAATCATTTAATATTTTTGGAAATTCACTTAAGGTGAAAATTTTGTGACGGGCTTGTATTCATTAGGATTTGACTCATTTGCAGTCACCTTTAGGTTAGTTTTGGCCCTGGTTCTTCGACATGCGCCCATGTGGGATGGTGTTCGTGTCAAGAGCCCTTGATGTAGTTCGCGACTGCATCTTTTCAAAATTTTGTTGAAATTTTTTTCTTGAAGGTTCTAGGACTTCAAGGAGCCTGATGTCTACTTGCTCCTGCTGGTGTGGATGAAAAAAATCCTCCCTTGTCGAATTTTTTTTCTCCGGAGGAAGGGGGAGTTTGTCGTGACGGAATTCGTCACTCCTTTGTAAATTACATAACTTCAGTACTTTTAAACTTATATTTAATTAATCTGTGTCCTGGAACCCTCTTGTCAATGTATATATTTTAGCAGATGTTGAAGTATCGAAATCAGTAGTAATTTGTGCCATTTTTATTTCGTTATATAATTCTCGCACACTCTGGGAATGACGCCTGTTAGTCTGGCTTGCTGGCGGAGACAGATGTCTCCTTGTTGTCACGCGGCAGATACGCGTGCCTTTGGAATCGTCCGTTGTGGGGCGGAACTGTGGATGATTTTGAATTGGAAGTAATTTTCGATTGGAGGAGAGGAGATGATGTGAGCCCATGTAATTTTGTATTGGACGGGTTCTGGATCCATCTGGAATGTATATAAGCTACGTAAATTGTAACTCGGGGCTCTCTCCCTGGAAACATCTTCGAACTCACGTCAACGCGGGACTTAGCCCTCAGGCGGAGTTACCGTGTTGTGAGGGTCGGGAGAGATGCCACCTGCCACTGCTGTTACCATCGCCACTGCTGTTACCGTCGCCACTGCCGAGATCTGATGATGCCTTGCCCTCGCCGACCATCGTCCGCCGTGTAAACGTAGAGACGATGCCTCATCTCGCTTGGTCGAGTACCGGGACCTGAGAAAGCAAATATGAAGCTGTTCCTTCGGCTGACCTGATCCGGCACCTTGCCGGAAACTGCGGTTCAACCGTTCCTGTTGGAGCGGGGCAATGTTGCCCCGAGGGAAATTATCAGTGGATGCCTGTGCTCTATCTGCCATGAGTCCTTCCAAGAATATTTTGAGGTAAGACTTGTACCTTTAGACCTGCCGATGGGCAGTCGTCGGGACTTGTGCATCGACCTCTGCAGAACTTTTCATCCATAGGATCTTCTGCAGCATTATACATATATATATTCTAACTACAGTTTCTTTCTTCATATTGAAGCTTTAGCTAAGCCATAATAATTTAAATTGATTTTATACTGGTTATTTTCGTAAGCCTTTAACGTTCCCCGGGTGTGTGCATTTCTCTCTGACCATACCATTATTTTGATAAATTGGAATCTATGAAATTTATGTGATATTACTTGATTTATAGAATGAATATTAAGTTCCGGCAAAGAGCCGATGATTTTGGGTAAAGAGAGGTCCAGTGGTTAAATCATTAAATCAGTAATTGTATTTGATCTGCAACTCCACTTGAATAATTAATAAATATTGGATTTGAACTAAAATCATGTGTTCTTATTTGTGTTGAATTTGTATTGCATTTAAGTGTTTTCAGCTTCTGGAGGAATCTTGAAGGTAAAGGTAAATTCTTTGGTATTTGTTGGGTTTTCCTTCACAGGTCATCAGTTGGAATCCTCCAACTGACGAAAGGTGTATTTCGAACCTGGGTTACAAATTTGGAGAGTTAGACTCTCGGTCTGCCGTGTCTGGCCGGTATCCGTGGTGACTTTAGATGCCCACGGAACCCGCTATGACAATTGGTGCCTTTGACCTTCCCTCTCGAGCACCTGTGTTTTTTAAAATTTTGTTGTATGGAGTTTTGAAATTTTTGGTGAAACTGGACCGTTGGTATGGTTTTGGTTTTGAGAGTTGCACACATTTGTATTGAAAATTTGTATACATTATTTATGATATTATTGTAAAAAAAGTATTTATACAGAAAATTAATTTAAAATGTGTAAAATTTTAGTGAAAAGTGGCATGGTATAAAACGAAAATGCTTGGTGTACGATGAAAATGGTTAAAAATAGTTTTGAAAAATTGTTTAGAATCTGAAAAATTGTTATGATAATTGAAAATTACTAACTATAATAATATATAAAGCTGTTAAAGGTGAAAATTTAATTGAAGAATTATTTTAAAAATTGAATTTAAATAGTATAAAGTTCTACTGTGAGAAATGGTTTCGATTTGAAATTTTGTGGAATTCTTCTGTTTTTGATCTGAATTTTGAGAGTATTAATGTGTGGCATTTTTGAAATCTTGCTGTAATTTATCTTCGAGCTCTGTTGAGCATTTCCCCCCAAAAAATTGGGTTGGCAATTTTTGAAACTCCGTGTGTTTAGTTTTGTTTTAAAATGTGAGATTGAAAATTTGGGCCGAGAATGGTTGAATTTGTCTTCTGAAATTTCATTCGAAAAATAAAATAAAATAAAATTTGTGATATTTGAAATATTAATTGCTTAACTTGTATCTAAATCGAAAGTACACCTGCATTGAAATGACAATCCTTATTTATGACTACCAGATTGTGACTACATGAATATGACTTGTGTTATTGAAATAACATCTGAAATAGAATAAATTTAGTTCATTTAATGTGAAAAAAGTATGTGTTGAAAAATATTGTGAAGTGAAAAATATAAAGTATTGGTTGTTGGTATGTGCAGAGTGGCACATAGCCAGTTTTGAAAAAAAAAAAAAAAAAAAAATGGTGCAAAAATTGCACGGAACGGAAAAATTCTATATTTGTTTATTTATTATGACGTGTTGAGGGGTGTATAATAGAGTGATATAAAGTAATAATACATATGAAGTAGCTGACAGTAAAAATGTTTTAAGAAATGTTCTAAACTTTTGAAAAGTTGTGAAAAATTAAGAATTAAGAAATTGATTAAATTAAGAACTTGACGTTAATTAAATTGAAAATTAAATTGGATATATAAGAAAGTTAAATGTAAATATTTGTTTAAAAGAACTTTCGTTTTTGAATTTTGAGAATTCTTGTTTCGGTTTGAAATTTTTGTTGAGTTTATGCGAGGAGATTCGCTGCAAATGAAAAAAAAAAAAAAGTTTATTACGACGAGCTCATTGAGCCCTTTCCCTAATGAAAAAAAAAAAAAAAGAATGAAATTTGGGGTTTGCAGAGTCCGAGTCTCATGGAATGTTAGATGGTTAAAAATGGATTTGAAATTTTGAATTGGAGATGAGAGTTGTTCTTGAGATTTGATCGAAAAATTTTGTAAATTGATTATAAATGCTTAAATTAAGTATTTGAATTTTAAATAATACTAAGATATTAAATACTGAAATATTAAATAGTTTAATGATTTGATTTTACACCCTGTGTTTTATAACAACTAATTTTGACATAAGATTTGACAAATATGATGAGTTTAAAAATAAAAATAATTACGTGAGAAAATAAAAATAATTCCGTGTGAAAAAAATTTTGTTGTTGTGTAGCCAAGAGAGCACACAAATAGTTTTGAGTTCTGTATGACAGACAGACTCGAGTTGTTGGACCAAAATAGTAAATTTGAGTTTTCATGAAAAAAATATATAATAATATTAAATAAAGGTCCCTTTTGATCACGTAAATTATTGAGTAAAACAAATTTGTTGTGAATTGTTTATGATAAATAAAGAAAAGAGTACATTTAAGTACGGTAAATGAAAAATATTGTATTATTGAATACTGAAATTGAAAACAAAAATGATTTACATATGAGTTATTATATTGACACATAATTGATGGTGATATTTACAAATGAAATATTAAGCAAGTACATAAAAATATATAAAGTGAAAAAATTGTGTATTATCAAAATGAAATGTATGTACTGTGTCATTTCAATAATTCGGGGATGAGCCAGGAAATTTTTGAAAAAGGGGTAAATTTATTGAAAAATGTTGACTTAGAATTGAGAGATGAAATTTTGACTTGAATAAATTGAATTGTTTGTGGAATTTATAAAATAAGAAATGAAAAATCTGTTTCCACAGTTTTATAAAGATAAATAATAATTTTATGAAAAATGATATTTTTGAAAAGTCAACTTGTAAAAATGTGTTTGTGTGGGACTGAGAGCCATGTTTGTTTATATATTTATTTTCCCTGAGTGCTTGTGAGTGATTGAAATTGATTTGTATGCCTCAGGATGATTAAGTGAAATGAATGATTCTCCACTGGTTGTTTCTGCCTCCTTGCTAAAATTTTGCATCCAAACACTTTGCTAAATATCTATTTTCGTGTCTTGACCTTCCTAAGTTCTGTTGTGTTTTGTTGTGATTACGGAAGTCGACCCGTTTTTCACTTGTTTGTGCTTTGTTGTATAATCGGAGTCATGAACCGATTGTACTTGTTTGTGTTCAGTGTTGTTGCTCGAAATTGCCTCACAAACAATTTTGAGGAGTGTTGAATGTCTTGGGTTGGAATTGACTTTGTTTGTTTGGAATGTTACTTAATATTAAGAACTAATGTTTTCGTGGGTTGATCCCCCTTTGCACTCATCTGTGTTAATTTCGGTAGCAATAAAAAGTCTTGCTCAAAAAGAAAAAGTAAAAAAATTTTTGTTTCGGGAAGAACCGTTGGTCAGAATATTTGCTCAATTCCGTATTGTGTCCAGCGAGTTTTTGTTGAAAAGTTTGAAAATTCTGTCAGAATGAGTTGCTCGCAGGTGAGGTATTGAAAAATAAAATGTTGAAAATTTGAAAATATAATGTTGAAATATTAAATAGAAATTGTGGAGAAATGTTTTAAAAATAAGAAATGAAATGATTTAAACTGAAATATTATGAGGAAAGTCGAGAAGTGATTTGTTTATTATCGTTGATATTGAATTTAAAGTTTGAAATGTATTTTCGGCCTCAGATTTCCCTTGTTTCCCCTTTGGTATTGAATAAGAAAAATAATATTGTTCAGAAATTAATTGCATAAAGAAATTGAAAGTTCCATTCCTGGGCTCTGGGTTTTCGATTGAGTTAAAAAGAGCTGTGTTTACTTCAGCCGATAATGAGCTGACGCCGAATGTGTAAACGAAGTGTTCTTTCCCCCCCGTGCTAGACATTCCTGCATGATGCAGAGCGTTAGTGAAATGTTTTGTTTTGATGACGTATAAGAAACATTTGACCTACTTCCAATAAGTTTTGGTTTGAAATGTAGAAGTAGAATTTTTTGTTTTTATGATTGAATTGAAGTGAATGTCTTTAATATCGAAAAAAATATATTAACTGAATTAGAATTTGAATAATAAAAGATAATTGCATTACAAAATAACTGAAATTGAGATATTTTAAAGACTTAGAATAAATTTGTGACTCCTGTTGATAACATGAAATATTTAGAGAAATATTTAGAAAAAAATAATAATAAAATAATTGAATGGAGTCTGGTTTTGTGGAAATTTGAATTAGAGTAGAGAAACTCTAAAATTAATTACAAATATAATATTGATATGTGGAAAGTGAATCCACAAATAATTTAATGCAAATTGAAATATTCTAAAGTTATATAATGATTTATTGTATTGGAATTGTGGAACGGAATAGAGTAAAGAAACTCTAAATTAATTACGGAAATATATGAAACATTGAGAATTTGTTCCACAAGTTGAATTAAAATGAAATAAGAACAATTTAAAAGTTTATTTACTTTATGTGGAAATCTAGTAAGAGTCAGTGAACTCTAATTTATTTTGAGAAATGTTGAATTTTTAAATTGGATTCCACAAATTAATTTACTTGATAATAATTTTGAATTTTACTTTACATATTTACTTTCTGAAATCCATACTTAAAAATATTTTGATTTGAATTTAAGAATTTTAAATTGAAAACTTAATGATTAACTATAAAAATAAACCTTGGATTTCATTTAATATGGAGTTGCACATTTAAAATTTTTGTTTGCACTTAATAAATTAATATGGAAAATTGGTGCAATAGTGAAATAACATTGAGAAAAAGATTTTTTCTTTGAATGATTGAATTTCGTCCTTGACTTCAAATAACTTGATTACATCTTTGACAGGCAACTTAAACTTAATTTTAAGAGAAATATATTGAATTTAAGAATAATTTAGTGAAATTAAATGAAAATTAGTGAATTTTGAGATGACACTTGTGTTCACAAATGTTTGAAATTTTGAAAAATTGGTACTTTGATGATTTGTTATTTACGAATAATTTAAGAATTTGGTAATATTTAGATATTGATTTAAGAAAATTTGAAATTTTGATCTGTGGTTTTGATGTTGATTGGGGAGTGGCGAAAAATTTGTATTGAAATTTTAAGATATTTTTACTTGGTGGCAAAGCTTGGTGAACTTCACGAGAAAAAGAAAAGATGATAATACATAAGAAATGATTATTACAAAAAATGAGTGGATTGAAGTTCAAAATTGATTTTCGTGCCCGTGCCTGTAGAGCACTGATGAAATTGAGGCACTTGTTGTTTATGAAACAAAATATTTTATTTCGGTGTGAACCGGTGGTGACAGAAAAATTTTTGGCTTTTTCTCCGTGACTCGGTTGGTTCTCGAAAAGCGAGACCAAATTAAATTGCATATTAATGTGCTGTACATAAATTGATTTAAGATAAAAACTGTATTTTTTATTCATGTGTAGTAGGATGGTGGAATTGGTCATCCTTGCTTTAGGTTTTTTTCGGAACTTCTGCCCTGCAAGTGTTGAGTGTTGGGCCGCATTCTGATCTTGTAGGTGTGGTAGTAGTGTGGTCGTGCGCTCACTGCCTTTCTGCTAAATTTTATCTAAATTGCGGACGACAACTTGAGGCTGGTTGTCGGTTGCTTCGGGGATGTTCCAAATTCCATTGAGTGGTATTAGGAGAATGATTTTTTTTTCTTTGGAATGAGAAGTGTATATAAATGTGTTTTGTGGAGTAAGGCTTTCTCCCCTTCCCTTACTGCCACATTTGTCTCTTGTTTTATTTATGTTATATGTTCATATATATTCTTTTGCTGTTACTGGGAGAAAGAATCTCTTGGTAATTATTTACATATTTAATCGCATATATTATTTACATATTTAATCTTTTGATGTTAAGAAAAATTTCTTGACATATTTATTTAGTGTATATTTTCATGTGTTTCCTTTTGCGAGTCACAGGACTTTGGAGAAAATGATGTTTTGAATATTGGAAAATAAATAATCACAGTATATTGAGTTCGGTTCTGTCACCCGGTCACCTTGTGTTGATTGCTTGCCACAGTTGTCCACAGCTGATTACATTTGAGAGAAAGAAAAGAAATAAATTTAATTTCGAGTTTAAAAATTCTAGAATAGGTGGATGTGTTTTTCGACCACTGATCCCCCTTTTCTGCCACATGATCTGGTTGAATAATTAAAGTAAAATAATAATGTTGTATTTATGAAATGCTAATTTGAAAAAGTGTCATTATTTGATGAAAGAGTGATTTGAAATTTTAATAGTAAATAAGATTTGTAATAATGATTTTGGAAATATTGTTGAAAATTAAAATGATAATTAATTAATAATTTAAATATTAGAATTGAAAATTGTATAATATTGGAATGGTATTATGGTAAGAATACCTGTGTCATGAATGTTGCCTGCTCGCTGCCTCTTTGTAAGAGGAAAAGAAAATACTTTTGTGTCAAATGGACACTTTTTGATTGTCAATGGATGTTTGTTCGCCACTGGACCAGGTTGGTATAAAAATTTTAATTGTTCATGGTATGGTCACTTTAATTGAATCTGTTTCAATGTTTATATTGTTATTTAAAAATAGTTATTTATAAAGTCTGCTGTGTCTATTTAGACAATGCTTGTGCCACAAACTTGCTGCTGTATATATTTGAAGAAAAATTTTGTGTGGTCATTAAATTTTATTGCAATAGATTGAAGATGATAAAACTTAATATTATAATTGAAGAATGTTCTGCTGACCACTTGTAAATATAATTGCTGGAAATTTAATTATTTAAAGAATGTGAAAATAATTTGAAATTTAAAAGCAGAAAATTGAAAATAGTTTATAAATTGAAATTAATTGAAAATTTTATTTGGAAAATTTATTTTAACTTTGTGCTGACTTGAGGGTTAATTTTGTAAATATTTAATTGAAATTTTGAATTCATTTGGAAACTTTGAATTTAATTGAAAATTGGAATTTTATAGAAACTTTAATGTAATCATTTAATATTTTTGGAAATTCACTTAAGGTGAAAATTTTGTGACGGGCTTGTATTCATTAGGATTTGACTCATTTGCAGTCACCTTTAGGTTAGTTTTGGCCCTGGTTCTTCGACATGCGCCCATGTGGGATGGTGTTCGTGTCAAGAGCCCTTGATGTAGTTCGCGACTGCATCTTTTCAAAATTTTGTTGAAATTTTTTTCTTGAAGGTTCTAGGACTTCAAGGAGCCTGATGTCTACTTGCTCCTGCTGGTGTGGATGAAAAAAATCCTCCCTTGTCGAATTTTTTTTCTCCGGAGGAAGGGGGAGTTTGTCGTGACGGAATTCGTCACTCCTTTGTAAATTACATAACTTCAGTACTTTTAAACTTATATTTAATTAATCTGTGTCCTGGAACCCTCTTGTCAATGTATATATTTTAGCAGATGTTGAAGTATCGAAATCAGTAGTAATTTGTGCCATTTTTATTTCGTTATATAATTCTCGCACACTCTGGGAATGACGCCTGTTAGTCTGGCTTGCTGGCGGAGACAGATGTCTCCTTGTTGTCACGCGGCAGATACGCGTGCCTTTGGAATCGTCCGTTGTGGGGCGGAACTGTGGATGATTTTAAATTGGAAGTAATTTTCGATTGGAGGAGAGGAGATGATGTGAGCCCATGTAATTTTGTATTGGACGGGTTCTGGATCCATCTGGAATGTATATAAGCTACGTAAATTGTAACTCGGGGCTCTCTCCCTGGAAACATCTTCGAACTCACGTCAACGCGGGACTTAGCCCTCAGGCGGAGTTACCGTGTTGTGAGGGTCGGGAGAGATGCCACCTGCCACTGCTGTTACCATCGCCACTGCTGTTACCGTCGCCACTGCCGAGATCTGATGATGCCTTGCCCTCGCCGACCATCGTCCGCCGTGTAAACGTAGAGACGATGCCTCATCTCGCTTGGTCGAGTACCGGGACCTGAGAAAGCAAATATGAAGCTGTTCCTTCGGCTGACCTGATCCGGCACCTTGCCGGAAACTGCGGTTCAACCGTTCCTGTTGGAGCGGGGCAATGTTGCCCCGAGGGAAATTATCAGTGGATGCCTGTGCTCTATCTGCCATGAGTCCTTCCAAGAATATTTTGAGGTAAGATTTGTACCTTTAGACCTGCCGATGGGCAGTCGTCGGGACTTGTGCATCGACCTCTGCAGAACTTTTCATCCATAGGATCTTCTGCAGCATTATACATATATATATTCTAACTACAGTTTCTTTCTTCATATTGAAGCTTTAGCTAAGCCATAATAATTTAAATTGATTTTATACTGGTTATTTTCGTAAGCCTTTAACGTTCCCCGGGTGTGTGCATTTCTCTCTGACCATACCATTATTTTGATAAATTGGAATCTATGAAATTTATGTGATATTACTTGATTTATAGAATGAATATTAAGTTCCGGCAAAGAGCCGATGATTTTGGGTAAAGAGAGGTCCAGTGGTTAAATCATTAAATCAGTAATTGTATTTGATCTGCAACTCCACTTGAATAATTAATAAATATTGGATTTGAACTAAAATCATGTGTTCTTATTTGTGTTGAATTTGTATTGCATTTAAGTGTTTTCAGCTTCTGGAGGAATCTTGAAGGTAAAGGTAAATTCTTTGGTATTTGTTGGGTTTTCCTTCACAGGTCATCAGTTGGAATCCTCCAACTGACGAAAGGTGTATTTCGAACCTGGGTTACAAATTTGGAGAGTTAGACTCTCGGTCTGCCGTGTCTGGCCGGTATCCGTGGTGACTTTAGATGCCCACGGAACCCGCTATGACAATTGGTGCCTTTGACCTTCCCTCTCGAGCACCTGTGTTTTTTAAAATTTTGTTGTATGGAGTTTTGAAATTTTTGGTGAAACTGGACCGTTGGTATGGTTTTGGTTTTGAGAGTTGCACACATTTGTATTGAAAATTTGTATACATTATTTATGATATTATTGTAAAAAAAGTATTTATACAGAAAATTAATTTAAAATGTGTAAAATTTTAGTGAAAAGTGGCATGGTATAAAACGAAAATGCTTGGTGTACGATGAAAATGGTTAAAAATAGTTTTGAAAAATTGTTTAGAATCTGAAAAATTGTTATGATAATTGAAAATTACTAACTATAATAATATATAAAGCTGTTAAAGGTGAAAATTTAATTGAAGAATTATTTTAAAAATTGAATTTAAATAGTATAAAGTTCTACTGTGAGAAATGGTTTCGATTTGAAATTTTGTGGAATTCTTCTGTTTTTGATCTGAATTTTGAGAGTATTAATGTGTGGGATTTTTGAAATCTTGCTGTAATTTATCTTCGAGCTCTGTTGAGCATTTCCCCCCAAAAAATTGGGTTGGCAATTTTTGAAACTCCGTGTGTTTAGTTTTGTTTTAAAATGTGAGATTGAAAATTTGGGCCGAGAATGGTTGAATTTGTCTTCTGAAATTTCATTCGAAAAATAAAATAAAATAAAATTTGTGATATTTGAAATATTAATTGCTTAACTTGTATCTAAATCGAAAGTACACCTGCATTGAAATGACAATCCTTAATTATGACTACCAGATTGTGACTACATGAATATGACTTGTGTTATTGAAATAACATCTGAAATAGAATAAATTTAGTTCATTTAATGTGAAAAAAGTATGTGTTGAAAAATATTGTGAAGTGAAAAATATAAAGTATTGGTTGTTGGTATGTGCAGAGTGGCACATAGCCAGTTTTGAAAAAAAAAAAAAAAAAAAAATGGTGCAAAAATTGCACGGAACGGAAAAATTCTATATTTGTTTATTTATTATGACGTGTTGAGGGGTGTATAATAGAGTGATATAAAGTAATAATACATATGAAGTAGCTGACAGTAAAAATGTTTTAAGAAATGTTCTAAACTTTTGAAAAGTTGTGAAAAATTAAGAATTAAGAAATTGATTAAATTAAGAACTTGACGTTAATTAAATTGAAAATTAAATTGGATATATAAGAAAGTTAAATGTAAATATTTGTTTAAAAGAACTTTCGTTTTTGAATTTTGAGAATTCTTGTTTCGGTTTGAAATTTTTGTTGAGTTTATGCGAGGAGATTCGCTGCAAATGAAAAAAAAAAAAAAGTTTATTACGACGAGCTCATTGAGCCCTTTCCCTAATGAAAAAAAAAAAAAAAGAATGAAATTTGGGGTTTGCAGAGTCCGAGTCTCATGGAATGTTAGATGGTTAAAAATGGATTTGAAATTTTGAATTGGAGATGAGAGTTGTTCTTGAGATTTGATCGAAAAATTTTGTAAATTGATTATAAATGCTTAAATTAAGTATTTGAATTTTAAATAATACTAAGATATTAAATACTGAAATATTAAATAGTTTAATGATTTGATTTTACACCCTGTGTTTTATAACAACTAATTTTGACATAAGATTTGACAAATATGATGAGTTTAAAAATAAAAATAATTACGTGAGAAAATAAAAATAATTCCGTGTGAAAAAAATTTTGTTGTTGTGTAGCCAAGAGAGCACACAAATAGTTTTGAGTTCTGTATGACAGACAGACTCGAGTTGTTGGACCAAAATAGTAAATTTGAGTTTTCATGAAAAAAATATATAATAATATTAAATAAAGGTCCCTTTTGATCACGTAAATTATTGAGTAAAACAAATTTGTTGTGAATTGTTTATGATAAATAAAGAAAAGAGTACATTTAAGTACGGTAAATGAAAAATATTGTATTATTGAATACTGAAATTGAAAACAAAAATGATTTACATATGAGTTATTATATTGACACATAATTGATGGTGATATTTACAAATGAAATATTAAGCAAGTACATAAAAATATATAAAGTGAAAAAATTGTGTATTATCAAAATGAAATGTATGTACTGTGTCATTTCAATAATTCGGGGATGAGCCAGGAAATTTTTGAAAAAGGGGTAAATTTATTGAAAAATGTTGACTTAGAATTGAGAGATGAAATTTTGACTTGAATAAATTGAATTGTTTGTGGAATTTATAAAATAAGAAATGAAAAATCTGTTTCCACAGTTTTATAAAGATAAATAATAATTTTATGAAAAATGATATTTTTGAAAAGTCAACTTGTAAAAATGTGTTTGTGTGGGACTGAGAGCCATGTTTGTTTATATATTTATTTTCCCTGAGTGCTTGTGAGTGATTGAAATTGATTTGTATGCCTCAGGATGATTAAGTGAAATGAATGATTCTCCACTGGTTGTTTCTGCCTCCTTGCTAAAATTTTGCATCCAAACACTTTGCTAAATATCTATTTTCGTGTCTTGACCTTCCTAAGTTCTGTTGTGTTTTGTTGTGATTACGGAAGTCGACCCGTTTTTCACTTGTTTGTGCTTTGTTGTATAATCGGAGTCATGAACCGATTGTACTTGTTTGTGTTCAGTGTTGTTGCTCGAAATTGCCTCACAAACAATTTTGAGGAGTGTTGAATGTCTTGGGTTGGAATTGACTTTGTTTGTTTGGAATGTTACTTAATATTAAGAACTAATGTTTTCGTGGGTTGATCCCCCTTTGCACTCATCTGTGTTAATTTCGGTAGCAATAAAAAGTCTTGCTCAAAAAGAAAAAGTAAAAAAATTTTTGTTTCGGGAAGAACCGTTGGTCAGAATATTTGCTCAATTCCGTATTGTGTCCAGCGAGTTTTTGTTGAAAAGTTTGAAAATTCTGTCAGAATGAGTTGCTCGCAGGTGAGGTATTGAAAAATAAAATGTTGAAAATTTGAAAATATAATGTTGAAATATTAAATAGAAATTGTGGAGAAATGTTTTAAAAATAAGAAATGAAATGATTTAAACTGAAATATTATGAGGAAAGTCGAGAAGTGATTTGTTTATTATCGTTGATATTGAATTTAAAGTTTGAAATGTATTTTCGGCCTCAGATTTCCCTTGTTTCCCCTTTGGTATTGAATAAGAAAAATAATATTGTTCAGAAATTAATTGCATAAAGAAATTGAAAGTTCCATTCCTGGGCTCTGGGTTTTCGATTGAGTTAAAAAGAGCTGTGTTTACTTCAGCCGATAATGAGCTGACGCCGAATGTGTAAACGAAGTGTTCTTTCCCCCCCGTGCTAGACATTCCTGCATGATGCAGAGCGTTAGTGAAATGTTTTGTTTTGATGACGTATAAGAAACATTTGACCTACTTCCAATAAGTTTTGGTTTGAAATGTAGAAGTAGAATTTTTTGTTTTTATGATTGAATTGAAGTGAATGTCTTTAATATCGAAAAAAATATATTAACTGAATTAGAATTTGAATAATAAAAGATAATTGCATTACAAAATAACTGAAATTGAGATATTTTAAAGACTTAGAATAAATTTGTGACTCCTGTTGATAACATGAAATATTTAGAGAAATATTTAGAAAAAAATAATAATAAAATAATTGAATGGAGTCTGGTTTTGTGGAAATTTGAATTAGAGTAGAGAAACTCTAAAATTAATTACAAATATAATATTGATATGTGGAAAGTGAATCCACAAATAATTTAATGCAAATTGAAATATTCTAAAGTTATATAATGATTTATTGTATTGGAATTGTGGAACGGAATAGAGTAAAGAAACTCTAAATTAATTACGGAAATATATGAAACATTGAGAATTTGTTCCACAAGTTGAATTAAAATGAAATAAGAACAATTTAAAAGTTTATTTACTTTATGTGGAAATCTAGTAAGAGTCAGTGAACTCTAATTTATTTTGAGAAATGTTGAATTTTTAAATTGGATTCCACAAATTAATTTACTTGATAATAATTTTGAATTTTACTTTACATATTTACTTTCTGAAATCCATACTTAAAAATATTTTGATTTGAATTTAAGAATTTTAAATTGAAAACTTAATGATTAACTATAAAAATAAACCTTGGATTTCATTTAATATGGAGTTGCACATTTAAAATTTTTGTTTGCACTTAATAAATTAATATGGAAAATTGGTGCAATAGTGAAATAACATTGAGAAAAAGATTTTTTCTTTGAATGATTGAATTTCGTCCTTGACTTCAAATAACTTGATTACATCTTTGACAGGCAACTTAAACTTAATTTTAAGAGAAATATATTGAATTTAAGAATAATTTAGTGAAATTAAATGAAAATTAGTGAATTTTGAGATGACACTTGTGTTCACAAATGTTTGAAATTTTGAAAAATTGGTACTTTGATGATTTGTTATTTACGAATAATTTAAGAATTTGGTAATATTTAGATATTGATTTAAGAAAATTTGAAATTTTGATCTGTGGTTTTGATGTTGATTGGGGAGTGGCGAAAAATTTGTATTGAAATTTTAAGATATTTTTACTTGGTGGCAAAGCTTGGTGAACTTCACGAGAAAAAGAAAAGATGATAATACATAAGAAATGATTATTACAAAAAATGAGTGGATTGAAGTTCAAAATTGATTTTCGTGCCCGTGCCTGTAGAGCACTGATGAAATTGAGGCACTTGTTGTTTATGAAACAAAATATTTTATTTCGGTGTGAACCGGTGGTGACAGAAAAATTTTTGGCTTTTTCTCCGTGACTCGGTTGGTTCTCGAAAAGCGAGACCAAATTAAATTGCATATTAATGTGCTGTACATAAATTGATTTAAGATAAAAACTGTATTTTTTATTCATGTGTAGTAGGATGGTGGAATTGGTCATCCTTGCTTTAGGTTTTTTTCGGAACTTCTGCCCTGCAAGTGTTGAGTGTTGGGCCGCATTCTGATCTTGTAGGTGTGGTAGTAGTGTGGTCGTGCGCTCACTGCCTTTCTGCTAAATTTTATCTAAATTGCGGACGACAACTTGAGGCTGGTTGTCGGTTGCTTCGGGGATGTTCCAAATTCCATTGAGTGGTATTAGGAGAATGATTTTTTTTTCTTTGGAATGAGAAGTGTATATAAATGTGTTTTGTGGAGTAAGGCTTTCTCCCCTTCCCTTACTGCCACATTTGTCTCTTGTTTTATTTATGTTATATGTTCATATATATTCTTTTGCTGTTACTGGGAGAAAGAATCTCTTGGTAATTATTTACATATTTAATCGCATATATTATTTACATATTTAATCTTTTGATGTTAAGAAAAATTTCTTGACATATTTATTTAGTGTATATTTTCATGTGTTTCCTTTTGCGAGTCACAGGACTTTGGAGAAAATGATGTTTTGAATATTGGAAAATAAATAATCACAGTATATTGAGTTCGGTTCTGTCACCCGGTCACCTTGTGTTGATTGCTTGCCACAGTTGTCCACAGCTGATTACATTTGAGAGAAAGAAAAGAAATAAATTTAATTTCGAGTTTAAAAATTCTAGAATAGGTGGATGTGTTTTTCGACCACTGATCCCCCTTTTCTGCCACATGATCTGGTTGAATAATTAAAGTAAAATAATAATGTTGTATTTATGAAATGCTAATTTGAAAAAGTGTCATTATTTGATGAAAGAGTGATTTGAAATTTTAATAGTAAATAAGATTTGTAATAATGATTTTGGAAATATTGTTGAAAATTAAAATGATAATTAATTAATAATTTAAATATTAGAATTGAAAATTGTATAATATTGGAATGGTATTATGGTAAGAATACCTGTGTCATGAATGTTGCCTGCTCGCTGCCTCTTTGTAAGAGGAAAAGAAAATACTTTTGTGTCAAATGGACACTTTTTGATTGTCAATGGATGTTTGTTCGCCACTGGACCAGGTTGGTATAAAAATTTTAATTGTTCATGGTATGGTCACTTTAATTGAATCTGTTTCAATGTTTATATTGTTATTTAAAAATAGTTATTTATAAAGTCTGCTGTGTCTATTTAGACAATGCTTGTGCCACAAACTTGCTGCTGTATATATTTGAAGAAAAATTTTGTGTGGTCATTAAATTTTATTGCAATAGATTGAAGATGATAAAACTTAATATTATAATTGAAGAATGTTCTGCTGACCACTTGTAAATATAATTGCTGGAAATTTAATTATTTAAAGAATGTGAAAATAATTTGAAATTTAAAAGCAGAAAATTGAAAATAGTTTATAAATTGAAATTAATTGAAAATTTTATTTGGAAAATTTATTTTAACTTTGTGCTGACTTGAGGGTTAATTTTGTAAATATTTAATTGAAATTTTGAATTCATTTGGAAACTTTGAATTTAATTGAAAATTGGAATTTTATAGAAACTTTAATGTAATCATTTAATATTTTTGGAAATTCACTTAAGGTGAAAATTTTGTGACGGGCTTGTATTCATTAGGATTTGACTCATTTGCAGTCACCTTTAGGTTAGTTTTGGCCCTGGTTCTTCGACATGCGCCCATGTGGGATGGTGTTCGTGTCAAGAGCCCTTGATGTAGTTCGCGACTGCATCTTTTCAAAATTTTGTTGAAATTTTTTTCTTGAAGGTTCTAGGACTTCAAGGAGCCTGATGTCTACTTGCTCCTGCTGGTGTGGATGAAAAAAATCCTCCCTTGTCGAATTTTTTTTCTCCGGAGGAAGGGGGAGTTTGTCGTGACGGAATTCGTCACTCCTTTGTAAATTACATAACTTCAGTACTTTTAAACTTATATTTAATTAATCTGTGTCCTGGAACCCTCTTGTCAATGTATATATTTTAGCAGATGTTGAAGTATCGAAATCAGTAGTAATTTGTGCCATTTTTATTTCGTTATATAATTCTCGCACACTCTGGGAATGACGCCTGTTAGTCTGGCTTGCTGGCGGAGACAGATGTCTCCTTGTTGTCACGCGGCAGATACGCGTGCCTTTGGAATCGTCCGTTGTGGGGCGGAACTGTGGATGATTTTGAATTGGAAGTAATTTTCGATTGGAGGAGAGGAGATGATGTGAGCCCATGTAATTTTGTATTGGACGGGTTCTGGATCCATCTGGAATGTATATAAGCTACGTAAATTGTAACTCGGGGCTCTCTCCCTGGAAACATCTTCGAACTCACGTCAACGCGGGACTTAGCCCTCAGGCGGAGTTACCGTGTTGTGAGGGTCGGGAGAGATGCCACCTGCCACTGCTGTTACCATCGCCACTGCTGTTACCGTCGCCACTGCCGAGATCTGATGATGCCTTGCCCTCGCCGACCATCGTCCGCCGTGTAAACGTAGAGATGATGCCTCATCTCGCTTGGTCGAGTACCGGGACCTGAGAAAGCAAATATGAAGCTGTTCCTTCGGCTGACCTGATCCGGCACCTTGCCGGAAACTGCGGTTCAACCGTTCCTGTTGGAGCGGGGCAATGTTGCCCCGAGGGAAATTATCAGTGGATGCCTGTGCTCTATCTGCCATGAGTCCTTCCAAGAATATTTTGAGGTAAGACTTGTACCTTTAGACCTGCCGATGGGCAGTCGTCGGGACTTGTGCATCGACCTCTGCAGAACTTTTCATCCATAGGATCTTCTGCAGCATTATACATATATATATTCTAACTACAGTTTCTTTCTTCATATTGAAGCTTTAGCTAAGCCATAATAATTTAAATTGATTTTATACTGGTTATTTTCGTAAGCCTTTAACGTTCCCCGGGTGTGTGCATTTCTCTCTGACCATACCATTATTTTGATAAATTGGAATCTATGAAATTTATGTGATATTACTTGATTTATAGAATGAATATTAAGTTCCGGCAAAGAGCCGATGATTTTGGGTAAAGAGAGGTCCAGTGGTTAAATCATTAAATCAGTAATTGTATTTGATCTGCAACTCCACTTGAATAATTAATAAATATTGGATTTGAACTAAAATCATGTGTTCTTATTTGTGTTGAATTTGTATTGCATTTAAGTGTTTTCAGCTTCTGGAGGAATCTTGAAGGTAAAGGTAAATTCTTTGGTATTTGTTGGGTTTTCCTTCACAGGTCATCAGTTGGAATCCTCCAACTGACGAAAGGTGTATTTCGAACCTGGGTTACAAATTTGGAGAGTTAGACTCTCGGTCTGCCGTGTCGAGCGGGAATCCGTTGTGACTTTAGAAGCCCTCGAAACCCGCTATGACAGTATATGTTGAGTATTGTTAGTGTAAGTTGAGTATTGTTAGTGTAACACGCCCTTTACACGCCCTCTTCTTTTCAATCTTTTTCAACTTTTTTCTAACTTATTTCGGCTTATATTGAAAGTGCGGCATTGCGCCTTACAATACTTTGCTTTTAAGTCTTGGTTTACTTGGTCATGTGTTTTTAAAATATTTTATGCTATATATATATATATATATATATATAACAAATCTCTTAATTCACCACATTTTAGTGCATGACTACTCTACAATAAGTAATTTTTACTCACCACATATAATATTATAGTGATTGTATCACATGATATTTGTATAAGCATTTATATTCTATAAATTATTTAAGATAAGTTTTTATTCCTTTGCGAAATTTTCAACTTCCGTTTCTTTTCCATTTCACCCTTGATGTTTCCTTCTCAAATTTCGACAGGTGTGTTGACCGGCGCACTGAGCAAAAAGTAGATGAAGCAAGGTGTGATCCTCTGACGAAACCCCTGTCGCTTGAATCCTGCAGAATATTTTGTCCTGGAGAGTGCGTCGTTTCACCTTGGCGTGTCTCTAAAAAATGCGCCGAAGTAAGTCATGTGATTTTATTGCAAAAAAACATTTTTAACATTGTTGTAATTACCTGGTACATCTTACCCACTCATGTTACTCTCCATGTACAAAAGCAACTTGTAGCCAATTGGCCGCACAAGATTTGCGACAAATTTGGCGATATATCGCCTTGGCGAGTTTAGGGAAATTGGAATATCTAAGCTCAATGGAGTAAGAAATTCGCAAGAGAAACTGAGCTTTTCTGAATCCTTTCTTAGAGCTTGTACAACAATGTTCCTCCTTATATATCCTGTAAAGAAATATAACGGATATGCTCTGATGCGAAAGGAAATACACTCTATGACAAAAAAATCGACGCACCCCACAAAATAATCTGATAGTAATGAAAATTTACATGCAAACACCTTTCGACCGAATATGCAAATGATCAAAATTTCGCAGCCAATGAATAAACCAATAATAGACTAAATAATAGTCGGACCTACAGCGCATTGAAACTGGGCACCATGGTGGTGTATATAAGGAGCGAACCTCGCTTTCAGGAACAAAACGTGCAGTGGATTTCGATTGCTTTTACGTACCTTGATTGTAACAATGCCTCGCATGCGAATTCGTGGCCACTACGAGCATATGAAGAAGTTTGAAAGAGGGCGTGGGGTCAGACTGCATGAGGCTAGATGGACACACCGAAGAATCGCTCGGCATTGGGGTAGGAGCAATGCAGCAATTAGACGATGTTGGCAGGGTCCGGAATGGCAGATTTCAGCGGGCAGCGGACGGCCTAGAGCTACGACAGAACGGGAAGATAGAGCGATTGTCCGAGTAGCTGTGACGGCACGAAATTTGTCGTTATCAACCATCCAACGTGTGACAAACACGGAAATGACCACCCGAACCATTAATAGAAGACTATGGGAACATAATCTATACTCGCGGCGCCCATTACGCCGCCTACCACTGAGCAGTATGCACCGTCAACAGCGATTGCAATGGTGTCGGGCCCAATCAACGTGAAATTGTTCGGATTGGGAACGAACTGCTGGATGAGTCCTTTCAGAATGAATCCTTTTTTCGAACCGAGTCCCAACGATTAGCTCAGACGTGTCTGTAGTTATGGTCTGGGGGTGCCATTTCGTTTGATAGACGGACCCCTTCGATAGTCCTCCGTGACACCATCACAGCACAGCGGTACATTACATTTCCGACATTCTACGACCCGTTGTATTACTATTCCTTTCGCGACATCACGGATTAACTTTTCAGCAAGATAACGCCAGGCCACACACGGCACGCTTCTCTATTGATTATCTGCGTGCTTACGATACACTTCCTTGGCCAACCAGATCCCCAAATCTCTCGCCTTTTGAGCACCTTTGGGCTGAGATAGGGCGTCGCCTGCGACCATCCCAGAATGTAGACGAATTAACTCATCAATTGAAGGCCATTTGAAACGACATACCTCAGAACACCATCCGGCAACTTTATGCATCAATCCCACGTCGGACTTGTATCAAGGCCAACGTCATATTGACGTACTCACTTTGTGTAGATCTTTTAGTGCAATAAATCATCCAATTGTTCTGAAATTCTAATCATTTCTTTTTCTGTACATCCACATTACACGTAGACAATTTTGTCTCATTTGGATAATTCTTTCTTGGTGCGTCTATTTTTTTTGCCTTAGAATGTTTGATGAGAGATATGCTCTGAATTAGAAATATGTCAGTGTTTTGAGAATACGATTTCCATGTTTGTGAATTATTTGAGTTTTTAATCGTTTTTTCTTTCTTGTATCTAACTGTTGTTTTGTGACTTTATTCTATGGCTATAAATATATGTTGTTTCTGATTACGCATATTGCTGCTTCAAATAAAGTTCCAGTTAGGCAAATCTTCAAAGTCATCTTGTAATCTTCTAATACACCCCGATGTTTCAACGTTCCTACCCGAAAACGGGTAAAAATGTCAAAAAATGTTAAATAAATAATATTTTACATGTTTTTATCATTTTCAAGGAGCCAACATGCTATGGTTTTGATCTTGTGCGATATTAAAATCACGTGAAATAAAACATAAAAAGCATCTTAAAGTATCTTAAAGTCACCACTAAAAACGTGGCAGTTCAAAAAAGTGGCATCACACCTAGTATCAAAAGAACTGGATAATCCGGATGAAATTAAATTTAATTGAAGTTTAAAGAAGCTTATTGTTTTTAATGAAATCGATTCATATAGATTCCAATTTTTGCTACTAATTTTAATTTCTTAATTTTTGTTTTTAATGAGTTTTGTTGCTTTTTAACACTTTACAACAAAGTTGAAAAGTGTTTATGACTTTGTTCATTCTGTCTGTCTGTCTGTCTGTCTGTCCGTTAGCACGATAACTGCCGTAAAAATGAGTTTATCAAAATGAAATTTTAGTATGTTGTTCAGACGGTCTGTAGGACCTATGGGAATATAAATAAATAATATCACCCAATTAGTTTTTTATTGAACCCGGGTTGAAAAAATGAAATACATTGAACCCTATGGGACCTAATTTTTCAAACATTTTTTAAGTAAATTTAAAATTCACGAATTGCTTCGAAATTTTTAGGAAATATTCACATTATCCCATAGAATATATAAAAAAAAAATCAGTAAAATATGTTAAGTAGTTTTTTAATTAAAAAAATTTTTTAATATAGGGAAAAAAACAAATTCAATTAAATTCTGACTTTGGGATATCTTCCAGAAAGAAAAGAGAGAGATATTATATAATAAATATCTCCCCATTTGTTTAAATGTTTAGCATATGGGAGTGGCTTCATATTTTAAAATAAATTTGGTAGATAACAATTTTTCATTTTTTTTAAATTTTATATAACTCTTCATGATAAATTTAATTGATGGCATTTTAAATGCACTTTCCTACGTCCTAGAGAGTTAAAATTTGGTACACAGCTTAAATTTGTTGAACATTTTATTCGACAAAAATTTGATGGATCTTTAAATATAGATCATACATTTTTTTCGAAATGGCCTGAAAATAATCCCCGTTCACTTCTATAAATCATTGGTGTAATATTGTTAAAAATTCTGATGTGGACAGCACATGTCTTTCTCTGCAGACTCATATTCGTTCTCTTTATTTATTCAATGATAATTTGAGTTTATCTGCACAACATAAGTATTTTAAATGACATTGAATTTACACGTTAAACTTAAATTTGGTTCTCATTTGATAGCTGGACTTATTGTCAAAGGTGGCGTAGCGAAAACGCGAAAAAACTAGAATATCTCAAGAACGGCTAGTCCTAGAGTAATGGGGTTAGTCTTATTCTTTTTGTTGTCAAAAATCACATATAAAATAGGAATTTAATTGATATAATTGAGCACACGTAGTCTTTTATTTTTATATATAACGATTTTTGCTGGCCATTTCGCAAAAATAGCCCGTTCCTTTTTCCCGAATCGTAGTAGAATAACCTACAAATGATTTATATACAAAATTTTGTTAAATTTGGTATATAAATCACTTGTAGGTTATTGAAATATTATACTCCAAATTTTGTTAAATTTGGTTCATTAGTTTTTAGCTAGAGTGGATAAAGGCAATTTCTGCGGCCATTTCGCAAAGAAGGCAGATTCTTTTATTACGAATCGTACTATAATCTAATGAACATCAGGATTTCCCACAAAAAACATACCTACCAAATTGTATGAAATTCGGTCCATTAGTTTTTCAATTAGAGTGGATGTAATATCCACACAGACACACAGAAACATACACAGATACACCCTTACACACACAGACGTCTTCCTAAAAGTAGTTTTTTCGTGTTCTAGAAGTCCCAAAACGTGTAGATCCTTTGAAAATTCGAGTTCCGATCTTCGGCACGATTCCAATACTTTGAGTACATACACATACACATATATATTATCTGTGTATTATCTGTGTATCTAAATTCCGTGCCTATGCAATTACAATAGTTGTGATTTTAAATGATCCCTAAACTTTTATTATTTCTTCAAGGAAGCCTAATTTTAACATATGCAGAATGCAAATATCTCAAGCGATTGTAAGATGAATTACATAAGAATTGCTGAATTTTTTTCACACAAAATTATTTAGCTCTGGAGTCTGGAATACAAGTTATATGAATGAAATATTCATTGATTTTGCATAAAGAATCAGATGATTTATATTTCGATACAGTTTTAAATATTTAAGTATAATAAATTACTGTAGTACTGTGATAATGTAAAAGATATTACCACTGAATGAATCACATTTTAGAAATTTTTAAATGAAATTACATTTCAGTTGGAAAGTGTTTCATAATCAATGCTTATGCATGATTGATCTTTCTTGTTATTGCTTGTAACTGTTTGTTGTTATTGTCTGTTTTTCTATATTAATTTTCATTTGTTAATATTTGTTGTTGCTGATTTTATTTTGTTGTTTTTTCTTTCTTTTGTTTTCATTATTTTTTGTTGTTTTGCCTTTTTTTTATTATTATTTTGTTGTTTTTCTCTTCTTCTTTTTTGTGTCCTTTTTTTCTTTTTTTTCTTTCTTAATTTTATTATTTTTCCTTTCTTATTATTTGTTGTTTAACCTTTCTTAATTTTTCTTATTTTCATTTTGCTTCTTGTTTTTATAATTTTTTATTTAACTTGATCTCGCGTTTGTTTGTCATTGTGATTCAAATCTGTGAGACCCTAACTAGTCACTTTCCATTAATCACAGTGACATGAAATTTGGTATATCGTTATCATTTGTGGTACATTTTAATTCTTTTGATGCTCATCTTCATCGGACCAGCACGTCTTGGAATGTACTCGTTTTGGGGAAATTACTCAAAAACCGGAACAGCTAGAAAGTCGAAGTTTGATGTGCCGTTGTCGTTCGAGGTATATTTTAATTCTTTGGATTCTGAACCTTCACGGGCTTGCCATAGGAATGTACTCATTTTGGGGAAATAACTCGAGATTGGGTTTAGCTGAAAAGACCATATTTAGCATACCGCAGCTTTCATGGTATATTTTAATTTGGAACATTATCATCCCAGCCCGTCCTGAGCCCGCCACAGAATTGTACTCGTTTATGGATAATAACGCGAGAGCCAGTTCAGCTGAATGGCCCAAATTTGGTATGTGTTCGTACTTCATACATTTAAGTTACATATATTTTAATAAATAGATTTTAATAAATACATTTAAGTTGCATACATTTTAATAAATACATATTTTTCATACATTTAAAATACATACAAATTATAAAAGGACGTATTTTATAAATTGACATTTTTGCTGTCACTTGTTCTTTTGTAAGCGTTTATTTTATTGAATTAGCATAAATATTTTTGTTTATGTTCGTTGTTGTTACTGCTGTTGCCTTATTCTTTTATTATATTACTAGCAGCGATTACCCGGCGTTGCTCGGGGTTTACGATGCAAAACTCTGATAAAAATTACACCAGAACATATAGGGCCGTGAATCTTATACATTTCTTTTCACTGTAGTATAAGTAAATTCATTGCATTATGTAAGAAAAATTCCATTTAAATTCATATTTCAAACCTGCTATTTTCAAAAGTGGCTAATGCGTTCAATAAACTCCCACAAAACTCGGAGATTTAATTGACTTTCACGTTTTAAACCAACAATTTCCAACGATTTTCATTGGGAATTATGGAGTTAGAGAGTAGAACTCCTAGAAAAAAAGTTTCGTTTTCCATTAATATCTCGACAACCCTAAGTCTTAGAAGCTCAAAACTTGGACTAAATTTATGGAGTGCTATTTCAAAGCTACCCACAAAATTACAGTAAATTCCGTGCAGCTGTTCTCCTGTGATGATGAGACAAACGAAAGTTTCGTTTTTCATTAATATCCCGACAACCCTTAGTGGTAGAAACTCGAAACATGGACTAAATTTTAAATGGGGCTATTTCAAGACTACCCACCAAATTTCATCAAATTCGGTTCAGCCGTTCTCCCATGATGTTGGATCATACATACATACATACATACATACTTTTCTTCTTTATATATAGTATAGATGCATCTCTCCATCTTTCTTTGCAGCCATGTTCCAATGAAGATTTCCAAGAACAGCATCGCAGTATAATCAGACAACCTAATACGACCGCAACTCCATGTCCTCCTCTTATAACAAGGATACCTTGTGTTCTCAACTCAACCTGCCACCACCATGCCTGGGTTTTAGGGCCCTGGGGCTCTTGTATCTTACCACAAGGAGCCCACTGTGGAGAAGGCGTCCAAAAAAGGCCCCTCATATGTTTAAGAAGCGACGACAGACAAGTGGACCCTATTCAATGTGAAAAGGTGTGTACAATTAATGAAACTATGGTTTAAAATTATTTCAGTATAAGAAGTTTTAGTAAATTGTTTTACTGTTACTGGACGAGTGCTAACATTTCGCCCGAGCTGCGCTTTAGCCAAATGTCTAGCTGCCCCATTAAGAATGAAGCTCGCTTTATTTTGAGTGAAGAATATTAAGCCAACAATTTTTTAAAAGATATGCTAACATATATATTATCACGACGTATCTTTTGGAATCGTGAGTGTGCTCAGGATACAAGAATGAGTCCAAATCTCTGGATAACTAACACGTTTATTCACAAATACAGCGTAAACAGGAGCAATATATAGTAAAACAGCACTGAATTCTCCATTAATTTCACAAAATAACAAATACTACTCTCAAAACATTGGCAAAAGTGATTTCATAAAACAGCAGCTACTATTCTCAAAACATTGACGTAAGTCGCAGTTCAATGTAGCTCATATGTCGTCAACTGCTCTCCAACTGAGTGATGACTCCTTTTATAGCCTCTATAGAAACTTCTGGAAATCTCTCATATTTCGTAAAATACCTGTTTTTTCGAGGTTCAAACCTTAAAAAAGTCACCAAATGGCAAAAATCGCCAAAATCTGGCAACCCTGTTCCGAACTTCAGCATCTGGAAACCCTAGATTCAGAAAAGGTTGCCTGTTCGGATTTTTATAAGTAACTCAAGTGAGAGCATTTCACTCGTTTGTAACAATACTCAACTTACACTAACAATACTCAACTTACACTAACAATACTCAACATATACTGTCATAGCGGGTTTCGAGGGCTTCTAAAGTCACAACGGATTCCCGCTCGACACGGCAGACCGAGAGTCTAACTCTCACCAAATTTGTAACCCAGGTTCGAAACACTGCTCCCGTCAATTGGAAGAATTCCAATTGATGACCTGTGAAGGAAACCCAACAAATACAAAAGAAATTACCTTTACCTTCAAGATTCCTCCAGAAGCAGAAAACACTCAAATTCAATACAATTTCTACACAAATAAGAACACATAATTTCGTTTAACTTCTAAGTTTATTTAAATGCCAAAAGTTAAGGAGTTATCACAGAAAATACAAATGCTGATTCATGTTCAGCTACCAAACCACTGGACCACACTTCAACTAAAAATCATCGGCTCTTTGCCGGAACTTAAATATTAATTCTATAAATCAATTATTTACACATAAATTTTATATATTCCAATTTAGCAAAATAAAGGTATGGTCAGAGAGAATGCACACACACGGGGAACGTTAAAGGCTTAAGTAATTACTGTATTTCAAAAATAGTATTAATTCCATTTAAAGTACTATAGCTTAGATAATGCTTCATTATGAAGAAAGAGACTGTAGTTAGAATATATATGTATAATGCTGGCAGAAGATCCTATGGATGAAAAGTTCTGCAGTGGTCGATGCACAAGTCCAGTCAACAGCCCAACGGCAGTCTAAGTGTTAAAGTCTTACCTCAAGATATTCTTGGAAGGACTCATGGCAGAAAGAGCACAGGCATCCGCTGGTAGTTTCCCTCGGGGCAAACATTGCCCCGCTCCAACAGGAACGGTCGAACCGCAGTTTCCGGAATGATACCGGATCAGGTCAGTCCAGGGAACAGCTTCATATTTGCATTTTCTGGTCCCGGTACTCGATCAAGGAAAATGAGGCATCATCTCCAACGATTACACGGCGGTCGACGGTCGGCGAGGGCAAGGCATCAGCAGGTCTCAGCAGTGGCGACGGTGGCAGCAGTGGCAAGGTGGCATCTCTCCCGACCCTCACAACACGGTGACTCCGCCTGAGGGCTAAGTCCCGCGTCGACGTGAGTTCGAAGATGTTTCCAGGGAGAGAGCCCAGAGTTACAATTCACACAGCTTATATACATTCCAGATGGATCCAGGAGCCGTCCAATCCAAAATGACATGGGCTCACATCATCTCCTCTCCACCAATCCAAAATTACTTCCAATTCAAAATCATCCACAGTTCCGCCCCACAACGGAAGATTCCAAAGGCACGCGTATCTGCCGCGTGACAACAAGAAGACATCTGTCTCCGCCAGCAAGCCAGACTAACAGGCGTCGTTCCCCGAGTGTGCGAGAATTATATAACGAAATAAAAATGGCCACAGTTCTGCACAGAATCAGATACATTACGATAATAAAATATATACAATGACAGGAGGGTTCCAGGACACAGATTAATTAAATAAAAGTTTAAAAAGTACTGAAGTTATGCAATTTACAAAGGAGTGACAAATTCCGTCACGACAATACTAATAATAAAATAATTGTGTTAAGTCCGTCACATTTCAATCCCATCAAATTAAAAATTCCAATTCGGCTTTAAACGTCGCCATCTCAATGTTTTGTTGACATGTTAATATCTCAATCCAAATTCATTTTATTGATCCCTTTCTCAGATGGTAGTTGATTGAACTCCGATCCTTTTTTTTTTCTTTTATTCATCCGCCGATCTTGTTTGTCCGGCTTGATCTCGAGTTCTTAGTTCGAGTTCTTAGTGCGAACAATTACAATAAAACGTAATTATTATACGACGTCCTCACTCCTATCAATATATCAAATTATGCAGACAGAGAGGTTTTGTTTCAGAGTATAGGATATTTGTATTTTATAATACAGTATATTTTATAGTATAGTAAACCTGGAAAAATGGGACAATTTTACTATCCTATTGTACCGTGTTTGAACTAGAAAGTTGACTCGAGATTGAGCCAAAGAAACTGGATCAGCGGATGAATACATCAAAAAGTACAGGATCGAGTTCGAGCTTCGTTTGCGCGTTGAAATATCATCACTTGAATGATCTGTTGAGATGTTGATGTTTCCATCCTGATTCAAATTTCCGATTCCCTTTGAAGAAGGCAAATTCGATCCTGTTCGTCCTTATGTATCTAACCACCGACTTTATTCCTCTGGTTCGATCAAGGTATTAGTGTGAAAACCCTAAACTTAATGCGATCTATTGTTAACTACTTTTATTTTTAAATATTAAATAGATTGCAGTGTTGTATAAATATTACATCGATCGCAATCATGGGCGCTCATAGGGGAGGGCAAGAGGGGGGGGGGACTTGCCCTCCCCCTGGACGTTCAAGGTCACAAAGGTGGTCGTCAAGCTAGTCGATGTTGTACATTTTATCCTTGAGTTTTCAACACTGATGTCAGTGGTTTGTAACCTCCTTTGGAAAATTCTATGGGAGCCCATGATTGCAGTGTTGTATACAATTTTAAATCCATTTTAATATGTGCTATATATATATATATTTAGACGCACAAGTCCTTATCCTTACGGGAGCCCATATCAAAGCCGTGTTATACCGACTGCCCGGTGGACTGCACGATGTCCGAATGGTCGGCTTGGAACAAAAGCTCTTGCAGCGCCTGTGGGCCTATAGGTGAAGTTTTCTCTAGTTAATGCCACTTAATCATCAACCTTTAATTGGCGTGCTTCTATCTCGTACTTTCATTTTTTTATCTAGGGACCATGACTAGAACTCGACGAGTTCTACAACTTCCCAGTGATGCAGGACAGCCCTGTTCATCTGAAACCGAGCAGCGAATGCCTTGTGCTTTCAAACCTTGTTACCACTGGAAATATTCGGAATGGTCTCAGTGTGACCTTGAGGTAAATTTCCTGGATTATTAAAACGTGTCTGCATATCTAGCTATATATGTGTCTATATACTACATAGCTATATAGTATATAGCTATATAGTATATCTAACTATATACTACTATAATTTCCTAGGAAATTCTTCAATAACTTTTTTAAGGATATAACTTTGTAAGGAATAACCTTGTAGGGAACGGTTCATGATTATACACGTTAGGTCTCTGAATAGTAAAATGACCATGTCCGATCGAATTAAAGCGATTGTCCAGCCTCTAGTGAAGAATAAACAATAAGGAACACGCACTCGGCAACAAAGCAAGATAGACGAAATAAATCAATTATCAAGTTGTAGAACACTGTCTAACAACCAGTAATCGGCATCAGTAACGAACAAAATGCGTACATGTAGCGCAATGAATATCCGCCTTCATCAGCTGCTAGCTATTGTAACACGGCCACGACAGCCCAGTTGTTAGCGCGCGGGGATTGCACTCGAACGACCCGAGTTCGATTCCCGTCTCTGCCCAAACTGTCGCCGTGTTCACGCGCAGTACGATTACGTTAAATATGTGGGTCCGTAAATCCTTCCGAGAAGTTTGTGGTAGGGAGCGGAGGATACAGTCCCTGTGGATGCCTCCCCCATTGGGTTCCAGTCTAAATTGGGTGGCACTTCCCGGTTGTTTTTGAGACCCAGACCGTCCGACCTACCAGAAAGGTGTAAGGTAGCTGTTTGGACGGCCGGGAAGAGCCATCCAATTTAGATCGGAACCCAGTGGGGGAGGCATCCACAGGGACCGTACCCTCCTTTCCCTACCACAACCTCTCGGAAGGACTTACGGACCCACATGTGATCGTACTCCGCATGAACACGGCGGCAGTTGTGGCAGCGTGCATATCCAGCGCGCAAACAACCGGGCTACCGCTCCCCGAAATGTGCCAATAGCACGCGGTGTTCCCAAGTGGTTACCCACCCAAGTACTAACCGCGCCCGATGCTGCTTAACTTCGGTGATCTAACGAGAACCGGTGTTTTCAGCACGGTACGGCCGTTGGCTGGCACTTCCCGGTCGTCCAACCTTACACCTTCGGGTAGGCCGGACGGTCTAGGTCGAAAATGATAAAGGTATTGTAACACGATAACACTGCTTCTCAAAGGAGACGATATAATTATTCTTCCTCACAGTTAAATTCGCAATGTGCTGACGGAGAGCATTTAGACTACTCCAAATTCGTGTAAATGTAAGTATTTTGTATGGTATTATTCCTGAATATAACAGCTAATTTTCTATAATCCTATTGTGTTAAATAAATACCTTCTGTTACCAATTTAGTGTCGATTCCTACTTATTAGGCAATGCTCTACAACTTTTTAATTGACATTTTCTTCTATCTCTATTGGCGAGTTCGTGTTTTTAATTTTTTCAATTCTCAGCTAGCGCTGTCATTACTTATAAATGACCATGTACTTTGACAAGAAGTGCAGCTATCAAAGCACTCAAAGCATTATCAGTAAGTGCTAATACGACTTTTTGACATATATTTATTCCGTATACCGGTTTTGTTCGTTCCTGGTGTCGGTTCCAACGCATTAGACAATGCTGTACAACTCATTGACTTTTTTTAGTCTATCTCGCTTTGTTGCAGAGTTCGTTATCCTAACTGTTTAAATTCTCCACTAAAGGCGTTGCAATCGCTTCTATATGGTCGTGTATGGTCACTTTACTATAGATAGATAGACCTAGCGTGTAGACTCAGGAACTTTTTATTCAGAAGTTATACTGGTATCTAAGGCAGGGCCGTAGCTAAATACGAAATTGAAGAGGGGCTGGAGGGAAATTCAGGGGGGGGGCTCAGCAGTTTTAAAGGAGGGGCTCACCGAAAACACAATTAATCATTAGCACTTATAATCCATAATAGTGTTACTATTATATATTTCAATTCATAGATTATTAACAAATACGATGGTAGATCCAAATAAAAGGTTACAAGCAGCAGCATTTGAAAAGTAATTATTGTGGAGGGAATATTTTTCCCCAGAGTGGAGACAGATGGCGGTAATTGTCTTACAACTGTTGTTCGGGTAGGTAGTGTAAGTTCGCAGACTCATGAGAGCGATTGAAATGGCAAGATGTTTAGAAAAGTGGTCTCACTTGTAGGTGCGAGCCGTGATTCGTTTCTTATGGGCATGCTGAGTGATGGTGTCATCCTCCTGCATGACAATACCAGGCCCCATACTGCTCGCCAAACTCAAGAATTGCTGCAAAAGTTCAAGTGGGAAGTCTGGAGCCACCCCCCATACAGCCTAGATTTGGCACCCAGTGACTATTTCCTTTTTCCAGAATTGAAAGAACACTTATCTGGAATAAGGTTCTCTTCAGACAGTGATGTGAAAACAGCTGCCAAGAACTGACTCAATGGACAGGGATATGATTTTTACCAAGCCTGGTTAAACAAGTTGGTCCTGGGTTCAGATAAATGCCTAAATACATTTGATGATTATGTGGGAAAATGATCGCCAAGTATGCCTCTTAATTCCATTTTGTATTTTCTGTCTATTGTTAATAAATAATTTTTTATTACCCTTGTAACCTTTTTTTTTTGGATCCATCCTCGTAATTGCATGTTTATATTTGCAAGCTAAAATCTAATTATTAATATCCATATAGCTACTCTACATCAATATTAATATATAATAATTACAATTGATTTTAATGTAAGCATTAAGTAATAATAAAGCTGTTTTGTAGAAATATTCTGAAAGTTAGTACAAGTTAATGCTTAATATTAACTCTTACCTACTTATCAGTTGATTTTGACTCTATAATGTATAACAGTGAACCAACCCCACAATAACACAACAGTATCTTAAATACTATTGTCTTATTTTTTAATATTTTTAAATTGAATATGTAAATAAATTGAACATTAGTATAATCACAAATTCAACTAAATTACAAAATCTTTAAAATAAAGTGATTTATAAAAAAAAATATCAAAGAACTTTTTTATGCAAAATTTGAATGACATTTTATATGAAAGTTCATATCACTACTAAAAATATAATATTTTTATCAGGGGAGGGCTGAATATACCTCTTAGGGGGGCTTAGCCCCCTCTGGCCTCTACCTGGTTGCGGTCCTGGAAGGACATTCCTTGGAACCCTTTATATATTTATAACTTTCGTCCCTGAATACTTAACGTAGGAGGTTGTCAATTGTATTAAATTGGAGCTAACTATCTAAATGTATATGATGCATTAGAAAAACTAAAGAAACTTTTGTCTTTCTTCAACAGGATGCAAACTGCGGTTATGGTGTGCGTAGGCGGGTTGTGGAGTGCATCCGCTTCGATCGACTAAAGGTAGACAAGGCGCACTGCCTAGTCGTCAACGTAACATTTCCGGTGACCGGCTGGATAGAACCCGTCTGGTTAGCTGTTGCCCAAGATGAAAGTGTGAGTTACATATTCAAACTATGTTAATGAAACCTTTTGCAATATCAATGGGGTTGTATATTGTTACGAACGTATCCTCTAGAATAGTGGGTGTATACGCAGGATACAAGAACGAGTCCAAGTTTCTGGATAACCTACGTTTATTCACAAGCACAAGGTAAACAGGAACAGCATACAATCAAACAACACTTAAATGCTCCACTCATTTCACAGAATAATCGATATTATTCTCAAAATACTAACGAAATTACTTAATTACTTTCACAAAACAGCTGCTACTATTCTAAAAAAATCACAGTCCAATGCAGCTCGTGTCACATCACCTCGTCACCTCCCCTGCAACGGGGGGGGGGGAGTCCTTTTTATAGTCTCTGCATAGAAACTGCTGGAAAGCTCTACATCTCAAAGAATAATCGTGCTATCGAAAATTTTCTGGGACATTCCGGAAGTCGCTAAATTGACGATAAATTGCCAAATATGGAACCATTCTGACTGGGAAATCCTGGCAACCCTGGGCTCACGTCATGCACTGTATTTACTTCGTCTGGCCTTCGGAACAAACGAAAGAGAGGCGTCAAATTGGCGATAAATCGCCGAATATGGAAACCATTCTTTTAACTGGGAAATCCTGGCAACCCTGTGATCACGCCATGCACTGTATTTACTACGCTTGGCCTTCGGAACAAACGACAAAGAGGCGCCAAACGGAACATTGAGCGTTCGCAACAATATGTTGTTCTTACTCATCACATTGGTTAGGGAACCACCTAAACAAAATCTAAACGACCATGTCGCAAAAGGAGTCCATCAATCACTTCTTGATTGTCCTACAGTCGTCCTTACCGAAGTGTCAATGGACGTGAAAGAAAAAGTTGCAGGAACAGACGAACACACACAAAACAAGGGTCTTCACACCACCAACGTATTTCATAGGCTTAGTTGTCCACACTTAAAGTCTTGTTAAAGAGAACTGGAGCATTCTAGGGCCTTTAAATTATTGTAAGCAAAACCAAGAAGTTTAGCTGGGTACCAAGTATGAATTTGTGGCACATTCCATGTTTTGCCTATGTGAAATATGTTTTTCGTTGGTGATATTAAAATACCTGAATAGTCAAATAGTCCACGTAAATAAGTTCAGGTCGAAAATAAATGGGAGATCGGCCCCTGCCGACTAACTCAGGTTATAATTAAAAGGTAATATTTTTAGAAGTGGTAGAAATTAGTGATCAGATAAGGATTAGTATAACATTTGGATACTACCTAATAACGTTTTACGTCGTGTTGATAAGGTCTCATTCCCTGACCGATTCGATGAATCGGTTGGCCAGCCTCAGCTTCGAAATAGTGGAAATAAAGCGAACACACAAATTATTAAAGAAAAGCATCACATTGATTAAGCAATGAT